>CM035148.1:67787925-69042925 GCA_020205605.1 Panax ginseng
GCAATAAGTTTCTAGATCATCTCAGATGGTTTTCTTGTAATGGATGCATCCTGATATGCAATAATTGATTGATGTATCTGAAAGGAAAAATCGTACCTTGTTGGACATGGTACGGTCCATAATGATTTTACAGACATTCTAGTATCCTTCTTGGATAATGTCCTAGAAATGGCTGCATATCTATGGAAAAGGTAACCTCAAAATCCGGCCCCAAGACTCCATAAAAGTTATGGACATGGAGGATTCCTAATCTTAAGTATGTTATGATAAGGGGTTGTCCAACTTATGTGAAAGGGTTTCAAAAGATAAGCTTGGGACATAATTTGACAAGTATAGATTTGTGGGACATCCTAAAGTAAGTTTAAGGTATATGTTCTATAATCCTACTTAGCAAAAGGTGTTTGTTACGAAACATGTTGCCTTCTAAGATAAAAGTGTTTATCATTGAAGGGGCTAGTGGGAGGATAATAGATCTTGAAGAGTTCAAGAACCACAAAACAATATAAGTCAAATAAGAGGAACCTGTAGATAGACCTATTATACCATAACTGAATCATAAATTTGGAACAGTACCGAAGATACCTAGGAGGTATGGATTCATCATAGATGATGATGATGAGGTACACATCATAGAAGATGATGATCCAGTTACATACGATGAGATAAGAGTTATAGACACTCAGAGAAATGGATTGAAGCAAGCTTCTCAAAAATGGAACATTCGTTTTGATGAAACAAATCAAGAGTTTGATTTTATCACAAATAAGAATGAACCTAATGTGTACAAAAGGGTCAGTGGGAGCGCTGTGACATTCCAAATATTATATGTTGATATACTATGGATAAGGAATGATATACTAATACTACAATCAGAAAAGATAAAGTTGTCTAAACATTCCTCCGTGAATGATTTGGGAAGAATATCTTAATTGGGGATACAAATCTATATAGATAGATTTAAGAGGATGCTTAACTTAACCCAAAGAACGTATATTCATTTGATGATAAAGTTGTTTAGCATGGCAAACTCCAAAAGTTGTCTCATGTTGATGAGTCATGGAGTGTATCTCTCTTAATAGTCCCCATAGACTCATACAAGAGAGATCGCATGAGTAACTATCATGTATGCAATGAAATATACGAGACCTGATGTTGATCGGTCATATTCTGGAGAAGATTACTGTAAGAAAGTGAAAAACATCTTAAAGTACTTAACCGGTACTAAGGATGTGATTAAAATTTATGGTGGGTCTAAATTAAAACTAGAGGGCTTAACAGACTCAAGTTTTTTCAGACAGGCCAAGACGACAGAAAATCCACTTTAAGGTAAAGCGTTACCTTGAACAGTGGTGTAGTGAATTGAAAAGGTTCCAAACAACAAAGAGTTGTTGGTTTAGTGATAAAGACAAAGTATATAGCTGTAATGAAGTTGCAAGTTGATTGTTTGGATGAAAAGTTTATTACAGAACTAGGAATAGTTCCTAGGTCTCATCTTGGATCTAAACATGTGTTGCAGCACTTTTATTTGAATAAAGAATCATTAAAAGATGGGAAATCACTATAGAGATAGTGGACTTTCAAGAATAACATTACATATCCATTTACTGAAGCTTATCCAACAGCATGATAATCGTCACTTAAAGAAGAAGAGTATGAGATACCATGACAATTGGCTTTAGTGCAAGTGGGAGATTAAAAGTAGTATGCACATAAGCCAATCATGTTTGATGATAAAGCATATACTTTGTAAACAATCTTATTCATTTATTAATAAAAAGTATTAATTTATTAAAGGCTTTTAATTATCTTCATGATGTTGTTTTATAATATGTGATAAACCCATAGTTTTAAGCAATGCTTTTAGAATAATGATGATGATCATTCTAATCAGATCTAAATTCTTAGAAAGCTTAAAACTAAAATAGTTCCCAATAGTTGGATTACTAAATTGGGGATTAGTGAATCCGAATAGATTGGTACATACGTTGCTTGCTCATTGGATGAGGATGATTGATCTCATGATCATTAATGTGGAGACACTAAAGCAAGTATGTAGGTGCTTATTAGAGAATAAGTTTACTGAACGTGGCTCGCTAAGGAATACCGAATGGAGTTTTACTTGCATGTCAATAGGAATTCATGTAGTGATAGTAGTACAAGTGATCCTTGGACTTGAGATCATCATAGTATCTTGTGTATGATGAGTTATACTTTGACTTATTCCTTAAGATACTTAGGGTATATAAAAGGGTATGCTTGGGTATAATAAGTTGTACATGGAGATAATGTATGATCAATAAAGAATCTACCACTTCTAGTAAAAGAAGAGAAATGTCCTATGTGATTCGAAAAATGACAACCCAGTAGTCCTTGGACAAGGCAGAATGAAATTAGAAAGGAGTTTCTAATTTGCATTATTTGGTGTTGTGCATTTAAGAGTTGAAATACATATAATTAAATATAATAAGACTTGACAGTAATTCCATGTCGTATATTTAATTGAGACATTGTATGGTAGAAGGATTGAATTGTACGGTAACTATTTACTCAAAGGTTCTTTTATGATTAATGTTGAAATCTATATTATCTGGAAAGTCGTTGATCGCTAGGGAGGCTTATCCCTATTGTAGAATAAATATTATTTACTTAAATAAACTAATAGTTTAATTTATTTATTTAAATAAGATTAGAATTGTTCTAATTGATTTATTCACAACCGGTTTAATATGGAGAACCAAAAAGGTCACACCATAAAAGGAAGAATAATTATTTAAGAAGTTAATGGCATAATCGTAATAATAAATTAAGTATATTTAATTTAATCTATGGTGATAGAATAAATTAAATAGCTTAATATTTATTATTTAATAATTTAGAAATATTAAATATAAATTAATAAGAAGAGTCTTATTATTATTATTCTTTATTATTATTATTTAATTTTTAAAGGAGTTTGGGAATTAATTAATAAAAATACTCTCAATTATTCCTAATAAGATTAGGAGCATAATTAATTAAAGAAGTTTAATTAATTAAAATAAAACCAAATCCTTAATTGTTAAGGATGGTTGCCTACATCTATAAATAAGAGGAGTCTTATTATGGGTGTAGAGTTGTTGTTGACTTTTTCACAACAGACGTGATTTCAATTGTTGGAGAGTACGCTCCTTTTCTATGAGAGATAGAAAACTAGGGTTTTGTCAAACACCCATCTTCTTGAATCTTTATTCTTTCTTGGTGGATCACCTCTAGAGGCCAAACACTTGGGTGGCTAACGTTGATCAAAGGAGGGAACCAAACTCGGTGGATTCAAGTTGAACGCGAAAAGGATTGGAGGTGAACTTGTACCTGAGGAAGCTCGAATCTTCAAGGGTATGAATCTTGTTCTTTGTCTTTCATTTAATTAATAATTGTGCATAAAGGGTGATCCGGGTATATGGTTTGTAAAATTTTTAAACTCTGATTTTTCCACGTTTTCGCTTATTTTTGCAATTTGATTGCGTTCATGAATATTACAAACCTAACAGATCAAAGCAGGCTGAAAATACAAGAAAATGGGGATGATAAAATTGCTAGAAGATCTCGCCAGCGGAACAATCGATCGAGGGAATGCGAATTCTCAAAGATGTAAGAGCAAACAACCTCTAAAAGAGTCCAAAAATTCACCCCTCTGAGAAAATCCAATGAAGAAATGCTACATTTTCTGATAAGCAATGGAAGGATTACTAAGTTGCTGCCTCCTATAAATCCCAAGATAAAGAGTTATGATTCCGCCAAGATATGTCTCTACCATTCTAACTCACTTGGACATACGACTGAAGAATGCTGGTCTTTGCGACATAAAATCCAGGATCTCATTGAAAATGGAGAGCTGGAGATAGAATTTCCCATGACCAAAAAAGGTGAAAAGGAAATAAAAAGCTTAAGATGCTTTTTCGAGACAGACAGTTCAAATGAGGTGAAGGCTATGAACGACAATTCTACCAGAACACAAAATGGACTGATCCTAATGCAAGAAATGACAGAGGAGACAAAGGCATACCCAAAGGAGATTTCCCCGCCAACATCAAATGTCCTATGGTTCCAAGATATCAACCACGTTCCTGATTTTATCACCTTGGATGATGTAGAGGAAATACTATTCCTTTTCGAGGAAGAAAAAACCAAAAAGGAAAGTTCTTTGCAAGAAATGCAACAACAGTTCGAGGGAGATTTCATGGTTGAATCCTTTGAAACCCATGAAGAAGGCGAAGGAATAAATAAAGAAAATGGTGGTGAGATTGTCGAGGAATCCAACCCATTAAAGAATCCAGAGTTCATCCCTTTTTACAATACGTCCATTTCAAGTGTCCCTGAGGAATGTACTAAATCATGAAGCGATCAAGTTATGGCCACAAGTAAAGACATTCAGAATCAAGGGGTAACCTCTATCACAAGCCCTGAAGGCAACATAACCACTGACAACTGGACTATCAGGCCTCAACTAGCTGAGAAGATGTAGATCCAGGGGATAAATTTGCGAGTTCCAGAAAATGTTGGAACGGTATCACTTTCTTCAAAGTATGCCTTTTATTTTCCATGCATGTAAATAAAAAAAACATCTCTACACTCTTCTCACCACTCACCCCTTTGAACCTTTTCAAACCAAACAAAAACCCAAACAAACACTTACACCCCAGACGATGATTGCCCAGATGTAATGGTCATCATTCGGGAAAAGGAGGTTGATGATAGCCCCTCCATCACTGCAGTCGACCAAGACTTTACCCTCGACAATTGAAGCAACACTCCTTGCATTTGCCGATGAGGGTAAAAAGGGAAGAAACTCTCTCTGCCTTGTAGATAGCAATAACTGCTTACTTTTTTTGTACAGTATTAGCATTTACTTTTGTCATGACATGCTAACACTTTGTGTGATTAAACAACTTCATATATACTAAGTGAAAGCATATTTTGTTTCAGGATTCTGAATTTAGATGTGCCCGTACTTGCTGATGAGGTGCCTATTCTCCACAAGGACGGTAACTTTGATGTAAAGTTGGACTCAGACTTGATGGAAATACAAGAGGACATTGAGGTGCCTCCAGATATCAAAGAATGGGTCGAAGACAAATCGAAGACAAATCTTTATCAAACCATCTCTTTTAACTTTGAAACCTTAGAAAACCCCAAACAAATCTAGATTGGTACGGACCTCACTCCAAACCAAAGGAATGACATGGTTACTCTGTTGACCTTATTCCAGGATGTGTTTGCATGGTCTCACGAAGACATGGTCTGTTTATCCACTGACATTGTCATTCACCGCCTTCCCATCAGAGGGGAATTCAAGCCAATCAAGCAGAAGCTCAGGCGATTAAAACCTGAATGGAGGTTAAAGGTTAAAGAAGAATTGTGAAACAATTTCAAGTCGGCATCATCATGGTGTCAACATACCCTGAATTGCTATCCAACATAGTCCCTGTACCGAAACCCAGAGGAGAGGTGCAATTTTGCGTGGATTACAGTGATCTGAACAAAGCTTGTCTCAAAGATAGCTTTCCGGTCCCATTCATCCACATACTCATTGACAATACGACATGTACTCCTTTTTTGATTGCTTTGCGAGGTACCATCAAATCATGGTTGCTAAGGAAGATCGTGAGAAAATTGTTTTCATCACTCCTTGGGGAATCTTTCGCTAACAGACGATTGTCCTTCGGCCTCATCAATGTCGGAGCTACCTATCAGTGAGCCATAGGACTCTTTTCCGCGATCTAATGCATAGAAATAAAAAAAAATAAGATAAAAAAAGAAAAAAAAATGAAAAAGAAAGAAAAAAAAGAAAAGAAAAAGAAAAAGCCCTTCAACAGGTTCTACAGTTGCTGCATTACCATCGGCAGGTTCTACAAATGGCTTCAGAGTTCGAAGAAAAATCCTTCCTCCACATTCCTCGGAATATGAATTATTTTGCCGATGCGTTAGCAACCATGGCCTCCTTGACCAACATACATGATAAGGAAGACATGCCAACCCTCACATTTGCACAACAAAAGGCTTCAACCTATGGGAATTATATTGGAGAAGTATCGGATGAGCTACCTCCCATCCAACACCCTTGATATTAGCATATCAATGAGCACTTACAAGATAAATCTACACCCGATGAGGCAAGCCCGACTAGGAAAAGTCGGATCCATCGACTAGCTATGAAATTCTACCTAAGCAGAGATTTACTCTATAAAAGAGATGCAGAACGATGTCTCCTCAGATGTTTGGACAAGGACCAAGCTCAGAGGCAATGGATGAAATCCATGGGAAAGTATGTGGCCCAAAAATGAGTGGCCTTATACTTGTAAAGAAGATCCTACAATAGAAAAGTCCAACTACGACAGTTCAAACAACACGACTTGGTTTTGAAGAAGACCATTGACAACCAAGCTCAGTCTAAAGGAAAATTCACAAGAGGCGCTTTCAGATTACAAGAAATTGACAGCGATGAATTTCCACAACTTATCATGTTGGACACCGTGAAACGGTACTGTGTCTAAGGTTACCATCAAGCGAACATCCTAGTTTTGGATCATCAGATCACCAGTCATTCCGGTTCTTTAACCCTTTACCACATACAACTCCTTTCCACGCTTTTCCCCTCAAGGAAACATCCTTTCAAGCCAGCAGTCTGGCTTCACTGCGATCATACCACTTAGGTCATCCCACCGTGAATTGAACCTCTTACGTTTGCAGTTTGGCTACCCATACATGGGATCAAACTTTTCACACCTCTAGTTTATCCTCAACCTAGGATCAAACTTTCTCTTCCCCGCAGTCTGACCTGTTTATGGGATCACATTTTTTAACTCACCCTGCAGGGCGAACTACGTCGACCTGATCTCCCCAATACACGGGAGTACGTAGGCAGCCATATTATATGGTCTGGTCTCACCACAGAAAAAACAAACTCACTCATATCCATAGCCACATACAGAAACAAGTCCCAAGACACCAAAGATGGTAGGGAATACACACAGATCGACGATCCATTCTGAAAATCCTGAGACATCTCACTGTCCATCCATCAAGGAGGAGTTCAGAATACAACCAGATCACGAAGTCTTGGAGAAATAAGCGAATATCAAGCAAGTAGCAAGGCACAACTAAAAGGGAAGTGAATCAACATATATTTCCCTGCCATATATAATGCTGTTTGATATATACAATGTGTACTGTACATGACAAAATGGCTAAGCTAGTTTGTGCAGGAAAATACAAGCCCATCTACAAATCAGTGTATATGCGGGCTATCAAGTCCAGCATGGATTCCCTCTCAGAAGAAGGAAGTAACACAGTGATCTCCTGCCCAAGGGTTTCTACACGAGCCAACAGATCCACCGCTAACTACATGCGATATCTCGGGTAGATATAGCGGCATCTCGCTCAGCAACGACGATATCCCTATGAGTTAGAGCATCATCTCTCTAACAAAGCGACATCCCTACCAGAAAGAGCTGTCAACATCAAAGCCCACATCCACTACCTGTTCACCAGATGGTATAGAAGTAAAAGCCTCTTGCGATCTCGGCGTCTTATCAGCTCATCTGTCAAAGCAACTATCCCAGACAACAAGCAAGGCTGGGGAAATTTCAAAATTGGCAACAACCGGATAGTGGGTCCCTTACAACAAGATTGGGGAATCTCAAAAGTAGTGACAACTCAATACTGGGCCATTTATCAACCATCCTAAAGTGGAAAATGCACCAATCAGCGCCATCAGCATGGTCTATCATCATCTCAATGGCGAGTTAGATATTATTCACTCGCGATTTGATCAACAAAGAGAGTTCCTCGTATGAATCCCCAGCAACAACTTACGGAATGACTAGGGCATTCTCCAATTCCCGGAAAGGGAAGAAGGTTAAGGCGAAATAAATCCTCTCATCAAAAGAAGGGGAAAATTCTTAAGAAAGAAGGCCAATGATGAAAGGTCTAGCGAATGAAATCTACACCATCAACATGCTTTAAGTTCTCACGAGTTGAGGCCTCTACACCGAAGTTCCAATCTGGGCAGCAAAAGAATGAGTTGTAACCCCCAGGGATGTCAGCGGAATTCAAGCCATCAGTTCACCTGGATGGCAAATCAAGCGCTCAAGGAAATGGGGCACAAGCACCCAGCAGCGAAAGGAAACTCCAAATCACCTCAAAAAGGATGAGACATCTGGTGGTTGTTATCAATCTAACGTAACATCAGGCGAAGTCCAGTGAAGTAATCCATGGAATATTACTTCAGCGAAGGTATCGGAAGATCTGGTATTCTAAACCATTTCCATCAATACAGCGCGACATCAACACAGTTCAGCGATGAAAGCTTCGTATACCACCGTTCGAGTGGGAAGTTGAAAAGTTTGGCGATCAGCAGGATAGTCACCGTTGCAACTATCAGCGAATACATCGGGAGGGTCTGGTGATTTCAGAACGTCATCCCCATCAGAGATGTGGAAAACATCTCAACTTTGGAGGACTACAACATCAACTTCAAACCCCGGAGGTAACCTCGGGAGATCCAGTTTCCAACCCCAGAGATAGCCCCAGGAAATCAGGTTCCAACCCCGAAGATAATCCCGGGAAAGTCAGTTTCAACCTCAGAGATAACCCCGAAGGATCAAGATCAAAGCCTGGAGATAGCCCTAGGAGGTCAATCCAACCTCAGAGATATCCCTGAGGATAGTCAAAGTCAACATCAAGTCAACCTCAACGATAACCTTGAGAAACGACAGCTACAACTGCGCAAAAACCGGAGATAACCCCGGGAGGGGCAAAATGGTCATTTTGCCAATTCAACTTCACTTCAAATCAAATACACTCATTTCAACTCAAAATACTTTAAAGGAAGTCCCACAAGAGCGATATCATAACTCCGGAGCGCAAACTACACAAAACGGCTCACCAAATTGCCTAACGGAAACCCGGGAATGCCATTTTGGTCATGGACCCATCTTCCTGGAATCAAAAAAGGTCAAATCATATGTCATTGTGTAGCTCTCAGAAAGAGATTTTCGGAATGGTATGGCACGCTTCCATCGGACTCCCGAAAAGTTATTAACGACCGAGCGAACAGCGCGTTGTCCGAATGTACGTGCCGACACTGGCGGGACCCAAATCGCCTGGGGCACCGGGTAGCCAGCAGGTACACTCACTTTACTAGGTCTGCGGTGTAGACTGCGGCTCCCCCCTCTATAAATAGAGGGCTTGGGGTGGCCATTTTGTAAGAGAAAAAGGTGAGGAAGCCCTGCCCAATTTTCTCTGCACTCACCCCATGCAGTGTACTTTCCCCTTTTAAACACATGTGAGCTCATATATAGCCCTTTTGTACCTAAAAAAGTAAGTGTTTACCCACTCTAAAGATATAGAAGCCTTCTTTATCAGTTACCTGTAAGCCTTCTTACACACTTTAGAGTCTTTCTCTTCATCTTTGCACACACCCTTCTACACGTTGAGAGTCATATTGCTTGCTTTTATGGGACTTGGTTCGTGGTTTTATTTCAAATTGTATATATATATATATATATATATATATATATATATATATATATATATATATATATGTGTGTGTGTGTGTGTGTGTGTGTGTGTGTGTGTGTGTGTGTGTGTGTGTGTGTGTGTGTGTGTGATGCCCCAAAATTAGGTATACATCACCCATCTTGGGTCATTAGATACATGGTACAAAATTCAAATACAACTTACTAATACAACTGCATGTAGGTGTACAATACGACAAAACATAAACTGTAAGTTTGAATACAAATATTGTCTACTAGAGATTATACAAACTCAAATGGAGTCCTCATTACAATTATTATCACACTATTTCACAGAATAGTGAGGACTACTAATGTTATCCTCTGGACCATCACTCCGCTCCCTGACTCGTCCCAGCTATATTCTCATTTCCTAAAGAGAACAGTGAAAGAAAGGGTGAGCTCAACTAGCCCAGTAAGAAATATTATGACTAAGTTAATGCAGAATAAATTATCATTAGTCTCCAACAATGTTAAACTGATAAAATATAATAGACATCAAGTTTAACTGCAACGGAACAAGTAATCCATTAAAAGAGTCAAGTAGAAAATAAAATCTACTATCTTTCATGATTAAAAAGGTTTTTCATCATTGTTATCGCTGAGACTCAACTTAATAAATAATCCACATCATCGAATCACCCCTGTACTACGGTCAAGGATATTCTTTAGTATCACGACCACAATTATCCATGCACTACGGGCCAAGAATATTTGTGTATTCATTAATGGTCATGATCATGCCAACAACTGTCCATCAAAGCACTACGGGCCAATGAGGACTTTTACCACATCAATTGTAACATTATGGTCATGATTACACCGAATAATCCCTGGTCATAATCATACCAAGTCCATCTATGCACTACATGCCACAAAGGACTTTCAAAAATATAAACATGAGGATGATGACAATGATATAAGAATTCAATAAAACAAGTTCAAGAATTAATTTATCTAGAACCGATAACGTCCAAATTGTCAACATGATCTTTGCTTTGTAGAGTAAAATTCAAGAATGATTGAGAAGAATATTTCCATGAAAAGATCTTTGGATGAAGAGCAAATATCAAATATATTCCACTAATTTCATGGGTATAGAAGTCAAAGTTTTAACCAACCGAGTATAATAAAGAATGGAATAACAAAAGAAATCACCATTCATGCGATAGATCGCATATGCAGTTATTCCAACGAATAATAAAGGATGGAACCGTGTCCGCGTAAGCGCCGTGATGAGGATATTCCGACAAAATAATAAATAATGGAACCGTGTCCCACAAAACGTAAGCATGCATGTGATATATAATAATGGAATAATAAATAATGGAACCAGTCCCATAAAAATATAAGCATGTACGATAGGATATTCCGATGAATAATAAAGAACTAATATGAGAAGAATGTCACCAAGTATAGGGTAGCTCACAGCATATCTGAGTTATTCCAACAGAATAATAAACAATGGAATAAGAACAGTTCTCTTCTTGAATAAGAAAGAATAACACCCCTTACCGTAAAAGAACTAAATATAAGAGTAGTTAAGTAGCAAAAATCTTTTCTATAGTTTCTCTATAATTTTTCTCTCTAGGGTTTCAGTGAATTCGTAAAAATAATGAAGGAATGAGCTTCTATTTATAGAAGAATGGATTGCATAGTAACTAATTCCTGAACGATCCAGATTGATTCACTTTTAATCGGACGGTCCATAAAACTTTTATATATATATATATATATATATATATATATATATATATATAAAATAATAAAACTTCCTCCACCAAAATCCACTATCAAATATATATATATATATATATATATATATATATATATATAAAAAACTTTCTTCCACCAACATCCACTATCAAATATATATATATATATAATAATAAAACTTTCCTCCACCCAACATCCACTATCAAATATATATATATATATATAAAATAATACAACTTTCCTCCACCCAAAATCCACTATCAAATATATATATATATATATATATATATATATATATAAAATAATAATGTTTATACTCCCTCTACGCGAATATCAAATCCCCACCCAATTTTCAGATTTCATACATCACGTGTGGTCCCCATATGTGGTCCCCACATGTGGAACCCACCTTTATAAAAATTTTCTACCGAATATTTTGAAAAATGGGTAAATAGGAATCCATAAAATAAGCAAACTTTATAAAAATCACCTTAATAATTTTAACAACATTTATCATCTTTATTATAATTCACAATATTAATCGACCAGGTCGTTCCCAGGAAAGAGGGGGCTTTCCAATAAGGATTTTTCCCTATTGGCGCGCAATTAGGTGACCAAACCTTTCCTTGACAGAACTTCTAGACATCGTTAATATTGCAAATAATAATATTAATAACTTTATCGTCTCAATTATTGATTTTAACAATATATAAAATATCGATAATAATTGAATCAAATAACGTGAGATAGTATGCAACAATTACTTTAGCTATAATTGAACAAGACTGAATGACTTCTCACGTAAGCATTAATAATCAATACCGCGTGCTACTATGCAACCACGCGTATTACTGTAATTTTACTACCGAGTAGTTCAATAGTATCAACGGTAAAACTTTCGCCGTTATTTTTATAAAAATACTTTTGTCGTTTTCTCAATCCGACAATAATTCTGTTGTGGGGTCCACCAATGATTGCGCCGTTGTACGAATATTCCCTGTTAAAACGAATATTCTCCGACCAATCGAATATAATATAACAACTTGCATACTTTGTAGAATTTATAAATACTACCCACAACTATAACATTATATTAAATTTATTCCATAATATTCAAAAAGGATAAATATAGAAAAATTCATCTTTATTCAAAAAGTTGGGATTTTACAACCTCCCATTCTTAAGAAATTTCGCCCTCGAAATTAGGGTACGTACCTGGTATGTCGAAGAGGTAAGGATACCTTGATTTCATTTCAGATTCTAACTCCCAAGTCATTTCCTCAACATCATGGTTTCTCCACAAAACTTTAACTTGAGGTATAACCTTGGTGCGTAGAATATGTTCCTTCTTATCCAAGATTTGAACAGGAACCTCTTCATACATTAAATCTTCTGCTATTTCGTCTTGGGTTCTAACTCAATAATGTGGTTCGGGTCTTCCACATATTTACGTAACATGGATATGTGAAAAAACGTTATGAACACGAGACATACTTGGCAGAAAGTCGAGTCTATAGGCCACGCTTCTACTCGATCAAGGATTAAAATGGACCGATGAATCGAGGATTGAGCTTTCTCTCTTTTAAATCTCGTAACTACTTTCCATGGAGCAACACGTAACAACACATGATCTCCTATATTGAATTCCATGTCCTTTTAATGAAGATCAACATAACTCTTTTGTCAATCTTGTGAGGTTTTTATACGTTGTCGGATCATTTGAATCTTTTCCATAGTCATACGTACCAACTCCGGTCCCAACAACGTTGCTTCACCCACCTCATCCCAGCATACTGGAGAACGACATTTTCTTCTATACAACGCTTCGAATGGAGCCATGCCAATACTTGCTTGATAACTGTTGTTGTAGGAAAACTCCACCAATGGTAAGAACTTGTCCCAACTTCCCTTGAAGTCAAGGACACAGAGTCTTAATAGATCTTCAAGAGTTTGAATCGTCCTCTCCGACTGCCCGTCCGTTTGAGGATGATATGCCGAACTAAATCGTAAATCCGTACCCATAGCTTTTTGTAAACTAACCCAAAATCCTGAAGTGAATCTTGGGTCTCGATCAAAAACTATGGATACTGGCATACCATGCTGTCTTACAATCTCGTTTATGTACATACGAGCAAGACGTTCAAGTGTATAAGTTTCTCGTATTGGTAAGAAATGAGCATATTTGGTCAATCTATCAACAATGACCCAAATTGCATCAATGCCTTAAGAAACCTTGGGAAGACCAGTAACGAAATCCATGGTAATGTGCTCCCACTTCCATTCTGGAATTTCAAGTGGTTGCAATGGACCTTTTGGTACTTGATGCTCCGCCTTAACTCGTTGACACGTTAGACACCTTGAGATAAACAACGCTATCTCCCTCTTCATATTGCCCCCAACAAAATATATGTCGAAGATCATGATACATTTTGGTACTCCCAGGATGGATTGCAAATGGTGTGTTGTGCGCCTCCATCATGATTTTATACTTTAAATCAGGGTCGTTAGGAACACAAAGTCTGGAGTTGACTCGAAGTATTCCTTCTTCATCGATTCTTACTTCCGGCATCGCACCTTCTTGCACTTTCTTCCTCATACACGCATCGACTCAGGATCTCAGAACTTGAAAGCGACTTTAATTTTATCAATTAAAGTCGGTTCTACTCGTATATTTGCCATCATCACGTGGGTCCCTAGAGTCTTTATCTCCATCTCCATCCTTTGCAAGTCATACAAAATGGGCCTTTGCATTGACAATATTGCACTCGTACCCGCATATGATCTTCTACTCAATGCGTCAGCTACCACGTTTGATTTTCCAGGATGGTATTGGATGGTATGATCATAATCTTTCAACAGTTCAAGCCAACGTCGTTGTCGCATGTTAAGTTCCTTTTGAGTGAAGAAATATTTGAGGCTTTTATGATCCGTAAAGATCTCCACTTTCTCCCCATACAAGTAATGCCTCCAAATTTTAAGTGCGAAGACAACAGCTGCTAACTCTAGGTCATGAGTAGGATAATTTCTCTCATATTCTTTGAGTTGTCGTGAGGCATAGGCTATGACTTTCACATGTTGCATGAGAACACATCCTAACCCTTTGCCCGAAGCATCACTGTAGATGACAAATCCCTCTGAACCAAATGGTATTGTCAGAACAGGTGCTGAAATGAGTCTCCTCTTGAGTTCTTGAAAACTCTTCTCACATTCCTCGCTCCAACCGAACTTTGTATCTTTCCGAGTCAGCTGAGTTAGTGGAGTGGCAATTCGAGAAAACCCTTCTACGAATCTCCGATAATAACCAGCTAAGCCGAGAAAGCTACATACTTCGGTCACTGATTTAGGTTGCTCCCAGCTTTGAATAGCTTCAATCTTTGCTGAGTCAACAGATATTCCATGACTTGATACCACGTGCCCAAGGAATGCTACTTCCTCAAGCCAGAACTCACATTTCTTCAACTTGGCATAAAGCTTGTATTCACGAAGCTTTTGGAGTATCAGCCTCAAGTGTTCCTCATGATCTTCACGGCTTTTGGAATATATGAGGATGTCATCAATAAAGACGACCACAAAATGATCCAAATATTCCTTGAATACTTTTGGTTCATTATATCCATGAAGGCGGCGGGAGCATTAGTTAATCCAAAGGACATGACTAGGAATTCATAATGCCCGCATCAGGTTTCCGGCCGCCGCTTTGGAATGTCATCGATTCAAATCTTCAATTGGTGATATCCAAACGAAGATCGATCTTTGAAAAGAATTTGGCTCCTTGCAACCGGGTCAAATGGAATAGTCATCAATACGTGGCAATGGGTACCTATTGTTGATGGTGACATGATTCAACTCCCGATAATCAACACAAAGTCGCATACTACCATCTTTCTTCTTCACGAATAGAAATGAGAGCACCCCAAGGAGAAGTACTAGATGAATAAAGCCAATGTCTAACAATTCCTGCATTGTTGAGTCTTTAACTCCTCAAGTTCAATAGAGCCATTCGATATGGGGCTTTGGAAATGGGTTTTGTCTGGGGTTCAAGGTCGATACAAAATTTAATTTCATGCTCTGGGGGTAGGCCAGGAATTTCTTCAGGGAATAAGTCAGGAAATTCATTAACAATAGAAATATTATTCAAAACTGACGTATTTTTGTTTAGATCCGTGACGTGGGCTAAGAAAGCTTGACATCCATTTTTTAATAAACGAATAGCTTTATGTCTTGAGATGACAGTGATTGATTTTAATGGTTTGGTTGCTTGAATTTGCGTAATATGTCGATTAGGAATATGAAAGCTAACAACCTTATGAAAACAATCAATTTTTGCATGATGAGTAGTTAACCAATCAATCCCTAGAATTACATCAAATGCAAGTATTTTTAATGCAATAAGATCGACAGGTAATGTGTGGGTACCAACTTGAACCAACCAAGACTTATAAATCGTAGATGTAATGAAGGTTTTTCCCAACGGAGTTTCCACAGATAAGTCAAAGTCTAATTTCTCTAGAGTCAAATTTAATCGTTGAGCACAAGTAGGAGAAATAAAAGAATGGGTAGAACCGGTATCAAATAAAGTATAGACTTCGCTAGAGTTTATGATAAGCTTACCCGTGATAACCTCATTCGGGTTCCTTGCTTTCTGGGAGGTTACTACAAACGCTCTCCCTTGTACTACCGGCTTTGACTTTTATGGGACAGCCTTTGGTGCCTCCATCCTAGCTGAATTTGTCTTCGGTGAATGATAAAATTGGGCTAAGTGACCTTCTCTTCCACAATTATAACATGCTTTGGACGGCATCGCGCAATTTGGACTGATGTGTCCCTCCCCTCCGCATTTGAAGCATATGATAGGTGGTCTTTCTCCTTCCTTAACAACGGGTGCTGATGCTGACGTCTTACCATCATTGTTGAATCTCCTCTTATTAAAATTTCCATTCTTATTATTTTGGCCTTGATTACCACCGAAGTGGTTACCATTTCTGGCCTGTTGATTCCCTCCACGCTTGTTGTCATCTCTTCGATGACTGCTCTCACTGGTATTATCATTTTGCCGGCTACTCTCTTTTGGTTGCGTTGACTCGTTATCACGCTCCACCAACTGAGCCCTATTTACAATATCTGAATACAAACACAGTTTATGAGAAATAAGATGTTGACGTATCTCCGGCTTCAAACCTCTTAAAAACATTCGCGCCATTCTCTCTTCATTATTCACCAAGTGGGACGCAAAATTGGGATAACTCCATAAATTTTTCCTCGTATTGCGACACGGTCATATTGTTTTGCTCCAATTTGATAAACTCCACCTCCTTCATGTGACGAATACTTTCAGGGAAGTATTTGTCGTTGAATAGCTCTTGGAACTTCTCCCAAGACATCTTCAGTACGGCAGGTTGAGTACGTCTTACTGATTCTCACCAGTAATCTGCCTCTTCGCGCAACATAAAGGCGGCAAAGGGAACCTTTTGCTCCTTGGAGCATCCCAAGACATAAAATATCTTGGTGATCTGCTTTATCCATGCTTCTGCCATAAGTGGTTTTGGCTTTCCCTTAAACTCCGGTGGTCCCATCTCCTTGAACTGTTTAGCGGTGACCGCCCGAGAGTTTCCAGTGTTTCCACCTACATTTTGGACAGGAGCCGCTCTCGCCTACTGTTGCATGAATTGCATAAAGCCTCTGAACAATCCATCATTCATCATTTGGTCAGTGTTGTTGTTTGCATGGGATTGTCGCCTTCCTGATGCACATTATCCTGATTATTGATATGTGGAGACTCAACGGTCTCTTGTGCTCCATTGCTATTCTCAACATTTTGGATGTCATTTTCGAGATCATCTTACCACAAAACAAAGGTTAATTGACATGTAACATAACATCTCTAAACTCTGACCAACCAATTTAAATACAAAATAAATTTAAGTAGGTCATACTAGCGAAGGAATTCCCCGTTTCTCCCCTCCTAGTTCTAGTCTCACATCTTAGCCAGGGATAATATCCCTAAGCTTTGATACCAACTGTGACGCCCCCAAAATTAGGTATACATCACCCATCTTGGGTCGCCAGATACATGGTACAGAATTTAAATACAACTTATTAATACAACTGTCGTGTACAATACGACAAAACATAAATTGTAAGTTTGAATACAAATATTGTCTACTACAGATTATACAAACTGAAAAGGAGTCCTCATTACAATTATTATCACACTATTTCACAGAATAGTGAGGACTACTAATGCTATCCTCTGGACCATCACTCCATTCCCCGACTCATCCCATCTATATTCTCATTTCCTGAAGAGAACAGTGAAAGAAAGGGTGAGCTCAACTAGCCCAGTAAGAAATATTATGACTAAGATAATGCAGAATAAATTATCATTAGTAACCAACAATGTTAAACTGATAAAATATAATAGACATCAAGTTTAACTGCAGCGGAACAAGCAATCCATTAAAAGAGTCAAGTAGAAAATAAAATCTACTATCTTTTATGATTAAAAAGGTTTTTCATCATCATTATCGCGAGACTCGAATTTAATAAATAATCCACATCATTGAATCACCCCACTACTACTAGCCAAGGATATTCTTTAGTATCACGACCACAATTATCCATGCACTACGGGCCAAGAATATTTGTGTATTCATTAATGGTCATGATCATGCCAACAACTGTCCATCAATGCACTACGGGCCAATGAGGACTTTGACCACATCAATTATAACATTACGGTCATGATTACACCGAATAATCCTTGGTCATAATCATACCAAGTCCATCTATGCACTACATGCCACAGATGACTTTCAAAAATATAAACATGAGGATGATGACAATGATATAAGAATTTAATAAAACAAGTTCAAGAATTAATTTATCTAGGAACTGATAACGTCCAAATTGTCAACAAGATACTGCTTTGTAGAGTAAAATTCAAGAATGCTGAGAAGAATATTTCCATGAAAAGATACTGGATGAAGCGCAAATATCAAAGATATTCCACTAATTTCATGGGTATAGAAGTCAAAGTTTTAACCAATGAGTATAATAAAGAATGGAATAACAAAAGAAATCACCATGCATGCAATAGACCGCACACACGAGGTTATTCCAACAGATTAATAAAGGATGGAACCAGTCCCAAGATTGTAAGCGCCTGATGATATTCCGATATTAATAAATAATAATAAATAATTGAACGGTCCCGGATATTCCAACGAATAATAAGCGTCTGAGAAACGCATGAGGATATTAAACCAGAATAATAAATAATGGAACCAGGTCCGGCGTAAACGCAGAGACAGGATATTCCGACAGAATAATAAAGAACGGAATATTAGAAGAATGTCACCATGTATAGGGTATCCCGCGTATACAGGTTATTCCAACAGAATAATAAACAATGGAATAACAACAGTCCTCTTCATGAATAAGAAAGAATAACACCCCTTACTGTAAAAGAACTGAATATAAGAGTAGTTAAGTAGCATAAATCTTTTCTATAGTTTCTCTATAATTTTTCTCTCTGGAGTTTCAGTGAATTCGTAAGAAATAATGAAGGAATGAGCTTCTATTTATAGAAGAATGGATTGCATAGTAACTAATTCCTGAACGATCCAGATTGATTCACTTTTAATCGGACGATCCATAAAACTTCCTCCACCAAAATCCACTATCAAAAATATATATATATATATATATATAATAATAATAAAACTTTCTTCCACCAACATCCATTATCAAATATATATATATAATAATAAAACTTTCCTCCACCCAACATCCACTATCAAATATATATATATAAAATAATACAACTTTCCTCCACCCAAAATCCACTCAAATATCAAATATATATATATATATATATATATATATATATATATATATATATATATATATATAAAATAATAATATTTATACTCCCTCTACGTGAATATCAAATCCCCACCCAATTTTCAGATTTCATACATCACATGTGGGCCCCATATGTGGTCCCCACATGTGGGCCCCACCTTTATAAAAAAATTTTACCGAATATTTTGAAAAATGGATAAATAGGAATCCATAAAATAAGCAAACTTTATAAAAATCACCTTAATAATTTTAACAACATTTATCATCTTTATTATAATTCACAATATTAATCGACCAGGTCGTTCCCAGGAAAGAGGGGGCTTTCCAATAAGGATTTTTCCCTATTGGCGCGCAATTAGGTGACCAAACCTCTTCTTGACAGAATTTCTAGACATCGTTAATATTGCAAATAATAATATTAATAACTTTGTCGTCTCAATTATTGATTTTAACAATATATAAAATATCGACAATAATTGAATCAAATAACGTGAGATACTATGCAACAATTACTATAGCAATAATTGAACAAGACTGAATGACTTCTCACGTAAGCATCAATAATCAATACCGCGTGCTACTATGCAACCACGCGTATTACTGTATTTTTACTACCGAGTAGTTCAACAGTATCAACGGTAAAACTTCCGTCATTGTTTTTATAAAAATACTTTTGTTGTTTTCTCAATCCGCCAATAATTCTGTTGTGGGGTCCACCAATGATTGCGCCGTTGTACGAATATTCCATGCTAAAACGAATATTCTCCGACCAATCGAATATAATATAACAACTTGCATACTTTGCAGAATTTATAAATACTACCCACAACTATAACATTATTAAATTTATTCCATAATATTCAAAAAGGATAAATATAGAAAAATTCATCTTTATTCAAAAAGTTGGGGTCTTACAATATATATATATATTGACTAACAGTATCGAGTTATGCCTCGATTGAGCCTGAACTTGATGCAGGCGTTCTTGCTTTAATATATATATATATATATATATATATATATATATATATATATATATATATATATATATATATATATATATATTAACAAATGTCGAGTTATGCCTCGATTGAGCCTGAACTTGATGCGGGCGTTCTTTGCTTTAATATATATATATATATATACTTCTATATATGAACGTGGTCGAACTTCATTACGATGAGCACAATTTTACATCCTATGCGTTTATTGCTTCTATATATATATATATATATATATATATATATATATATATATATATATATATATTTGTCCCACACAGAGTTTACTTACGTGGTGGTTGATCGCTTTACTGACTTTCTTTACGTTTAGTTCTACTGCAGAGTTTACTTATTGGCGATTGGCCGTATTCTGACTTTATTTACATTATGTCCCGCCTAGAGTTTCCTTAAGTGGCGGTTGATCGTATTCTGACTTTATTTACGTTTAAGTCCGCTTGGAGTTTCCTCCGTGGCGGTTGATAGATTTTAACGACTTTATTTATATTTACGATCCCCGTGGAGGTGCTTCATGGTTGGTGATCACATGCGTATATATATATTTTCTGACTTTTATATATACACCTTTACTTTGCTTTCATATAAATTGCGATTATTTTGTGAGCCTAGGAATCATGTGATCACAGATTCATCCCATTGAATCTAGATTTGGTTCCCATGATGGACATTTTCAATCTATAAGCGACTTGTAAATTATTACTGCATGTGTCTCGAATTTTCTCAGATGGTTTCCATACCCACGAGGAAGTCGGCATTATTTTGTACATTATTTTCATACGGATACCTCGCATTCGTAAAATAAAATCAACCAAGCCGCACACTTAATAAAATGGGAGTGTAAAAGGTCTCAATTACTATTGAGCATCAGGGTTTGAAAAACCTTTTTATAAAACATCATTGCTATATCTTGCTAAAAACTAAATTTTCACATAATATCAAACCCTGTGTATATAGGTTCGAATGAGGCCTCGCACTACTTCCAAATAAAAGCACATTGACTCACACACACATATTCAGATAATAGTTTCTTAAAAAGAGGCGGTCACCGTGGTAACACGGATGTCGGGGGGTGCCTAACACCTTCCCCCTTCATAACCAAGTCCCCGGACCCTAATGAATCTCGGTTTCACCGACCCGTTTAGCAGTGTCACATCACTGGGTCAATGTGCAAACCTTTTCTCGGTTGTGTTGGTACAACCATTTAAAAAAAACTAACTAGCATTTAGCGATCCATCGTCGACATTATACATGTCGGACCTTTTTCACTTGTTTTTTCAAACAAATCTCACCTAAAATGAGAACACTAAATAACAAGTAACGGAAAGGGACATCCAAAAATCCCGACGTCGACAATTATATTTTAGTTTGACACTCGAAAGGGATATTTTATAATTATGTTGTGATGATTTATGTGTTAAAGTAATTTAATAAATTATTATTAGACTTAATTAAATTGAGTATTAAAATTCAATTAAATGGAAGTGTGACAAATAACCTTACTATAAAGGAGTTATTAAAATAAATTAATGGAGTTTAATTTAGTTTTGCCAAACAAGGCTTAATGCATATTAAGTCTATATTTTTAATGTGTTTTACCAAACAAGGTATAAGGATTAATTGATTAATTTTAATTATGTTAGCCAAACAAGCCTTATGACTTTTGATTTTCAAAAACTTAGATAAATGATATCAGTTATATCTATATTTATATTATATAATTAATATATATTATTACCATACGTTATATGTTAGTACGTAAGATAGAGTTAGGAGAAGAAAGACTAAGAAGAAGAAAAAGAAGAGAAAAAGAAGTTGAGAGAAAACTTGAGAGAATCCTAGAGAGGTTTTGAGAAAGGAATTAGGGAAAAGAAGTCTTGTTGATAAAGGAAGAAAAGTTTCATCTTCTAACATACAAGGTATCATCTTAACTCTTTTATTTTTTTCAGAAGCTTTAGTGGTCTTCTCTTCCAAAATTTCTCTGTAAAAAAATCTTTCTAGAGGTTGAATTGATTGTTGTATATAGCTTTATGTGATAATTGTTTGTTATAAGTTGTGTGCATTAGTTTATAGATGAATTAAGTCATATTTTATATGTAATTTGTGAAGAAACCATATTACAGTGAGTTTATATGAATATGTACGGATATGGCTTAGTTTAAAAGTAAAATTAAGGTTTTAGTAGTTATTTAAATTATAAATTAACTATTGAATTTGAAAAAAAATAAAAGGAATAAACATAAACAAATTATTTTGAATTAATTATTTTGGTTGAAAAATAAAGTTACAGTGATGATTTTCACTGAAAATGTCAAAAAGTGAAGTTTTATCAAAAACAGTGAAATTAGTTGTTTTAAATTCAATGTTTATGTTGTTATATGGGTAAAATCATGTTAAGAGTCTTTAAATTATGTCTACATGAAGTCTCTGTAAGTATTACATGTTAATTAAGTTTTTAGAAAGTAGCTTGTAGGCCAAATTTGCTTTAGTTCATGTTTATTCTTGTCAGCCAAGGCTTGTCGTAGAAATGCAGGACCAACAATGTCATGTTTCACCCAACAATGTATGTTTAAAGACTATTACTGTTCTTGTCACCAACCGCTTGGCTTTGTGTCTCATGTGCAATACCACAAAGATCAGCATCGCCTACCACATTAGAACTCGTATGGCGTAAGCGCGAGTTAGAGGTAATAGAATAATGTCAAAGGATTGAGTTATTTACACAAAGCCTCAAAAAGTGTTATGTGTTAATAGTAGGATTGTTAAGTTATGATTTCAGTATTTCTATACTAAGAATGAGCATGTTATTAACGATTAACTAGTTTTATTACTAATGTAATTTGATTATGTGATTAAAAATCAAATATTACATGATGTATGTACTTAGTTATATATATAATGTGCTAGTGACTAGTTATGTCATGATGACATATATATATATATATATATATATATATATATATATATATAGGGTATTGTGATTCGAGTTGTTACGCTTTAGCTTACACTGAAGGCAAGTTCTCTAAATCTATTATTTTGTTGAGCAAATTATTGTTTCTAATTCGATTACATTACACAAGTTTTCTAACTATACACTTTTGTTGAGCTAGTTGTTTATTATTGAGCAAGTTCTTGTATCTAGTTCGTTTGGGATGATACAAGTTTTCTAATTCTATAATTTCATTGAATTAGTGTTATTATTATATTGTGCAAGTTTACTTATCCTATTTCAATTATATTGAGCAAGTTATTCTTGTTTTTAACTTGTTTCGTTAAGTAAGTTTATCGTTCAATTTACTATTTGGTATGCATGCTCAATGTTCAATTCTAAATAAGATTTTTAACCTTAGCTTAATGTTGTTCAAGCAAGGTAGATCATATTCTGCAATATGTATGCTATTAGATTATTCCTAAAGCATGACTTTAATTTACAATTTCGATTCAGTTATGATTATTCCATAGCATAACGTTATTAATTTTTATTCAACTAATCCTTAGTTGATGTTCGTTGAATTCCAAATTACCTTGAAATGTATCCAAGCTAAACTTACTTTGGTGCGAACTTGTACTCTAAATACTGAGACGAACAACCCCAATATTAGGGGATAATTTATGCTTAACGTTGAAATGTTTGTGCACAATACATTGTACGAAGAGTTGATCCCCCTAAGTTCGTTGGAGTCCCTATAGTCTTATGACTGTTAAAGTTTAAGTTGAAAGATTACTTATAACTATGAACATAGTCTGTGGTCTTTGGACCCACAGTTATATATTTCAAAAGGTTGTTAGAACATATTGTTCAGTTCTATTGAGCCTCTTATTTGGCAGTTGTGGTAAATATTTTTATTCATTGTTATTTCAAGTGAGCTTTGTTTGCTCACTCTTGCTTATATAAATATTACAGCTAAGGATGAGAAGGTTGATGTACCTAGCACCAGTAAGGGAAAGGGAAAGATGAACAAGTACTGAAGACTTGTAACATGTTGATATTGTATTATCAGACTTTATTTTAATGATTGTAATGAACTTATTTAATTTCCGTATTTGAATGATTGTATTTAAAGGTTAGACAACCTGAGAGATTTTATTAATGTAATCCCTTAATGGGAAGGTTTTATTATTCAATTTTATTATGATTGGGTAGTTAGATATGAATGTTTTGATTAAGTGAACACCAAATCTTGAGGTAATGAAGTACTGGGATTTGGGGGTGTCACAAGTTGGTATCAAAGCCTTAGGTTATGAACCTTAGGTGGGGGAAAAAACCTTAGGAAGTAACCTTTGAAAAGATAGTGGTGATAAACTTTTATCGAGTTTTAAGGAATAATTAATAAAACACTTATGTGCTTATGTGTTTATAACTTATGTGCTCGTAAGTGTCGAGTAGTAATGATTAATAATTAAAACTTAAAATTTTGTTGTCAGGATGACTAATGTCGGATAATCCAGTCAGGCTAGGAAGGACGGACCTCAGATGCCTATAGAGGAGGAGCCTCGCGCCATTCAGGTTATTTCAGAACAACTACTTCCACGGGAGTCAGCCCCATTGGTCACAGTGGTTGAAGATGAGGATGATGACGTGGGAACGGATGAGGAGGATCCCGTTGAGCTACCACAGTCAAATGAGGATGACGAGGATGAGGAGGAGGGGATTCCACTGAACTCGATAGCTGCTCGTATGTATGACGAAGTCTACGACCGCAACGTAGAACTTCAGGATACCGTCAAGGAGTTGCAAGAGATAGTAGCTAAACAACAAACTTCGATGGCACAGAAAGACGATGAGATCCAGGATCGAGATGAACGTCTGACTAATGTAGAAGAGAAGCTGGTTCACAATGAAGGAGAGAAAGAACAGCTAATCGAGGAGGTCGCATAACTGAAGAACAAGCTGAATGAAGAAGCTACTAAGAGGGTAAGAGTTGAAGACGCGTATGAGGAAGCTTTTCAACGAGCCGGGATAGCAGTGAAAGACGCACAAGCAAAGAGAATGAAGATGGAAGAGATGAATAGTGTATTCAACACCGTGATTAATCGAGCTCAAGATCGGGTCATGGGTTATCCAATTCAGTTTGAGACTCTGACATCGTACGCGTTAGATCGCCGAACAATGTTTCGGGTTATGGAAGAAGAGCATCGAAAGGCTATGGAGTATCTTAGTAAGACATCATAGGGAATGTATGTGATTAATAAAATGTTAAATAATATGTAAATCCCTAGTGTTATGTAACCATGGGATATGATAATGATGATGTTGTCCTGTAACTGTTGTAGTTCAGGAAAGTAAAATAAATAGCAATGATGCTATCTCTTAACATTTTCAAAGAGATTATGAAGAAATAAAAGTTATTATTTCATTCAATGATGCTATCTCTTAACATTTTCAAAGAGATTATGAAGAAATAAAAGTTATTATTTCATTCAAAGTACTATGTGTTATGTGATTATTTCTTTTTGGAGGCAAGTTAAGTAGAAAGTACTTAAAGAAGTTGAGTAATAATCTAATGAGTGTATATTTTAACAGAAAATTCCTCCAAGATGTCAACCACCACAACAGAGAACCACTGAAGGAACCAATAACAACAATGTTGATGCTAACCCCGTTCAACAACTAGTGACGTTACTGATAGGAGCATTGCAGAATCAACCACAGAACCAAGGTACAATGTTTAAGGATTTCAAGGCAGTTCGACCACCTGAATTCCGTGGGTCCATGAATCCAGTCGAGGCACAGACCTGGATTATGGAGATAGAAAAGGTGTTTGATGTCGCTAGGGTACAGGATGATCAAAAGACTGCCTTTGCAACATTCATGTTTAAAGTAGAGGCTAGTTATTGGTGGCAGACCAATAAAACTCGAGAAGGACTAGAGGTTATGACATAGGATATGTTTAAGGAGATATTCTTCGAGACCTATTTCCCCGAGAGTTTGAAGAGTCAGCTAGAAGTACAGTTTTTAGAACTAAAGCAGGGAATGATGACAGTGTCTGAGTATGCTGCGAAATTCAACGAGTTGGCGAAGAGGTACAGGTGAACGCAAGGCGAAGAGGTTTGAATAGGGACTAAAGCCCTGGTTGTATAGTAGGGTTTCCATGTTCCAGCTGAAGACGTTTGTAGCAGTAATGGAGAAGGAAATTCTCACTGAAGGTGGGGGCGAGGGTGTGACAAAGTTCAATCAGGAACAAAAAAAGAAGAAGAATGAGGTGGAGGTTAAGAATGGTAGTGGAGGTAGTGGAAATGGCAACAACAATTGAAAGAGGAAATGGAACGAAAATGTGGGTGCTAGAAACCAGCAGGGTAACCAACAAAATAAGAAGTTCGAAGCATGTGCTACATGTGGGAAGTTTCACAAGGGTGTGTGCTTGATGGGGAAACGAGTATGCTTCAACTGTGGCCAGGAGGTTCACATCGCCCCAAATTGCACACAACCTAAGAAGAACATTTGCTTCAAGTACGTGTCCAAGGATCACTTTGCTCGTGAACGCCCTAAGAAGAAGGCAGGAGAGGCAACAGGAAACAAGGGAGGTAGCAGTGGAGGTACATGGGCCATTGCTGGACCAACAACATCAAACAGACCCACAGCTAGAACATTCAACATGACTATGTAAGATGCTGTGCAATCAAAAGATGTGGTGTCAGGTATTATCCTAATCAATGATATAAATGCTTATGTATTATTTGATTCGGGTGCTACTTGCTCGTTTATATCTAATGAATTTGCTAAGAAGTTAGAAATATCTAGTGAAGAATTGAATTTCCCTTTAAACATATAAATTGCGAATAAGGAGGTAATTCCTATTAGGTTCGTATACAAGAACTGTAGGGTGAATATTAAGGGGAATATCATGATGGTAGATTTGATTCCGATTAGACTTGGAAAGTTTGATGTTATTTTGGGAATGGATTGGTCGTTCAATTATGGAGCGGTAATTGATTGCCTAAAGAAATGTGTAAACCTTATGACACCGTCAAAGGTAGTTTTCTATGGTAGCAAATCGCCTAGATAAATGAAATGTATAACGATTATGCAGGCCAAGAAATTGTTGAGTCAAGGCTGTGCGGGCTATTTAGCTTACATAGTCGATACTCAAAAGAAGGGTATGAAACTGGAAGAGATACTAATGGCTAGGGAATTTGTAGATGTATTTTTGTAGGATTTTCCAGGACTTCCGCCTGACGGAGAGATTGAGTTCGTGATCGATTTAGTGCCAGGAACATCACCGATATCAAAGGCCCCATACAGAATGGCTCCGGTAGAGATGAAGGAAGTGATGGTACAACTGCAAGAGCTGCTAGACAAGAAGTATATTCAACCAAGCATATTACCGCTGTGGGGAGCACCAGTATTATTCGTGAAGAAGAAGGATGGATCAATGCGTCTATGCATTGATTATAGGGAATTAAACAAAGTCACTATTAAGAACAAATATCCATTTCCAAGAATAGATGACTTATTTGATCAACTGAAGGGTGCTAAATACTTCTCGAAAATAGATTTGAGGAGTGGGTATCACCAATTGAAGGTTAGGAAGGAGGATATATCTAGAATGGCATTCAGAAATCGGTATGGACATTACGAGTTTCTGGTGATGTCTTTTGGTTTGACCAATGCCCATGCTGCATTCATGGATTTGATGAACAGGGTGTTTAAACCATTCTTAGACAAATTTGTTATGGTATTTATCGAAGACATTCTGGTGTATTCCAAAACTCAAGAAGAACGGAAACACTAAAAAAGGAAAAGTTGTACGCAAAATTCTCTAAGTGCGAATTTTGTCTAGATCGTGTACAATTTCTTGGGCACGTGATTGACAAAGGTGCGATTTCAGTGGATCCATCAAAAGTGGAAGTTGTAATCAATTGGGAACAACCAAGAACACCTTCGGAGGTGAGGAGTTTCTTGGGACTGGCCGGTTATTACAGACGATTTATTCAAGATATTTCCAAGATAGCCACTCCGCTAATAAATTTGACAAGGAAAGCGGTAAAATTTGTTTGGATGGAAAAATGTGAAGAGAGTTTTCAAGATTTGAAGAAGAAATTAAGCATGGCACCTGTGTTGTCATTACCAGATAATACGAGAAACTTTGTGGTGTATAGTGATGCCTCACATAAAGGATTGGGTTGTGTTCTTATGCAGAATGACAAGGTTATTGTTTATGCATCAAGACAACTGAAGGATTATGAGAAAGGGTATCCGACACATGATTTAGAGTTGGCTGTAGAAGTATTTTCTCTCAAGATATGGAGACACTATCTCTATGGAGAGAAATGTGAAATCTACACATACCATAGGAGTCTGAAGTATATTTTCACTCAGAAGGACTTAAACATGCGTCAAAGAAGGTGGATAAAATTGATAAAAGATTACGATTGTGAGATCTTTTATCATCCGGGTAAAGCGAATGTGGTTGCAGATGCTTTAAGTATGAAAGGTCGGGAAAAGTTGATGCTGATAACCACTCAAAAGGAGCTTATTTCAGCAATGACAAAGCTAGAATTGGAAATAAAATTTCCAAAGGAATCCGATGAACGACTATTCTAGATAGAAGCGGGTCCAACTTTGGTGGAAAAGGTGAAGAATGCTTAACTACAAGATGAAGAATGCAGAAAAATAAAGGAAGGTGTGAACAAAGATAAATAGGTGAAATACAAGATCGATACCGAAGGACTACTACGATTCGAAGAAAGAATTTGGGTTCCAGCAGTACCAGAGATTAAGGACGAAATCTTGACCGAAACTATTCCATTCATCTAGGAAGTAAGAAGATGTATCAGGATTTATGACGACATTTTTGGGGGCCGAATCCATTGAGATGTTGCAGAATGTGTCGCGAAATGTTTGAAATGTCAAAGAGTCAAGGCCGAGCATCAAAGACCAAGCGGATTACTTCAACCGTTAGAAATACCAGAATTGAAGTGGGAACACATCACAATGGATTTTGTGGTGGGTCTTCCAACTACTCAGAGACGATGCGATGCGATTTGGAAGATAGTGGACAGACTGACAAAATCAGCACACTTTTTGCCAATAAAGATTAGATTCAATCTTGATCAGTTGGTAAGGTTATACGTTAAAGAGATCGTTTCAAGACATGGAGTGCCAGTATCAATTGTGTTAGATAGAGATCCGTGATTTATGTTAAACTTATGGAAGAGACTACAAGAATGTATGGGAACACAGTTGCGAATGAGCACAACATACCATCCATAAACAGATGGCCAAAGCAAACGAACAATCCAAACGTTGGAAGATATGCTGCGAGCATGTATCATGGACTTCAAAGGGAGCTGGGAAGAATATTTACTGCTGGTGGAATTCGCTTACAACAACAGTTACCACGTGAGCATCGGTATGCCGCCTTACGAGGCATTGTATGACAGAAAGTGCAGAACTCCACTGTGCTGGGATGAAGTCGAGGAACGCCAAATATTAGGACCAGAACTGGTACAACAAACTATTGAGGTTGTCAAACTCATCAGGACAAGATTGGTAGCAACCAAAGACATACAGAAAAAGTATGTTGATTAACACAGACAAGATCGTGCATTCGACGTAGGAAATTACGTATTCCTAAAAGTTTCTCCTTGGAAGGGGAAAATTCGTTTCGGTAAAAAGGGAAAGCTAAGCCCGAGGTTTTATTGGACCCTACGAAGTGCTGCGAAGAGTTAGAGGAGTGGCTTATGAGATAGCTCTACCTCCAGAGTTGGAAAACGTTCATAATATTTTTCACGTTTCGGTTTTACGACCATATGTTACCTCCTTTTTAGTCTTAACAAAAATGACTCTAACTCATGCAAGCATACATGGGTCAACAAGTAGTACAGAGTAAGAACAGTATCGATCCACGGAGAAAGGTTTTAAAGTTAAACTATCATACACCAATTGTATCACTATTTTTGTAATAACCTGATATTTTCTATATAATTAAATCAGAAATTTTGTGTATAAATTTTTTTATATTATTATTTATTATTTTAAAGATGAGGATTTGTACAAGATAAAGAGTATGTATTTATGTGATAAATAAAAATATATTTATTACATGAATAATTTTAAATCATTTTAATTTAGATCGAATTATTGATTATTATAAATTATATTCTTATAATAATTAATTTTAGTGTAGAAATGTTTTATTAATTATTTTCCATGAAAATATAATTATATTTTATTTAAATAATATATAAAAAGGTTATTAGAATTATTATAATAATTAACCTATTTTATTATATGAATTTATGCTAGATTAATTAAGTGAATTATTTTAACTTAATTAATAATGTTATATATGAAGAATAAATCAAATATGGAGTCCAAAACCTAATTTTGGATTTTGATCAAGGAATACGAATAATAATATAATATTAATTATATTTTGATTTTTCAGTGCTATAAATATTTATTGTATATGTGTGGACTGATAATGGTTGGTCAATTATGTTGTAACATGACCAAACCCTAGCATGAATTTGTTTCACCCTATTATGAAATTCAAATGGAAAATTCGAGACTGTGTTATGTGAATTATGTTGTGTATTACAGAATTTAAAGTAATTAGGTAAAACCCTAATTCATATTTAGAATTTTAATTTCTAGAAACCCTAATTTCTAAATTTGGGAAACCCTAATTTGAATAATGATATGTATTGTAGAATTTAATTATGTCTATGCTTTTGTCTGTTTAAATGTTTACACTAGTAGTATGTTATGAGGTCTTTAAACTGGAACTTGTATCAAGGTCACAATATGAACAGATCTCATGTTATTATATAGTGGTCAAACCACGTTGACCGGCATTGACCGAACGTTTCTGGGTAACCCAGAACGTGCCCAGAAAGTCTGACAACATGTTCATGCATTTAGATCTTGCTTGTGTTTACGTGTTAGACCTTGTTATTGTTGTAATGTTGTTGTCTGATGTGTAGGCTACATGATCATGCCTTTAGAATCTTTAGATCATTCTCTAAATCAAAGTAATCAGTGGTCAAAGTGGTGAGGAAGAAACTGCCGGATGAAGTTTCTGGGTAACCTAGAAACCTTCATAAGCAGTTTCTGACCACTACTTTGACTGGTCCATATGTGTTTGATTTGTTGTTGTTGTGATGATTTTATGTAATAGATCTACTCATTTCCATGTTGGTTACAACATGGAATCATTATATCATAAAAACATTACAATCCTAGCATGTAGTGGAGGTTAGAAAGTAGCACCCTAGACTGTTCTTCATTTCTGGGTAACCCATAAATGAAGAACATGTCTGACAAGCTTTTTGATTAATCATATCTTACTGTTGTGGCATGTTATAGCTATAATCTTGGTTAATGGTTGTAGTTCTACATCTTTACTACAACTCTAACATCATTTCAAGCTCAGCAATTGATTGGATCATATACTTAAGTATGGTCAAACCTAACATCCTCGAAACTGACATGGTGATCTGGGTTTGCATGAAGAACACCTATAGCGATGGTTTTGTAGCTATAGGTGGTCTTTAGCAACAGTTTCTATATAAAAATTATATTTTATTAAATAATTATAGAAAATTAGTTTTTAATTATTAAAAATACAAAATAAATTATTATTTTTTTTAAAGTCTAAAAATTAGTTTTTAATTATTTTTAATATATTTCATAAATATTTAATATTTTTGAAATATTAAAGGTATCTAATTTATTTAATTATTATATTAAATAAATTATTTAAAAATAATTTTAATATTTGAAAAATCATTTAAAATTATATAATGATATAAGAAAATATTTTAAGTTATTTTTAATGACTTTTAATATTTTGTGATAAATTTCATTAATAAATTAATATTAATGATAATTAAGTTATTTACTAAATGAATTAAATTAATTAATTAAAATTATTCTATAATATTAAAAATCATTTTAAATACTAATAAGGTATTTAAAAATATTTTAAGTTATAAAATATAAATTTTAATATTTAAAGGTAAATTTAATTAATTATTATTATTAATGATATTAAAGTTATTTAATAATTATATTAAATAATTTAGTTTTAAAATGATTTTTATATTATAAAAATCATTTTAAATAAAAATAAATTGTTTAAAGATATTTTAAGTTATAAAATATAACTTTTAATATTTAAAGGATAATTTCATTAATAATTTAATATTAATGATTATTAATTTAATATTAGTAATATTAAATTTATTTAATAATTATATTAAATCAATAGTTTTAAAATGGTTTTATTAATTTAAAAATCATTTAAAAATGATATAAATCAATTAAAAATATTTTAAGTTATAATTAAAGACTTTTAATATTTTGATAAATAATACATTAATACTTTAATATTAATGATAATATTTAAAAATGATTTTAAATGTTTTAAAATCATTTAAGGGTAATATTAATACTTTAAAAATATTTTGAGTTATTATAAATAACTTTAATATTTTGGCAATGATCTCATTAATAGTTTAATATTATTTAAATATTAATGATAATAGAATTGTTTAATATTTTAATCATTTAATAATGATTCCACTGTTTGAAAATTCATGATAAATTATAATAAATATTGTAAAAATTATTATAAGTCATTTAAAAATAATATGACTGATACTTATAGATGTAAAATTACATGATAGAGTCTTGGACTCGATAATTACCCGATAAAGTCGTCGGTACACCGACATGTTTCAGAAATTGATCTGGACTTAGATATTTTGAATGTATTAATGTTTGTTTGTGATTCAATGACTGTTGAATATGTGTGACAATGTGATTAGGTTATGTGCAAACTGCAATAAGCAGTATTATGTGTTACAATATGTTATTCTAATCGATCAAATGATCTTATTAATGATAGGTTTCGGTATAAAAGATAAAACTAAGTTGCGTGTTTGGCAAAGGACCGCAAGTATCTTACCTTTGCATTTCCTTTATGCAATGGACATGAGTAAAAAGTTTCAGAATTATATTATTATTGTACTAGATTATTAACTTTATTGTCGCATATATTATATCCGATCATTGTTTATCAACATAATATTATATTATATAACTCATATATATATTCTGTTCGTTAATTTCGAAATATGGTTATACAAGTGTCCTCACTTGGATAATCATTGTAGTTAAACACATGTTGATATATATATATATATATATATATATATATATATATATAAAGCCATCTAGGCAATTTGACCAGCTAGACACAGATTTAGAAATATCGTTGAATATGATAAAACCTTTTTGTATCCAATCAAATTGTTTTGGTTCAGATTCAAGACTAAGTATGAACATCCTGATTAAGGGAAAACTTTTATGCGCCCAAGGCGGACAAAGTGAATGATAATATCGTTCTTGTATGTAGTATTGATCAATACAAGGCACATGGAAAGTACAACCTTGTGCCCGTAAGTTATGACGGTTTGCAGATGAAGTTCTGCTAAACCTTAGCGAAAACTAAAAACAATGTTCATAGTCTGTAGTCAATATGTAATTTCAAAAATGTGATATAGAGTTGTTATGTTATTATTATCGGTTTAGTTTCCTTCATAACTATTGAATCGTTGTAGAAGTGATGTATAAAGAAAACATTTAATTCTTTCAGCTAAATATATTTATAATTGATATTACTTGTTGGGCACTCAAATGCTCATCCTTGCTTAATTTTTAAATATTTTCAGCCAATCGCGATCAACCTGAAATGTCATGCATAAACAAAGGAAAAGAAAAGTAAACAGAATAAGATTTTTGGTATTCTATGTAATAGTATGACTTTATTAATACAATGATAACTATTAAGTATCATGTAAATGAATGTTTAAAGGTCGCGTACCTGGGAGTAGACTCTGATCCATATGTAAATTAAGTTTGATATTCATATTATTGTTATTATTATTAGTATTATTTCGCTCATAGAAATGGTATCGTAAAGCACCGAGTTCGGGTTTCAAGTACTTGAATTTGGGGGCGTTATAATTTTTATATGCTTAAATGAATAATCCATAATTATGCTTAATCTATATTCAATCAATGAATAACAACACAAGACTAATTTAATGAAATCAAATTTGGGAATAATGGGATTCTAACTTCATTTCATACTTCATCTAAGTATTACCATCATGCACAATTATATATTTATTATGGAAAATTATCTAAGAGCACCAAAGTAGATATAATCATTTTCCAATGAATTATGACCTGTTACATAACATCCACATTGCGATAGAAATCATGTAATCGACAATAATGCCAAAATCACTATATTCCTATATGAAATTGTAACACTAGTGAATTGAAGCGCAAGCTCTTATATTACTACATACGGTAAAACAGTATATTTCTATCTGATTCACAAAATATAAAGCTAAACATTTCAGCCTCATAAACGCATGCCATCATGATCATACCCGCACTTATATGTCATTTTTCAATTCCATATACGTACATATGGTGAATGGTGATCAAACATTCATACAATACCCTCAATCATGATAGATAATCCAGAAATAAATATATAACCAAACAATCAGGTAATTAACTATAGATTACATATCAAATTCCGTTAGAATCCCATAATGGAGTTTTAGTTCATCTCTGAACCTAAAACCATTATGGGATTATAGTAACACATTGGGAATACATATCATAATTGAGAGAGAAAATAGAATTGATCAACCCCAATTACAGAATTCATTCCAAAATGCAATCCAAATCTCCAATAATTTCCAGCAAAATGAAATGATTATTTATTTAATAACTGAATTCTAGAGAAGATGTGGAAAGTCTTAAGTTTATGCTCGAATCCTCCCTAGAAATTAGTTTAAAATTTAGAACCCTAATTAATTTAATGAAAAACTAATAAAAACCAATATATCCACGTCTGGTACCAAACAGAATAGTTTTAGATAAGACCACACTCAAATTTCAAATTTAAAAACATAAGTCAACAAAATACATCAGATAACGCGCGCGGCCGCGCATGATCACAATAGAAAATGAGCGCGGGCGCGCGACTCCAGCGCGGGTGCTCCCTAAGGAGACACACTTGGCCGAATGTAACCCTTATCTAGCAACTCTTGTAATTGTATCTTTAATTCTTTCATTTCCACTGGCGCCATACGATATGGGGCTTTCAAAATCGGTGCCGTTCTTGGTGCTAAGTCTATTACGAATTCGATTTCTCTGTCTGGCGGAAGACCAGGCATATCGTCTGGAAACACATCTTGAAAACCTCTGACTATCGATATATTCTTCATTTATACTCCCTTTTTTTGAGTATCTACTATATAGGCCAAATAACTTACACATCCTTTCTTTAATAATTTCTTGGCCTGCAACATTGTAAAGCAACATCAAACTCTCCCCGTCTAATCGAAATTTAGTCTACCTTTAGTTCGTGACCTCTAATGTTTGCACAACAGTTTTGGTAAACAAACTATGAGAATTACTTCCTTATTCACAATCTCTATGTTCAATGAATTTTCTAAGTGTTCATAGGGTATGTTTAGTTGTATAGAAAATTCTTCAGACACAAAGGAATAGGTAGCACCAGAACCAAATAATACATATACATTTATATTATTGATTGGGAGAATACCTGACACCACGTCCTTTGCAGTCACTGTGTCTTGGACAATCATGTTAAAGGTTAGGGCAGTCGGTCGGTTGGATTACGTTGGTCCACCGATCATCAGCTTGCTGCCCCCTCCCTATTGGTCGTTTCCTTCACTGCTACCCTTCTTTGGGCAATCCTTGATTTGATGCTCAGTTGAGCCACACACGAAACATCCATTGATCTATTTCGGTTTTGGGCAGTTAAGTGAAATGTGCCCTTCTTGGCCTTAGTTGTAGCAGACGTTGCATCCGTTCCAGCACTCCCCTTGATGGTTCCTTCCACATTTCGAGCAAGCTTCACTTCTTTTCTTAAACCCTCCTTGATAACCTTCTGACTAGCTGATGTTTTGATTATTGGTATTGTTGTGGTTGTTGCGGTTATCCCATTTCATCTTTCCCAGATGGCTTCCACCACTACTACTCCCTCCACGAGTTTCTCCCTCATCATTCTTTTTTTTTTCTCCTTGTTGTATCGGCTCAATGCCTCGCTACCTCCCTCAGCAATTATCGCCTTCTCCAACAATGTGGCGAACGAGTCAATTTGAAGGACCGACACCTTGTTCAACAACCAAGGTTTTAGTCCGAGTTCGAAGCGTCAAGCTTTCCTTTCTTCGATGTCAACTTGATATGTTGAAAATCATGTGAGTTCGTTGAACTTGGCCGCGTACTGCTCCACCGTCATCTCCCCTTTTTTCAGTTCTAGAAACTTTACCTCCATCCTATTCTTCATGCTCTTCAGGAAGTAACTCTCAAAGAAAAAAGTCTTAAACCTTTCCCATGGTTATAGTCACTTCTCCTGCGCTTTGTTGATTTGCTTCCTACTACTAGTTTGCTTCACCCCTCAACATATATGTAGGGAACACATTTTTCTGGTCTTCACCCACATAAGCAATGGTGAAGGCTTTCTCCATTTCTTGATCCACGTTTGCGCTACGATAGGATCGGTAGTACCCACGAATTCTGGAGGTCCTACACTCTTAAAATCCTTGAAGTTTGTGACCAGAGCTACTTGGGGAATGGGTGGTACTAGTTCGTTTTTTCCCCTAAGAGCTTCTTCTAACAAATTTACAAGCCTCTGTATCGGATCCACTGGTCCTCTCTCATCATTAACCGATTCTTCCAATGCAGTTATTCTACGTCTAGGTGGCATGTTTCTGCATCATAAAATTTTCATTTTATTATCTAATTATATTACTTAGACATTTCGCAAATAGATATAAAAAAAATTATAACACGTTTCGGAAATAAGATCATTTATATTCATATGTCAAATCGTTACAATTACATGATCCTCTCTAGCATACTACTATAAATGATAACAAATATCCCTTATTATCACAAAAGATGGGGACAACACCATCTTACTACCCCTCTAACATTTTTCAAAAGTTGGGGTTTAATACTATCTCACATGTTACACGAAAGACTGAGATTTTAACAACATATTAAACATCACATAAAAAAATACTACAACTGCTAAATTCTAACACCTTGACTCAATCCAACATCCTGCGCTCCACAGCACTCTGGTACTACCTCTAGGTAATGTGCACCACCAAATCTTGGCTTATGGTGTGCCGAGTTTGTCCCTGCTTTGCTGGGTAATGATTTACCCCATCAATCAACCTTCCCATGGTCGTGCACACCGCATAGCCCATTTTGTTCATCTTCCTTCTCTTGCACCTCACCTCATCCTCTAGATCATTAGCCCTGTCATTAGCTTCTTCCCACTTCTCTTCGAAGTGGATCCTATCCATTACTTCCATCTATAACTAAGTACGAAGAGCTTCTTTCTCAGCCTTCTCACTAAGCTCCCTCTACTCAGACTCTTCTAGTTTCCCTGCCAGCTCCACATTCTTAGCCACCGGCCTATGAAACAAGGTTCCCATTTGGATCCTTACCTCCTTACGTTGAGCAATTTCCACCTCCATCTCTTGTATCACTAACTTCCTCTGATGGTCCTCGTCCCTCAATTTCTGGAACTTTGACTCCCTCTCTCTAGCCTCAGCCTCTAGCTCCTCAATTCTACTTCCTAATTTCAGAATCTTCTCCTCATATTCCCCCAACGTCCGATCCTCGAAAGTAGCCTCGTCGGAGTCCTCTATGGGCTCAGGCTCCTCCTCTGGATCAAACTCCTCGGGTAATGGCACTATCTCCTCCTCCTCATCACCATCGTCTATAGGGGCTACTGCCAATATAGGCCTCACTATCAATGGTGTCTCGTATACCACATATATATCACGCGGCTCCTCCTCTACCACTCGGCTAGGTCCTCCCATGTCAGTCATCCTACAATCACCAACATAAGACAAAACAACCAACAACTCCATCAGAATGTTAAATAACATAAGTCTAGTGTATAAAATGAAGTTATATTCTATAATACACTAAGTCTCTCTCTACGAAAACTCTAAATGAGTTTCATCCCTCTCTAACTTCTAAGTTCTCCTAAGTTATAATCTAAGGACTCTCGCTCCTAAGGTTTATAACTATAGCTTTGATACCAACCTGAGACGCCCCCAAATCATGACACTCATATCTCAAATTTAGTTTGTCACGTACTAATTCTAATATCAAACTAAAATTATCAACAACGAAAATCATAGAATAATTTACATTGATATAATATAAATATTCGCGTCCCAAAGTATCGTAACCATTACTACAACAATCCAGTGATTAAACTTGAACATATTTTAATCATCCTTAATACATCATATTAAGCATAACAATAATAATAATACTTCTACACTTAAAGGACTAAGCTATTCTCTAGCCTTGCCATTTGCCTTGTCCTTTCCCGATGTACCGCCTTGCTCTGCCTTAACTGTAATATTTTTAGGGAAGCAAGAATGAGCAACAAATTTGCCCAGCAAGTAATATAGTAATAAGAATAAGCAGTTATAACATTTAAATCTTCCAAGGTATAACAATAGTTGATAGTTCAAGGATATCAAGAAATATCAAGAGTGTTCAATAAGTGTCGCTATAGACTGAAGGATATCAACAATATTTCAAGGTTTATAAAGGACGAACACTAAGCAGTCACTAAAGACTAAGAACTAAGAACTTTTACTAGAATTAACAGTATTATACTATAAACCCAATATAAATGAGTACAACAGGTGATCAACCTAAACTACCCTACTTTATGCATAACATTTAATCATACTTATGTGCGCACGTCGGTTCCCCGACAGTATAAAATTTTCCCCTTTTTAAGAGGGTTGTTCATCTTAGTAGATTTACAAGAGTCCGCACCAAGTCAATTGGTTTGGATAGCTTTCTAACATATGATAATAGTCTAACCGAATCAAAGGCTTATACAACTTTTATAATGCATTTAAGAACAATAAGTCCAATGCTCGCAACAATGTCAAGGTATACAAAGGATTTTCCGAATAGTAATAGACATTTGCTAAATATAAGTATGGCGACAATTCGGATCATACAATATACAATGTAAAGCATTTAGAAAACTTGCATTCAATATAAGAATCAAATGAAGTTAGAGAGCTCGCACAAAATCTAAAGTTGTGTGAGTTAGGAGACTTACCTTTAGCATTGATTACCACTTATAGCGTAAAATCACCTCAATGAACTATGTTATCCTATTTATGTATGTATAGGTATTCATTAGTCACACACCTTGATGTATATATCCACATACATTTATCACACATATTTAAACTTATGTAGTTTATACATAATCAAACTCATATATGTATAATTCACATTGTTCTTACTTTTTAAAATCTTTTAGTACCATATGCTCATCTTTTACTTGTATTCGTAAAATATTACTTACTTCACATATTCTAGCTTAAGTTGCTTCACATTTTAATGAAACTTTAGGCCAGGTTTGGCCCCTTGTTAAAGTTACTCATACATTTCCATTTTACAAGTTAAAAGAGCTCATTATATCAACTACTAACTATAGTATTCATTAAACCACAAAACATCGCCAAACAACCTCTTTCTACACATGCTTACATGTATTAGATTTGGTTGTATAACTAGATGTGAAAACATGTTGATTATCTCGAGAGGCATAAAGCATCCTATCACAGTCGTTCAAAAGTTCACAATACAAGTTATGAGTTTACAACTCAATTGGTTTTCAAACCTTAAAATTTCATGACAAATAACTAAGCATACAAAGTACGTTGAATTCACATTTCATATGTATTCACAAATCTAACTTAGTTGTGAATACATGCTCAAAAGGTATGATTTCAAAAAGGCGTAAGGTTTTATAAACATTATTTTTGTCTTTTAACTTTTCTTTCAAAAGGTTATAATTCAAACTCCAAACCTACTAAAACATCTTGCAACATGCATTGACATATGTTTAAGGGCTATGCATCCTCCTTAATTTAAGTTAGTTAAGATTTCTTGCATCAAACAAACAAAACAAAATAAAAATCATTAAGCAAACACTCATCCACACTACACTGAGACCCCTGTATGGGCATAGCTATCTCTAATCATCTCCCACAGGCGGGTGCCTAGCTACTACTAAACATCTCCCCACGGGCGTATGCATCACCGCAGCTGGAAAATTTTTCCCCTACTTCGAACCAACATGCCAATTTTTAACCCAACAACAATATAAGGATAATTTAATTGATATAAATTTACTATTAAACATCCCTAGCGTGCTTCTAACAATCCCAAACATACAAACAATCAAATTCAAGAATCAATTCAAGATTTTTGCCATTTTTCCAAAGTTTAACACATTTAGCGATTCTCTTCACTATGGATTCGTTACTTGACCACTTTACTTTGTTTAACTTTTGTTGATTTCGTATTTAACCATATTAACAATGTCTAGCATCAATTTACATATTCTACCATGCTTCAACCATAAACTTCAACTCAAAACAAGTATTTTTGTACTTTTCTAAGAACTTTGCAAAACTTGAATGTAAGAATATATAGAGGGCTAATACCTTCTGAATTGTGAAATTGAATTGTTACTCTAGCTTCAATTTGCAGATTACTCAACAACACTCTCACTCTAATTAGAAATTCTCAAAGAAATCAACAATTCACATTTGAGAGGGGGACTTCTATTTATAGAGGAATTATTGACCATTTGGAGGTTTTACCCTAAGGATTGTTTCCACGGAAGATTGAAGGACCCATTGTGCAACAAGAGGTTGGTGGAAAGCTTCACCAACTCCATCTTCTCCCCTCCCCATAGCCATCATCTTCATCTTGATTTTCAGTAAATATAGAGCCATAAGCTTTTAGCAAAACACAACTGAGACTTTTTGGAAATGGGACTATGATTTTGGGACATTATAATACTCAGCATTTATCCAAACCATTACTTAGCATACTTATGTTTATTTGATATATGTCCACAAATGAGCATATATATGCACCCACTCCTAAATTACACATAGAATTATATAATGCATGTACATTGGTTTATTTCAAATAATATTTACCCTAAACTAGAATATAATTTAGTTGGGTACCAATATTACTTTCTATAAAATTTATTATACCAATTCTACCTAGATATTAAAATAATCATTTAATATTGCTTATTTGTTTAATCAAAGTCATTTTCTCTCATATGTTTAAAATACACATTTAATTACTCCCACACACATCTTAATGTCACATAAGACTTTTTCACACAACTTAATAAATTACATAAGTTAAGCTTACTTTTATCATATAATGTTACATAATAATTATTTACATTCCAATGTCACGCCTCATCTTATATTGAATGAAAAACCTTATTATATATGATTTCTCCTCACATTCTATTGTTCATGATATCAGAAATTAGTCAATCACATTATGTAATTATTTATTAATAGTACTAATTAATTTAATCCTTTTCATCCTTAATTAAATTAGTATTTTCTCATTTCACCACTTTGCCACACTAGGCATAATTTCCACAAGCTTACTAAGCTTCTCATCACTTCTACTACATTGCTTTATTATCACATGCTTATTCAATTATTTATCACAACTCATGCCAATACTATATATATTTATATTCAAATAAATATGCAAACATTCTTTATTATCAATATTATAATTTATTAAAATTCACGGGTATTACAGCTACTACATATACTTTTCCTGGGTGATACAGGATATCATAATCCTTTATCAACTCCAGCCATCTAGTTTGTCTCATATTTAAGTCTTTTTTTGTGAAGATATATTTTAGACTTTTATGGTCCGTGTATATCTCACATTTCTCTCTATATCTGTAAGACAAATACCACCGCTGCCAGTTCTAGATAATGAGTAGGATAAACTTTCTCATAATCCTTTAACTACCGTGATGCATACGCAATGACCTTGCCATACTGCATGAGCACACAATCGAGTCCTCTATGAGAAGCATCACTATAAACTACAAAATTCCCTGTATCATCGGGTAAAGATAATATAGGTGCTTCACTTAACCTTTTCTTAAGTTCTTGAAAACTATTTTGACACTTCTCAGTCCACACGTACTTCACTGTCTTCTTTGTCAAATTAGTCAACGGAGTAGCTATCTTAGAAAAATCATGGATAAATCTTTAGTAGTATCCCGCTAACCCTAGGAAACTTCGTACCTCAGTTGCCATCAACTCCTTCAACTCCCGATATTCTTGCATCCCGCTATCCAACAATTATTGTAATTGAACCATCAACTCCTTCATCTCTACCGGCGCCATACGATACTGGGCCCTTAAAACTGGTGCCACTCTTGGTATAATATCTATTACAAATTCGATCTCCCTATATGGTGGAAGACCTGGTAATTCTCTTGGAAATACATCCATGAATTCTTTGACTATAGGAATTTGTTCCATCGTTGCTCCCACTCTCTGGGTATCAACAACATGACACAAATAACCTACACAACCCTTCCTCAACAATTTACTAGTTTGTGTCATGGTAAGACAACATGAATGTCCCGACGATTTATTACTGTAAAACACTACATGAGGCTGTCTCAATGTTCTAATGTTTACACATTTCTTTTGACAATCTATAATTTCACCATGGTTAAAAAACCAATCCATCTTGAGAATTACATCGAATTCTCCCAACTTTATCGCTATCAAATCTACCGATTATTTATAACCTCATATTTCTACACAACAACGCCTATAAATATTTTCAACAGGAATTATTTCTTCATTTACTACCTTAATATTCAAAGGTATAGGCAATCTTTTGGGAAGTAATCTTAATCATTTAGCAAAATTGCATGCTATAAAAGAACAAGTAGCACCCGAATCAAATAACACATAAGAATTTATATCGTTGATTGGGATAATACATGCAACTACATCCTCTGATGCAACTGCATCCTAGACCGTCATATTAAAGGTGCGGGCCATCAGCCTACTTATCTGAGCTGGACAACTAATAGCTAACTTACTAGTATTAGTGCCCTTATTCCCATCCATCCCCTTCTTTGGGCAATTCTTCGCCATGTGATCAGTTGATCCACATACAAAGCATCCATAATTCTTCTTCGGACTTGGACAATTAGGCAAAATGTGCCCCTCTTGTCCACAGTTGTAGCACACTACTTTTCCTTTGAGACATACTCCTAAGTGAGTCTTCCCACAGTTCTTGCATGCCTCCATCCTCTTCTTATGATCTCCTTGCTTTACCCCTGTATTCCCAGAGTTAAAAGCCTTTCGCTTTTGCCCGTTGTCACTCCTACTGGCTCCCTATATTTTCACTCCCCCATCTCCTTTATTCTCGTTCTTCTTCTCTCTCTAGTATTGGCTTAAAGCCTCATTACCACCGTCGGCAATTATTTCCTTCTCCAAAATGGTTCCAAAGGAACTACTTTCAAAAACTGATATCTAGCTATAGAGTGAGGGGTTCAAGCCCTGCTCGAATCTCCTTGCCTTCCTTACCTCCGTATCCACTTGATTTGGAGCAAACCTCGCCAATTCATTGAACTTGGCAGCATATTGGGGAATAATCATGTCCCCTTGTTTCAGATCTAAGAACCTCATCTCCATTCTACCCTACATACGAGTGGGAAAATAGTTCTCAAAGAAAATCTCCTTGAACCGTGTCCACGTTATATTTTCCATTCCAGCCCTAGCTTGGTTCGCCTCCCACCAGAAATTGGCCCCTCCCTTCATCATGTAGGCGGCAAAATAAACCTTCTACCCCTCTTTGACATTTGCAATAACAAATGCCTTCTCAATCTATTTTACCCAAGTTTGGGCTTCTATAAGGTCCGTAGTTCCTTTGAACTCTGGTGGACCTACACTCTTAAAATCCTTAAATGTAGTAGCACGTACTACCGCATGATTTATAGCTGTATTAGCACCATTTCGATTAAAGGCAACTGTTAATAAATTAATAAACTCTTGCATCGGGTTAATCGATCCCCATTCCAGTTGATTCACGTTTTCTTCTTGATTTCGTTGTCTTTTCTTGGCGGCATCTTTCTGTTAAAATGAATAACACTTCATTATTACATTCTTTTTATTAATTAGTCATTATTCATTTCTAAACAATAACTCAAACTCATTGCACAACATGTTCAATAAAGGGCTTATATTGATATGCTTCTTCTTTTGTAGTATAATACTACATCATTCATCATTACACAACCTTGGTTGATTACATTACTTTCCCGCAATTACTTTCCAAAAATTGGGATTTACAAAAGAGTAGCCTTTAATTATACAAAAGAGGGTTTTAATCAGTACATAGTTACAACCTATTTATATATTTACCTACTCTAGTTACTAACTAGATTACATTTACCTAATGGCATTCTTGTAATCTGCATTAGCAAGACTGGCTATCACATCTCGACTGATATTATGCCTAGTCTTCCCTGCCTCCACAGTATACTCAGCCACGTGCCTCTGATAATCCTCGTGAGAACTCCTATGTACATAGGACATCCTAATGATCTTCTGCTTCTTAGCCTTTAACTCCTGCCTAAGCTCAAAGGCCTCATGTTTTAGCTCATGGACCTCGTCCTTTCCTAAAACCTTCTCATCATGCTCTACCTCCCACAACGTCTCCATGTCTTTCTTGTTTGCCAAGATGTCATGGATCTCCTCCTTCAATTCTTTCACCTCTTTCCCCAACTGGATATTCCTATCCAACACCGTCATAAACAACGCCTTCATTGACTCCCTTGGAGTCATCTCTTCTGTAGGTAGTATTGTAAGACCCCGAATTTTATGAAATAAAAGTATTCAATTTTTTTATAATTGTTATTCTATGTATTAAATGGTTAAATTCATAAAAGGTTAAAATTAAGGGTGATATTTATAAATTTTTCAAAGTAAGCAAGTTGATATAAAATATTCGTTGTGTCGAGGAATATTCGATTGGTCAGGGAATATTCATTTTAACAGGGAATATTCGTACGACGGCACAATCATTGTTGACCCCACAACGGAAGTATTGTCGTAGTTAGAAAATGACAGAAATATCTTTTTATAAAAATAACGGTGAAAGTTTTACCGTTAAACTGTTGAGATACCCGATGGTAAAAATACAGTAATACGCATGGTTGCATAGTAGCACACGGTACTGATTATTGATGTTTACGTAAGAAGCCACTCAGTTTAGTCAATTATAGCTACATCAATTGTTGCATAGTATCTTACGTTATTTGATTCAATTATTGTCACAATATCATTTGCATAATATTTTATATTATTAAATCAATAATTGAGGCAACAAAGTTATTCATATTATTATTTGTAATATTGACAATGTCTAGAAAGTTCTGTCGAGGAGAGGTTTGGTCACCTAATTACGCGCCAATAGGGAGAAATCCTTATCGGAAAGCCCCCTCATTCCTGAGAATGATCTGGTTGTTAAATATTGTATGTTATAATAATAATGATGAATAATTGTTGAAGTATTAAGAATGTTTTTATTGAAGATAAGTGAATTACAAAAGTTAGAGGGGAATAATTCAAACTTGGAAAACTTTAGAGGTACTAAAGTGTAATAAGTTAAATCAATCTGGACCATTGGTGATGGTTTTAATAGTAAATAAATCTAGATCATCGATGGTGGTTTTAATAGTAAATCAATCTGGACCGTCGATGGTGGTTTTAATAGTAAATCAATCTGGATCGTCGGTGGTGGTTTTAAAAGTAAATCAATCTGGATCATAGGTTGTTGTTTTAATAGTAATAAATATTGACCGTCTGTTCTAATAGTAAATCAATTTGGACCGTTCGTGAATTAGTTATTATTTAGTCATTTCTCCTATAAATAGAAGCTTAATTCTTCTTTCATTCTCACCAATTCATTGAGATTCACAAGAGAAACTATAGATAGAGAAACTATAGAGAGCAAGAAGAAGAGTATTCTGCTACTTCACTATTGCAGTATCCAATCTTCTACTAAGGTAAAGAATATTATTTGTTGTATTCGTAAGGGATATTATTCGCTGTATTCGTTAGGGATATTTTTTGTTGTATTCGTAAGGGATATGATTTGTTGTATTCGAAAGAGATATTATTTGTTGTATTCGTAAGGGGTATTATTTCTTTCGTATTCATAAGGAATACTATTTTTTTTCGTATTCATCATTTAATATGTCGGAATAAGCTGTTTATGCGAACTATGTATCGTATGACGGGTTAAAATCCATTTGCAGTTTCGTATGTTATTTCTTTTCATATTCTTAAATCAAAACTTACTAGGGTAAGTATTGCTTCTATAATCCTTGAAATTAGTGGAATATCCTTGAGTTTTGCGCTTCATCCAGTATTGTTTCGTTGAAATATTGATCTGAACTTTCTTATTAAATATTAATATTTTCACCGGGGAACTATTTACGGGTTACCATTCATCCAATTACTATTCACTAAAATATTATTCACTCGGGTATTCGGGGCACTTTTCATACCGGGGTACTATTCACGAGTTACTATTCACGGGTTACTATTCACCCAATTACTATTCACTCAAATATTATTCACTCAGGTATTGAGGCACTTTTCATGTCGGGGTACTATTCATGGGGTACTATTCCCGAAGTACTATTCCCGAAGTACTATTCACGGCATACTATTTACCGAAAAATTTATTTCTTTTCTTTCCAAATTATTTTTGATACATGGATATTATTCTTGACTTTTACTCCACAAAGAAGTATCATGTTGACAATTTGGACATTATTGAATTCTGGATAAATTAAATTATAAATATTTAAAATTTATCCTTTGCTTTCAGTTAATTGAATTCTTATATCATTGTCATCATCCGCATTCTTATATTGTGATGAAAGTCATCTTTAGATTACGTGCATAGATGGACTGTTGATTAATATGATTATGACCAGGGATCATTTGGTATAATCATAACCCGTTATGTTACAAATGATGTGGTAAAAGTCCTTATTGGCCTGTAGTGCGATGATGGACAGTGGTTGGTATGATTATGACCTGGGATTATTCAGTATAATTATTATTATTGATGATTACATGAATATCCTTGGCCCGTAGTGAAGGGATAATTCGTGGATGTGATACTAATGAATATCCTTGGCCCGTAGTGCAGGGATGATTCAATTATGTGGTTTATTTATTAAGCTGAGTCCCAGCGATAAAATTGATGATAAACTGTTTAAATATTAAAAGATATTAGATATTATGCTCTACTTGACTCTTTTAATAAATTGTTTGTTCCGCTGCAGTTAAGCTTGATGTTATTGTATTTTATCAGTTTAACACTGTTGAAGGCTAACGATAATTTATTCTGCATTACCATAGTCATAATATTTCTTACTGGGCTAGTTGAACTCACCTTTTTGCTTTCATTATTATCTTCAGGAAATGAGAACATAGTCGGGACTAGTCGGGGAATGGAGTGATGGTCCGAGATGGCTGTTTTAGTAATCCTCACTATTTAGTGTGATAATAAATGTAATGAGGATTGAATTTGAGTTTAGATATTGTCTTAGAGATAATATTCGTGTAAAACCTCTCAGCTCTTGTTGTATAATTAAGTTTATATTTGTATTCAGTACCATGTATTTGGCGACCCAATATGGGTGATGTATACCTATTTTGGGGCCATCACAGTTGGTATCAAAGCTTAGGGATATGTTCACTGGCTTAGATGTGAGACAATAACTAGGAGGGGAGAGACGGGGAATTCATTCGCTACTATGACCTACCTAAGTTTATTTGGTATTTAATTGGTCAGTTATAGTATATGGATAATATGTGACATTTAAATTGACCCTTTTTTTGTGGCAGTGTTTGAAAATGTTGAGATCAGCAATGAGGCACATGACACCGTTGAGTCACCAACGATCAATACCCAGGATAATGTGCAACAGGAAGACAATAATCCTTAGGTAACAACAACACCGATTAAATGATGAACGATGGGATGTTCAGAGGCTTTATGAAATTCATGCAACATCAAGCGAGAACGACTCTTGTTCAAAATACAAGAAGAAACACTGGCAACTCTCGGATGGTCACCGCTAAGCAGTTCAAGGAGCTGGGACCACCAAAGTTTTTGGGAGAGCCAGAACCACTTAAGGCGGAGACGTGGATAAAGCATATCACCAAGATATTTGATGTCTTGGGATGCTCCGAGGAGTAAAAGGTTCCCTTTGCCACCTTCATGTTACGAGGAGAGGCAGATTACAGGTGGGAACTGTAAAGCGTACTCAGCGTGCCGCACTGAAGATGTCCTGGGAAAAGATCCAAGAACTATTTAATGACAAGTACTTTCCCAAAAGTATTCATTACATAAAAGAGGTGGAGTTCATCAAGCTAGAGCAAAATAATATGACCGTGTCACAGTATGAAGCTAAGTTTGTTGAGTTGTCCCGGTTTGCACCCCACTTGGTTGATAACGAGGAGAGAATGACGCGGATGTTTCTAAGAGGTTTGAAACCCGAGATACGTCAATACCTCATTTCTCACAAACTGTGTTTGTATTCAGATGTTGGAAATAGGGCTCAGTTATTGGAGCGCGGTAATGAGTCAACCCAACCAAGAGAGTGCAGCCGACAAGTCAATAATACAAGTGGTAGCAGTCATCGAAGCAGTGACAACAAACGTGGAGGGAATTAACATGCCAGAAATGTTAACCACTCCGGTGATAATCATAGCCAAGATAATAGAAGTGGAAATTTCAAGAAGAGGAGATTCAATAATGATGGAAAGACGTCAGCACCAGCATTTGTTGATAAGGAAGGAAAACGATCATCGGTCGTATGCTTCAAATGCAGAGGGGAGGGACACATCAGTCCAAACTGCACGATGCAATCCAAAACGTGTTATAATTACGAAAGAGAAGGTCACCTAGCTCAATTTTGTCGTGTAGTGAAGTCAAGACCAGCTGGGATGATGATGCCAAAGGATGTCCCAGACAAGTCAAAGCCGGTAGTTTAGGTGAGAGCGTTTGTTGATGAACCTGAACGAAGTTATCACGGGTAAGTAAATCATAAACTCTTGCGAAATCTATACCTTATTCGATATCATTTCTACCTACTCTTTTATTTCACCTAATTGTGTTCAACGTTTGAACTTGACTCTTGAGAAATTAGACTTTGACTTATCTGTTGAAACTTTGTTATGAGAAACCATCATTACATCCACTATTTATAAATCTTATTTGATTCAAATCGACACTTTCACGTTACCAGTCGATCTTATCTCTTTGAAAATACTTGTCTTTTGATGTGATTTTAAGGATTGATTGGTTAACTACTCATCATGCAAAAATTGATTATTTTAGTAAGGTTGTTAGCTTTCATATTCCTAACCAACCTATTATGCGAATTCAAGAGACCAAACCACTAAAGTCAATCACTGTCATATCAAGCCATAAAGTTATTTGTTTATTGAAAAATGGATGTCAAGCTTTCTTAGCCCATGTCACGGATTTAAACAAAAATACGTCAGATTTAAATGATATTCCTATTATTAATAAATTTTTTGACGTATTCCCTGAAGAACTTCCTGGCCTACCCTCATAGCGTGAAATAGAATTTTATATTGACCTTGAATTCGATACAAAACCCTCAAAAATTTCTTCACCTAGAATGAACTTAACATGCGCCGAAGACGTTGGCTCGAGCTGTTGAAAGATTACGATAATACCATACAATACCATCCTGGAAAAAGTGAATGTGGTAGCTGACGGATTGAGTAGAAGATCGTTTGTGTTTACGAGTGTGATATTGTTAACACAAAGACCTATCTCGTACGACTTACAAAAGATGGAGATAGAGTTAAAGACTTGAAGAACCTACGTGAAGATAACGAATATATGATTAAAATTGACTTTAATCGATAAAGTTAAAGCCGATCAAGCTACAGATTTAGAGCTGACGAATGTGAAGAAGAAGGTTTAAGAAGGCGTTATTCTAGAAGCCAGAATTGATAAAGAGTGGAAATCTCAACCCTCGATTTATTGGCCCATTTGAAACCCTCGATCGAGTAGGATCTGTGGCTTATAGACTCACGTTACCGCCAAGTATGTCTCGTGTTCATAACGTTTTTCACATATCTATATTACGTAAATATGTGGACGACCCGAACCACATTATTGAATTAGAACCGGACGAAATAGCGGAAGACTTAACGTGTGAAGAGGTACCTGTTAAAATCTTGGATAAGAAGGAACATATTCTACGCTCAAAGGTTATACCTCAAGAGTTAGAATCTGACAAGGTATCCTCATCTCTTCGGCATACCAGGTACGTACGTAAATTTTGAGGGCAAAATTTCATAAGGAGGGGAGATTGTAAGACCCTGAATTTTATGAAATGAAAGTATTCAATCTTCTTATAATTATTATTCTATTTATTAAATGGTTAAATTGATAAAAGGTTAAAATTAAGAGTGATATTTATAAATTTTTCAAAGTAAGCAAGTTGATATAAAATATTCATTGTGTCGAGGAATATTCGATTGGTCGGGGAATATTCGTTTTAACAGGGAATATTCGTACGACGGCATAATCATTGGTGGACCCCACAACGGAAGTATTGTCGTAGTTAGAAAACGATAGAAATATCTTTTTATAAAAATAACGACGAAAGTTTTACCGTTAAACTGTTGAGATACCCGATGATAAAAATACAGTAATACGCGTGGTTTTATAGTAGCACACGATATTGATTATTGATGTTTACGTAAGAAGCCACTCACTTTACTCAATTATAGCTACAATAATTGTTTCATAGTATCTCACGTTATTTGATTCAATTATTGTCATAGTATCATTTACATAATATTTTATATTATTAAATCAATAATTGAGACAACAAAGTTATTCATATTATTATTTGTAATATTGACGATGTCTAGAAAGTTCTGTCGAGGAGAGGTTTGGTCACCTAATTGCGCACCAACAGGGAGAAATCCTTATCGGAAAGCCCCCTCTTTTCCTGGGAATAATCTGGTTGTTACATATTGTAAGTTATAATATTAATAATGAATAATTGTTGAAGTATTAAGAATGTTTTTACTGAAGATAAGTGAATTACAAAAGTTAGAGGGGAATAATGTAAACTTGGAAAAATTTAGGCGTACTAAAGTGTAATAAGTTAAATCAATCTGGACCATTGGTGATGGTTTTAATAGTAAATCAATCTGGACCGTCGATGGTGGTTTTAATAGTAAATCAATCTGGACCGTCGATGGTGATTTTAATAGTAAATCAATCTGGACCGTCGATGTTGGTTTTAAAAGTAAATCAATCTGGACCGTCGACGGTGGTTTTAAAAGTAAATCAATCTGGACCGTCGGTTGTGGTTTTAATAGTAATAAATATGGATCGTCCGTTCTAATAGTAAATCAATTTGGACCGTTCGTGAATTAGTTACTATTTAGTCATTTCTCCTATAAATAGAAGCTTAATTCTTCTTTCATTCTCACCAATTCATTGAGATTCACAAGAGAAACTATAGAGAGAGAAACTATAGAGAGAAAGAAGAAGAGTATTCTGCTACTTCACTATTGCAGTATCCAGTCTTCTACTAAGGTAATGGATATTATTTGTTGTATTCATAAGGGATATTATTTGTTGTATTCGTAAGGGGTATTATTTCTTTCGTATTCATCCTTTAATATGTCAGAATAACCTATCTACGTGGATTACATACCGTATGATGGGTGAAAATCCATTTGCAGTTTCGTATGTTATTTCTTTTCATATTCTTAAATCAAAACTTACTATAGTAAGTATTGCTTCTATAATCCTTGAAATTAGTGGAATATCCTTGAGTCTTGCGCTTCATCAAGTATCGTTTTGTTGGAATATTGATATGAACTTTCTTATTAAATATCAATATTTTCACCATGGTACTATTCACCTGATTACTATTCACTAAAATATTATTCACTCGGGTATTCGGGGCACTTTTTATGTTGGGATACTATTCACAAATTACTATTAATGGGTTACTATTCACCCAATTACTATTCACTCAAATATTATTCACTCGGGTATTCGAGGCACTTTTCATGCTGAGGTACTATTCACGGGGTACTATTCCCGAAGTACTATTCACGGGGTACTATTCACCAAAAAAATTATTTCTTTTCTGTCCAAATTATTTTTGATACATGAATATTATTCTTTAATTTTACTCCACAAAGCAGTATCATGTTGACAATTTGGACATTATTGAATTCATGATAAATTAAATTATAAATCTCTAAAATTTATCCTTTGCTTTCAATTAATTGAATTCTTATATCATTGTCATCATCTTCGTGCTTATATTGTGATGAAAGTCATATTTGGCTTACGTGCATAGATGGACTGTTGATTAGTATGAATATGACCACGGATCATTCAGTATAATCATGACCCGTAATGTTACAAATGATGTGGTAAAAGTCCTCATTGGCCTGTAGTGCATTGACGTGTTATAGTTTGTGCCCTAGAGGCCAATTATTTGATATAATTGCATAACATTTTGATATTATATTTGATTGAATAAATGAATGATTTTATTATGGTTTTATTTACTGCGTTATATAAATGTTAACATAATAAAATTCCTTAGAATAGTGATACAAATTATATAGTTTCAAGTATTTGACTTGAACATGAGATTATATAATTACAATTAGTATCATTGCTCTGAAATGTCCCTAGTCGAGTATCATTGTTGATAGGACACCAATGATGCATTGAGACTAGTATGTGGATTGACTGATGACCAAATCTCATTGGTCATAAATATATGAGATATTAAGTCAATGCATAGGTATGTGTTAGAGAACGATGTACTGGACAGACCCACCATGAGAATTCTATGTGGAGCATCGAAGTGTCATTATCGATTGTCATAGTGACAATGATGTAATGGTCCTCCGACTTGAAATCACTATATTGCTACATGAGAATTTATGTACTTTGATATCATCAAAGGTCACCCTTAATAGGGTGGACTATAAAGGTGATTATTGGGTACATCATGAATTGTGTGAGAAATATGAGTGATCTAGATGGAATTTAACCCTCCTACTTATTAGGGGTGATATCCATAGGCCTCTTGATTGAGTAGGACTATGAAATGCATGGCCATGCTCAAATAGTGATTTGTTTCATATAGTCTACTCATTGATCAAGAAAACTCAGATTAAATTATGAAGAGTATGACATATTCCATGACTCGAGTTTAATCTAGGATGTCAAGGTTAAAAGGATTAAATTACATTGAAACATTGGTCACGGAAAGGTTGTATCGAATCATCAATTTTATTATTACTTGGGTAGCAGTGATGCATTACTAGATGCCGCTCACTATTTATAATTTTATAATATTATTTTAAAATTATTGTCAACATAATAATAACATATAGGGTCACACACATAGAACGTAATTTAAAAGGGAATTAATTTAAATTATAAAGATTTAAATATGTCAACATGATTGATAGTATTTAAATTATGAATTTAAATTAATAGGATAATTTATTTATAGATATATTAATTAAATAAGACTTAATTAAGACATATATATATAAATAAATTTGGATTTTAAAAAGGGTTTTGATTAATCCCTTTTAACCGCTATATATGATATGTAACAGTCATTTTAGGGTTAACGAATCATAACCTAAAATCCATTCCTTTGGTGGCTAATCTTTCGCAACACCCTTTTTCTCTCGCAGATCGCATTTACAATTCATGCAGTATGCTCATGTGGATACCGTAGAGACGCAGTTCATTTGGATTGTGTTGGAGATTCGACCACATCAAATCGGTATAATCTCTTAAACACTGAATTAATGTCTGTTTTCGCATGGATCCTGTTTTAGGGTTTCGGATTTGGCTTTGTAATTTATATTTTCCGCTACTTTTTTATGCCGAAAACCCTACAGTGGTATCAAAGCTACTTGCGAAAACCATTAATTCAGATTATGTGTTTTAATTGTATTCGATATATATGATATATGATGATGCATGTTTACCGATCTGAAATTGAATATATGATATTCTGCTTTATGCATATTCTGGTATTTTGATTTATATATGTAATATATATGCATGTATATGATGTTATGTCGGACCACCGCCAGGGGGGAGACCCCCCCCCTTGGACCCCCCTCGTCGTAGCGCACGATGGTCGTGACCCCAATATGTTACATATAATTTTCTTTAATTATATATAAACTGTAATTATGTGCTTATTGTGATATGCATGGTGCACAGTTATGGCCTTTTGACCCATAGGTTAGTGGTTTTTGGTTTTGAAATACGTCTTGCATGTCGTGCCTTTCTTTAAATTCTAATGTAATATTATCTTCTCATCTAAATCCCCTCGAATGTAACTCAAGGTTTCTTTATGTCATGTAATAATCTATAATAGATGAAGATGACAAGATGGAGAACACAATGGAAAGATGATGATGGAGAGGAGGAACTTGCATGAGGAAGATCCAAGGAAGCTACTATTTTGAGATCTTTTACCACCTTAGATTGACCTTCAATTTTTCATTAGCTTAAAAAGATTTACAGTGGATTGGGCCATAACTGTGATGCATTTAATTTTGCACTTTATTTATGCTTGTATGCGATATGATATGATAAATAATGTGTATGCTTAATAAGATTAAAATTTGTGAGATCTAAATTAATTTATTAAATCCCTCATTAAATTATTAAGTCTAAATCAGATGCCTTCCAATGAATAACACTCATCAAAACCTTGATCAATGGATGTAGGTTTGCCAAAAAAAAGTACCCTATTTATATAGGTAAGATGCAATAGGATAATTGTGATATCTAAACTGTTAAAATCATTGGGCCCGACTTAACTAAGTTATCTCAATAGGATTGTGGACTTAGAGGCATGGAGTTGGTAGGTACCATTAGATGGACTAGAAACAAATATTGTTTACCAAACTATCCAAGAGTTATATATGATATAATTGACAAAGGGTTGTCTACCTAAATAATTATTTTTTAAGAGATTAGCCAAAGCTAACTTAAGGCATAATAAAATATAGATCTTGGCTCACTAGAAAGATTTAATAGAAAATGCTTTTCGAATTAATTGTGAGGGCTACTAATTTGAATAAAATAGTGGGAGGTATATTTTAAATATACTATTATCAATTACATAATATCAACTCTGTAATTTGACTTATTATTTTTTGCACTTATAAATTGTAGATATCAATGGCAAACAACAACACAAGTAGTCTTTCACTACGATCAGTCCTTGAGAAGGACAAGCTGAGTGGAATTAATTTCCTTGAGTGACATAGGAACTTGAGGATTGTCTGTTGGGTAATTTCTAGTTACGCACAACACGCAAGTATACGTGGTCAACAAGTAATAAAGAGTAAGTAAAGTATCGTTCCCAGAGAGAATTAATTAATAAAGTTCACCAAGCATTAGCCAATAACCATTTCAGTCTTATTTAAACGATTCCTTTGAGTTTTTATATTTAAACTATGAAATTAAATAGTACTAACTACCCCTAGAATGAGACTAGATAATAAAGACATGAGATTACAATTTCCCCTATTGCATCATTTAAATCAACACATTTCTAGTTAAACCAAATTAATTATAACGGATTGTTAGTCGAGAACACGAAAGTGAAATATAGCCATCTCTCGATGTACCATACTCATATCACATATAATCCACAATTGATAGAATACACATGAACACCCACATTACCTAAACCACTATATGTCTATGTGATTTACAAATAATTAGGGTTTGAACCCAAGTCCTCAATTGACTACGAGTGTTGCTTCGGTATATGTCTATCCTAAGCATGAATCATATATTCCATCACCATGTAGAACATACAAACACAAGCTATCAAGATCAAATCTAAACCCATTCTTCGTCTTTCAAGTTCATATGGGTTATCACAGTAATTGATGGCCAATCAACTAAGCAAATAAGCGTGAATCTTAATAGACAATCTCATAACAATTAATAAGACTAACAATGAAGTATGTCAAAATAAACTAGGCAATAGATTCCATTGCAATCCCAAAATAGAGTTTAACTCATAGTTGAATTAGAATCCATGACCCACAATTGAATATACATTGAAAGATACAATAGAAGTAAAGAGAGTTAAGGATCAATAATAGCAAATCTGAGTTTCTTCTCTTGTTTCACTTCTGAACCATCAAGGATCTTCAATTGCTTCAATCCCCAAATCTTAGTTATTCTAGGGTTCTAATCTAATCTAAAAAGAAAGAGAAGAAAAGAAATAATGATAGCTTTAGCCCCCAAGGGGTGGAATCAGTTTTACATCATGGAAATAAGTCTAATATATAAGCCCTAATTGAATACCTCTCTCGCTACGCCAATCATTGCACTTTATTTAAATGAAAAGTCAACTTTGGTCAACACCCAAAGTCGCTACCGCTGCAAGAATTGGCCTAAGTTGGTAGCGCTACCATGCCGAGTTGAAAATCGCGTCTTATTGCTACTGTAAGTCGCGCGGCGGCCTAAGTTAGGTGATTTTCTGCTGCAGTGTACTCTGGTAAAAAGGCCATAACATTTGATCCGGGAAGAGTTACGGGGCCTGCCACCTATCAAATTGAAGATATCGACGAGCTCTACAACTTTCGTTCTTTGATGATTGAGAAATTCGGGCCGAATGAAGGTTGAAAGCGAGCCGGAAGGGACTCCTATGAAAATGGCTAACCAAAACAGCGAAGTTTGACGTCCGTTGGTACAACGATCATAACTCTTGCATCCGAACTCCGATTAGAGCGATTCAAGATATTCCGGAAAGCTACGAAGACGCTCTACAATGTATTCCAAGTTCCAAACCAAGAACATGAAGTAACATGAAAGCCCATATGATGTCCGGATTGCCTTTTTTTTGCATTTTCATTGCTTTTCCTTACCAATAATCGCCCACATCGCTCCCAAATGTATAACCTACAAAATGAACACAAAATGCATAAAAAGTAACTAAGACACATGAATATAAGCAACTAATTCAAGTAAAAGATACCGGATAAGTGTATAAAAAATCCACTTATCATTGTCCTCAAACAAGAGCGCAAGCTATATGTCCTTGATGGGCCCATTCATGCAGCACCAGCTGTCACTACACCACGTGCGAGCATAATGCTTACAAGAAGTATCAAGATGATGCTCTGGACGTGAGTTGTCTCATTCTAGAAACCATGAACACTGAGCTTCAAAAGCAACATGAGTTGATGGATGCTTATGAGATGATCGAGCATCTCAAGAAATTGTTTGAAGGGCATGCTCGACAGGAGAGGTATGATACAAGAAAGGCGTTGTATCACTGCAAGATGGGTGAACGTGATCCAGTTGGTCCACATGTGCTAAAAATGATTGGGTATATTGAATATCTTGATAGGTTGGGTTTTCCAATCACTCCGAAAGCCCAAACTGATCTTGTTTTGCAATCTTTGAACATCAGATACTCTCAATTTTTTATGAACTATCTTATGAATGAAATTAAGAAACCACTTACTGAGTTGTTGAGCATGTTAAGAATTGCCGAGAACAACATGAAAAAGGTAGGACTCGCTCCCATAATGATGGTGCAAAAGGGGAATGCTAAGGGAAATTAGAAAGGCAAGAAGAAGATAGGATCTAAATCTTTTGCCAAACCCAATTACAAAACCAAACAGGCTTTAAAACCTAAAGGTGGGGTGGCTAAAGAAGGTGAGTGTCACTTCCATGGAAAACTTGGACACTGGAAGAGGAACTGTCATGCTTATTTGGAAGATGTGAAAAAAGGAAAGGAAGTGCCACTTCTGATTCAGGTATATATGTTATAGAAGTTAACTTGTATACTTCTAAATAATGGGTATTGGATATTGGATGAGGTTCTCACATTTGTGTTAATGTGCAGGAACTTCGAAGGAGTAGAACTTTAGCAAAAGCAGAGGTTGACCTACGAGTTGGGAATGGAGCAAAAGTTGATGCACTGGCCGTAGGAATTTATCATTTATCTTTGCCCTCTGGGCTAGTATTAGAATTAGAGGATTGTTATTATGTGCTTGCTATAAGCAAAAACATTATTTCTGTTTCTTGTTTGGACAAGAAATGTAACACCCGAGAAAAATCAGATTTTTAGGAGAATTAAAATTTTATTTTTATATGTGGATTAAATAAAAATAATTGATTATTTATGGGAGCAAGCTAATTGGAGGTCGTTCTATGACCTAAACATATCAGAACGTCGTAGTATTTTGGTTACGTCGTAGAATTAAAGTGTTTGAATTTCCGAGACGAAAATAAAAGCTTTCCAAGAAATTTTTTGAAAAACACTATTCACACATTTCTGCTCGAGAATTATTTTTGAACTTCCGAGAAATACGTAACGATATAATATCAAGGTAAGATGGAATATCCAATAATATTTCAATTATGGAAAACGTAATATTTCGCCTGCGGACTTAAAACCTAAGGTTTAGGGAAAGTGACTTTCGAGAAGGAGTTTAAACGCATGTAATGAATTAAGCGATGATCGTATTATACATAGGTATTGTACGAGGTAATGAATACGAATACTATATGATGTATTATATGAGTATGTATGAATGATGGTATATCGTATATCATGAATTAGTATACGAGTTAGGATACGAGAATTATACGTAAAGTATATGTCCTAAGGCTTTAAGCCAAATGTATTGAATTTGTAGGATTGTGTAGGAAATATTAAAGTCCAATGAGAATTGACAAAGCCCAAATGTAAGAATGGTTAAGTCCAATAGAAATTAAGGAGCAAGCCCAAGTATGTGTAATGAGAAGCCCAAAGTGAATTAATGTAAGCCCAAATTATAAGTAAGATAATTAAACCATAAGCCCAAAATATTAATTCAATGGGTAAGGGTGATCCATGGGACAACCCATGAGAACATGGATGACCCAAAGTGGTGGGCAAGTAAAGTGACTTAATGGATAAGTGTTGTGGTGAGCAAGTAGTTTGATTTAATGGCTAAGATGAGTGGTGAGCAAGTGTTGTGATGGCCAAGAAAAAAAGTTTGGAGGCCAAGTTTACTTAGGGGCAAAGTAATGAATAGCAAGGAGGTGTATTAAGGAGGTGGAATGGCCTAAAGACTAAACTAACCTAACTTTGGAAATCCTATAAATAGCAAGCTTGGATTCATTTGTTTGGTTGTTTCATTTCATCCAACTTATAAAGTTGAGAACCTATTTGCTTGAGAGAATAAGCACATATAAAGTTAGACTTCCCTTGTTAGATTTCCAACCAACAACTTATAGCTTATTGGTTTGAGAGAAAAAGCAAGAAAAGCTAGAAGATTAGCCTTGTTAATTCAAGAAGCAAGAAGGAGATTAAAGTTTTACCAAGTGTTATTAAAGAGTAAGTATTCATAAACCATGATTCTCTTTCTCTTTCATTCTTAAAGAAGGGGGTATTGGTAGAACTAGCATGCTAAGGAATGTTAAATCAAAGGGCTTAAGTCTTAATAAGCCGTATAAGTCATTAATAAGTAATTCAATCATAAATAAGTTATTAACTTATAATAAATGTATAAGAGCTTGTGAGAACTTGTAACATGATTACATTAATAAAGTTAGTATGATAAAAAGGAGCAAGAATAATGGTTAGAAGTCATTAACCATAATGTGTCATATGAAAAGAAGACATAAGTCATGAGAAAAGGAAACACAAGTATTTTAATACTTTAATAAGTTACAAACTCACCAAGAACATGTAATAACTTATCATGTTTATAAGTTAATGAAGTATGTATGTCAAGATGTTAGTATGTCGGAATGAATCCATTTGAAACGGTTTAAAAATCTTAAGTAACGAAGTTTCGCCGGAATTCACACGATTAGACAACAATCGTCGAATTTGTTAAATTCTCGGAATGGAAGTCGAATTTTGTGTTTGAGCTTAGAAATATTGGTTTTCAATGGAGACAAGTCGTATTTGGCATTATAGAGTTGTGGACTCAAAAATGGCCGGATTCTGACTTAGAACGAAGAAACGAGCATTGAACGTTCATGAACGTTTATCGTTTTCGTTAAAAATGGAATAATAGGTGAAATTTTAGCAAACGAAGTCAAATAAATAAAATTCTTGCATGAGCACGTAGAGTATGTAATTTATGAACTGTAGGCTCTTGAACGAGCCAATTCGGACTTATAACGAAGAAGTTATGAGTCCGGGAATTTCACAAGTTTGAAAAATTGTCAAAGTTTTCTGTGGCTCAGAGTTCGCCTTGTAGCAATGCGACTCAAGCCTAAATGACCGGTGTCTTAGCAGTACCAAAGTGAGCCTCATCAGAAACTCGCTTCATCACAGTTGTGATAAGTAACAAAGGGACTCTCGCCGTAGCGCCTAGTCCGGTCTCCAAGCCCTAATGGTGACGCCGCAACGCGGCATAACAAAGCAACACTGGCGCCGTAGCGCTAGCCTTAAAACCTAGACAGTAAAGAATGGTTACAAGTAGAGCTTGAATGGCAATTGTTTAACAATGAACTAAGGGACTTAATAAAACATTGTTAAATCATTATTAAAACTCAAGTGTGATCACTTAGAGTTAAACAAAGTTAATTGAATGTAAACAAGAACGGTGTACAATAAGTGTACATAACCAATGCCGATTAAGTGTCAAGTTAATAACGTAAGGACGTTAGTAAGCCGTGAGGAAGGATAATTAACTCGACCTGAGTTGTATTAACAAAATAATTTCAGTTAAGTTATAAAAGAGAAAGAAGTTGGTAAGAACGATGTAAAAGAACGACGGCAAGTTGGAACCAATAAATAACAAATCTAATACGGGATTAGATTGAGAAGAAGGGTAAGATTCTTTAGGAACTACGTATGTTCATTCATGACCTAATGTGGTATGATATGTGATTATGTATTGTAGAGACATTAAAGACTCAAAAGGAAAAGTAATTATACTGTAGCAGACGCTGAAGGCAAGTTTTTCTTAAACGCTTGTCTAACCTTTGTGTTAGCCAAGTTTTCAAATGATTCAAGTTATGAAATGCATGTATGGTTTTAAAGAAAGAGTCGATGCTAGTTTTAACTCGGCTAGACTAATTTTGATAGATTGATTGAATTATTTACAAGTCTTTCAATATAGAATTGATAACGCTATCCTATGCCAACTGTTTGGTACGGATTCAAGGTAAGCCTAAATATGAATAAACAAATGTATTTTTCATCGAGTATTCGATGGGCACGTGAGGTTGCCACAACTTAAACGTATACACGTTTAATGATTGTAGTGTTGATCAACATAGAAGTACTATAGGTGATCACCTAGAAGTGCTCAGTAAGATATGTTTGGACTTACTTTACTTTCGTGCTTCAGTTGTCCTTTTCAAAGAAACTATAAGACGTTCACGTCTTGAACCAAAATTGATATATTACTAAATATTGTTATGATAAAACATTTTGAAGGAAAATGAATGCTATTTTAAGTTATTGATAGTACTTCGTAACGATTATTCAGTTACTGAAGATATATGATTCCTATGTTTCAAACATGCTTTTAAAATGAAATTATTGTACTTGATGAGCTTGTTATGCTCACTCTTGCTTGAACCATATATTTATGCAATCGCACCAAATGGACCGAAGGATTCGTCAAGGATAAAGTGAAGGCTAGAGCGAACTTGTAGATTACCTATGTAATAGTATAGGTTTATAATGATAATATTTGATATTATGACAAGAACAAATGTAATGGTTATAAAGAACCTGGGGAATGGTAGTATAGTTTTGGAATATATAAGACATATTCGTTCTTTTGAGGCATTTCAATTGAATGTTTGTGTGAACTGTAGCACCGTGGAGCACCATATGTCGGGTTGGAAGAGACCCGGATTTGGGGGCGTCACAGGTTGGTATCAAAGCATTAGGTTATAAAAATTAAGGGGGGAAGAACCTTAGGCTAATAACCTCGTTAAGGAAGGAGAAGTTCGAAGAAAGTAAACTTGAGCTTTACTTAAGTCGAATGAGTTAATAAGGTATTGAGGAAACTCAGTACCAAAAGATTTAAAAGATGGAAAGTAACCCTTAATAAATTAAATGTGATTTGTGCTTATACTATGGTGTGTTATGTATTAATCAACCTGTTATGTGTTATTGTAGGATGTCGATTGATAGCTTGATGTATAGAGATATACACGAGGTGAGCGAAGAGCTTGTGAACCGAGTAGAGCTTGTACCCATGCCAGTGGCAGAGGTACCAATAGTGATTCTAGAGGAGTCGGAGACAGAGGAGTACTTTTCTGAGGAAGACTACTCCGAGGGAGATATGGATATAACATCATACCTTAGTATAATGAATGAGGTGGAGGAAGAAAGAGAGGTAACATCAGTTATTTCAACAGAATAATAAATAATGGAACCAGGTCAGGCGTAATATGCACCGAGAGGATATTCCAACAGAATAATAAAGAATGGAATAACAACAGAAATCACCATGCATGCGATAGACCGCACAGACAGGTTATTCCAACATAATAATAAAGAATGAAATAATAGAAGAATTTCACCATGTATGCGGTACTTCGCATAAATAGGTTATTCCAACATAATAATAAAGAATGAAATAATAGAAGAATTTCACCATGTATGCGGTACTTCGCATAAATAGGTTATTCCAACATAATAATAAAGAATGGAATAATAGAAGAATTTCACCATGTATGTGGTACTTCGCATAGACAGGTTATTCCAATATAATAATAAAGAATGGAATAACAGAAGTTCTCTTCATGAATACAAAAGAATAATACCCCTTACAGGTACAACAAATAATATCCCTTACCTTAGAAAGAAGAGTACTGGATATAGAAGATGTGAAGTAGCAGAACACTTTTCTTCTTTTTCTCTATAGTTTCTCTCTCTAGAGTTTCAGTGAATTCATAAGAAATAATGAATGAATGAGCTTCTATTTATAGAAAAATGGATCAGCATAAGAACTAACTCATGAACGGTCCAGATTGATTTACTTTAATCTGACGGTCCATATTTAAAGCAAAATCTTTTAAATAAAATATAATATATTCTATTTATAATTTAATAAAACTAATAACTTTATAAAAGATTTTACTATGCAAACACTATGCAGGCACTATGCAAACACTATGCATAATAAAATATAATATATTCTAATTATTGTCTAATTAAACAAATAACTTTATAAAAGTATTTTGTTTTATATAAAAAGATTTTACTATGCAAAATACTATGCAAACACTATGCAACACTATGCATAATAAAATATAATATATTCTATTTATAGAATAACTTTATAAAAGTATTCTGTTTTATATAAAAAGATTTTACTATGCAAAACACTATGCAGACACTATGCATAATAGAATATAATATATTCCATTTATAGAATAACTTTATAAAAATATTCTATTTTATTACATTAATAATACCAATAAAAAAAACTGAGTGACTTATCACGTAAGCATCAATAATCAATACTGTGTGCTACTATGCAACCATGCGTATTACTGTATTTTTACTACCGAGTAGTTCAACAGTATTAACGGTAAAACTTCCGCCGTTATTTTTATAAAATATTTTTGTCGTTTTCTCAATCCGACAATAATTCCATTGCGGGGTCCACCAATGCTTATGTCATTGCACGAATATTTCCTGATAAAACAAATATTCCCCGACCAATCTAATATTATATAACAACTTGCGTACTTTGCAAAATTTATAAATATTTCCCACAACTATAACATTATCTCAAATCCACACCATAATATTAAAAAAAAATATTTCGAGAAAATTAAATCTTTATTCATAAAATCTGGGGTCTCACAGTACAAGACCTTATTGAAATTTAAAATGTTTGCAAGTTTACATAAAAATTATATTGTAGTGTATGTATATATATTGCAGTGTATAAATTGCTCAAACTCCATTGCATATCGACAGTTTTTCTTGCAGTGTTTAATTTTCACTTTGAGTCCATTGTTTAATTTTCTTCCATTACAGCTGCTTTCATGATTGCTTATGTTATGTTAGGATAAACAACATAATGGGGGAAGTGGAATTTTTATACAAAAATAATCCTTATACAAGACAAAAAAACTGTAAAGCCCCCAAACTCGGGTACTTGAAACCGTAACTATGTGCTTCACGATACCATTTCTATGAGCAGAATAATACTAATAATAATAACAATAATATAAATATCAAACTTATCTTATATTTATCAGAGTTTAATCCCAATTACGCAACCTTACTATAATTCTTTACATGATATATAATACATATCATTGTCTATATATTGTCTAACTATTACAAAAGATACAATTAAACATGTTCTGTTTGCTTTTCTTTTCACTTGTTCTTGTCTGAACCTTCGAGTTGTTCATGCCTAGCTAAAAACATTTAAATTTAAGAAAGGATGAGCATTTGAGTGCCCAGCAAGTAATAACAATTAGAAATATAATTAGCTGAAAGAAATAAATGTTTTCTTTGTACATCACTTCTACAACGAATTTATAGTTGTGAGGTAAACTGAACCGATAATACCAACATAACAATTCTATCCCAAATTTTTGAAACTACGTATTGACTATATATATAGATATTAGTCGACAGATTATGAACATTATTTTTAGTTTTTGCTAAGGTTTAGCATAACTTCATCTACAAACCGTCATAACTTACAGGCGTTAGGTTGTACTTCCCATGGGCTCTGTATTGATCAATACTACATTACAAGAACGATAGGATCGTTTCACTCTGTCCCATACCATGATAAAAGTTTTCCCGTGATCGGGATGTTCATATTTTTAGTCCGAATCCAACCAAAAAAATTTGATTGGATACAAAAAGGTTTTATCTTATTCAACGATATTTCAAAATTTGTGTCTAGCTGGTCAATTAGCTTGGACATATATATATATATATATATATATATATATATATATATATATATATCAACATGTGTTTAGCTATAATGATTATCCAAGTGGGGACACTTGTGTAACCATATTTAGAAATTAACGAACAGAATATATATCTAAATTACCATATACTAACATGTTGACAAACAATGATCGGATATAGAATATATCATAATACGGTTAATAATATAGCATAATAATAATAATATAATTCTGAAATTTCTTACTCATGTCCATTGCATAAAGGAAATGCAAAGGTAAGATACTTGCCTGGTTTGCTGCTTACAATACGCAACTTAGATTTATCTTTTATATAGCAACCTATCATTAATAAGATCATTTGATCGATTAGAATAACATACTATAACACATAGCACTGCTTATTGCAGTCAGCACATAACCTAATCACATTGTCACATATGTTCCACAACCATTGAATGACAAATAAACACATATCTAATCAAATTATCTAAATTCAGATCAATTTCTGAAATATGTCGGTCTACCGACAACTTCATCGGGTATTTATCAAGTCTAAGACTTTATCCCGTAGTTCAATATCTGTAAGTATCAGTCATATTATTTTTAAATGACTTATAATAATTTTTAAACATTTATTATCTTTTATCAAGCATTTTCAAATACCGGAATCATTATTAAATAATTTAAATATTAAACAATTCTATTATCATTAATATTTAATTAATATTAAACCGTTAATGAAACCATTGCCAAAATATCAATGTTATTTATAATAACTTAAAATACTTTTAAAGGATTAATATTACACTTAAATGATTTTTAAAAGAATTAAAATCATTTTTAAATAATTATCATTAATATTAAAGTATTAATGTATTATTTATCAAAATATTAAAAGTCATTAATTATAACTTCAAATATTTTTATTTCATTTATTTCCTTTTTAAATGATTTTAAAACCATTTTAAAACTATTTATTTAATATAATTATTAAATAAATTTAATACCATTAATATTAAATTAATATCATTTATTAAAGAAATTATCCTTTAAATATTAAAAGTTATATTTTATAATTTAAAATATCCTTAAACACTTTATTTTCATTTAAAATGATTATTATAATATTAAAATCATTCTTAAACTAAACTATTTAATATAATTATTAAATAACTTTAACATCATTAATAGTAAATAATTAATGAGTTTTATCTTTAAATATTGAAAGGTATATTTTATAACTTAAAATACTTTTAAAATCTTTATTTTCATTTAAAATAATTTTTCTAATATTAAAATCATTTTTAAACTAATTTATTTAATATAAGTATTTAATAAATCTAATATCATTAATATTAAATTATTAATATTTTTCATGATAAAATATCAAAAGTTATATTTATAACTTAAAATACTTTTATAACCTTTTAAATCATTTTTTCTATAATTTTTAACTCATTAATTTATTTTTCATAATTTATTTAATATATTAAATAAATAACTTAATTATCATTAATATTAATTAATGAATGAAATTCATCACAAAATATTAAAAGTTATCAAAAATAACTTAAATTATTTTCTTATACTGTAATATAATTTTAAATGATTTTTCATGTATTAAAATCATTTTTAAATAATTTATTTAATATTGCAATTAAATAAATTAAATACTTTTAATATTCCAAAAATATTAAATATTTATGAAATATATTCAAAATAATTAAAAACAAATTTTCGGATTTTAAAATAATTTTTAAAACTGATTTTATAATTTTTATGAATTTATTTCTATTTTTAAAGTATTTTTCAAAATTTAAGAAATTAAATTAATTAAATCCGTCGCTAAAGGACCCTATAGCGATGAAACTGTCGCTATAGGTGTTCTTGAGCTGTTCTTGGCCAAACCCAGAAAAGCGTGTCAGTGACTAAGGTGTCACGTTTGACCAACAATTTCGCCATGATCCAAAGGTATTCTGGTCAGCCTAAACTATTTGGAGTGTAATATAAATGCAATACTACAATTAGAAATCGATAACATGGCCAACACACATCTCATCTGATAGATCTAAGCTCTCAAATTTCTTGTCAGAGTTGTTCTTCATTTCTGGGTTTTCCAGAAATGAAGAACATTTCATACTGCCTTCTTTCGATCTTTATAACTCTTTGTACAGATATGATTTATGTGATATAACACTTTAAGTATGTAGATGATATGTTAGTGAAGAGATCTAATACACAAAATACATATAACATTAATAGAATCGATAGATCATTACCGGTCAAATCATAACACTTAATGACGCAAAAGATCAAGAGCTGCCAAAATCCTTGTCGGGCGTTACGGGCAATTACAAATTTGCCTGAAGCAATGCATTCGATGTCACAACCCACTTTGACCCTTTATAACTTTTAATCTATTAATCGATCAAGCTTTGAATCAAGTTCCAAGCTCGCAAAATCCTTGTCGACGTTACGGGCAATTAAAGTCGCCCGAAAACAAATGGATCGATGCTCGGTCAACCCACTTTGACCCTTTATAACTTTTAATCTACAATCGATCTGGCTTTGAATCAAGTTCCAGAGTAAATTAAAGCCCTTACAACATACTACAAGACCAAACATTTAAACAACAAAAATAACACCACATAATGAGATATATTGCCTCTGACATTCGTTGTCAGAACACACAAATGAACTTTTTCTAGATTCTTGAAATCTTCAAATCCGAGCCTCTAGATGTTATGGATCTAACTTCTAGCAACTCAGATCACTTAATTAGACTCCATACAACATGTTTTATCTTTAAAACACAAGATCTAACAAAGGATTAAAGTCAGATTTTTCGATTTGGGTTTATACCTTTATGAACAAATTCTTTATTCTGACTTCTTGATCTGTTTTTTGGAAAACGTGGGGCTTGTATATGGGACTGATATACATTAAGATATCGTGATCTAGAAAGAGAGAGAGAGGGTCTAGAATGATTGTTGTGATAAAATGGGGCAAATAATGAGACTTTTCTCTCTCATAATCTATATATATGTGTTAGATACATTGAATTGGCTGATCAAGAGACTTGTTGCTGTCATTTTTCATCGCATGGGGTTGTTGGATTTGGTCACCAACTTCCCCTATTGTCAAAACTTATACTAGCTTCAATAATACAACTATGGGTATAAAGGTCTTTTAGCTTGGAATTTTAAGGACAATCTTGTAAACCTGTCAAATTCTTAGGGTTTAGGGTTTGGGTTAGGGTTTAGGGTTTGAACCCATTAGGGTTTAAAAATAATTTCTAGAATTTCGAATTTAGGGTTTGCACAAAAATAAATAAATAAATAAATTTTAATTTCTAAAAATTTGAAATTAGGGTTTCCTAATTATGATTAATTTTCTAATTACACTATACATGAACATTAGTATATTAATTATTTAATAATTAGGGTTACTCCACCAATTAGGGTTACTAATTACTTAAAATAAAATTTTAAGTTTAAATATTTACTAATTATAGTTAAGCTTGCTAAAATTAATAATTAGGTTTTATAATTAGCAATTAGGTTTTATAATTACTAATTAGGGTTACCTAATATATAAATTAGGATTTCAAAATATTAATTTAGGGTTTTCACTTAAGAAATTAGGGTTTCTAATTTCACGATTAGGGTTTCCAACAATTACGATTTTTTTCCCAACTTAATGTTGATATCAATAATACCGGTTGTTAATCACATTATCGTGATTACATAACGACTTAACAAATTCATAGAGTCGTAAATGGCCTTCGAATTAGGGTTTCAAATCAATTAGGGTTTATAATTTAAATATTAGGGTTTCTAAAAAAACATTAGGATTTCTAAATATTAATTAGGGTTTCTCTAATTAATATTAAATTCTATAATACACCATATATATCACATAACACTGTTATATAACAGTATTGACTTTCACATTTGAATTTAAAAATAGGGTTAAACGAATTAATGCTAGGGTTTTAACATTATACACCATAATTGACCAACCATTGTCAGTCCACAAACATACAATACATATTTATAGCACTGAAAAAATTTAAAATTTAATATTATTATATTATTAATCTTAACCATTGATAAAAATCCAAAATTTAGGTTTGGATTCCATATCTGATTTCACTACTACAAAACAGTAAATAGATAACGCGAAAAAAACGTTGTGATTTCAGTCAGTAAAAAATCGTGGTTAAGGGTGTTGTCTATTTGACACCCTTACACAACATTTTTAAAAAGTTGTAGTTAAACACAATACACAACGTTTTTTATCCAAAAAACGTTGTAGATTTATTTTTCAAAAATTAACAGATGCTTAAAAACGTTGTAGAAGATATGATTGCACAGCGTTTTTTGGATAAAAATGTTATTGTTTAGTATATCAGACAACGTTTTTTAAATGTTATAGATAAAAAAAAGATGTGGTTCACCTATATTACCAATGCACCTGCAATATGCTAATGTCATGATATATAGCCAAAATGTATCAACCATTCAAAATACATCCCAATAATACCATTCAAAATACATCCCAAGATAAAAATGTCAATAAACATACACTTCAGCAAGAGAAAGTGGACAAAATCACAATACTGAACCTGTTTCAATAACTATATTTAGGCTAATAACGCAAGTTCAATACAATTCAACAACATAGCAAGACTTAAAAATCATATAATTATATTTCCCTGTTTCCACTAAGTTAATAGTAATGCAATGAAATGAATAAAGTTGATTGTAAATGAGAGTCCCCTTTTGCTTCATGAACCAATAATAAACTTAGTCTCCCATATTGAACAACACTTGCTACAGTTTTTGGATCCAATGGCTTTATGTCCCCCCAATTTGAAATTCCCATGCAAGTATATAAATTTATTAATGATCATGAAGAATCAAATGGAAGATGTAACAATACGGGCTAAGAAATATTAAGGTGAGCGTAAATGGAACTCAGGGTTTTTACGTTAGATAGAAGCTAATTGGCTTAACCTACACAAACTAAGTGGTGGAAGCACTTAAACTGGGTATAACAATCCAAATTAACACCTGACATTTAAGCAAAATAATACAAAATTATATGGCTATACCATCCCAAAATACAGGCTCATGAGAGATTCAAATTAAGGAGATTCAGTCACCTGGTCTGAAATGCTTGTTTGAAACATGACATAAAACTAACAAAAGAACCAAACCTCTATGTTGTAGCTTGAACGAACAAAAATAAGCTGTGGGATCCCATCTATGATGTGCAACTCTGAGTCGTAGCAGGTATTCCATTTAAATAAAGAACTTTATATCAGTAAAACTATAAGAAAAGATAAAATTAATTATCCAAAGCAATAGAGTGAATAACCAAGAGATACATTATAGACAAAAATCACATTCCTCTCGGAAATAGTCGTAAATGGAAGTAACAACCGGCTGAACCATGTCCACATGCAGAAGGTTGTTTCTGAAGTGTTGCCTAAGCTCAAATCTGGACAGTTAAAGGCAAGTGTGATCTACATGGCATGTCAAAGTATACAAGTCTGCAAATAAAGAAGAAAAAAATCATGTTCAGTTTGTCCCAATTTAAAGTCCTATGTTAACAGTACATACTTATACACCATACCTTGAAGCAATTTCTGAGTAAACATCGCCAGGTTTCTCTCCAGCAACTAAGTTGACTGCAGCAGCTTCAAGCTGCAAAACAACCCACCAACAGACTAGAGAGAATTAAAATGTACTACTAGCAAAGGGAGCATGTTAAATAAACGGAGGGATGAACTGGATTTGAATATTGAAACCTCCTGCCACAATGACAAACCTTGTTCTTTGCAGCTGCATGCTCAGCAACTAGAAGAATGGACTCAGGTGAAACAGTGAGAAGAAACCCAACAATGTAGGAGTACTTGGCCTTCTCAACTGTCAAAATCCAATCAAGTTAGATCCAAAAAATGTAAAACTAAACAATAAAGAAAATCAGTACAAACATGGTACCCAATGCCCAATTTTCTAGTTTCTTCAAATGTTCAGATTTATAGCAATTGGCAGCTGACAAATTGGCAACAAGAGACCTGCATATATAGTTCACAAAAAATTTTATTGGCCAAGGTAGACAGAAGGTGATAAGAGATGAATGATTGTATAATAGCAATTTCGCAGGCACATATAGGACCTTGAAACAAGACTATTTTAACTGACCTTTCACCACCTCCTACACAAACAGCACAAGTACCCGTGGGTGTAGACTCATCCTCGTAGTAGTGAACCAATTGGCAGAGTTGAGCCCGTTGACCATAAAATAACCCTTGAACCTAAAGCCTTGGACATTACTTACACAAAACCCAAGAAATTGAACCTCAAACAGAACCAAATGAATGGATATTTAAGCATATTCGATTCAAATACAATTGTTAATTATAATTTACAAGCATAACAACTTTGCTCTCAAATATATAAATACCTAATGCAGTCGTCAAATTTAGCAGGAAAGTCAACACTGGTCTTAAAAACTTTCAACAAATCCACCATCTCTACATTTATCCAAGCAGCTTAGTGCTAAAGTAGCCTCGTCTTGGAGCTGTTATTTTGGGAAAATATTAGTACAATCAATGATTTGCACTCAAGAAATAGAGTGAAGGACATCTAGAGATCAATTTGTCATGTTTATCCTTCAACTTAAATCAAGTGTATATCAAAGAGAAATATTATGGCAAGAAAGTACCTCTATGAAACCACTTTTTGACATTCTGAATGTCATATTAAAACGAGCAAACGGATCACATACAACTGCTAGAATTTTCATTTGGTGCCCCTAAATTTTAGAAATTGCATCCAGAGAAAAAAAAATTGCATCCAGAGAAATTGATTTCCCCTCATTATTTTGTGCCTTGTAGTTTCAAATAGGAATAAAATTTAGAAAAATAGCATCCGGATGAGTTTCAAATCTCTGAATAAAGTTTTGGGACTCAGTTCAGAAAATATACCATTGTGTTGTATTTTTCATCATTAGCTTCTTCTTGTATCCCACTCCTCTCAAACATGCTTCTGATAATGCTGTTAATATTAAAAAAAATATAATTTAAAAGCTACCTGCACTCAAAAATTTATGTTCATGAAAAACGCAATAAACAAAACATATTACCAGGCTCTCCTATCTCGAGACGCCCACCAGGAAGTTTGTAAAAATTGTCAAAAGTCATATGAGATGATACATACCCAAATTTTATTGGTGCGTCAACAGCTTTCAGAGGGCTGTCATATGTAATTAAGTGCAACACATCTTACACCAAGAATCCAGTGGATGATGTATTACTTGAAAGATATCGAACTTGATAAGGACAAGCATTACTTGCAACAGATCATTACTTTTCTTGTTGACAAAAATTACTGTTGCAGAGAACTGAATTTCTTTTTGAGGATGTATTAGGGCTGTTGATGTTGAACTCGAATTTCTGTTTCACAAAAACAACATAGATGTTATACCAAAGTACAAATTTTTAAGTAATGAACAATTATATATCCTCGAAAAGCTCATTAGTGAAGCCTCATTGGTTCATATGTCATAGAAACTTGAAACAATTATCATGATCTTATAGAAAAGAACATTGATAAAAGAAAGAAAAGAGAAATATCATCTCAAGTAGGCTCAACAATATACATCAAATCTTATCACATACTTACTCCATATGTCGTTGAAAAGCTGCGTACACAACTGGTACAATCACATAGTAGCCAGAACACGTCACTTTCAGTGTCAAGAGCCACCAGAAACAATAAACTTGGCGTACCCACAGAGACATTAGCATAATGCAAGCTGAATTTCCACAAAAATATAGAACATAAGTTATTACGGAGAAAATTCCCACCTTCTAGGATACTAAGAAAGGCCTTGACATACTTTATTCAACACAAGTCATCTAGTAGGAAAAGTGTTAGGGATCACATTAACAAAAATATTTCTTTCCTGTTTCCATGATAGCTAATTTTCTTGCCAACACAAATTTAAAAATAAACTGAATTAAATAATGGATCCCTTAGGACAATGATTTTAGTGAATCACATACCATTTCACCATAATTCATAGCTTGCATGTGTAATAAATTTAAATCAGTTATATTATCCTATAAAATTCATGTACTTCCACAGGCTAGTCTGCTGCAAGTGGAGAAACTGAAAACAGCTCCTCAAGAATACACTGAATTGACTTCTCATACACATAACAACATCTTATGAGTGAAAGGAGTTACTTTCACAGTCTTTTTCAATGAATCAGATCAGTTATCTACATTGTTAAGACTCAGCCTACAACTAGCCAGTTGGTTCAACCCAAGTCTGAAAATACCCGACCCAAACCTCATTGAAGAAATTAGTTTGCCTAAAAAAAATAGACGAAACAATTTGTCAGCATTATCTTGCAAAGACAAACCACGTACATAAGCAATTCAAACACCAATCTGCTACCACCCAACCAATAAAAAAGTAAACACAAAACCATGAATAAATTCAAGAAAGCATGTAGCAAGTAAATGATACTACTCCAACGCACATAATGAATTACTTTGTTACAACCATGAACTGAGCTCAAGTAGATGTTCCAACAACTTCAAATGATACAACATCAAATGTGAACCCATCCCTCTGGTAGAATCCAGAGCTCCCACCAGGAATCAAATACTTTTCTAGCACCAAAATTAGAGCTCCAATGCTTTGACACTTGGTAATTGTTTGTCTACTTCATTTCCTGCCATTGTCTCTCCCTCCTGTGCAAAATTTTCCATGAATAAATATATCCATATGTATTATGAAAATTTCAATAACTCTACTAATGAACAATGAAAGCGGAAGCGCAAACAGCATAAATAATAACATAAGATATGCATGGTTAGGCATTTTGCCTGCATCTACAAGTGGAGATGAAGACCAATTCATTATATCAAAATTAACGAGTACAAAAGATGCGAACACTCACAAACTTGAGCCACGAAATTACATAGAATGTCTCTGTCAATGACTTAACCTAATTTGAAGTGATACAACAATACATATACCTGAACTACAAAAAGGACAACCCCAAATCCAAAATCATATAGTGTTAGAATACAAATCCGAAGCAAGGATCTGAAGCTGATCTCATGAATCCAACACAACTATGAAGCGATATTGGAGAGGAGAACCGGAGACATATAGTGTTAGAATACAAATTCAGCTTACCTTGATATTGGAGAGGAGAACCGGAGACTTGAGAAACGACGTCGGACTGAGATCGGTATACTCCGCTTACACACGGGAGTTCCGTCCCTCTTCAATCTAACTCCGGAAGCCGGAAGGCCGGGTTTCCCCACCTTCCGGTGAGACGGCTTGCGAGAAGTGGATTTTTGATGAAGAAGATCTGAATCTGCTGAATGGGGTTATAGGGATTTAGTAGCTGGTAGGAAACAGAATACAGTGGTAGTCGATTTTTCTCTGTGTTTCATTCTCGCGTCTTTTTTTCTCTCCGTGTTTTTGTAGATAGACAACGTTTTAAAAAAAACGTTATCTAGTGTCACTTTAAATAGATAACGATTTTGTATATATATCTATAACGTTTTTTTTAAAAGACTTAAATATAATTTCCTACCCTAAACTATATGTCATATTCTACTTCGATGATTCACTTTTCAATTTTGTCAATTAGATGATTGAACTATTAATTTTTTTCAATTTTATCAATTGAGCTTGTTACGTCAGAAATTGCTGACGTGACAGTCTGGGTGGGGCATAACTCAGCTGATGCGGGTTAAAAAAGAATATTTTAATTTTTGATTAAATATTTATTATACATTAAAGGCGAAAATCGTCAATTTATATTTATGAAAAGTAAATCATTAATTTACATTTCCTTCTCAAAGTGAAGATCATTAAGCAAGAAGCGAAAGGTCGATCTGTCTGTGTGACGCCCCCAAATTCGGGTACTTGAAACCCGAACTCAGTGCTTCACGATACCATTTCTATAAGCTGAATAATACAATAGTAATATTTCAAACTTAATTTACATACATCAAAGTTTACTTCCCCCAGGTACGAGACCTTCAAATACATTCCTTTCAATACATAAATAGATACCCACTGCAGCTATAACCATTAACTCATAATACACACTTATTCGATCAGCTTTCCTTTTCCTTTGTTCGTTTTCGAGCCTTCATTTGCTCATACATAAGCGAAAACATTTAATTTAAGCAAGGATGAGCATTTGAGTGCCCAAAAGTAATAGCAATTATTATATATATAAATTTGAAAGAATATAAGTATTCTCTTTACATAACACTTCTACAACGAATCAAAAGTTGTGAAGTAATCAGACCGATAAAAGATTCACATAACAACTCTCTTTCAAATTCTTGAAATGAGGCTCCACCCATGTATAGGGTTTAAGAAACATACTATGAACATTGTTTTCATTTTCGAAAAGGTTTAACAGAAATTCATCCAGTAAACAAATGTCATAACTTACGAACGCGGAGGGTGATCACCCAGTTGTACCCTCTCAGATTGATCAATACTACATAACTAGAAACGACATTCATCGCTCATCCTTTGTCCGCCAAGCGCATAAAAATTTTCCCATTATCGGGATGTTCATACATGCCTCGGTTCCAAACCCAAGGTTTTAATCTTGCTCAACAATAATATGTAATTCAACATATATGTATACGGGTAATTGACATGGTATATCAACATGTGAATAAATGCCATGATTATCCAAGTGAGGACACTTGTATAACCATTTAGAAATCAACTTAACGTAATATATATCCGAGCTAACATGTTGATAATCAAAACGTATATAATCTGTACATGAATAGAATAATTAAAACTTCTTACTCATGTCCATTGCATAAAGGAAATGCAAAGGTAAGATACTTTTTCGATTTCTTTGATTACAAATCTCAACTTAGATCTTATCTCTTTATCACAACCTATCAATAAACAGGTCATTCGTCCGATTAGAACAATATATCATAACACATAATCTCATTGTCAATTATGGTCAAGACATAGCCTAATTATGTCATCACATAATCGCAGGTGATCATACTTTTAGTTCACATTCTATACTTTTATACATTTTCAAATATCTCATTCATGTTCTTACAGATGAGTCTTTTCTTTCTATTATAGGGTCCTAAACGGGTTATTGTCTGTCAAACGACTTTTATCGGGTACATATACCGAGTCTAAGACTCTTATTCTATACCTCAACATCTGTAAATATCGGACATTTTACTTTTAATCATTTTCAATTTTTCCGAAATTGAAAATTTAAAATAAATCAAATCATCACTCAAGGCTTATAGTGATATAATCTGTTACTATAGGGGTGCTCTTCACCAAATCTCGGACTTTATAACCTAAGTTCTCAGTCAAATACTAGTTTGACCAGGATATCACTTTCAAACATCTAATTATAATTATATGACTTAAACATCAAATAATTCTATTATCATTAATAATTAATTAATATTAAATTATTAATGAAATCATTACTAAAATATAAAAGTTATTTATAATAACTCAAACTATTTTTAAAACATTTATTTTATCCTTAAATGATTTTTAAAACAATTAAAATCATTTTAAATAATCATCATTAATACATAAATATTAATGTACTATTTATCCAAATATTAAAAGTCATTAATTATAACTTAAAATATTTTAAATCCTTAATATTCTCTTTAAATGATTTTTAAATAAATAAAACCATTTTTAAACTATTTATTTAATATAAATATTAAATAAACTTAATATCACAAATCATTAACTAAATATCATTAATATATAATTATTAATGAAATTATCTTCTAAATATTAAAAGTTATATTTTATAACTCAAAATATTTTCTTATATCATAAAATAATTTTTCATGATTTTCATGAATTAAAACTATTTTTAAATCATTTATTTAATATTATAATTAAATAAATAAATACCTTTTATATTTCAAAAATATTAAATATTTATGAAATATACTCAAAATAATTAAAACTATTTTTCGGACTTTAAAATAATTTTTCATAATTTATTTGGTATTTTTAATAATTAAAAACTAATTTTTCTAATTTTAAATTAATTTCCTAAAATAAAATGTTATCTGTCATTTAAAGGCATCTATAGCGGCAGTAACCGTCATATAGGTGTTCTTGAGCTTCATGTCGATTACAAAGGTACTAGTTTGACCGAGCTTTAAATCCATGATCTAAGTGTTTTCCGGACTTGCAAAAACTTCAATGTTGTAGTACTAATGTAATACTACAACTATATACTCATTTCATGGCCAAACAACAACAAATGCATGATATGATCAATAGAAAACCTTGTCGACGTGTTCTTCATGTTTTACGGGTTGCCCGAAAATTACGTCAACAATTTAATCAACGACCTTAGTGGTCTTATTCGGTCGATCTGTATATGTTATAGGTGTTTTATCGTTAAGGGCTATGTAGTACAACTTACGAGAGAACATGATTAAATCAAGTTTCAAGTCCGAACATTAACAATACCAAAGATATAAATCATCAAACTCTCCGACAAAACTTGCATGCCAATTACGGGTTTTCAATTTTAAAACCGATCGTGCAGAAGCTTTTTGATCTTTATATCTTTCATTCTGAGTTTGATCTAAGTGATCTATTGATTCCGTGTTGTAGATAACATGTAATACTACAACTCTATTACATATAAGACATATAACAACAACATCCAAGAGAAAGAGGCCGGTAAATGTGACCTCAACAAGCAGCTTCTTGAACATTTCCGGAAACCCGAAATGTTCTTGAAGCAGCCTCGATCGATAATAGTTTGACCATAAATAACTTCTAATCTACAACAGATATGACCATGATTCCTTTTGCGAATAAAAAGACAACATACCGGGCTACACATAGCAAGCTTTAAACATCAAAACGCTTAACAGATGGGATCTACAACCTCTGGACATTCGTTGTCGAACACAAAAATTAAAATTTCCAGATTTTGAAGATCTTCAAATCCGAAGCTTCAATGTTATGGAATCAACATCAAGCAACCCGAGATCATCCTTAGACACTATAATCAACATGTTTTAACATTTAAACATAACATCTAACACCAAAAGTTTAAGAAAAATCAAGCTAGGGTTTATACCTTTTTAAGCTTTGATTACGATTTTGCCTCTTGATTTGTTATTGGTGTGAATGGGGCTTGTTTATGAATCGATATAATGAGAGAATTTCGTAGGTTTAGGCTAGGGAGAATGAAGCTAAGTGCTTGGGTATAAATAGGCCAAAAATGGTGCATTTCTCTCTCTTGAATTCATAAAATAATGCAATGGAATGATTATAGTGGCTGATTGATGGTAATACTACATTACCCATAGGTAATTTCTAGATGGATTGGCGGATTTTGTGGACAAGTGGTAGCAATAAGACATAATTAATGCATTTTCCTTTCCTTTAATTTAAAAAATAATTTTAAAATACCTTGGATGCTAAAGTGGGATGATTCTCCTTGTTTGAGAGCTGATAGCATGTAGGGTAAACATGTTGGGCATCCTTGTTGCAAGATCCTATCAACAATGTAAGTAATAATACACTAAAATGACAAAAAGGGTATTTTGGTCATTTCACATATAATTCCAAGGGCATTTTTGTAAAAAGGCCATTAAATGTAATATTTAACCATTAGATTATAATTCTTACCATTTACCAATTAATTTCTATCATTTGGTAAATTAAAACATTTATATAATAACATCGTAACTAAACCCGATAATTTTAAATTAGGGTTTTCTATAGAAAATTAGGGTTTTCTAATTAGGGTTTCTTAACGTTATCAATTAGGGTTTTCTAATTGACCATTAGGGTTCTCTAATTATCCGTGTATGATCTAACACACATCATTACGGTCTCTAACTTCAACCGATTAGGTTGTAATAATTAGGGTTTGTCCTAGATTATCGGTATAAAATAGTAATTAGGGTTTTTCTTCTAATTACAGACATTCGTGTACACAATAACTTTATATACACAGTAACTTCATATACTACTCAGTCATTTATCATAACTGAGTTTAATAATTAGGGTTTCACTACGCATTGTAATATGCTATGACCTAATCGACCATTATTTTCAATAATATCTCAATCTCGCATACACACAGTACATAATTATTGTACTGAAAAATCATTATAACAATAATATAATATTATTATTATCATCTCTTGATCACAATCCCAATTCAGGGTTTGGATCTCATATCTGACTTCTCTTTATATATCAAGTTAAAATACTTGATTTAAATATTCGAACAATTATATAATAAAATATATATTATATAAGTTCTAATTATTACTTCATATATTATTTCCAATCATGTTATTATGGAAAATAATTAATAAAAACATTTCGCTTACATAAATTAATTATAATTTGTAATAATTAATTATTCCAAAATTATTTCTAATTTTTCAAGTAATAAATATATTCATATTTATCGCTCACATTACTGACACTTATTCTCGTTATTAAAAAAAAAAATTTATACGTAAATTTCTTATTTATTTTATTTAGGAAATCTCGGGTTATTACATTCACCTCCTTATAAGGATTCCGTCCCCTAATCACCGCTTCTAAAACTCATAAGCATAAGGGTACATAACACATATAATCATTGCACGTAGACCTCGATCATACTTGATTGAACTGATCTTTAACTATTCTTCACCTCATTCTAAATAGGCAGAAATTTGATTTCTGAAAGAACTCAAAATTTCTTTATAAAATCACTTACTATATATATATATAGAAAACATATAAGATATATAAGCGATTCACATAAAGACCGGAGTTCTGCTTCCAACGCCAATGTATCCTGGGACCGTCATGTTGTAGACCCTCTGAGTTGCTAACGTTGGGAGTCTTTGGTTGAGTGTGGTCCACTGCTTCTCCTTGTGGTTATGTTTGTCACGCCTCCATTCCCTCTTTGGACGCTTCTCACCGATGCTCAATGATCCATATATGAAGCATCCACTAATCTTCCTTGAATTGGGGCGATTGGGAGAGATATGACCCTCTTGCACTTGCTTAAAGCACGCGAACTTACCCTTTAGACACTCGCGCCAGAGTGATTCTTTCCAGCTTCTTGCCGCACCTGCCTGCGCTTCTTCACACCTTCCTCGCTTCACTTAAACATTCCCTGAAAATTCCTCATTCTCTTCTCACCCCCTATTCCCACTACTACTTTCCATCTTCACCGCTCCTCCCGTCCCGCCTCGGTTCTTTTTCTCCTTGTTGTAGAGACTCATGGCCTCGCCTCCCCTGCTCAAATTATGATAGCCTTTTTCCATGAGTCTTTGCAAAAGTATCTATTTGCAAGATCGCCACCTTATTGTAGAGCCAAGGTTTTAAGCCTGCTCAAACCTCCTTGCCTTTCTAACTTCAGACTCACTTGATGTGGAGCAAACCTAGCTAACTCATTAAACTTCGCAACATACTCCGTAATATCATGTTTTCCTCTTTAACTCCGTAAATTTTACCTCCATTCTAGATCATACTAACAGAGAGATAGTTTTCAAAAATAAATCTTTAAACCTATCCCAAGCAATTTCTTCTTCTCCCCTTTCTGAGTCTTATTTGCCTTCCACCAAAAGTTAGCCTCCCTTTTATCATATAAGTGGCAAAAGCGGTCTTTTGCCCTCATCTACTCTAGCAATTATGAATGCCTTTTCTATTTCATTCACCCATGTCCGGGCTTCGTAGGGTCACCGATCCTCCGAACTCTGGTGGTCCTACCGCTTTGAAGTCTTTGAATTTTGCCAAGCGATTGTCAGTTGGTTCCCAAGGTGGCATTCCTCGCTTCATAGCTTTGAGCCATCATGTTTGCAAAGTTTTGCATCGATTCCGCCATTGTTCTCCATCATTAATGATTTTTCTACCCTTGTTTCGAAGTTCGACGGATTGGCGGCATTATCTCGTTAAATAAAACCATAAATTATACCTTTACATTTTAAACATTATTGCATAAGATTAATATGTTAAACTCGTTTCATTTCTCAAACTTGGATTCATATTCATTTGTTTAATATTTACATAAAGACATATCGCTTTAATCAACAAATTATCCCTTTGTGACTACGAAAGTCTGGATTTAAAATTTTGACCAACTTAAAGTTGAAAACAGGTCATTACTTTTCACACATATTACATAAACACAACATAACCCATACCACTTATTTACTAAGCCTTTCTTCTCGGACATTCATTCGCTCGATGTCCCTCCATTCCACAATTAAAACATCCACCTTGTTTATAGTTGGGGCAACGAGGAGATGTATGTCCCTCACAGCCGCAAGTATATCATATCCTCTTCCCTTTCTTCTTATCAGATTTTCCTAAGTCAGGATCTTCTATCTTTCTTTTTCCCTTACCTCTCGGAGCTGCACACGAAGTGTTGCTTGAGGCTCCCATCTGGTCAATTTGGATTTTGAGCTTATCCTGCTCTTTCATTGTTTCCAGCAATGCTTGACGCAGTTGAATATTAAGCAACGTCTCTATCTCCCACGACCTTTCCAAATGAAAGCAACTTTGTTCTCCGGATCCCGCACCTCCGCTGATGCTTGAGCGACTTCAACTTTAGTGTCTCGAGTCACTATCTGTCAAATCCACCATTTCGGATCTCGATACTACGCTTTCCACTATAGTCACCTCGTCCGATTTGGGTTCTGGTAAGCTTCTATTTCAGCTGTTGGCCTTGATATTAGCTCGGGGGTATGGATCTGATCCTTCTTATTCCACATATCTTTTCCACCGTACATCTACATACATAAGTTACCCCGATTAGCATATAGTATATATACAACGAGAATCAAGAGTTTTATATCGTTGTTTTTATTTTGTTTGACGATAAATTTATTCAATTCTCATCAACGCCTATCCTTCTCTCGCCAAAGGCGCCTTCATCCACTTCATGTCGAATCGCATAAAGGCGATGCCTAAAGCTGCTCCAAGGTATATATCTTGGTGTCTTTGGCTTTATCTCAACCTTCAACCGTCCCCCCACTCATATCTCTCTCTGCTCCAACCTCCTCAGTAATTCCTCGGCTAATTCTATTTGTGCTTGGTGAGCGGCGTCCTTGTCTTCATTGCTCAAATCGGAAGTACGATTCTGTACTCCGCTTGCTCAAATCTCTAGCCGTTAAGTCGCTGTTCCTAACTAACAAATCTCTTATCATCTCACCGTCATGTACTCCTCGCTAGAGTCCATCGCCTCTTGGGTCAAGGAATTGCTACTTTGACTTTCGTCATCCATCCTATGACCACAATAAACGAGACAACATTAGCAATCAAAATAAAATATATTCATCGGTAAAAAATGAAGGAATATTTTATTTAGTACAACTAAAACTTGATGGATCTCTTCACTCATCATATCTTATAACTCCTCACCAGAGTACTTCGTCTCTGGTTCACCAATATTTATCTTACCTTTCGTCCTCCATTCTACTAAGGTTATAACCTAGGTTTTCGCACTCTAACGTTTATAACCTCGACTTTGATACCAACCCTGGATTCCCCAAATCCGGGTACTTGAAACCCTAACTCAAAGGTTTCACGATACCATTTCTATAAGTTTGAATAATACAATAGTAATATTTCAAACTTAATTTACATACATCAAAGTTTACTTCCCTGTGCACGAGACCTTCAAATACATTCCTTTCAATACATAAATAGATACCCAATGCAAAGAATAACCATTAACTCATAATAATACACACTTATTCGATCGACTTTCCTTTTCCTTTGTTCGTTTCTCGAGCCTTGAAAGTTGCTCATACATAATCGAAAACATTTAATTTAAGCAAGGATGAGCATTTGAGTGCCCAACAAGTAATAGCAATTATATATATAATTTGAAGAATATAAGTATTCTCTTTACATAACACTTCTACAACGAATCAAAAGTTATGAAGTAATCAGCATTGATAAAAGATTCACATAACAACTCTCTTTCAAATTCTTGAAATGAGGCTCCACCCATGTATAGGGTTTAGAAACATACTATGAACATTGTTTTTCATTTTCAAAAAGGTTTAATGAAATTCATCCGCAAACTGTCATAACTTACTTACACGGAGGGTGATCACCCAGATTGTACCTGTATTGATCAATACTACATAACTAGAACGACATTCATCGCTTCATCCTTTGTCCATTGAAGCGCATAAAAATTTTCCCATTATCGGGATGTTCATACATGCCCGGTTCCAAACCCGAAGGTTTTAATCTTGCTTTCAACAATAATATGTAATTCAACATATATGTATACGGGTAATTGATATGGTATATCAACATGTGAATAAATGCCATGATTATCCAAGTGGGGACACTTGTATAACCATTTAGAAATCAACTTAACGAATATATATATCCGAGCTAACATGTTGATAATCAAAACGTATATAATGCATGTACATGAATAGAATAATTACAAACTTCTTACTCATGTCCATTGCATAAAGGAAATGCAAAGGTAAGATACTTTTGATTTGTCGATTACAAATCTCAACTTAGATCTTATCTCTTTATCACAACCTATCAATAAACAGGTCATTCGTCCGATTAGAACAATATATCATAACACATAGTAATCATCGATTATGGTCAAAGACATAGCCTAATTATGTCATCACATAATCGCAGGTGATCATACTTTTAGTTCACATTCTATAATTTTATACATTTTTCAAATATCTCATCCATGTTCTTACAAAGTAGTCTTTTCTTTCTATTATAGGGTCCAGAAATGGTTATTTGCGTCTGAAACGACTTTATCGGTACATACCGAGTCTAAGACTCTTATTCTATACCTCAACATCTCAGAAATATCGGACATTTTACTTTTAATCATTTTCAATTTTTCCGAAATTGAAAAATTTAAAATAAATCAAATCATTACTCAAGGCTTATAGTGATATAAGCTGTTACTATGGGTGCTCTTCACCAAATCTGGACTTCATAACCAGGGTTCTCTAGTTAGCTAGTTTGGCCAGGATATCACTTTCAAACATCTAATTATAATTATATGACTTAAACATCAAACAATTCTATTATCATTAATAATTAATTAATATTAAATTATTAATGAAATCATTGCTAAAATATAAAAGTTATTTATAATAACTCAAACTATTTTTAAAACATTTATTTTATCCTTAAATGATTTTTAAAACAATTAAAATCATTTTAAATAATCATCATTAATACATAAATATTAATGTACTATTTATCCAAATATTAAAAGTCAAAGAATTATAACTTAAAATATTTTTAAATCCTTAATATTCTCTTTAAATGATTTTTAAATAAATAAAACCATTTTTAAACTATTTATTTAATATAAATATTAAATAAACTTAATATCACAAATCATTAACTAAATATCATTAATATATAATTATTAATGAAATTATCTTCTAAATATTAAAAGTTATATTTTATAACTCAAAATATTTTCTTATATCATAAAATAATTTTTCATGATTTTTCATGAATTAAAACTATTTTTAAATCATTTATTTAATATTATAATTAAATAAATAAATACCTTTTATATTTCAAAATATTAAATATTTATGAAATATACTCAAAATAATTAAAAACTATTTTTCGGACTTTAAAATAATTTTTCATAATTTATTTGGTATTTTAATAATTAAAAACTAATTTTTCTAATTTTTAAATTAATTTCCTAAAATAAAATGTTATCTGTCGCTAGCTAAAGGCATCTATAGCGACAACTGGCAAAATCATATATAGTGTTCTTGAGCTTCATGTCGATTAACAAAAGGTACTAGTTTGACCAGAGCTTTAAATCCATGATCTAAGTGTTTTTTCGGACTTGCAAAAACTTCAATGTTGTAATAGTAATGTAATACTACAACTATATACTCATTTCATGGCCAAACAACAACAACTGTGAGATATATGATCAATAGAAAACCTTGTCGACGTGTTCTTCATGTTTTACGGGTTGCCCGGAAAATTACGTCAACACCTTTAAACGACCTTAGTGGTCTTATTCTCGTCGATCCGTACATGTTATAGGTGTTTTATACGTTCGGCTATGTAGTACAACTTACAGAGAACATGATTAAATCAAGTTTCAAGTCCGAACATTAACAATACCAAAGATATAAATCATCAAACTCTCGACAAAACTTGCATGCCAATTCGGGTTTTCTGCAATTTTAAAAGCGATCGTCGTGAGCTACTTTGGATCTTTATATCTTTCATTCGAGTTTGATCTAAGTGATCTATTGATTCCGGTTGTAGATAACATGTAATACTACAACTCTATTACATATAAGACATATAACAACAACAGATCCGAAGAGAAAGAGGTTTGGTCAATGTGACCTCAACAATCAGCTTGAACATTTCGGAAACCCTTAAATGTTCTTAAAGCGATTCGGTCGATAATAGTTTGACCATAAATAACTTCTAATCTACAACAGATATGACCATGATTCCTTTTGCGTAATAAAGACACAACATACCAAAGGCTACATATAGCAAGCTTTAAACATCAAAAACGCTTAATGGATGGGATCTACTGACCTCGGACATTCGTTGTCGAACACAAAAAATTAAAATTTCCAGATTTTGAAGATCTTCAAATCCGAGCTTACAATGTTATGGAATCAACATCAAGCAACCCAGGATCATCCTTAGACACTATAATCAACATGTTTTAACATTTAAACATAACATCTAACACCAAAAGTTTAAGAAAAAATCAAGCTAGGGTTTATACCTTTTTAAGCTTTGATTACGATTTTGGCTCTTGATTTGTTATTGGTGTGAATGGGGCTTGTTTATAGTGATATAATGAGAGAATTTACGTAGGTTTAGGCTAGGAGAATGAAGCTAAGTGCTTGGGTATAAATAGGCCAAAAATGGTGCATTTCTCTCTTGAATTCATAAAATAATGCAATGGAATGATTATAGTGGTGATTGATGGTAATACTACAAATTTCATAGGTAATTTCTAGATGGATTGGCGGATTTTGTGGACAAGTGGTAGCAATAAGACATAATTAATGCATTTTCCTTTCCTTTAATTTAAAAATAATTTTAAAATACCTTGGATGCTAAAGTGGGATGATTCCCTTGTTTGAGAGCTGATAGCATGTAGGGTAAACATGTTGGGCATCCTTGTTGCAAGATCCTATCAACAATGTAAGTAATAATACACTAAAATGATAAAAAGGGTATTTTGGTCATTTCACATATAATTCCAAGGGCATTTTTGTAAAAAGGCCATTAAATGTAATATTTAACCATTAGATTATAATTCTTACCATTTACCAATTAATTTCTATCATTTGGTAAATTAAAACATTTATATAATAACATCGTAACTAAACCCGATAATTTTAAATTAGGGTTTTCTATAGAAAATTAGGGTTTTCTAATTAGGGTTTCTTAACGTTATCAATTAGGGTTTTCTAATTGACCATTAGGGTTTCTCTAATTATCTGTATGATCTAACATACAGTCATTACGGTCTCTAACTTCAACCGATTAGGGTTGTAATAATTAGGGTTTGTCTAGTTATCGGTAAAAATAGTAATTAGGGTTTTCTTCTAATTACCACATTCGTGTACACAATAACTTTATATACACAAGAACTTCATATACTACTACCATTTATCATAACTCGAGTTTAATAATTAGGGTTTCACTAACACGGTAATATCTATGCTATGACCTAAATGGTAATCGTTCATCAATAATATCTGTCACATACACACAATTACATAATTATTGTCTTGAAAAATCATTATAACAATAATATAATATTATTATTATCATCTCTTGATCACAATCCCAATTCGTGGTTTGGATCTCATATCTCGACTTCTCTTTCGCATATCAAGTTAAAATACTTGATTTAAATATTCGAACAATTATATAATAAAATATATATTATATAAGTTCTAATTATTACTTCATATATTATTTCCAATCATGTTATTATGGAAAATAATTAATAAAACATTTCGCTACATAAATTAATTATAATTTGTAATAATTAATTATTCCAAAATTATTTCTAATTTTTCAAGTAATAAATATATTCATATTTATCGTTCACATTACTAGACACTTATTCTCGTTATTAAAAAAAAAAATTATACGTAAATTTCTTATTTATTTTATTTAGGAAATCTCGGGTTATTACAGTCTGCTACTCCACTTGCATATTATTTCATGTTAGATCAGATTCCATCTACATCTCCATTTACATATTAGCCCAGATTTAGTTCCGCTACTCTTCTTCGAGAATGACGACTTAGATGAGCAACAAGAAGCGAAAGGTCAGTTCTTTTTCCATTAGATCTCGTATCAGAATTTCTCCCTTTCTGATGGAGTTTACTTTGCCGGTCAGAGAGCTAGATGAGGATGGATACTCTGGCGTTGAGGTCAAAATTACTCCCATGTCCACTTAAATTATCATTCGTGCTACTCGTACTCAAAATGTTCTCGATAAATTGATCTTATTTTATGCTCTCTTTTTTCATGAATCGATTTGTATTGATCCGATTGTTTTGTGTTTTTAGGGTTTTGTTGATTTGGATTTGATTGAAATTTGTAGGTGAGAAAGGAAGATGATATGGTGGCGACAGAGGATTTTATGCTCTTTTTTTCATGAATCAATAATTTATATTGATCTGATTGTTGTGTTTTAATTTAGGGTTTTGTTGATTTGGATTTGATTGAAATTTGTAGGTGAGAAAAGAAGGATGATGATATTTTGGCGACGAAGGGACACTGATGGTGGTACATCTGCTTCTAGTTTATTGGGGATGATGTTCTTCTCGTGGGTTTTGTGTGGATGAATGAGATTTTTGGGTTTGGTGTGACGAATTAATTTTTTGGGTTTGGTAATTTGGTTTGTTAAAAAGATTTTTGGGTTTGGTAATTTGATTTAATAAAAGAATTTTTGGTTTTATGATTCAATTTGAATAAATGAGTAGTTAAGTGGTTGTATTGATATTAGGGTTGTATGTAATATTTATGCATTTACATGTTTACCCCTTATTTACTCAAAAATATATCAAAAAATTGTTTAATAATATTTTTTTATTACACCTGTGTAGTAATTGACCACGTCAGCATGCCACGTCAGTAATTTTTGACTTGGCAGATCCAATTGAATGAAAGTGGAAAAAATTAATAATTCAATCATCTAATTGACAAAATTAAAAGGTGGATCATTGAAGTGGAATATGACCTATAGTTTAAGGTAGTAAATTATATTTAAGCCTTTTTAAAAACGTTGTGAAAAAAAATACCACAACATTTTTATAAAAAACGTTGTGGTTTAAGCGTTGTCTATTTACTGTTTTGTAGTAGTATTTATTCTTCATATATAACATTATTAATTAAGTTAAAATAATTAACTTAATTAATCTTGCATAAATTCATATAATAAAATAAATAATTATTATAATAATTCTAAAAATCATTTCATATATATTTTTTAAATAATATATAATCATATTTTCATAGAAAATAAATAATAAAAAACATTTCTACCATAAAATTAATTATTATAAGAATATCATTTATAATGATCAATAATTCTAAAATAAAATTATTTAAAATTATTCATGTAATAAATAAATTTTTATTTATCACATAAATACATATACACATTATCTTGTACAAATCCTCATCTTTAAAATAATAATAATAAAAAAAAAAAAATTATCACGCAAAATTTCTCGATTTAATTATATAGAAAATATCTGGTTGTTACAAAAACTCTTTTTGAAACTCAAGGTTTGTGTGGTAAAATTAGGTTTGGGCTACTAATAGATTTTTTTTTTGTTTTGTATCCTACACGAGTAAAATAGGATACCACATGTGTTAGATTGCCAAGTAAGCCCTCTACCTGTAAGAGATTTTTTCTTTAATTTTCAATGGGATTTGACATTATTGAGTGGGACATCGAATCGAGAGATGAGGATGACAAGTCATTCTTTGCCCATAATTCTCCTACTAACTATGTTTAGTAATTTTCTCCAAACGAAAATATACTCTTTCTTTGATCGATTTTATCTGAATAGTAAGTATCATTTTCTAATGCAACTTTCTTCCCAATAATTAATATTCTACTGGTATGAAAATATAATACCTCCACGAGCATCTTCCTAATGTTAAAACTTATTATATGTATTGCAATAAATTCACACAAATTGTTGAGAAATAGAGAGAAATTTTAAAAATAAGTAAATCCCTATTCATTTTTTTAGAACTAGTGAGAATGTAATAAAAATAATGTATGATAAATATAACATAAAATAATTCAAGGTAGGCTCTCGCTTATGATTTCAAAATGACTTCTCAAAGGCATTAAACTTCCCAACCCCATCACATGCGACCTCTCATGGCCATCACCTCTATTTAATCACCTACATCCCTCCTCTCCCTCCAACAAACTCAATAGTCTTCTCTTACAAATTTCTTCAGTTCAATCCTCAAGAAAAAACAAATTTCTCTTAGACCTTATACAACTACAACAATCCTCAAGAAAAATTGAGGTTTGTGTGGCTATTTTGTTCCTGCTTTTGTTAATGTGTATGACATGTGAGAATCATGCGAGTTAGTGACTGAACTGTGGTTATTATTATTTTTAATAAATTGGTCAATATCTTAATTTTACCAACAAAAAAGAGTTTCATATGCCTCTTTTTTCATAATTTTTTATTGTATTAATAGTACTACAAAGTGACATATTGTTCTCAAGTTTGTCATGCCATTATCATTAGCATTCCACCACTCCTAAATTGACAATTTATTAATTTTAAAATATAAATAAATATACATTTTTAAAAAAGATTACTATCTTACTATTTTTAAAAAGCTAGTATTCTTTTTGTTATACAAAAATAATCCTTACTTTGACACATGCATATTTTCATATAGTTTAGGAAGCTTAGAAACCCGTTTTAGATTCACTTAGTAGGAGTGAATCTCAAATAGTCCACGTTTTGGGACTGTTCTTGTATGTTTCGATCTCACTTAGGTCGGTGTTAACAACTTGAGCACATCTTTATATTTTTAGAATTTTCGGTCAATATATATATCTCTTGACGTTCTTCGGGTGCATATTTAGACTACGATGTGTTAGTCTATTTCGTATACTTGAAGACCATGGGGAGGTGCTGCTGAAATTTATGAAAAATTTAAAGATGTGTTCAAGTTGTTGGCATCAGTTAGGCGACACACCGGGAATGGGATAGAAGCCTGACCCGTTAGAGTGAGAGATGAAGTTAGAAAACTCATAAGCTTGCATATACATTAACTTGGAAACTTGATTGTGTTTGTCTAACTTTCCATATAGATAGCAGATAGTTGTCCAAGATGTCTATTGATCGAAGTTGGATGGAACGTAGGGTAGCCACTGATAAGAGTGGGCTTAGCTCTGAGTACCGTAGTAGGGTTAAACAGTTTCTCAATTTTGTGTTTGAGCAAGTCAGCGGCGATGAGATTAGTTGTCCTAGTAAGAGGTGTGTGAATGAAGTGTGGAAGGAAAGGAGTGATGTCATGTGCGACTTATTTGCGTATGGGTTCAAGCAGGGTTATACGACATGGATCTATCATGGGGAAACCTGGTTGGATGAACACGAATCAGAACCGGAATCTAGAGGTGACAAAACCTTTGACTGTACTAATATGATACTCGAAGCTGTTGGTTCATAGCTTCCAGTGGAATACAGACAGGGATGACAGTAGCATCGAGAAAGAACCGAATGACGGGGATAAGGGTTTCTATGAGTTATTGCATGAAGCAGCGACGCCACTGTATGACGGTCACGAAAAGCACACTGTCTTATCTGTCGTGACTAAGTTTTTACACTTCAGGAACGAGCATGAGTGTAGCGAGAGAGGTTTTAATGAACTGTTAAGCATTGTGAAGGAGTGCTTACCTGCAGGCAATACGTTACAGGAGTCGTACTATGATGTGAAGAAAATGGTCAAAAGGCTCAATCTAGGGTATGCGAAGATTGATGCTTGTGAGAATGACTATATGTTATATTACGGTGATGTCAATAAAGATAAGAGGTCATGTGATATTTGTGGTACAAGTAGATACCATGAATAGCGCAAGAAAGAGGGAAAAGACGTGCCGAGAAAGATCTTACGTTACTTTCCCATTGCCCCGAGGCTTCAGCGGTTGTTCATGTCAACACATACCGCCGAGGATATGAGGTGGCACTCTACACGGGACATAGTCGAAGGTCAACTGACGCATCCGGCAGATGGGCTTGAGTGCAAAAATTTTGATAACAAGCACCCCTCGTTTGCTGAAGAGGTTCGTAATGTTAGGCTTGGACTTGCTTCGGATGGGTTTAATCCGTTTAACGGGCCTTACAAAAAGCCCTACTCAACTTGGTCGGTGATTATTGTGGTGTATAACCTCTCGCCTTCGATGTGCATGAAAGATCCCTACATGTTCATGCCTTTACTGATTCCGGGTGATAAGAGTCCGAGTAAAGACATCAATGTATACCTCAGGCAGTTAGTTGATGTGTGACACCCCCAAAATTAGGTATACATCACCCATCTTGAGTCGCCAGATACATGGTACAGAATTTAAATACAACTTAATAATACAATGCCGTGGTACAATACGACAAAACATAAATCTGAGTTTGAATACAAATATTGTCTACTAGAGTATACAAACTCAAAAGGAGTCCTCATTACAATTATTATCACATTATTTCACGCGAATAGTGAGGGACTACTAATGCACCATCTAGGACCATCACTCCGCTCCCCAGACTCGTCCCAGCTATATTCTCATTTCCTGAAGAGAACAGTAAAAGAAAGGGTGAGCTCAACTAGCCCAGTAAGAAATATTATGACTAAGATAATGCAGAATAAATTATCATTATCCTTAAACAGTATTAAACTGATATAATATAACAAACATCAAGTTTAACTGCAGCGGAACAAGCAATCCATTAAAAGAGTCAAGTAGAGAATAAGATCTACTATCTTTTATGATTTTAAAGGTTTTTCATCACTTTTATCGCTGGGACTCAGCTTAATAAACAATCCACATCATCGAATCACCCCTGCACTACGACCAATGATATTCTTTAGTATCACAACCACAATTATCCATGCACTACGGGCCAAGAATATTTGTGTATTCATTAATGGTCATGATCATGCCAACAACTGTCCATCAATGCACTACGAGCCAATAAGGACTTTTACCAAATCATTTGTAATATTACGGTCATGATTACACCAAATAATCCCTGGTCATAATCATACTAAGTCCATCTATGCACTACAGGCCACAGATGACTTTCAAAAAATATAAATATGAGGATGATGACAATGATATAAGAATTCAATATAACAAGTTCAAGAATTAATTTGTCCAAGAACAAATAACGTCCAAATTGTCAACATGATATACTGCTTTGTAGAGTAAAATTCAAGAATGCTCAGAAGAATATTTGCATGAAAAGATACTGGATGGAGCACAATTATCAAGGATATTCCACTAATTTCATGGAGTATAGAAGTCAAAACTTTAACCAACTGAGTATAATAAAGAATTGAATAACAAAAGAAATCACCATGCATGCGGTACTTCGCATAGACAGGTTATTCCAACAAAATACTAAATAACGGAACCGGTCGGTAAAATTACACCGAAGCGGATGTTCCAACACAATAAGAAAGAATGGAATAACAACAGAAATCACCATGCATGCGGTACTTCGCATAGATAGGTTATTCCAACAAAATACTAATAAGGACGGAATCAGGTCCGGCGTAAAATGCACAGACAGGATATTCCAACAGAATAATAATAAAGACGGAACCAGGTCCCACAGAAAAACGCATGCATGTGATATTCCAATGTAATAATAAAGATTTTAATCGGTCCGACATAAAATGCATGACGGATATTCCAACGAATAGTAAAGATGTAATAATAGAAGAATGTCACCAAGTATAGTAGTAGCATTATCTGAGTTATTCAACGAGAATAATAAAGAATGGAATAACATAAGTTCTCTTCATGAATACAAAAGAATAACATCCCTTACGAGTACAACAAATAATATTCCCTACCTTAAGAAGAAGAAGGAGCTTTTGGATATATAAGTAGTGAAGTAGCGAATACTTTCTTCTTTCTCTCTATAGTTTATCTCTCTAGAGTTTGAAGTTGAATTAAATAAGAAAATAATGAAGGAATGAGCTTCTATTTATAGAAAAATGGACTACATAGTAACTAACTCATGAGCGGTCCAGTTGATTTACTTTAATCTGACGGTCCATATTTAAAAGCAAAATCTTTTAAATAATATATATTATATATATATATATATATATATAACATGTATAGACAATATCAAGGCACAGGACTCCAATTGATTTCATCACCAAGTTTTTCAATCTTGCATATATTTAATAATGCAATAATGCACCATTATGTAATCTAGCCAAATTCCCCCCATTTTGTCAACAAAGCCATATATATATATATATATATATATATATATATATATATATATATAATAATTGTACTCCTCCACGTGAATAACAATTTTCCAAACCCACCCACTTGACAACTTGACAACTTATATATATATATATATATATATATATATATATATAAGTAATAAAATAAAACTGAGATTACTTCTCACGTAAGCTTTGATAATCAATACTGTGTGCTATTACATGACCACGCCAGTATTCTTTGTACTTTTACTACTGAGGTAGTTCAACAGTATTAACGGTAAAACTTCATGAATTATTTTCAATAAAATATTTTTGTCGTTTTCTCAATCCGACAATAATTCTGTTATGGGGTCGACCAATAATTATGCCGTCATACGAATATTCCCTGTTAAAACGAATATTCCCCGACAATTCGAATATTATATAACAACTTGCGTACTTTGCAAAATTTATAAATATTACCCACAACTATAACATTATATCAAATTTATTCCATAATATTCAAAAATAATATTTATAGAAAATTCATTTTTATTTATAAAAGTCGGGGTCTTACAATCTCCCCTTCTTATGAAATTTCGCCCTCGAAATTAGGGTATGTACCTGGTATGTCAAAGAGGTAAGGATACCTTGATTTCATTTCAGATTCTAACTCCCAGGTCATTTGCTCAACATCGTGGTTCCTCCATAAAACTTTGACTTGAGGTATAATCTTGGAGCGTAGAATATGTTCCTTCTTATCGAAGATTTGAGCAGAAACCTCTTCAATACGTTAAATCTTTACGCTATTTAAATCCGGTTCTAACTTCAATAATATGGTTCGGGTCTTCCACATATTTACGTAACATGGATATGTGAAAATGTTATGAACACGAGACATACTTGGCGATAAAGCGAGTCTATAGGCCACGCCCTACTCGATCAAGGATTAAAATGGGCCGATGAATCGAGGATTGAGCTTTCCTCTCTTTCCAAATCTCGTAACTCCTTTCCATGGAGCAACACGTAACAACACATGATCTCCTATATCGAATTTCACGTCCTTTCGATGAAGATTAGCATAACTCTTTTGTCGATCTTGTGAGGTTTTTATACGTTGTCGGATCGTTTGAATTTTTTGCGTAGTCATACGTACCAACTCCGGTCGTAACAACGTTGCTTCCCACACCTCATCCCAGTATACTGGGAACGACCCTTTCTTCCATACAATGCCTCAAATGGAGCCATGCCAATGCTTACTTGATAACTGTTATTGTAGGAAAACTCCACCAACGGTAAGAACTTGTCCCAACTTCCCTTGAAGTCAAGGACACAGAGTCTTAATAAATCTTCCATAGTTTGAATAGTCTTCTCTGATTGTTCGTCCGTCTGAGGATGATATGCCGAACTAAAACGTAAATCCGTGCCCATAGCTTTTTGCAAACTAACCCAAAATCGTGAAGTGAATCTTGGGTCTCAATCAGAAACTTTGGATACTGGCATACCATGCAGTCTTACAATTTCATTTATGTAGATACGAGCAAGACGTTCAAGTGTATAAGTTTCTCGTATTGGTAAGAAATGAGCAGATTTGGTTAATCTATCAACAATGACCCAAATTGCATCAATGCCTTGAGAAACCTTGGGAAGACCAGTAACGAAATCCATGGTAATGTGCTCCCACTTACATTCTGGAATTTCAAGTGGTTGCAATGGACCTTTTGGTACTTGATGCCCTGCCTTGACTCGTTGACAAGTTAGACACCTTGAGATAAATAGCGCTATCTCTCTCTTCATATTTCTCCACCAAAATGTATGACGAAGATCATGATACATTTTGGTACTCCCATGATGGATTGCAAACGGTGTGTTGTGCGCCTCCATCATGATTTTATACTTTAACTCAGGATCGTTAGGAACACAAAGTCTGGAGTTGACTCGAAGTATTCCTTCATCATCGATTCTTGATTCCGGCATCGCACCTTCTTGCACTTTCTTCCTCATACGCATCAACTCTAGATCTGTAACTTGAGCAGCTTTAATTTTATCAATTAAAGTCGGTTCTACTCGTATATTCGCCATCATCACATGGGTCCCTGGAGTCTTTATCTCTATCTCCATCCTTTGCAAGTCATACAAAATGGGCCTTTGCATTGATAATATTACACTCGTACCCGCATATGATATTCTACTCAATGTGTTAGCTACCACGTTCGCTTTTCCAGGATGGTATTGGATGGTATGAGCATAATCTTTCAACAGTTCAAGCCAACGTCGTTGTCGCATGTTGAGTTCCTTTTGAGTGAAGAAATAGTTGAGGCTTTTATGATCTGTAAAGATCTCCACTTTCTCCCCATACAAGTAATGCCTCCAAATCTTTAGTGCGAAGACAACAGCTGCCAACTCTAGATCATGAGTAGGATAATTCCTCTCATATTCTTTGAGTTATCGTGAGGCATATGCTATGACTTTTCCATGTTGCATGAGAACACATCCTAACCCTTTGCCCGAAGCATCACTGTAGATGACAAATCCCTCCGAACCAGATGGTATTGTCAGAACAGGTGCTGAAATGAGTCTCCTCTTGAGTTCTTGAAAACTCTTCTCACATTCCTCGCTCCAACCGAACTTTGTATCTTTCCGAGTCAGCTGAGTTAGTGGAGTAGCGATTCGAGAAAACCCTTCTATGAATCTCCGATAATAACCAGCTAAGCCGAGAAAGCTACGTACTTCAGTCACTGATTTAGGTTGCTCCCAGCTTTGAATAGCTTCAATCTTTGCTGGGTTAACAGATATTCCATGACTTGATACCACGTGCCCAAGGAATGCTACTTCCTCAAGCCAGAACTCGTATTTCTTTAACTTGGCATAAAGCTTATATTCACGAAGCTTTTGGAGTATCAGCCTCAAGTGTTGCTCATGATCTTCACGGGTTTTGGAATATATGAGGATGTCATCAATAAAGATGACCACAAAGTGATCCAAATATTCCTTGAATACTCGGTCCATCATATCCATGAAGGCAGCAGGAGCATTAGTCAATCCAAAGGACATGACTAGGAATTCATAATGCCCGTACCGAGTTTTAAAAGTCGTCTTTGGAATGTCATCGGTTCTAATCTTCAATTGGTGATATCTGGAACGATGATCAATCTTTGAAAAGAATTTGGCTCCTTGCAACTGGTCAAACAGGTCATCAATACGTGGCAATGGGTACCTATTTTTGATGGTGACATGGTTCAACTCCCCGATAATCAATACAAATTCGATACTCCCATCTTTCTTTTTTCACAAATAGAACAGGAGCACCCCCAGGAGAAGTACTAGAACAGATGAAACCGGCGTCTAACAATTCTGTAGTTGGGTCTTTAACTCCACGAAGTTCAATAGGAGCCATTCGATATGGGGCTTTGGAAATAGGTTTTGTACTGTGTTCAAGGTCGATACAAAATTCAATTTCATGCTTTCTGGGTAGGCCAGAAGTTCTTCGTGGAATACGTCAGAAATTCATTAACAATAGAAATATCATTCAAAAGCGGCGTATTTTTGTTTAGATCCGTGACATGAGCTAAGAAAGCTTGACATCCATTTTTCAATAAACGAATGGCTTTATGGCTTAAGATGACAGTGATTGATTTTAATGGTTTGGTTGCTTGAATTCGCATAATAGGTTGATTAGGAATATGAAAGCTAACAACCTTACGAAAACAATCAATTTTTGCATGATGAGTAGTTAACCAATCAATCCCTAGAATTACATCAAATTCAAGTATTTTCAATGAAATAAGATCGACAGGTAATGTGTGGGTACCAACTTGAACCAAACAAGACTTATAAATCGTGGATGTAATGAAGGTTTCTCCCAACGGAGTTTCAACAGTTAAGTCAAAGTCTAATTTCTCCGGAGTCAAATTTAAACGTTGAGCGCAAATAGGAGAAATAAAAGAATGGGTAGAACTGGTATCAAATAAGGTATAGACTTCGCTAGAGTTTATAATAAGCTTACCCGTGATGACCTCATTCGGGTTCCTTGCTTTCTGGGAGGTCACTACAAACGCTCTCCCTTGCACTACCGGCTTTGACTTTTCTGGGACGGCCTTTGGTGCCTCCATCCTGGCTGAACTTGTCTTCGGTGAACGACAAAATCGGGCTAAGTGACCTTCTCTTCCATAATTATAACATGCATTGGACGGCATCGCGCAGTTTGGACTGATGTGTCCCTCTCCACCGCATTTGAAGCATATGATAGGTGGTCGTTCTCCTTCCTTAACAACATGTGTTAGTGCTGACGTCCTTCCATCATTGTTGAATCTCCTTTTCTTAAAATGTCCATTTTTACAGTCTTGGCCATGATTACCACCGAACAGTGACTCCCCCAAAATTAGGTATACATCACCCATCTTGAGTCGCCAGATACATGGTACAGAATTTAAATACAACTTAATAAAACAACTGTCGTGTACAATACGACAAAACATAAATTGTGAGTTTGAATACAAATATTGTTTACTAGAGAGTATACAAACTCAAAAGGAGTCCTCATTACAATTATTATCACATTATTTCACAAAATAGTGAGGACTACTAATGCACCATCTATGACCATCACTCCGTTCCCAGACTCGTCCCAGCTATATTCTCATTTCCTGAAGAGAACAGTGAAAGAAAGGGTGAGCTCAACTAGCCCAGTAAGAAATATTATGACCAAGATAATGCAGAATAAATTATCATTAGCCTTAAACAGTATTAAACTAATACAATATAACAAACATCAAGTTTAACTGTAGCGGAACAAGCAATCCATTAATAGAGTCAAGTAGAGAATAAAATCTACTATCTTTTATGATTTAAAAGGTTTTTCATCACTTTTATCATTTGGGACTCAACAATAAACAATCCACATCATCGAATCACCCCTCGCACTACTACCGAGGGTATTCTTTAGTATCACGAACACAATTATCCATGCACTACGGCGAAGAATATTTGTGTATTCATTAATGGTCATGATCATGCCAACAATCATCCATCAATGCGATGCGGGCCAATGAGGACTTTTACCACATCATTTGTAATATTACGGTCATGATTACAATCCGAATAATCCTCGGTCATAATCATACCAAGTCCATCTATACACTACAGTGCCACGATGACTTTCAAAAATATAAATATGAGGATGATGACAATGGTATAAAAATTCAATAAAACAAGTTCAAGAATTAATTTGTCCAAGAACCAATAACGTCCCAAATTGTCAACATGATACTTCTTTGTAGAGTAAAATTCAAGAATACTCGGAAGAATATTTTCATGAAAAGATCTTTGGATGAAGCGCAATTATCAAGGATATTCCACTAATTTCATGGAGTATAAAAAGTCAAAACTTTAACCAACCGAGTATAATAAAGAATGGAATAACAAAAGAAATCACCATGCATGCGGTGCTTGCATGACAAAAGTTATTCCAATGAATACTAAATAACGGAACCGTGTCAAAGTAAATTCAAACCGATAGGATGTTCTAACATAATAAAAAGAATAGAATAACAACAGAAATCACCATGCATGCGGTGACTTGCAGAGAGATAGGTTATTCAACGGAGAATACTAATAAGGAATTTAATCAGTCCCACGTAAAATGCATGCATACGATTATATTCCAACAGAATAATAATAAAGATGGAACCCGGTCCCCATGTAAAACGCATGCATGTGATATTCAAATGTAATAATAAACACAGAGATCGGTCCAATGAAACGCCTGATGTGATATTCCAATGTAATAGTAAAGACGGAATAATAGAAGAATGTCACCAAGTATAGGGTAGCAGCAGATATAGGTTATTCCAATGTAATAATAAAGAATGGAATAACATAAGTTCTCTTCATGAATACAAAAGAATAACACCCTTACGAGTAAAACAAATAATATTTCCTACCTTAAGAAGAAGAGTCTTTGGATATATAAGTAGTGAAGTAGCGAGGTAATACTTTCTTTTTTTCTCTATAGTTTATCTCTCTAGAGTTTTAGTGAATTAAATAAGAAAATAATGAAGGAATGAGCTTCTATTTATAGAAAAATGGACCGCATAGTAACTAACTCATGAATCTATCCAGATTGATTTACTTTAATATGACGGTCCATATTTAAAGCAAAATCTTTTAAATAATATTATATATATATATAATATATATAACATGTGTAGACAATATTAAGGCATGGGACTTCAATTGATTTCATCATCCAAGTTTTTCAATCTTGCATATATTTAATAATGCAATAATGCACCATTATGTAATCTAGCCAAATTTCACCCTCCCACTTTGTCAACAAAGCTATAATAATAATAATAATAATAATTGTACTCCTCCACGTGAATAACAATTTTCCAAACCCACCAACTTGACAACTTGACAACTTATATATATATATATATATATATATATATATATATATATATATATATATATATAACTCTTAGATATATATAAGTAATAAAATAAAACTGAGATGAGTTCTCACGTAAGCCTTAATACTCAATACCGTGTGCTATTACGCAACCACGCGTATTACTGTACTTTTACTACCGAGTAGTTCAACAGTATTAACGGTAAAACTTCCGCCATTATTTTCAATAAAATATTTTTATCATTTTCTCAATCCGATAATAATTCTTTTATGGGGTCCACCAATAATTATGCCGTCGTACGAATATTCCCCAACAATTCAAATATTATATTACAACTTGTGTACTTTGTAAAATTTATAAATATTACCCACAACTATAATATTATATAAAATTTATTCCATAATATTCAAAAATAATATTTATAAAAAATTCATTTTTATTTATAAAAGTTGGGGTCTTACATGATGAGTTGAAGATGTTGTGGGAAAAAGGGGTTCAAACTTATGATGTATATCTTAAGCAGAATTTTGACATGAGGGCAGCTTTACTGTCAACAATAAATGACTTATCGGCCTTAGGAATGATCAGTGGATGGTCGACTCACGGGGGCTTGTCATGTCCCGTGTGCATGGGGTCAGTTAAAGCTGTGCGGCTCAAACATTGAGGGAAAATGAGTTTCTTTGCAACATCCAGACAGTTTTTGCCAATTGAACATCGTTATCGACGGATGAGTAAACAATTCAATCAAAAAACAGAGGAGCATCAAGTACCTGGCCGTCTTTCTGGGTCAGCAGTGTTGAGTTGGATTTGTCATTTGAAGTTTCCACCTCCAGGGAAGAATCACCGATTAGAGCGAGATTATGGTTACGACAAGGTTCACAACTGGACACACACATCCATGTTCTTTGACCTGCCTTATTGGACTACACTCTGCATCCGTCATTGTATAGATCTGATGCATACTGAGAAGAACGTATTTGATAACATTTTATATACAGTCCTAGATGCCAGTGGTAGAACAAAGGACAATAACAAGTCGAGGCTTGATTTGGTAGAAATGAACATTAGGGAAGATCTTTGGCTGTATCAGGAGGGTAGTAAGACGATAATGCCTAAAGCTGAATATTATTTGACCACGGAACCGTTGATATTGATATGTAATTGGATCAATGGACTGAAGCTCCCAAATGGACATTCTTCGAATATAGCAAGGTGTTGTAAAGTCGAAGAGTTGAAGTTTCAGGGTCTCAAAAGTCATGATTGTCACGTATTCATGCAGAAGTTGATTCCTGTGGCATTTATCTACTTGTTACCGAAACGTGTGGTTGAAGCACTGACAGAGCTTTCTAATTTCTTCAGAGATCTATGCTTGACGGAGCTTCAGCTCAAAATCATTTTAATACTACAATAGTTTACATCGCAAAACGATATCACAATTCAACATTAATACATTATTCGGAACCTTAAACATGGTTCAAATAATAATAACACAACCAAAGTGTATAAATCATCAAGTATCAAATCTGATTCATGTCTTTCAAGTAACACTTAAGTTTACCTTGAATCTTGAACCTGCAAAAGTGGTTATTTGCAAGGTTTAGCTTGACAGCCCAACAAAATCTAACAATTTTCATGCATCACATAGAATATAATAACATGCTCAACCTATAACATACATGCTACAGTTCATATAACAAGTATAAAGATTGAGTCATTACTTAATTAACATGTTTTAATCAATCAACATAGTCATAAATTGACTTTAACATTTCATACTTTCAATATATACATAACACATCATGCTCTTTGCAATAAAGATTTAAAATAGTTAATCATCAAGTTCACATAGCAAATAGGAACTGAAAGACTTGCCTGATTCGTAGTTTATGAACTACGACTTAATTGCTTAACGCTTATCTGTACTTAGTGTATTCCTACATAGTTATATAATCATGGATTCACATCCATTAGTCATATATTTCATACATTCTTAATATAATAGTAACGTTACATTGTTTCCTAACTAGGTTTGTAAAACCTTCATTAAACTTTTTCATCATACTCTTAGAATAGCTAGGCATTTATGAGTATACCTTAACCATTCGTACTTGACATCAAATAGGTTGTGATATATTTTCAAGTTCACATTCAAATTACTTAGCTCCATAATGATTTATTTCAATCAATAAGGCTTAACAACTTTCTTTAACAAGATTTGATGTTATAAGCTTTTAAACCATATATTGGTACTAATAAGCCTCTAATAGCATGCTCACATATATCTATCTCATTTACATGGACATATCATAGTTCATACTTTTAAAACAAGCTTAATAACTTATGTCATGCTTGACTAGTTGAGTGCACATATCATTCATGTTTTAATACTTAGTTTACAAAAGATAATAGAGTTTGTCTTTGAAATCATTTTATCATTAATGATGTAGTATAGCACATATAAGACAACTTTTAAAAACTCTTATCATAAGTAACTAAGTCATGATAACGTCTTCTCAAGTTCAAAACCTACCTCATATAGCATTTATGCACCTTAGTTCTATTATATCAAGTTTCTCTTGAAAACTTTTCTAACACAAGGTCTAAAAAGTTTTATCATGAACAAGACACTATAAACACCATATCATGCTCATTTATATTTGAACTCAATCATGTATACGAACCACTAAGTTAAGAACTTATAGAACATAAGTTTCCACAAGGTTTGTTTTTTTTTAAGTTTCTTTTCCAAAACACATACAAAGTCATGCCAATGCTTTCTATTATGAGCAAGGAAATTTTATATGTCATGTATAATATCATGTATTTTCATGCTACATCACTTAGAATAACATATTCCATCATCGGGAGCACTATACTTGCATATGTGCTCGTTCGACGCCCTCAGATCGCCTCCGAATATGTAACAGTCACAAAATGACTATTTTTACCCTTCCTAAATATCTCAAATTACAAAACGTAAAGAACAAAAGTTGTAGGTCTATTCGTCCTCGTTCGGATCATCTTGAATCACCTCAATCGGAGTTTGTATGAAAATGTTATGGCTGTTTTAGTAAAACATGTCCTGACAGATTTTATTTTTCCAAAATTGGCTAGGCAGACTACCCCGCGCTTCGTGCAGGCGAGGGTTTTACACTAGGGGCCCGCACGTAGAGGGGTCCTTCCGCTAACTTCATGAATTTTGATCCAGGAACACTACGAGAAAGCCAAATTAGGCCTACAAACTCCTTTCTAACAACCATACCAACCTACCCAAGGTGTAATATATTTATAAAAATATAAACTATTGTTTCTAACACGTTTCTAACCACATAAACAACATAAACATCAAAGATTACAACCTTTAATTTCACTATTTCTCTTATTACCTCTTCTTTTGGCATTCATAGCGAAATTCTTCACTGTGAATTCGTTTTACATCCGTTTTGACTCATTCAACTTGGGTTGTTTTCGTTTTTCAACATACTAACAATATATATCATCAATTTCAAATTCTATCCATCAATTTTGACTCCGACATAAGTTAAAATTTACATATGCCATCAAAACCCAAGTTTTTCATCTTTAACATATTCTTATGATTTTGATTACTCTAGAACAAATTAAAGAGACTATATATACTAGATTATACACCCATACACACACACACACACACACACACACACACACACATATATATATATATATATATATATACAACATCTCTTCAAATCACCCAACCAAAATAGCTTTTTAAGTGAAGAACTTGAGAAACTATAAATTAGAATTTTAGAACTAGATGAATACCTTTGAACAACAATAAAAATCTCATGTAAACGTATACATGAATACATATGAACACCATATATGCATATAAATTCACAATCATGAAAACCTAATTTTACAAATACAAAACATCTTAATTTAGTATAAGGGTTAGTTTGATACCTTTCTAGGTTGAATTAGGAGAAAAGATAGAGATAAGGAAAGTTTTTCTTTTGTTTTCTCCAGGTTTCCCTTCTTCTTCTTCTCTCTTCTATAACTTACGTACATAGAAACATATAACATATAATATAATAGATATAAATTGTATAATATAAATATATATGTAACTGATATCAGTTACATTTTTTTTTTGAAAATAAAAAGCCATAAGGCTTGTTTTGCTAAACCATTTTAAAATAATGACTTAATCTTTCCTTAAGCCTTGTTTGGCAAAACAAGATTAAAATATGAATTTCAAAAGCTCTAAGGCTTTGTTTGGTAAAACCAAATTAAAACTCTTTTAATTTATTTTCATAAGTCATTTATAATATAGTTTATTGTCCCACACTACTTGGATTTCCATATCCAATCTTAATTAAATAAACTAATTACCACATACTAAATAAATTTCCCACTTAACCAAATATCACACAATTATAATCGCATTATAATTTTATTTAATAATTAATATATAACTTTAATTATAAATTACGAAAAACAATATAGCAACTCATGTAATCTTTAACAACTCTCTAACTGTTAAATTAAATTAGAGTATTATCTAATAATTTTAATTCACCAATATATACTAACAACAACCACATAAATAAAATATTTATTTAAGTTAATAAATATTTTAAATTACAAATAAAATCCTGGGTTGTTACAAAGGCCGACTGGTAGCAAAAGGTTTCAAACAAATTCAAGGTGTTGACTATGATGAAACCTTCTCTCCAGTGGTAATGGTTAAATCCATCAGGATCTTACTTGCTATTGCAGCTTTTTATTATTACGAAATCGCGAGATGGATGTCAAACCGCTTTCCTTAATGGAAATCTCCTTGAGGATGTGTATATGACACAACCTTTGAGGTTTTGTCACTTCAAAGGATCTTTGGAAAGATATGTAGTATAACGATCCATTTATGGATTGAAGCAAGCCTCTCGGAGTTGGAATCTTCGATTTGATGAAGTATTCAAAGAGTTTGGCTTTATAAAAAATGAAGATGAACCTTGTGTATATAAGAAGGTTAGTGGGAGTCACATTGTATTCCTAGTATTATATGTTGATGACATATTAATTATTGGGAATGACATTCCTTCTATACAGGCTGTAAAAACATGGTTAGAAAAATGTTTCTCCGTGAAAGATTTAGGCGATGCTACCTACATTTTAGGTATCAGGATCTATAGAGATAGATCGAGAAAAATGCTCGGCCTAAGTCAAAAGTACATATATTAATAAAGTGTTGAAACGGTTCTGCATGCAAGAGGCGAAAAGAGGAAACTTACCCGTGACTTATGGTGTAAAGATCTCTAAGACCCAATGACCTAAATCACAAGATGATGAGGAGCGTATAAGAAAGATCCCTTATGCTTCAGCAATTGGATCAATCATGTATGCAATGATATGTACTCATCTGGATGTCTCGCATGCTTTGAGCATGACGAGAAGATACAAGTTGAATCCAGGTGAAGGTCACTAGGCAGCAGTCAAGAATATCCTCAAGTACCTAAAAAGGACTAAGGATTCATTCTTGGTATATGGAGGTGAAGACGAACTGGCAGTAAAGGGTTACACAGATGCTAGTTTCCAGACTGACAATGATGACTATAAGTCTCAGTCAGGTTTTGTGTTTTGCCTCAATGGTGGTGTTGTTAGCTTAAAGAGTTCGAAGCAAGAGACAGTAGCTGATTCTACAACAGAGGCTGAGTATATTGCTGCTTCTAGTATGACCAAGGAGGCTGTATGGATTAAAAAGTTTGTCATTGAACTTGGTGTTGTTCCAACCATTGTTGATCTGGTTAAGCTATAATGTGATGATAATGGAATCATGGAACCCAGATCTCACCAACGATCCAAGCATATACTTAGGCGGTACCATCTCATCAGTGAAATCATTGATAGAAGAGATGTACATATAGGAAGAGTGCCAACATATGATAATGTTGCGGATCCATCGACCAAGGCTTTATGCATGAGCGAGCCATTTGACGGTCACACTAGTTCCATTGGTATTAGATACATGAGTGATTGACTCTAGTTCAAGTGGGAGAGTGTTAGAGTTTATGCCCTAGAGGCCAATTATTTGATATAATTGCTTAACATTTTGATATTATATTTGATTGAATAAATGAATGATTTTATTATGGTTTTATTTACTGCGTTTTATAAATGTTAACATAATAAAATTCCTTAGAATAGTGATACAAATTATATAGTTTCAAGTATGTGACTTGAAAATGAGATTATATAATTACAATTAGCATCATTACTCTTAAATTCCCCTAGTCGGGTATCATTGTTGTTAGGACACCAATGATGCATTGAGATTTCTATGTGGACCATCGAAGTATCATTAGCGATTCTCTTAGTGACAATGATGTAATGGTCCTTCGACCTAAAATCACTGTATTACTACACGAGAATTTATGTACTTTGATACCATCAAAGGTCACCTTTAATAGGGTAGACTATAAAGGTGATTATTGGGTACATCATGAATCGTGTGAGAAATATGAGTGATCTAGATGGAATTTAACCCTCCTATTTATTAGGGGTTATATCCATAGGCCTCTTAATTGAGTAGGACTATGAAATGCATGGCCATGCTCAAATAGTGATTTGTTTCATATAGTCTACTCATTGATCTAGAAAACTCATATTAAATTATGAAGAGTATGACATATTCCATGACTCGAGTTTAATCTAGGATGTCAAGGTTAAAAGGATTAAATTACATTGAAACATTGGTCATGGAAAGGTGGTATCGAATCATCGATTTTATTATTACATGGGTAGTAGTGATGCTTTACTAGATGCCGCTCACTTTTATAATTTTATAATATGATTTTAAAATTATTGACAACGTAATAATAACCTATAGGGTCACACACATAGAACGTGATTAAAAAGAGAATTAATTTAAATTGTAAAGATTTAAATATGTCAATATGATTGATAGTATTTAAATTACGAATGTAAATTAATAGGATAATTTATATATAGATATTTAATTAAATAAGACTTAATTAAGATATATATATATAAATAAATTCGGATTTTAAAAAGGGTTTTGTTTAATCCCTTTTAACCGCTATATATGATATGTAGCAGTCATTTTAGGGTTAACGAATCATAACCTAAAAACCCTAGCCGCTCTTAGAGAGAGACTAGAGAGAAATTTCAAAAATCCATTCCTTTGGTCGCTAGTACCGTATCACCCTTTTTCTGCAGATCGTACGAAGATTCGCAGGGCGTTCGTGTGGATACCGTAGAGACGCAGTTCGTTTGGATTGTGTTGGAGATTCGACCGCATCAAAGCCTTTCATAATCGGTATAATCTCTTAAACACTGAATTAATGTCTGTTTTCGCATGGATCCTGTTTTAGGGTTTCAGATTTGGCTTTATAATTTATATTTTCCGCTGCATTTTTATGCCGAAAACCCTACATAATGGATAGTGGTTGGTATGATTATGACCAGGGATTATTCGGTATAATCTTGACCATTGATGATTACATGAATATCCTTGGCCCGTAGTGCAGTGATAATTCGTGGAAGTGATACTAATGAATATCCTTGGCCCATAGTGCATGGATAATTCGATGATGTGATTTATTTATTAAGCTGAGTCCCAGCGATAAAATTGATGATAAACTATTTAAATCTTAGAAGATAGTAGATATCATGCTCTACTTGACTCTTTTAATAAATTATTTGTTCCGCTACAGTTAACTTGATGTTATTGTATTTTATCAGTTTAACACTATTGAAGGCTAACGATACTTTCATTATTCTCTTCAGGAAATTATAACATAGCCGGGACTAGTCGAGGAACGGAGTGATGGTCCGAGATGGATTTTTTAGTAATCCTCACTTTTTAGTGTGATAATAAATGTAATGAGGATTGAATTTTAGTTTGGATATTGTCTATGAGACAATATTCGTGTAAAAACTCTCAGCTCTTGTTGTATAATTAAGTTTGTATTTGTATTCAGTACCATGTATTTGGCGACCCAAGATGGGTGATGTATACCTATTTTGGGGGTGTCACAACTATCGTGTTAAACGATACTATCTCCACTTCCTCCTCTGACATACCATCAAACAAGGATGTAAATCCTAAGTTCTTAGAATCTTTAGAATCAACCACCACCACCACCACTGATAACTCAACTATATATGTCGGTAAAATCTCTACTTAGTTCACAGACTCTTTACAAACCACATGTATATCTCTATACATCATGTTATCTCCTGACATCTACAACAAAACAAATTATCTTGATTAGTACACATCATTAGAATTGTAAAAACACATATCACATTTAATACATTTTTAGGGTTAACTTCATCTTTTACTTCTTCAACTCTTCTTAAGGTTATGGCTTAAGGTTCTTTCCCCTTAAAGTTTTATAACCTACAGCTTTGATACCAACCTGTGATGCCCCCAAATCTGGGTATCTTCCAACCTGACAGATGGTGTTACACGGTGCTACAGTTTACACAAACATTAAATTGAAACATCTCAAAAGAGTGAATATGTCTTCTATATATATTACAAAATAATATTTCCCTTCCTAGGTTCTTTGTAACCATTACATATGTTCTTCGTTATAGTATCAAATAAATACAATTCATACTATACTATTATAGACACTCGAAATTTCATTTTCATGTTACTAACTATGCAGGAGGACAAAAACATCTTTTTCACATTCCAGAGATAACCCTGGAGGACCAAAACATCAATTCCAACCCCGAAGATAGCCTCGGGAGGTCCAATTTCCAACCCCGAAGATAACTCCGGGAAATCAGTTACCAACCCCGGAGATAACCCCGGGAAAGTCAGTTTCAACCTCGGAGATAACCTCAGGGGATTAAGTTCAAAGCCTATAGATAACCCCAGGAGGTCAAGCCAACCTCAGAGATAACCCTGAGGATAGTCAAAGTCAACATCAGGTCAACCTCAGAGATAACCCTAAGAAAAGACTACTACAACTACGCAAAAATCGGAGATAACCCTGGGAGGGGAAAAATGGTCATTTTTCCAACTCAACTTCAACTCACATCAAATAAACTCATTTCAACTCAAATTACTTCAATAGAAGTCCCACAAGAACCATATCTTAACTTTCGAGCGCAAACTACGCAAAACAGCTCAACGGACTAACTAACAAAAACCCGAAAATGTCATTTCGGTCTTGGACCCATCTTCCCAGATTCAAAAAATAGCAAATACTATGTCATTGCATAGCCCTCGGAAAGATTTTTCTGGAATGGTATGACACGCTTCCATCGGACTCCCGGATTGAAAGTTATGAAGGTTCGAGCAAACAACGCGTTATCTGATTGCACGTACTTTGAGATGGTGGGACCTACATTGCTCGGGGCACCCCTTGAAGCCACAGGTACACCTGCGGCTCCCCCTATATAAATAGAGGGATTGGGGTGGCCATTTTGTATGAGAAATAGGCGAGGAAGCCCTGTCTAATTTGCTTTGTGCATACTATAAACTTAGTGTTTTCTCATTTTAAACACTTGTGAGCTTCTATATTGCTATATTTTTATTAGTGGGAGCCGAGTGTTCATCCATTTAAAGCTATTGAAGTCTTCTTTGGCAGTCCATTGTAAGCCTTCTTATAATTTCTAAAGCCTTTCTCCACTACTGTGCACACACAGTTCTTCCCATTGAGAATCGTGTTGTGTGTGTATGCCCAGACTTCGGTCCATGGCATTTATTTCTTTTTGTATATATATATATATATATATATATATATATACTAACATTATCGAGTTATGCCTCGATTTAGCCTGGATTTACATCTGGAGCGTTTATGGAAACAACATATCTTGTTTGGCCTGGAGTTTACTTCGTCGCCTTTTACTGCTTTATTTACATTTCAGTCTAGCCTGGAGTTTACTTCGTGGCCTTTTACATCTTTATTTATATTTTGTCCCGTCCGGAGTTTACTTCGTGGCGGTTGATCGCTTTTACAACTTTATTTACAGTTTCTCAATCCCTCATGGAGGTGCTTCGTGGTGGTTGATTGGTTTTTACTAATTTATTTATGTTTTTCAATCCCCCATGGAGGTGCTTCGTGGTGGTTGATTGTTTATATATATATATATATATATATTTACAGCTTTTATATATATATAATTGTTTACAGCTTTAATACAAATTGCTACATCATGTGAGTCTAGGAATCATGTGATCACATATTCAGTCTTCTGAATCTAGATTCGGTTCCCGTGATGGACATTTTCAGCTGTACACGGCTTGTAAATTATTCACGGTGTTTGAATTTTCTTAGATGGCTCTCATGCCCACAAAGAGTTCAACACTGCTTTTTTATCTTATTTTTCTCAAAGATGCTTCGCATCTCGAAAATAAAAGCAATCAAGCCGAACACACAATAAAATGGAAGTATCAAAGGCCTCAATTACTATTCAGCACCAGGGTTTGAAAAATCTCTTTTACAAAACGTTATTGCTATATCTTGCTAAAACTGGATTTTTATACAGAAATTCAAACCCTTTGTATATAGTTGCGAACGAGGCATAACACTCTTTCAAAATAATTGCACATTGATTCACACACACACACACATTCATATCATAATTTAATTGAAAAGTGGCGGTCACCGTGACAACACGGATGTCGAGGGGTGCATAACACCTTCCCTCTGCATAACCAAGTCCCCAGACCCTAACGAATCTCGGTTTCACAGACCCGTTAAGCAGCGTCACATCACTGGGTCAATGTGTAAATCTTTTCTTGGTTGTGTTGGTACAACCATTTAAAAAACCAACTGGCGACTCTTACAGTCCAATCGTCGACATACAAATGTCAGACCTTTTCACAACTTGTTTTTTCAAACAAATCTTACGTAAAATGAGAACACCAAAGAACAAGAACAGAAAAGAGGCAGTAAAAATCCCGACGTTGACAATTATTACAAAGATAACTTATTTTTATGCCTTAGCCTTTCTTTTATCCTTACTGGATCCTTCTGTCCGTTCGGTCTCAACTGCATTCATATGGTTCAAGCAAAAGTGAGCATAACTAGCTTAGCAAGTATAACAATTTCATTTAAGCAATATGTTTGAATCATATGAACATATATCTTCTATAACTAAATCAATAGTTATGAAGTACTATAGATAATTCAAAATAGCACTTCTCTTTTCTTTAAAAATGTTTAACAATGAACAACAATTATTAAACCTTGATTTTTGTCCAAGACCTTGAGCATTTTATTTTTTCTTTAAAAAAAGACAACCCGACACCAAGTCCGTAAGTACGGTATTTTTTACGAGCACGTCTAGGTGATCAACCTAAAGTACTCTATGTTGTACAACACTACTTCTTTAAACAAATCTACGTTTAAGTTTTGGCAACCTTACGTGCCTGTCGATTGACGACAAAACATTTGTTTATTCAAACTCAGTATTTCTTTGAAATCCATACCAAAACAGTTGGCATAAGATAGCAACATTAATAATATCTTGATAGATTATAAGGAATCCATAAAACACATTAAGTCTAGCCGAAGGAATTGGCTTTGACTTCTTTGTACATCAATCCATGCATAAGATACATGAATCATAAAACTTGTCCAAAAGGAACATAGACAAGGGTTTAGAACACTTGCCTTTAGTGTCTTCTATAGTTAATTCACTTCTCTTTTGTGTCTTTATAGATTCTACACTTGCATGTTAATTCACTTCTCTTTTGCAGTTTTATAATATGTGATAAACCCATAGTTTTAAGCAATGCTTTTAGAATTATGATGATGATCATGCTAATGAGATCTAAATTATTAGATAGCTCACAAACTAAAATTGTTCCCAATCGTTGAATTACTAAAAATGGGATTAGTGAATTCGGATAGATTGATACATAAATTGCTTGCTTATTGGATTATGATGATTGATCTCATTATCATTTGTGTGGAGACACTAAAGTAAGTTTGCATGTGCTTATTGGAGAATAAGTTCATTGAACGTGGCTCGCTAAGAAATACCTAATGCAGTTTTACTTGAATGTCAATAGGAATTCCTGTAGTGATAGTAGTACAAGTGATCATTAGACTCAAGATCATCATAGTATCTTGTGTATGATGAGTTATGCTTTGACATATTTTCGTTAAGACCCTTAGAGTATATCAAAAGGTATGCTTAGGTGTAATAAGTTGTACATGAAGATGATTAATGATCAACAAAGAATCTACCGCTTTTAGTAAAAGGAGAGAATGTCCCATGTTATTCGATAAATGACAACCCATCAGTTCTTGGCTAAGGCAAAATGAATATAGAAAGGAGTTTCTAATTTTCATTATTTGGAGTTGTGCATTTGAGAATCGGAATACATACAATTAAATAAAATAAGGCTTGACAGTAATTCCATATCTTAAATTTAATTATGACATTGTATGGTGGAAGGACTGAATTGTACGGTAACTATTTACTTAAGGGTTGTTTTATGATTAATGTTGAAATTTATATTATCTGGAAAGTCGTTGATCGCTAAGGAGGCTTATCCTTATTGTAGAATAAATGTTATTTATTTAATAAATTAAATAGTTTAATTTATTTATTTAAATAAGATTAGAATTGTTTTAATTGATTTATTCATAACTGGTTTAATATGGAGAACCTAAAGGGTCACACCATAAAAAGAAAAATATTTATTTAAGAAACAAATGACATAATCGTAATAATAAGTTAAATGTATTTAATTTAATCTATGGTGATATAATAAATTAAATAACTTAATATTTATTATTTAATATTTTAGAAATATTAAATATAAATTAATAAGAGGAGTCTTATTTTGATTTAGGGTGAATGATACTTGCAAGGGTTGGGAGAGTACTGACATATTCTATAGAGATAGAATTAGGGTTTTGCCAAACACCTATCTTCTTGAATACTTGTTCTTCCTTGGTGGATCACCTCTAGAGGCCAAACACTTAGATGACTAATGTTGATCAAAGGAAGGAATCAAACCCGGTGTATTCAAGTTAAACGTGAAAAGAAATTGGAGGTGAACTCGTACCTGAGGAAGCTAGTTTCTATAAGGGTATAAACCCGATCTCCATCTCTTTTCATCTAATTAATAATTGCGTATAAAGGATGATCCGAGTATATGATTTGTAAGATTTTAAACTCTGATTTTCACACTTCCGCTCTATATATGTAATTTGTTACATGTTCATGGATATTACAAACCTAACAGTGGCATCAGAGCAAAACTTTATGCTAGTTATTAATTGTTTTGATTTGATATGCATGTTGATATGTGTTTAGAACAATTTTATTGGGCATAATTGTTGTCAAAGAACCATGTTTTTGGAGAAAAATTGCATAATTCGCGAACTGAAAAAACTATTTCTAGAGACTAGCGTCGCAACGCTTGATTACTGTGTAATCTCGGCGCCGCAACGCTGGACCTTGGTTTTTGGAGCGCCCGAACCTAGTTCATTAGCGACGTCGCAGCGCCGATACCCAGAAAAATAAATAAATTTTGTTTTAATTATTAATTTGATTTCTAATTAAAATAAAAGGTTTATTTTACATTAAAATTGGATTCCATGTTTTTCCAGTAATTCTAAATTAAAATAAAGTTGTTTATTTTGAATTGGAATATGATTCCATGTTGATAGAATAATGAAGTTTATTCACATATGTAATATGATTCCTTGTTTCCTGGAAAAAGAAGTTTATTCACATATGGAATATGATTCCATGTTTTCTAAAATTAAATATGTTTATCATCTAATTATTTTGTACTTGTTGATTCCTTGTTAATTAAAATAAAGGAATTTATTTTGATTAAAAATAAAAAGAGTTTCTTTTTATTCAAAATTGGATAAAATAAAATAAAGAAATTTATTGTGATTTAAATTTTGATTAAAATAAAAGAGTTTATTTTGTTTAAAAATTGGATTTCTAGTAAACATTTAATTGCCCATTAAATCAATATCAATGTATATATTGAATGTTTATTATTTATGAGATGAATTTTATTTATTGATACATATGTTGATATGTATGACAATAAATAGGATTGATTATGGACTATTGACCAATGTGATTGGATTTTATTTCAGTTGGATGCATGAATGTATGTTGTGACGCCCCCAAAATAGGTATACATCACCTATTCTGAGTCGCCAAATACATGGTACATAACATAAATATAATCTTAATTATACAACAAGAGAGTCATGAGTTTAAATACAAATCTTCTTTCTAGACAATATCCACTCGAGAATGAGTCCTCATTACATTTATTGTCACACTATTTAACGAATAGTGAAGACTACTAGCTAATACTACCATCCAGAACCATAACTCCGGTTCCCAGACTAGTCCCGACTACGTTCTCATTTCACAAGAGAACAAAGGAAAAGCAGTGAGCTCAACTAGCACAAGAAGAAATATTATGACTAAGATAATGTAGAATAAATTATCATTAGCCTCAAACAGTGTTAAACTGATACAATATAACAAACATCAAGTTTAACTGTAGCGGAAACAAACAATCCATTAGAAGAGTAAAGTAGAGAATAAAATCTACTATCTTTTATGATTTAAAGGTTTTTCATCACCTTTATCATTTGGGACTCGACAATAAATAATCCACATCATCGAATCACCCCTGCACTACGGCCAAGGATATTCTTTAGTATCAGGACCACAATTATCCATGCACTACGGGCCAAGAATATTTGTGTATTCATTAATGGTCATGATCATGCCAACAACTGTCCATCAATGCACTACGGGCCAATGAGGACTTTTACCACATCATTTATAACATTACGGTCATGATTACACCAATAATCCCTGGTCATAATCATACCAAGTCCATCTATGGACTACAGGCCACAAATGACTTTCAAAAAAAATATAAATATAAGGATGATGACAATGATATAAGAATTCAATAAAACAAGTTCAAGAATTAATTTGTCCAAGAACCAATAATGTCCAAATTGTCAACATGATACTGCTATGTACAGTAAAATTCAAGAATGCTCAGAAGAATATTTCCATGAAAAGATACTGGATGAAGCGCAATTATGAAGGATATTCCACTAATTTCATGGAGTATAGAAGTCAAAACTTTAACCAACTGAGTATAATAAAGAATGGAATAACAAAATAAATCACCATGCATGCGGTACTTCTCATAGATAGGTTATTCCAACATAATACTAAATAATGGAACCAGGTCAGGCGAAATTCGCACCGACAGGATGTTCTAACAGAATAGTAAAGAATGGAATAACAACAGAAATCACCATGTATGCGGTACTTCGCATAGACAGGTTATTCTAATAGAATACTAATAAGGACGGAATCAGGTCCGGCGTAAAATGCACAGACAGGATATTCCAACAGAATAATAATAAAGATGGAACCAGGTCCGGCGTAAAACGCACATACAGGATATTCCAACAAAATAATAAAGAATGGAATAACAGAAGGATTTCACCAAGTATGGGGTAGCCCACGTTTACAGGTTATTCAAACTGAATAATAAATAATGGAATAACATAAGTTCTCTTCATGAATACAAAAGAATAACACCCCTTACGAGTACAACTGTGACGCCCCCAAATTCGGGTACTTGAAACCCGAACTCGGTGCTTCATGATACCATTTCTATAAGCTGAATAATACTAATAATAATAACAATAATATAAAATTCAAACTTAATTTACGTATGCATAAAAGTTTACTCCCAAGTACGTAACCTTTACTACAATACATTACATGATAGATAATAAATATCATTGTCTTAATAAACTATAACTATTACACAACATAATATAAATCTCATTCGAACAGCTTTCCTTTCCCCTTGTTCTTGCCTGAACCTTCTGGTTGATCATACTTAACTGAAAACATTTAAATTTAAAGCAAGAATGAGCATTGGATTGCCCAACAAGTAATAACAACAATATATATTAGCTGAAAGAATTAAATGTTTTCTTTGAAAGACACTTCTACAACGAATCAACAGTTGTGAAGTAAAATTTGAACCAATAATAACATCATATTACTTCCATATGTAATCTTTGAAACTACGTTATAGACTATAATCGGAGATCAATCGATGACTATGAACATTATTTTATCATTTTCGCTGGGGTTTAGCGAAACTTCATCCGTGGCAAACCGTCATAACTTACGGGACGCGAGGGTGATCATCCCAATGTGCCTGTGAGATCAATACACACAAGCAAAACGATATTATCGTTCACTCTATCCACCTTAGGTGCACAAAAGTTTTCCCATATTCGGGATGTTCATACTTAGTCGGAATCGTAACCAAAAACAATGCAGTTTGGATACAATAACGTTCTATCTTGTTCAATAATATTTTTATGTCTAAATTTGAATCAAATAGCTTAGACAACTTTTAAGTCAACGATACATACTTGAAATCCATAAGTATGTATCAACATATGATTAATATGATGGTTATCCAAGTGGGGACACTTGTCTAACCCTATATCTGAATTAACTAATGGAAAAATATATCCGAATTATACAATAATACAATGATCGGATAATGTAAGAACTTGTATGAATACAAAGATTGGATACATAATGAATAATAATAGAGTTAATAATCTGGCACAATAATAATATAATTCTGAAACTTTCTTACTCATGTCCATTGCATAAAGGAAATGCAAAGGTATGATACTTGCACAATGTAAACAATAGATCAGATATTTGCTCAATAATAATTGGAGTAAGTTTAGGAAACTTGCATAACATGATATACTTGTTTGCAAGAAATAAAAGTAGTGCATAAGGTTTAGATACTTGCCTGAACTGCTGATTACAATAACGCAACTTAGATTAATCTTTTATACAGTGACCTATCAGTAATAAGATCATTAGCTTCGATTAGAATAATATATCATATCACATAAGATCGCTAATTGCGTTAAATGAGATAACCTAATCACATTGTCACATATGTTTAACAGTCATTATATCATAAAAAAACACGTATCTAGTCAAATTATCTAAGTCTAGATTAATTTCTGAAATATTTCGGTATACCGACGGCTTTATCGGGTAAATATAGAGTCTAAGACTCTATCCTGCAGTTCAATAGTTGTTTATATATTTTAAATATCCGTTATATTATTTTTCATAGCCTTATAATAATTTTTAAATAATTATTATACTTTATCATGAATTTTCAAACGCTAAAATCATTATTAAATGATTTAAATATTAACTAATTCTATTATCATTAATATTTAATTAATATTAAACTATTAATGAAATTATTATAAAATGTTAAAGTTATTTATAATAACTCAAAATATTTTAAAAGTATTAATATTACCCTTAAATGATTTTTAAAACACTTAAAATCATTTTTAAATAATTACCATTAATATTAGAATATTAATTTATTATTTATCAAAATATTAAAAGTCATTAGTTCTAACTTAAAATATTTTTAATTCATTTATTTTCTTTTAAAATGATTTTTAAATCAATAAAACCATTTTTAAACTATATATTTAATATAATTATTAAATAAACATAATATCATTAATATTAAATTATTGATGAAATTTACCTTTAAATATCAAAAGTTATATTTTATAACTTAAAATATTTTTAAACTATTTATTTTCATTTAAAATGATTTTTATAATATTAAAATCATTTTTAATTAATTATTTAATATAATTGCTAATATCATTAATATTTAATAATTAATGAAACTTATCTTAAAATATTAAAAGTTATGTTTTATAACTTAAAATATTATTAAATACCTTATTATTATTTAAAATGATTTTTAATAAAACAAAATCATTTTTAATTAATTTATTTAATGCATTTATTAAATAATTTAAATACCAATAATATCCAAATAAATATTAATATTTATGAAAAATATGTCAAATTATTAAAAGTTAAATTTTTATAACTTAAATAATTTTTAAAATGATTTTATAATTTTTAGAATTTATTTCTATTTTTAATGTATTTTTCTAATTTATAAAACAAAATAATTTAATCCGTCATTAAAGGCTTTAGCGGCGTTTTATCATCATAATAGTGTTCTTGAGGCTCAAGAACACGTACGATCGATCTTCAAGGTACCTCCTTTGACCATCTTTAATTCGTTATGTGTAGTGTTTATGGGCTAGATATAACTTGGATGTTGTAGTACTAGTGTCTAACTACATGTTACAACAATAATCATGACAATACAACTTAAAACGAATGAGATCTGGGCTTGCAAAGTAATTGTCAGATCTGTTCTTGGTTTTCTAGGTTACCCAGAAACCCAAGACAGTTCTTAGGTACTACGTTTGGGCTTCCATAACTATATTTCCAGGTAAGGTTTTGGTTGTTTAGTGGTTTCAGAGTGTAGTATCCATGCCAAGGAAGAGATCTATTATCCTTAATCAGTCTAACTACATCACAATCGCCAGATCTAAGTAGGTCAAACCCTGTCAGAACCGTGTTCTTGATTTTCTGGAAATTCCAGAAAACGCATATCATGTTCATACTGCCTACTTTGACCGTTCAGTACTTTGATCCTATTCGTCATTTAGGTGATATCAAGGTTTTAATATGTAGCCCATATAACATATTATAACATGGATACAACAACACAAACAATTCACATAACGCAAGAGAGATTACTTTTGAACAAACTGTCAGACTCATGAACAAACTGTCAGACCCATCTAGGTAACTTTTGGGTTACCCAGAAACAGAAGCTTAACGGTCAACGCATTTTGACTGATTACTACATCCGATCCTTTGTTTTCCAAGGTTCGAGAGTGTGCTAGACTTGAAGTCCCCATGACAGAGAAGAGATATATTACACAAAGTCGGAAAAACAATAAAAAGAATAACAATCTATGACACGGTCAAACATGGTCAGAAAGCTGTTCGTCATATTTTTCTGGAAATTCCCAGAAATAAAAATCGTGAACGAGGGGCCAGGTTTGACCATCCTCTAAGTTCGATCAATTGATTATTTAAAGGATCAAAAGCCACAAATATAAAGTACATATGATAGGCTATAATCGGGATACTATAATATCAGCAAATGATTTACAAACTGACAGATCTAAGCCTTTCAAAACATTGTCAGACGCTGAAAAAGCTTTCTGGGTTGCCCAGAATTAGTAAAGTCATGGTCGGTCAACGACCTTTGACCATCAATAACTTTCACTCTATAATAGATCTGACTCTGAATCAACTTCTAGATTCAAGATCGCATAGCATACTACATGTTTAAACATTTAAACCACAAAAACACATAACATACAAGGATCTATAAGGACTGGCATTTGACTGTCAGACTCAAAAACAAAAATTTCCAGATTTTATAGATCTTCAAATTCGAGCCTCTAGATGTTATGGATCTAACATCTAGCAACCCAGATCATCGTTATACACCATATACAACATATTTTAACAATAAATTATAACATCTAACATGCAGATCAAGATCAGATTTCTAATTTAGGTTTTACCTTTTTATGAACAAATTCTTTGATTCTAGGCTTCTGGTCTGTTATTGAAAGTCATGGGGCTCGATTTGGGGACTGATCCACTACTAAATTTCGTAGGGTTAGATAGAGAGAGACTTGGTTGAGTGTTTGGATAGAAATGATGCAAAATATGACTTTCTCTTTCATGATCTATATCTATATTGATATGTAATGAAATGGGCTGAGATCTGCTGCTGATTTGCAAAGATTCAAGCACATGGCATATCTAGGATTGAGGATTTGGCAAGATTTTGCTAGATATTGTCTAACCAATAATTCAAGAATGGGACAAAAGGGCATTTTTGCAATTTCCTTTTTAATCTCAAGGGTATTCTTGTCCAAGGTGCTTGAATCTAGGGTTTAATCACTAGATTTTATATTTTAAAGTTTCCCAAATAATTACTAGGGTTTGAAAGATTAAAATTAAAGTGTAATAAAATTTTAATTAAATACACTAATTTAAAATTAGGGTTTTTAATAGGAAATTAGGGTTTTTAAATTAGGGTTCTCAAATTAACAATTAGGGTTTCCTAAAAAATAATAATTAGGGTTTCTAAAATTTGCAATTAGGGTTTCTAATTAGCAAATTAGGGTTTTTAAATAAATAATTAGGGTTTCTCCTAATTACACAGAAAAATTCATATAACACAATTACTGCTCAGTCTTAAACTCATAACCGATTTTAACAATTAGGGTTTAATAATACGACATGAGGGTTATGACCAAATTTACCATATTTGGCTCCCCTTATCAGTCTACGCATTTATAGTACATATTTATAGCACTGAAAAATTAAAATATAATTAATATTATATTATTATTCTCATCCCTTGATCAATACACAAATTTAGGGCTTGGATTCCATATCTTGTTTATCTTTAATTAAGTTAAAATAATTAACTTCAATATTCTGAACAAATCCATATAATAAAATATTTATTATTATAATTCTAATAATCATTTCATATATTATTTAAATAATATAAAATCATGTTTTCATGGAAAATAATTAATAAAAATATTTTTGCTTACAAAAATTAATTACTATAGGAATATACTTTATAATGATCAAAAATTTTAAATAAAATTGTTTGAAATTATTCATGAAATAAATAATTTTATTTATCACATATATACATACACATTACTTGACACATATTCTCATTTTTAAAATAAAAAAAATTAATATGCAAAATTTCTTATTTATTTATATAGATAACAAATAATATTCCCTACCTTAAGAAGAAGAGTACTGGATATATAAGTAGTGAAGTAGCAGAATACTTTCTTCTTTCTCTCTATAGTTTATCTCTAGTTTTACGTGAATTAAATAAGAAAATAATGAAGTAATGAGCTTCTATTTATAGAAAAATGGACTGCATAGTAACTAACTTGTGACGCCCCCAAAATAGGTATACAACACCCATTCTGAGTCCCAAATACATGGTACATAAAGCAAACTACAACTTCAATAATACAATTGTCGTGCAAAATACGACAACACATACTGTGAGTTTAAATACAAATATTGTCTTCTGATAATATCCACACTCAAATAAGTCCTCATTACAATTATTCAAACACTATTTTACGTAAATAGTGAGGATCGCTAAAACATCTTTCTAGAACCATCACTCCATACCCCGACTAGATCCTGCTATGTTTTCACCTCCTGAGAAGAAAAATGGAACAGAAAAGAAAAGGGTGAGCTCAACTAGCCCAATAAAGAATATTATGACAAATTATCATTAGTTTTCAACAGGGAAAAATCTGATAAAATATAATATACAACAAGTTTTAGATCAACAACTGCAGCGGAAACAACAATCCATTAGAAGAGTCAAGTAAAGAATGAGTTCTACTATCTTCTAAGATTTAAAAGTCCATTATCAATTTTATCCCTGTAAAAATAATCAATATACATCTTTAATCAATATTCATCTTTGCACTATAGGCCAAAGATATTCATTTTATATCACCAGGTTGGTCATGTTCATCTCAACACTGCTCATCTTCGCACTACGGCCAAAGATATTCATCAGTTAATCATTCATCTATGCACTACAGGCAAAAAATATTCAGTAATATCATCATTTAGGACTGAGGATGATGAAAAATATTTTAAAGAAAACGAATCTAGTGAGACAGAAGGACAAATAGTAAGGATTCGTAATAAAGTTTATACAATATCAATAATACTCCATAATAACCAATTTTGAAACAAAATTCAAGAATAAAGATCAAAACATGGATACAATCAAAGATAGTAACCATAATAGACATCTTGGACAAAAGAAAGAAAATTTCATTTTTCTGAATAATGTCGATTCGTGAATAATGTCGATATACATAAATAGTGTCGATATCGTGAATAGTAACCTCGACACAAAAAAAAGTTCCAAATTTGATAAAAAAAAAATCAGATCAATACTTCGGCATAATGATATTGAAGAAATAATATCGTATATGAAGAAAATAACATCCCTTACCTCAAAATATTAGTCCTTCGATCCGGAATATCGGATAAAAATTCAAGGAAACTTGCAATCGATGAATAGAAACTCACAAAGTATCTAAATACTCACAAAATACACTCAATAATCTAGAGAGAGAAAGAGAGAAAACTTGTTTCTAGTGTGATTTTTAATTCTAACTTAGCCCTCTATTTATAGGAAAATGTTAAGCACGCAAGGCATTTGACCTGCAAACCTCGATGGCTTTACCTGCTACTATTGTCACCCACCACATTTGAAATAAAATTCAGCATATTTCTTCACCAACCACAAGTGGGGCCCACTCAATTCTAGAATTTTCCACCAAAATCATTTATAAACCTAATTTTCGAATCACCACCTCTTAAAATTCATAACAAATCATACGCTCATTTTAACGGTTCAAAATTTGTGGGCATATACTCAACTTATATATGTATAACATATCCAAAAATCACAACGATCAATCGGTTTGATTAAAAATTATAACTCACGCAAGATATATCTCAAAAATACTTGGGTTTAATTTTAATACCTTCATTCCGGCTAACAAAAATCTTGATAAAACACCTCAACATTAACTCTTTCATTTTTAACCACAATAAATATATCCAACATTTATATCCACATAAAATAAATATTTCCTTATCATATGAATCAATAATTAATTATTCACAAATAATATTACGAGAATCACATTTATGACAACCAAAGTAGTTCTCCTCAGAAAGAGGGGCTTTCCAATAAGAATTTCTCCTTATTGGCGCGCAATTAGGTGACCAAACCTCTCCTTGACAAAACTTTCTAGACATTGCCAATAATGTTATCTAATAATATTATTCAAATAATATGAATTATTGATTTGATAATGGGAAATACTGTGCAGTGACAATTATTGAAACAACAATAATATAAAATATCAACGCAACAATTATTAAAACAATAAAATAAAATATTGAGCGAGAACTCATAACATTTATTGAGTAGTGCCTTCTTACGTAAGGATCAATAATTCATCAATACTGTGCATCCACACGTATTACTGTATTTTAACCACCGGGTATTCCAACAGTGTTAATGGTAAAAACTACGCCGTTATTTATAAAAACTCAAACTTGTCATTTTCTTCATCCGATGCTTATTACATTATGGGGCCCACAAATGATCTGGCTACTATCGTCTTTAATATTCCCCGACAACAAGAATATTCCACGACCAAACGAATATTCCCCGACAACAATGATTATTTTATAACCACTTGCTTATTTAGCAAAATTTGCACATTTCACCCATAACCAGAGAATTATATGAAATTAATACCTTATTATTCACAATAATAATTAGAGGAAATTCGATTTTATTTATAATAAGTTGGGGTCTTACAAACTCATGAACGGTCCAGATTGATTTACTTTAATCTGACGGTCCATATTTTAAACAAAATCTTTTAAATAAAATATAATATATTCTATTTATAATCTAATAAAACGAATAACTTTATAAAAGATTTTACTATGCAAACACTATCTTTGTACTATGCATAATAAAATATAATATATTCTAATTATTGTCTAATAAAATGTATAACTTTATAAAAGTATTCTGCTTTTATATAAAAAGATTTTACTATGCAAAACACTATGCGTGAGACACTATGCAACACTATGCATAATAGAATATAATATATTCTATTTATAGAATAACTTTATAAAAGTATTACATTTTTATATAAAAAGATTTTCTGTATTATTACATTAATAATACCAACAAAACTGAGTGACTTATCACGTAAGCATCAATAATTAATACCGTGGAGCGTAGAATATGTTCCTTCTTATCCAATATTTGAACAGGAACCTCTTCATACGTCAAATCTTCCGCTATTTTGTCCGGTTCTAACTCAATAATGTGGTTCGGGTCTTCCACATATTTACGTAACATGGATATGTGAAAAACGTTATGAACACGAGACATAATTGGCGGTAAAGCGAGTCTATATGTGATGCCCCCAAAATTAGGTATACGTCACCCTTCTTGGGTCACCAGATACATGGTACAGAATTCAAATACAACTTACTAATACAACTGTCGTGTACAATACAACAAAATATAAACTTTGAGTTTGAATACAAATATTGTCTACTAGAGATTATACAAACTCAAAAGGAGTCCTCATTACAAATATTATCACACTATTTCACAGAAAAGTGAGGACTACTAATGTTATCCTCTAGACCATCACTCCGTTCCCCGACTCGTCCCAGCTATATTCTCATTTCCTGAAGAGAACAGTGAAAGGAAGGGTGAGCTCAACTAGCCCAGTAAGAAATATTATGACTAAGATAATGTAGAATAAATTATCATTAGTCTCAAACAATGTTAAACTGATAAAATATAATAGACATCAAGTTTAACTGCAGTGGAATAAGCAATCCATTAAAAGAGTTAAGTAGAAAATAAAATCAACTATCTTTTATGATTTAAAGGTTTTTCATCAAGTATCGCCGAGACTCGACAATAAATATTCCACATCATCGAATCACCCCGCACTACTGGCCAAGGATATTCTTTAGTATCACGACCACGAATTATCCATGCACTACTGATTAAAGATAATTGTGTTTTCATCAACGGTCCCGATCATGCCATAAAACAATTCATCTTTGCACTCTACTGACAAAGAGAATCCATAGCCATAATCATACCAAAAATCATCCCATCAATGCACTACTACCAATGAGAACTTTTTCCACATCATTTGTAACATTACGGTAATGATTACACCGAATAATCCATGGTCATAATCATACCAAGTCCATCTATGCACTACAGGCCACAGATGACTTTCAACAAAATATAAACATGAGGATGATGACAATGATATAAGATTTCAATAAAACAAGTTCAAGAATTAATTTGTCCAAGAACCAATAACGTCCAAATTGTCAACATGATACTGCTTTGTAGAGTAAAATTCAAGAATGCTCAGAAGAATATTTCAATGAAAAGATACTGGATGAAGTGCAAATATCAAGGATATTCCACTAATTTCATGGAGTATAAAAGTCAAAATTTTAACCAACTGAGTATAATAAATAATGGAATAACAAAAGAAATCACCATGCATGCGGTACTTGATAGACGAAAGTTATTCCAATGTATAATAATAATAACGGAACCAGTCATAGCGTAAAAGCACATGTGATGTTCCAATGTAATAATAAAGAACGGAATAATAACAAATCACCATGCATGCGGTGATTGCCCATGAGCGAGTTATTCCAATGTAATAATAATAATGGAACCAGTCGGTGTAAATTCGCACTTGACATGATGTTACAAACAAAATAATACGAATAGAATAACAACAGTAAAATCACTATGCATGCGGTGCTTGTAATAACCTTTAGATTTCCTAAATAAAATAAATAAGAAAATTTGCGATAATTTTTTTTTTTTATTTAATGACGAGAATAAGTGTCTAGTAATGTGAACGATAAATGCGAATATATTTATTACTTGAAAAATTACAAATAATTTTGGAATTATTAATTACTACAAATTATATTTTTATGGTAATTAATTTACATAAGCGAAATGTTTTTATTAATTATTTTCCATGAAAACATGATTGGAAATAATATATGAAGTGATAATTAGAATTTATATAATATATATTTTATTATATGAATTGTTCGTAATATTTAAATCAAGTATTTTAACTTGATATGCGAAAGAAAGTCGATATATGAGATCCAAACCCTAATTGGGATTGTGATCTCGATCAAGAGATGAGAATAATAATATTATATTATTATTATAATGATTTTACATCTGATAATTATGTATCGTGTATATGTATGACAGATAATATTGAAAGCAATGACGACCAATTAGGTCATAAAGATATTACCGTCTTTGTGAACCCTAATTATTAAACTTAGTTATGAGAAATGACCGAGTAGTGACCGTGTATATGAAGTTTATCGTGTATATATGAAGGTTACTATGTATAAGATGTCAGTAATTAGAAGAAAACCCTAATTATCGTTGTTTGTCGATAATTAGACAAACCCTAATTATTACAACCCTAATCGATTTAAGTTAGAGATCGTAATGACTGTGTTAGAACATACACGATAATTAGAGAACCCTAATGGTCAATTAGAAACCCTAATTGATGGCGTTAAGAAACCCTAATTAGAAAATCCTAATTTTCATGTAAAACCCTAATTTAAAATTATTGGGTTTAATTACGATGTTAATGTATAAATGTTTTAATTTACCAAAGGATGAAAAGTAATTGGTAAATGATAAGAATTACCATCTAGTGATTAAATATTACATTTAATTGCTATGTACAAGAATGCTCATGAAATTATATGGGAAATTACCAAAATACCCTTTTGTCCATTTTAGTGTATTATTAGTAGCATTGTTGCTAGAATCTTTTGCAAAAGCTAGCCAACCACCAACTTCTAGAATTCCCTCATGCTACTATACCATTACACCTCAATTATACAACCAAATTGAGCATCCAAGGCATTTGAATTATTCTATAAATAGATTGGAGAGAGTTAGCATTTTTGTACACTAAAATTCATCCAACTCTCATCCTTAAGCTTCTCTCTCTAAAACCTACGAATTATTGTAGCATATCGGTCCCTAAACAAAGCCCAACCGTCACAAACAACAAATCGAAGCATCAAGAAGCCGTAAATCAAAAATCAAGCTTGAAAAGGTAGAAATCCTAAATTCTAGAAATCCTTGATTCGATGTTAATTGATGCAATTGATTGTTTAAAGTAGTGTAATAGAGAGTCTATTAATGTTCGGGTTGTAAAATCATGAACCCATAACATCAAAGTGCACGAATTTGAAGATTTGAGCAAGTTGGAAAAACCGAATTCATTATTTTTCACCAAATGTCGAGGCTATAACTCTTTGGTTCATCATGAGTTTTGTTGTTTAAAAGTTGTTATAGGTAGCCTAATATGTGGTCTTTAAACTCCAAAAGGAATCAGGTCTATATCTATTGTAGATCGGGATTTATAAGCGGTCAAAGTGGGTTGACCTAAGCATTGACCTAACATTTTTCAAACCTAGAAAATATTCTAAGTGTCCGTAAATGTTTTTTTTGGAAAATGTCGGGCCTTATATCTCGGTCATCTTTAATGTGTTTTGTGTTCTAAAGGTTGATATGTGTATCTTGTTATGTGGTATTTAACCTCCAAAAAGAATCAGGTCCATATATATTACGGATTAAGAGTTATTTAATGTCAAAGTGGGTTGACCAAGATTGACCGTAAAAATTACAAGCGACCTGCATTTTCTAAGTGTTAATTTTTACGACAAGGTTTGACCATACTTTAGATGCTTGATTTCTTGTTGTTATGATGATGTTAAGTGTTAGAGTTGTAGTCCTACATGTTGTCTACACACTGGAATTGATAGATCACATAAACGTTACACGATCATCAAGTTATAGAGGTCCAAAGTAGGCACCTCGAACCGTTCTTCGTGAAGAACAGCTTTGGTAGCTACTTTGATGGCTGATTTATCCCAGATCTGATGTTTTTTTAGAGGTTATGATTATTGGAGATTGTAGTCTTGTATTTCCTCTACAAGACCCAATTTATAGATTGTCCAAAATCGTTAAGATGAGAGAGTTATTCACGGTCAAAGTAGGCCACTTTCGGTTACGCCTTATGAAGATCCGGGTAGGCTCAAGAACACCTATATCTGACACTTCTCATCACTATAGGGGCCTTTAGCGACAGCTTTAATTATTTTAATTTCTCGATTTTCCGAAAATTAATTTAAAAATTAGAAAAATTAGTTTTAATTATTAAAAATACCAAATAAATTATGAAAAATTATTTTAAAGTCCTAAAAATAGTTTTTAATTATTTTGAGTATATTTCATAAATATTTAATATTTTTGAAATATAAAAGGTATTTATTTATTTAATTATAATATTAAATAAATAATTTAAAAATAGTTTTAATTCATGAAAAATCATGAAAAATTATTTTATGATATAAGAAAATATTTTGAGTTATTTTCCATGACTTTTAATATTTTGTGATGTATTTCATTAATTAATTAATATTAATGATATTAAAGTTATTTAATGATTATATTAAATAATTTAGTTTAAAAATGATTTTAATATTATAAAAATCATTTTAAATGAAATTAAAGTATTTAAAAATATTTTAAGTTATAAAATATAACTTTTAATATTTAAAGGATAATTTTATTAATAATTTAATATTAATGATATTAAGATAATATTAGTGATATTTAGTTTATTTAATAATTATTATTAAATAAATAGTTTAAAAATGGTTTTATTTATTTAAAAATCATTTAAAGAGGATATTAAGGATTTAAAAATATTTTAAGTTATAATTAATGACTTTTAATATTTGGATGAATAGTACATTAATATTTATATATTAATGGTGATTATTTAAAATGATTTTAATTGTTTTAAAAATCATTTAAGGGTAATATAAATGTTTTAAAAATAGTTTGAGTTATTATAAATAACTTTTATATTTTGGCAATGGTTTCATTAATAGTTTAATATAAATTAATTATTAATGATAATAGAATTGTTTGATGTTTAAATCATTTAATTATGATTACGATGTCTGAAAATGCATGATAAATTATTATAAATGCTTTAAAATTATTTTAAGTCATTTAAAAATAAAATGACTAGTACTCACAGATGTTGAGGTACAGAATAAGAGTCTTAGACTCGATATTTACCATTAAAGTCGCTTGTCATTTTGCAAATAATTGTCGAGAAAGTGACCCGAACTTAGATATTTGGACCGTGTTAATGATTGTTTAGGATGTAATGATATTAGATATATGTGATGACGTGATTAGACTATGTCTTGTTGTAATAGATGCGATCTTATGTGTTATGATATATTGTTCTAATCGAACGAATGATCTGATTATTGATAGGTTGTGATAAAGAGATAAAACCTAAGTTGAGATTTGTAATCAGCAAATCAGGTGAGTATCTTACCTTTGCATTTCCTTTATGCAATGGACATGAGTAAGAAGTTTCAGAATTATTATATTCTGTCATGATTATGAACGCTTTGATTATCAACATGTTAGCTCAGATATATATTCTGTTAAGTTGATTTCTAAATGGTTATACAAGTGTCCCCACTTGGATAATCATAGCATTTATTCACATGTTGATATACCTTTGTCAATTACCCGTATACATATATGTTGAATTACATATTATTGTTGAGCAAGATTAAAACCTTCTGGTTTGGAACCCGTGCATGTATGAACATCCCGATAATGGGAAAATTTTATATGCGCTTCTACGGACAAAGGGTGAGCGATGAATTTCGCTTCAAGTTATGTAGTATTGATCAATACAGGTACAATGAGGTGATCACCCTCCGCGTGCTGTAAGTTATATGACCATTTGGATGAATTTCTCGCTAAACCTTTTCGAAAATGAAAACAATGTTCATAGTATGTTTCTTAAACCCTATTCATGGGTAGAGCTAGAGCCAAATTTAAATAATTTGGAAGAGAGTTGTTATGTGAATCTTTTATCAAGATGATTACTTCACAACTTTTGATTCGTTGTAGAAGTGTTATGTAAAGAGAATACTTATATTCTTTCAAATTTATATATATAATTGCTATTATTCTTGTGGGCACTCAAATGCTCATCCTTGCTTAAACTAAATGTTTTCGATTCACAAGACGATCGACACAAGGCTCGTGCACGAACAAGGGAAAAGAAAAGCTATTCGAATGAGATTTAGTATGAGTTAATGGTTATAGTTAGTAAGACAATGGAATCTATTGTCAGGTATTGTAAGGAATGTATTTGAAGGTCACGTACCTGGGAAAGTAAACTTTGATGTATGTAAATTAAGTTCGAATTATATTATTATTATTTAGTATTATTCAGCTTAAAGAAATGGTATCGTGGAGAACCGAGTTCGGGTTTCAAGTACCTGGATTTGGGGTCGCCACAGGTTGGTATCAAAGCTGTAGGTTATAAACGTTAGGAATGCGAAACCTAGGTTATAACCTTAGTAGAATGGATAACGAAAGTTAAGATAGATATTCAATGGATGAAGAACTCTGGTGAAGAATTATAACCTTAGTAGAATGGAGGACGAAAGTTAAGATAGATATCCAGTGAACTAGGAGACGAAGTACTCTGGTGAGAAGTTATAGAATATGATGAGTTAAAGAGATTCATCGAGTTTTAGTTGTACTAAATAAAATATTCCTTCATTTTATCGATGAATATATTTTATTTCGGTACTGATGTTGTCTCGTTTATTGTGGTCATAGGATGGATGACGAAAGTCAAAATAGTAATTCCTTGACCCAAGAGACGATGGACTCTAGCGAGGAGTACACAGACAGTGAGATGATAAGAGATTTGATAGTTAGGAACGACGACTTAAAGGTTAGAGCTGAGCAGGCGGAGGCACAGAATCGTACTTTCCAGATTTTAGAACAGCAGTACAAGGACGCTGCTCACCGAACACAGATAGAATTAGCAGAGTTACGAGGGAGGTTGGAGCAGAGAGAGATACAGATAGGACAGTTGAAGGTTGAGATGGAAGCCAAAGACACCAAAATATATACCTTGGAGCAAGCTTTAGACATCGCCTTTATGCGATTCGACACGAAGTGGATGGAGCTGCCTTTCGGCAGAGAAAGATAGGAGTTGATGTGTTTATAGAGATGGATTGAACAAAATAAGAGACAACGTATATAGAACTCTTGATTGCTGTGTATATATACTACATGCTAATTAGGGTAACTTATGTATGTAGATGTCCGTGGAAAATATGTGGAATAAGAAGGATCGGATCCATACCCCATTTAATATCGAGGCCAACAATTTGAAATAGAAGCTTACCAGAACCCAAATCGGACGAGGTGGCTATAGTGGAAAACGTAGCATCGGATCCGAAATGGTGGATTTGACGGATAGTGATTCGTACACTAAAGTTGAAGTCGCTCAAGCATCAACGAAAGTGCAGAGATCTGGAGAACAAGGTTTCTTCACTAGAAAGGTTGTGGGAGATAGAAAAGTTGCTTAATATTCAATCTGCGAAAAGCATTAAAAGAAACAATGGAAGAGCAAGATAAGCTCAAAATCCAAATTAACCAGGATGGGAGCCTCAAGCAACACATCGGTGTGCGACTCAGGAGGTAAGGAAAAAGAAAGATAGAAGATCCCGACTTAGGAAAAACCCGATAAGAAGAAAGGAAGAAGATATGTTATATTTATGGTACCGTGAGGGACACATACCTCTCCTCGTTGCCCCAACTATAAGAAAGGTGGATGTTTTAATTGTGGAATGGAAGGACATCAAGCGAATGAATGTCCGAGAAGAAAGGCTTAGTAGATAAGTAGTATGGGTTATGTTATGTAATATGTGTGATAAGTAATGAACTATTTTCAACTTTTATGTTGGTCAAGATTTTAAATCCCTTTGTGACTACGAAAGTCGGGATTTAAAATTTTGACCAACTTAAAGTTGATTAACGATTCATTACTTATCACACATATTACAAAGGGTTTATTGATAGGTTGTGATAAAGAGATAAAACCTAAGTTGAGATTTGTAATCAGCAAATCAGGCAAGTATCTTACCTTTGCATTTCCTTTATGCAATGGACATGAGTAAAATCCCGAAAGGGCAAAAGATAACTTTTATCACCTATACGATAAAAGGGAAATGAGATAAAGAGAAAGTTTGTGGGCAGAAGAGACATATCTCTTCCAATTGTCCCAATTCAAGAATGTATAAATAATGTTTTATTTGTGAATCAATGGAGTATAAGGTGAAAGATTTTTCAAGGAGGAGAAATGAGATAAGGAATGTGAATACGAGAAACGACAAAGAAGATATAAAGCGACAACGAAATAAACCGTAAGTGTCTTCATTATGGTCGCTTCGAAGATATCGTATAGCGATTGAGGATACTGATGGCAAATTGAAACAGAACCCAGTCTATTTTGAATAACTTATGTGTCTTATATGATTTTCCTGTATATATACATATAGTAAATTACTTTATTAAAGAAATTTTAAGGAAGGAATTTGAGTTCTTTTAGAGATCAAATTTCTGTTTATCAGATAGACAAGCGTTATGAAGAATAATTAAAGATCAGTTCGATCAAGTATTGATCGAGGTCTATGTGCAAGGATTATATGTGTTATGTACCCTTCTGCATATGAGTTTTTAAAGCGGTGATTCCGGGGACGGAATCCTTATAAGGGAGGGTGAATGTAATAACCCGAGATTTCCTAAATAAAATAAATAAGAAAATTTGCGTATAATTTTTTTTTTATTTAATGACGAGAATAAGTGTCTAGTAATGTGAACGATAAATGCGAATATATTTATTACTTGAAAAATTACAAATAATTTTAGAATTATTAATTACTACAAATTATATTTTTATGGTAATTAATTTATGTAACCAGAAATGTTTTTATTAATTATTTTCCATGAAAACATGATTGGAAATAATATATGAAGTGATAATTAGAATTTATATAATATATATTTTATTATATGAATTGTTCAGAATATTTAAATCAAGTATTTTAACTTGATATGCGAAAGAGAAGTCAGATATGAGATCCAAACCCTGAATTGGGATTGTGATCTTGATCAAGAGATGAGAATAATAATATTATATTATTATTATAATTTTGATCTGACAAAATTATGTATAATATGTACTATGTATGAAACGGATAATATTATTGAGCAATGACGGTCAATTAGGTCATAGCATATTACCGTGCTGTGAAACCCTAATTATTAAACTTAGTTATGAGAAATGACTGAGTAGTGACTGTGTATATGAAGTTTACTGTGTATATGAAGGTTACTGTGTATAAGATGTCGGTAATTAGAAGAAAACCCTAATTACTGTTGTTTGTCGATAATTAGGACAAACCCTAATTATTACAACCCTAATCAATTTAAGTTAGAGATCGTAATGACTGTGTTAGAACATACACAGATAATTAGAGAACCCTAATGGTTAATTAGAAACCCTAATTGATGGCGTTAAGAAACCCTAATTAGAAAATCCTAATTTTCTATAGAAAACCCTAATTTAAAATTATTGGGTTTAATTACGATGTTAATGTATAAATGTTTTAATTTACCAAAGGATGAAAAGTAATTGGTAAATGATAAGAATTACCATCTAGTGATTAAATATTACATTTAATTGCTATGTACAAGAATGCCCATGAAATTATATGGGAAATTACCAAAATACCCTTTTTGTCCATTTTAGTGTATTATTAGTAGCATTGTTGCTAGAATCTTTGCAAAAGCTAGCCAACCACCACCTTCTAGAATTCCCTCATGCTACTATACCATTACACCTCAATTATACAACCAAATTGAGCATCCAAGGCATTTGAATTATTCTATAAATAGATTGGAGAGAGTTAGCATTTTTTGTACACTAAAATTCATCCAACTCTCATCCTTAAGCTTCTCTCTCTAAAACCTACGAATTATTGTAGCATATCGGTCCTAAACAAAGCCCAACCATCACAAACAACAAATCGTAAGCATCAAGAAGCCGTAAATCAAAAATCAAGCTTGAAAAGGTAGGAAATCCTAAATTCTAGAAATCCTTCGATTCGATGTTAATTGATGCAATTGATTGTTTAAAGTAGTGTAATAGAGAGTCTATTAATGTTCTGGGTTGTAAAATCATGAACCCATAACATCAAAGTGCACGAATTTGAAGATTTGAGCAAGTTGGAAAACCGAATTACGTTATTTTTCACCAAATGTCGAGGCTATAACTCTTTGGTCGATCATGAGTTTTGTTGTTTAAAAGTTGTTATAGGTAGCCTAATATGTGGTCTTTAAACTCCAAAAGGAATCAGGTCTATATCTATTGTAGATCGGGATTTATAAGCGGTCAAAGTGGGTTGATTCTAAGATTGACCTACTGCTTTTTCAAACCCGTAAAATATTCTAAGTGTCCGTAAATGTTTTTTTGGAAAATGTCGCCTTATATCTCTCGGTCATCTTTAATGTGTTTTGTGTTCTAAAGGTTGATATGTGTAGCTTGTTATGTGGTATTTAACCTCCAAAAAGAATCAGGTCCATATATATTACGGATTAAGAGTTATTTAATGTCAAAGTGGGTTGACCAAGGCATTGACGAGAAAATTCGGAAATTCAGGCGACCTGAAATTTCTAAGTGTTAATTTTTCCGACAAGGTTTGACCATACTTTAGATGCTTGATTTCTTGTTGTTATGATGATGTTAAGTGTTAGAGTTGTAGTCCTACATGTTGTCTACACAATTGGAATTGATAGATCACATAAACGTTACACGATCATCAAGTTATAGAGGTCCAAAGTAGGCACCTCGAACCGCTTCTTCGTGAAGAACAACTTTGGTAGCTACTTTGATGGCTGATTTATCCCAGATCGATGTTTTTTAGAGGTTATGATTATTGGAGATTGTAGTCTTGTATTTCCTCTACAAGACCCAATTTATAGATTGTCCAAAAATCGTTAAGATGAGAGAGTTATTCACGGTCAAAGTAGGCCACCTTGGTTCTACCTTATGAAGATCCGGGTAGGCTCAAGAACACCTATATGAAACTTACATCACTATAGGGGCCTTTAGCGACGATTTTAATTATTTTAATTTACGATTTTCCGAGAAATTAATTTAAAAATTAGAAAAATTAGTTTTAATTATTAAAAATACCAAATAAATTATGAAAAATTATTTTAAAGTCCTAAAAATAGTTTTAATTATTTTGAGTATATTTCATAAATATTTAATATTTTTGAAATATAAAAGGTATTTATTTATTTAATTATAATATTAAATAAATAATTTAAAATAGTTTTAATTCATGAAAAATCATGAAAAATTATTTTATGATATAAGAAAATATTTTGAGTTATTTTCCATGACTTTTAATATTTTGTGATGTATTTCATTAATTAATTAATATTAATGATATTAAAGTTATTTAATGATTATATTAAATAATTTAGTTTAAAAATGATTTTAATATTATAAAAATCATTTTAAATGAAATTAAAGTATTTAAAAATATTTTAAGTTATAAAATATAACTTTTAATATTTAAAGGATAATTTTATTAATAATTTAATATTAATGATATTAAGATAATATTAGTGATATTTAGTTTATTTAATAATTATTATTAAATAAATAGTTTAAAAATGGTTTTATTTATTTAAAAATCATTTAAAGAGGATATTAAGGATTTAAAAATATTTTAAGTTATAATTAATGACTTTTAATATTTGATGAATAGTACATTAATATTTATATATTAATGGTGATTATTTAAAATGATTTTAATTGTTTTAAAAATCATTTAAGGAGTAATATAAATGTTTTAAAAATAGTTTGAGTTATTATAAATAACTTTTATATTTTTATAATGGTTTCATTAATAGTTTAATATAAATTAATTATTAATGATAATAGAATTGTTTGATGTTTAAATCATTTAATTATGATTCCGATGTCCTAAAAATGCATGATAAATTATTATAAATGCTTTAAAATTATTTTAAGTCATTTAAAAATAAAATGACTAGTACTCACAGATGTTGAGGTACGTAATAAGAGTCTTAGACTCAAGTATTTACAATTAAAGTCGCTTTAATTTGCAATCGATAATTGTCAAAAATTGACCCGAACTTAGATATTTGACCGCGTTAATGATTGTTTAGGATGTAATGACTGTTAGATATATGTGATGACGTGATTAGACTATGTGCTGACTGTAATAGACAGTACTATGTGTTATGATATATTGTTCTAATCGAACGAATGATCTGATTATTGATAGGTTGTGATAAAGAGATAAAACCTAAGTTAAGATTTGTAATCAGCAAATCAGGCAAGTATCTTACCTTTGCATTTCCTTTATGCAATGGACATGAGTAAGAAGTTTCGTAATTATTATATTCTGTCTGTATTATGAACGCTTTGATTATCAACATGTTAGCTCGTATATATATTCTTAAGTTGATTTCTAAATGGTTATACAAGTGTCCCCACTTGGATAATCATAGCATTTATTCACATGTTGATATACCTTTGTCAATTACCCGTATACATATATGTTGAATTACATATTATTGTTGAGCAAGATTAAAACCTTCGGGTTTGGAACCGTGCATGTATGAACATCCCGATAATGGGAAAATTTTTATGCGCTTCTTGGCGGACAAAGGGTGAGCGATGAATTTCGTTCAAGTTATGTAGTATTGATCAATCTGGTACAATCTGGCCGATCACCCTCCGTGTCTGTAAGTTATGACGGTTTACTGGATGAATTTCGCTAAACCTTTTCAAAAAATGAAAACAATGTTCATAGTATGTTTCTTAAACCCTATTCATGGGTAGAGCTAGAGCCAAATTTAAATAATTTGGAAGAGAGTTGTTATGTGAATCTTTTATCAAGACTGATTACTTCACAACTTTTGATTCACAGAAGTGTTATGTAAAGAGAATACTTATATTCTTTCAACTTATATATATAATTGCTATTATTTTTGGGCACTCAAATGCTCATCCTTGCTTAAACTAAATGTTTTCGATTCATCTACGATCGACCAAGGGCTCGAGCACGAAACAAGGAAAAGAAAAGCTATTCGAATGAGATTTAGTATGAGTTAATGGTTATAGTTAGTAAGACAATGGAATCTATTGTCGTATATAGAAGGAATGTATTTGAAGGTCACGTGCACAGGAAAGTAAACTTTGATGTATGTAAATTAAGTTCGAATTATATTATTATTATTTAGTATTATTCAGCTTAAAGAAATGGTATCGTGGAGAACCGAGTTCGGGTTTCAAGTATCCGGATTTGGGGTCGCCACAAGATTGTAGATAGACAAAGTTATTCCAATGAATACTAATAAGGATTTTAATCAGTCCCGGCGTAAAAACGCTTGAGCATGAGGATATTCCAATAGAATAATAATAAAGATTTTAAACAGTCCAACGAAAACGCATGCACGTGGATATTCCAATAGAATAGTAAAGACGCGAAATCGGTCCTACGTAAAATGCACAGACGAGGATATTCCAAATGTAATAATAATGACGGAATAATAGAAGAATGTCACCAAGTATAGGGTATCCCATATCTGAGTTATTCCAATGTAATAATAAAGAATGGAATAACGTAAGTTCTCTTCATGAATAAGAAAGAAAGAATACCCCTTATGAGTACAACAAATAATATTCCCTACCTTTGAAAGAAGAGTACTCTCAATTAGTAGGTCGAGGATATACTCGAAGAAAACTTGCGATCACGCTCAAAGCTTTCTTAAACTCTAAAGAAATACGCCAAGATTATAGAAGAATAACTCTTTATAGTTTCTCTCTCTGGAGTTTCGGTGAATTCGTAAGAAATAATGAAGGAATGAGCTTCTATTTATAGAAAAATGGACTGCATAGTAACTAACTCATGAACGGTCCATATTAATTTACTTTAATCTGACGGTCCATATTTAAAGCAAAATCTTTTAAATAAAATATAATATATACTATTTATAATCTAATAAAACGAATAACTTTATAAAAGATTTTACTATGCAAATATTATGCAGGCACTACGCAAACACTATGCATAATAAAATATAATATATTCTAATTATTGTCTAATAAAACAAATAACTTTATAAAAGTATTCTGTTTTATATAAAAAGATATTACTATGCAAAACACTATGCATAATAGAATATAATATATTTTATTTATAGAATAACTTTATAAAAGTATTCTGTTTTATATAAAAAGTTTTTCTGTTTTATTACATTAATAATACCAATAAAACAAAACTTATCACCTTTATTATAATTTCAACCAACTGTCTGAAAAATTAGCACATCTCTTCAAGGAATAATATTGTACTTAAAAATGATTTGGACCAAAAATAAATATATTTTTCGGGTGAATAGTATCCTGTGAATAGTAATTCGGGAATAGTATCCTGTGAATTGTACCCCGACACAAAAAGTGTCCCAAATACCCGAGTGAACAATACTAGAGTGAATAGTAATCGGGTAAATAGTAACCAGTGAATAGTAACTCGTGAATAGTACTCCGACATGAAAAATACCCCAAATACTAGAGTGAATAATATTTGGGTGAATAGTAATTTAGTTAAATAGTAACCCGTGAATAGTAACCCGTGAATTGTAACTCGTGAATGGTACTCCGACACAAAAAGTGTCCCAAATACCCGATTGAATAATACTGAGTGACTTCTCACAGAAGCATCAATAATCAATACCGTGTGCTACTATGCAACCACGCGTATTACTGTACTTTTAACACCGGGTGTTTCAACAGTTAACGATAAAACTTCCGCCGTTATTTCCATAAAATATTTTTTTCGTTTTCTCAATCCGACAATAATTCCGTTGTGGGTCCACCAATGATTGTGCCGTTGTACGAATATTCCCTGTTAAAACGAATATTCCCAGATCAATATAATATGATAACTTGCATACTTTACAAAATTTATAAATACTACCCACAACTATAACATTATATCAAATCCACACCATAATATTAAAAAATTATTTCGAGAAAATTATTCATAAAATCTGGGGTCTCACAATCTCCCCTCCTTATGGAATTTTACCCTCGAAATTTACGTATGTACTTGGTATGCTGAACAGGTGAGGATACCTCGACTTCATTTCAAATTCTAACTCTTGAGGTATAACCTTTGAGTGTTAAATACGATTCTTCTTATCCAAGATTTTAACACGTATCTCCTAACACGTTAAATCATCCGCTATCTCGTCTGGTTCTAAATTAATAATGTGGTTCGGGCCGTCCACATATTTACGTAACATCAATACGTGAAAAAAAATGTTATGAACACGCGACATTCTTGGCGGTAAAACGAGTCTATATGCCACAGTTCCTACTCGATCGAGGATTTCAAATGGGCCAATTAAATCGAGGGTTGAGATTTTCTCTCTTTGTCGATTCTTGCTTCAAGAATAACGCCCTCTTGAACCTTCTTAATTCTTCCCATTCATCAGCTCCGGGTGTGTAGCTTGAGCGGCTTTAACTTTATCGATTAAAGTCGATTCTACTCGTATATTCGTTATCTTTACGTGGGTTCCTAGAGTCTTTAACTCTATCTTCATCACTCGTAAACGCATACGATCTTCTACTCAATGCGTTAGCTACCACATTCGCTTTTCCTATGATGGTATTGCATGGTACGATCGTAATCTTCAACAGCTCGAGTCAACGTCTTTACGATCTTCTACTCAACGCGTCAACTACCACGTTCACTTTTCTTACGATGGTATTGCATGGTACGATTGTAATCTTCAACAGCTCGAGTCAACGTCTTTACGATCTTCTACTCAACGCGTCAGCTACCACATTCGCTTTTCCTACGATGGTATTGCATGGTACGATCGTAATCTTCAACAGCTCGAGTTAACGTCTTTGGTGCATGTTACGTTCGTTTTAAGTAAAGAAATATTTGAGGGTTTTAGAAATGGGTTTTGTACTGGGATCAATACAAAATTCAATTTCACGCTCTAGGGGTAGGCTAAGAAGTCCTTCAAGAATACGTCAGGAAATTTATTAACAATTGAAATATCATTCAAAATTGTGACTCTCATCCAAGACTTGGGTAACACGTCACATTGATACCTATCAACTTGCCATCGTCATTCATAGCGTTGCCTACAGAAAGTCTGGCTTCGGTGCATTCCACACAAGGAAATCAACAACGAAAGGACCGGGGCTCTTTACTTATGGCTTGATATGACAATGATTGACTTTAGTGGTTTGGTTGCTTGAATTCGCATAACAGGTTGGTTAGGAATATGAAAGCTAACAACCTTACGAAAAGCATGATGAGTAGTTAACCAATCGATTCCTAAAATAGCATCAAAGGCAAGTATTTTCAAAGATATAAGATTGACAGGTAACGTGAAAGTGTTGATTTGAACAAGATTTATAAATAGTGGAGGTAACGAAGGTTTCTAATATCGAAGTTTCAACCAATAAGTCAAAGTCAAACTTCTCTGGGGATAAATTTAAACGTTGAGCGCAAGCAAGAGAGATAAAAGAATAGGTAGAACCCGTATCGAATAAGGTATAGACTTCGCAAGAGCTTATGATTAACTTACCCGTAATAACCTCATTCGGGTTCCTTGATAAACGCTCTCACTTAAATTACCGACTTTGTTTTGTCCGTATCCGCCTTTGGTGCCACCGTTCCAGCTGGACTTGACTTCACTATACGAAAAAATCGAGATAAATGACCTTCTCTTCATAAAATTTCCACATCTATTACCTTGGCCATGATTACCACCGAAGTGGTTACCATTCTTGGCATGATAATTTCCCCCACGATGGTTAGCATTGTTCCGATGGCCGTTGCCACCGATATGATTATTATCGTGTTGTTGGTCGTTACCTTTTGGTTGAGCTGACTAAACGGTCTCATATGCTTCATTGTTTATCTCAGCATTTTCATATGCCATTTTCAAACATTGTCACAAAACAAAGGTTAATTGACATGTAACATATTATCACTATACTCTGACCGACCAATCAAATACCAAATAAATTTAGGTAGGTCATACTAGCGAAGGAATTCCCCGTCTCTCCCCTCCTAGTTCTAGTCTCACATCTTAGCCAGGGATCATATCCCTAAGCTTTGATACCAACTGTCTCGCCCCCAAAATTCGGTATACGTCACCCATCTTGGGTCGCCAAATACATGGTACAGAATTCAAATACAACTTACTAATACAACTATCGTGTACAATACGACAAAACATAAACTTTGAGTTTGAATACAAATATTGTCTACTAAAGATTATACAAACTCAAAAGGAGTCCTCATTACAAATATTATCACTCTATTTCACAGAATAGTGAGGACTGCTAATGCTATCCTTTGGACCATCACTCCGTTCCACGACTCGTCCCAGCTATATTCTCATTTCCTGAAGAGAATAGTGAAAGGAAGGGTGAGCTCAACTAGCCCAGTAAGAAATATTATGACTAAGATAATGCAGAATAAATTATCATTAGTCTCCAACAATGTTAAACTAATAAAATATAATAGACATCAAGTTTAACTGCAGCGGAACAAATAATCCATTAAAAGAGTCAAGTAGAAAATAAAATCTACTATCTTCTATGATTTAAAAGGTTTTTCATCACTATTATCACGAGACTCGACTTAATAAATATTCCACATCATCGAATCACCCCCCTTACTTCTGCCAAGGATATTCTTTAGTATCATGACCACGAATTATCCATGCACTACTACTTAAAGATAATTGTGTTTTCATCAATCTATCCCCGATCATGCCATAAAACAATTCATCTTTGCACTACTACCAAAGAGAATCCATAGCCATAATCATACCAAAAATCATCCATCAATGCACTACTGCCAATGAGAACTTTTTCCACATCATTTGTAACATTACTTATTCACGTAATGATTACAATCAATAATACCCGTCATAATCATACCAAGTCCATCTATGCACTACAAAAGCCACAGATGACTTTTTAACAAAATATAAACATGAGGATGATGACAATGATATAAGAATTCAATAAAACAAGTTCAAGAATTAATTTGTCCAAGAACCAATAACGCATAAAATTGTCAACATGATCTTTGCTTTGTAGAGTAAAATTCAAAGAATGCTCGGAAGAATATTTCCATGAAAAGATACAGGATGAAGTGCAAATATCAAGGATATTCCACTAATTTCATGGAGTATAAAAGTCAAAACTTTAACCAACTGAGTATAATAAAGAATGGAATAACAAAAGAAATTACGATGCATGCGTTACTTCGCATTGACAGGTTATTCCAATAGAATAATAATAACGGAACCAGGTCATGCGTAAAGCACAGACAGGATGTTCCAACAGAATAATAAAGAACAGAATAATAACAGAAATCACCATGCATGCGATTGCTTAGATGACGAGGTTATTCCAACGAGAATAATAATAACGGAACCAGTCGAGGCAAAATTACACCGGCTGCGGGATGTTCTAGCGAGAATAATAAAGAATAGAATAACAAAAGAAATCACCATGCATGCGGTATTACTTGCATGTATTAAAAGTTATTCCAATAGAATACTAATAAGGGCGGAATCATGTCCAAAAAGAAACGCATGCACAAGATATTCCAACGAGAATAATATTAAAGATTTTAACCAGTCCTACAGTAAAACGCATGCACGCAGGATATGCCAATGTAATAGTAAAGAAGGAATTAATCAGTCCGACGTAAAAGCGCATGCACAAGATATTCCAACATAATAATAATAAAGATTTTAACCCAGTCCCACAGAAAACGCATGCATGTGATATATTCCAACAGTAATAGTAAAAGATTTTAATCGGTCCCAAGTAAAACGCATGAGCGTGATATTCCAACAGAATAATAAAGACGGAATAATAGAAGAATGTCACTAAGTATAGGGTATCCCGCGTATACAGGTTATTCCAACAGAATAATAAAGAATGGAATAACAGAAGTTCTCTTCATGAATAAGAAAGAAAGAATACCCCTTATGAGTACAACAAATAATATTCCCTACCTTTGAAAGAAGAGTACTCCGACTAGTAGGTCGAGGATATACTCGAAGAAAACTTGCAGTACGCTCAAAGCTTTCTTAAACTCTAAAGAAATACGCTCAAGATTATAGAAGAAGAACTCTCTATAGTTTCTCTCTCTGGAGTTTCGGTGAATTCGTAAGAAATAATGAAGGAATGAGCTTCTATTTATAGAAAAATGGACTGCATAGTAACTAACTCATGAACGGTCCATATTGATTTACTTTAATCTGACGGTCCATATTTAAAGCAAAATCTTTTAAATAAAATATAATATATTCTATTTATAATCTAATAAAACGAATAACTTTATAAAAGATTTTACTATGCAAACACTATGCAGGCACTATGCAAACACTATGCATAATTAAATATAATATATTCTAATTATTGTCTAATAAAACAAATAACTTTATAAAAGTATTCTGTTTTATATAAAAAGATATTACTATGCAAAACACTATGCATAATAGAATATAATATATTCTATTTATAGAATAACTTTATAAAAGTATTCTGTTTTATATAAAAAGCTTTTCTGTTTTATTACATTAATAATACCAATAAAACAAAACTTATCACCTTTATTATAATTTCAACCAACTGTTTGAAAAATTAGCACATCTCTTCATGGAATAATATTGTACTTAAAAATAATTTGGACCGAAAAGAAATATATTTTTTGGGTGAATAGTATCCCGTGAATAGTAATTCGGGAATAATATCCTGTGAATAGTACCCTGACACAAAAAGTGTCCCAAATACCCGAGTGAACAATACTAGTGATTAGTAATCGGGTAAATAGTAACCCGTGAATAGTAACTCGTGAATAGTACTCCGACACGAAAAATACCCCAAATACCCGAGTGAATAATATTTGGGTGAATAGTAATTTAGGTGAATAGTAACTCATGAATAGTACTCCGACACAAAAAGTGTCCCGAATACCCGATTGAACAATACTGAGTGACTTCTCACATAAGCATCAATAATCAATACCGTGTGCTACTATGCAACCACGCCAGACATCTTTGTTTTAACACCGGGTGTTTCAACAGTTAACGATAAAACTTCTGCGTTATTTCCATAAAATATTTTTGTCGTTTTCTCAATCCGACAATAATTTCGTTGTGGGTCCACCAATGATTGTGCCGTTGTACGAATATTCCATGTTAAAAAGAATATTCCCAGATCAATATAATATGATAACTTGCATACTTTACCAAATTTATAAATACTACCCTTAACTATAACATTATATCAAATCCACACCTTAATATTAAAAAATTATTTCGAGAAAATTATTCATAAAATCTGGGGTCTCACACTATAGGCCACAATTCCTACTCAATCGAGGATTAAAAATGGGCCAATGAATCGAGGATTGAGCTTTTCTCTCTTTCCAAATCTCATAACTCCTTTCCACGGAGCAACTTGTAATAACACATGATCTCCTATATCGAATTCCACATCCTTTCGATGAAGATCAGCATAACTCTTTTGTCAATCTTGTGAGGTTTTTATATGTTGCCGGATCATTTGAATCTTTTCTGTAGTCATACGTACCAACTCCGATCCCAAAAATGTTGCTTCACCCACCTCATCCCAACATACTGGAGAACGACACTTTCTTCCATACAACGCTTCAAATGGAGCCATGCCAATACTTGCTTGATAACTGTTGTTGTAGGAAAACTCCACCAATGGTAAGAAGTTGTCCCAACTTCCCTTGAAATCAAGGACACAAAGTCTTAATAGATCTTCAAGAGTTTGAATAGTCCTCTCCGACTGTCCGTCCGTCTGAGGATGATATGCCGAGCTAAATCGTAAATCTGTGCACATAGCTTTCTGCAAACTAACCCAAATTCGTGAAGTGAATCTTGGGTCTCGATTAGAAACTATGCATACTGGCATACCATGCAGTATTACAATCTCGTTTATATACATACGAGCAAGACATTCAAGTGTATAAGTTTCTCGTATCGGTAAGAAATGAGCAGACTTGGTCAATCTATCAACAATGACCCAAATCGCATCTATACCTTGAGAAACTTTAGGAAGACCGATAACGAAATCCATGGTAATGTGCACCCACTTCCACTGGAATTTCAAGTGGTTGCAATGGACCTTTTGGTACTTGATGCTCTGCCTTGACTCGTTGACACGTTAGACACCTCGAGATAAACAACGCTATCTCTCTCTTCATATTGCCCCACCAAAATGTATGTCGAAGATCATGATACATTTTGGTACTCCCATGATGGATTGTAAACGGTGTGTTGTGCGCCTCCATCTTGATTTTATACTTCAAATCAGGGTCGTTAGGAACACAAAGTCTGGAGTTGACTCGAAGTATTCCTTCTTCATCGATTCTTGCTTCCGGCATAACACCTTCTTGCACTTTCTTCCTCATACGCATCAACTCTAGGTCTGTAGCTTGAGCAGCTTTAACTTTATCAATTAAAGTCGGTTCTACTCGTATGTTTGCCATCATCATATGGGTCCCTGGAGTCTTTAACTCTATTTCCATCCTTTGCAAGTCACACAAAATGGGCCTTTGCGTTGTCAATATTGCACTCGTACCCGCATATGATCTTCTACTCAATGCGTCAGCTACCACGTTCGCTTTTAACCTTGTATTCACGAAGCTTTTGGAGTATCAGCCTCAAGTGTTTCTCATGATCTTCATGGATTTTGGAATAAATAAGGATGTCATCAATAAAAATGACCACAAAGTGATCCAAATATTTCTTGAATACTCGGTTCATCATATCCATGAAGGCAGCAGGAGCATTAGTCAATCCAAAGGACATGACTAGGAATTCATAATGCCCGTACCGAGTTCTGAAAGCCGTCTTTGGAATGTCATTGGTTCTAATCTTCAATTGGTGATATCCAAAAGAAGATCAATCTTTGAAAAGAATTTGGCTCCTTGCAACCGTCAAACAGTCATCAATACGTGGCAATGGGTACCTATTTTTGATGGTGACATGATTCAACTCCCGATAATCAATACAAAGTCGCATACTCCCATCTTTCTTCTTCACGAATAGAACAGGAGCACCCCAAGGAGAAGTACTAGGATGAATAAAGCCAATGTCTAACAATTCCTGTAGTTGAGTCTTTAACTCTTGAAGTTTAACAGGAGCCATTCGATATGGGGCTTTGGAAATGGGTTTTGTACCGGGTTCAAGGTCGATGCAAAATTTAATTTCACGCTCTAGGGCTAGGCCAGGAAGTTCTTCAGGGAATACGTCAGGAAATTCATTAACAATAGAAATATTATTCAAAACTGACATATTTTTATTTAGATCCGTGACATGAGCTAAGAAAGCTTGACATCCATTTTTTAATAAACGAATAGCTTTATGGCTTGATATTACAGTTATTGATTTTAATGGTTTGTTTGCTTAAATTCGCATAATAGGTTGGTTTGGATTATGAAAGCTAACAACCTTACGAAAATAATCAAATTTTGAATGATGAGTAGTTAACCAATCAATCTCTAGAATCACATCAAATGCAAGTATTTTCAATGAAATAAGATTGACAGGTAATGTAAGGGTACCGATTTGAACCAAACAAGACTTATAAACAGTGGATGTAATGAAGGTTTCTCCCAACAGAGTTTCCATAGATAAGTCAAAGTCTAATTTCTCCGGAGTCAAATTTAATCATTGAGCGCAAGTAGGAGAAATAAAAGAATGGGTAGAACCGGTATTAAATAAGGTATAAACTTCGCTAGAGTTTATGATAAGCTTACCCGTGATGACCTCGTTCGGGTTCCTTGCTTTCTGGGAGGTCATGACAAATGCTCTCCCTTGAACCACCGGCTTTGACTTTTCTGGGACGGCCTTTGGTGTCTCCATCCTAGCTGAACTTGTCTTTGGTGAACGACAAAATCGGGCTAGGTGACCTTTTCTTCCACAATTATAACACGTTTTGGACGGCATCGCGCAGTTTGGACTGATATGTCCCTCCCCTCCACATTTAAAGCATATGATAGGTGGTCGTTCTCCTTTCTTAATCACGGTTGCTGGTGCTGACGTCTTTTCATCATTGTTGAATCTCCTTTTCTTGAAATGTCCATTTTTACTGTCTTGGCCATGATTACCACCGAAGTGGTTACCATTTCTGGCATGTTAATTCCCTCCATGTTTGTTCTCACCGTTTCGATGACTGATACCACTGGTATTTTCATGATGTCGGCTGCTTTCTCTTGGTTGCGTTGACTCGTTACCGCGCTCCAATAACTAAGCCCTATTTACAACATCTGAGTACAAACACAGTTTATGAGAAATAAGATATTGACGTATCTCCGGTTTCAAACCTCTTAAAAACATTCGCGTCATTCGCTCCTCATTATCGACCAAATGGGATACAAACCGGGATAACTCCGCAAATTTAGCCTTGTATTGCGACACGATCATATTGTTTTGTTCCAATTTGATAAACTCCACTTCTTTCATGTGACGAATACTCTCGGGAAAGTACTTGTCATTGAATAGCTCTTGGAACTTCTCCCAAGACATCTTGAGTCGTCGGTACGGTGAGTGCGTTTCTTGATTTCCACACAATGTCCGCCTCTTCACGCAACATGAAGGAGGTGGCGAAGGAACCTTTAACTCCTCGAGCATCCCAAGACATCAAATATCTTGGTGATCTCGCTTTATCCATGCTTCCGCCTTAAGTGGTTTTGGCTCTCCAATAAACTCCTATGGTCCCACTCCTTGAACTATTTAGCGGTGACCGTCAAGAGTTTCCAGTGTTTCCACTTACATTTCGGACAGGAGTCGCTCTCGCCTAATGTTGCATGAATTGCATAAAGCCTCTGAATAATCCATCATTCATCATTTGTTGTTGTTTGCATGAGGATTGTCGCCTTCCTGATGCAAATTATCCTGATTATTGATATGTGGAGACTCAACGGTCTCTTGTGCTCCATTGCTATTCTCAACATTCTCGGATGTCATTTTCGAGAATCGCCACAAAACAAGGGTTAGTTGACATGTAACATATTATCTCTAAACTCTGACCAACAAATTTAAATACAAAATAAATTTAAGTAGGTCATACTAGCGAAGGAATTCCCCGTCTCCCCCCTCCTAGTTCTAGTCTCACATCTTAGCCAGGGATCATATCCCTAAGCTTTGATATTAACCGTGGCGCCCCCCAAAATAGGTATACATCACCTATCCCGAGTCACAAATACATGGTACGAACATAAATACAATCTTAATTATACAACAAGAGAGCTGTGAGTTTAAATACAAATACAGTCTTCTAGATAATATCCACTCTCAGAATGAGTCCTCATTACATTTATTGTTACACTATTTAACAGAATAGTGAGGACTACTAGCTAATACTATCATCCCACCATCACTCTGCTCCCAGGCTAAATCCCACTTCGTTCTCATTTCACAAGAGAATATTGAAAGAAAGGGTGAACTCAACTAGCCCAGTAAGAAATATTATGACTAAGATAATGCAGAATAAATTATCATTAGCCTTAAACAGTGTTAAAGTGATACAATATAACAAACATCAAGTTTAATTGTAGCGGAAACAAGCAATATATTAGAAGAGTCAAGTGGAGAATAAAATCTACTATCTTCTATGAATTAAAAGGTTTTTCATGACTTTTATCGTTGAGACTCAGCTTAATAAATAATCCACATCATCGAATCACCCCTGCACTACGGCCAAGGATATTCTTTAGTATCACGACCACAATTATCCATGCACTACGGGCCAAGAATATTTGTGTATTCATTAATGGTCATGATCATGGTAACAACTGTCCATCAATACACTACAGGCCAATGAGGACTTTTACGACATCATTTGTAACATTACGGTCATGATTACACCGAATAATCCCTGGTCATAATCATACCAAGTCCATCTATGCATTACAGGCCACAGATGACTTTAAAAAAAATATATAAATATGAGGATGAAGACAATGATATAAGAATTCAATATAACAAGTTCAAGAATTAATTTGTCCAAGAACCAATAACGTCCAAATTGTCAACATGATACTGCTTTGTAGAGTAAAATTCAAGAATGCTCAGAAGAATATTTCCATGAAAAGATACTGGATGAAACACAATTATCAAGGATATTCCACTAATTTCATGGAGTATAGAAGTCAAAACTTTAACCAACTGAGTATAATAAATAATGGAATAACAAAAGAAATCACCATGCATGTGGTACTTCGCATAGATAGGTTATTCCAACAGGATACTAAATAACGGAACCGTGTCAAAGTAATTAATTACACCGACGGGATGTTCCAAATGTAATCATAAAGAATGAAATAACAATAGAAATCACCATGTATGCGGTACTTCGCATGCAGACAAAGTTATTCAAATGTAATACTAATAAGGAGGAAATCGTGTCCCACAGAAAAACGCATGGACATGATATTCCAACAGAATAATAATAAAGAGACGGAACCAGTCCCACAGAAAAGCGCATATCTGAGGATATTCCAATGTAATAATAAAGAATGGAATAATGTAAGATTTCACCAAGTATAGGGTAGCTTCAGCATGATCTGAGTTATTCCAATGAATAATAAAGAATAGAATAACATAAGTTCTCTTCATTAATACAAAAGAATAACACCCCTTAAGAGTACAACAAATAATATTCCCTACCTTAAGAAGAAGAGTACTGGATATATAAGTTGTGAAGTAGCAGAATACTTTCTTCTTTCTCTCTATAGTTTATCTCTCTAGAGTTTCAGTGAATTCGTAAAAAAATAATGAAGGAATGAGCTTCTATTTATAGAAAAATGGACTGCATAGTAACTAACACATGAACGGTCCAGATTGATTTACTTTAATCTGAAGGTCCATATTTAAAGCAAAATATTTTAAATAAAATATAATATATTCTATTTATAATCTAATAAAACGAATAACTTTATAAAAGATTTTACTATGCAAACGTTATGCTGGCACTATGCAAACACTATGCATAATAAATTATAATATATTCTAATTATTGTCTAATAAAACAGATAACTTTATAAAAGTATTCTGTTTTATATAAAAAATTTTTATTATGCAAAATACTATGCAGACACTATGCAACACTATGCATAATAGAATATAATATATTCTATTTATAGAATAACTTTATAAAAGTATTACTGCTTTATATAAAAAGATTTTACGATTATTACATTAATAATACCAACAAAATCGAGTGACTTATCACGTAAGCATCAATAATTAATACCGTGTGCTACTATGCAACCACGCATATTATCGCATTTTTAACAATGTGTGTTTCAGCAGTTAACGGTAAAACTTCCGTCGTTATTTTTATAAAGTATTTTTGTCGCTTTCTCAATCCGACAATAATTACATTGTATAGGGTCCACCAATGATTGTGCCATTGCATATAATATTCCATGTTAAAACGAATATTCTCCCACCAATCGAATATTATATAACAACTTGCGTACTTTGCAAAATTTATAAATATTACCCACAACTATAACATTATATCAATTTCACTCCATAATATTCAAAAATAATATTTATAGAAAATTCATCTTTATTAAAAAAGTTGGGGTTTTTATATATGTGTTTTATTAAATGGAGTCTGCGTACCTTGCCTTCTTTAGTTTTTCTTGATGTAATTTCTATCTCCCTCATATGTACTTCCCCTTGACTGCTGATTAAGGTTTCTATTTATTATAAATAGTTTTTTAATAGGATTAGTTAGAATTATGTTGAATAACTGAAGACAAAGGAGTAAGGAGCGCATGAAGCCTTGTTTTTAATCGAGCCCGAGTTTAAATGTAATAGTTATGTTTAAATTTAATTCTTGCACCTTAGGTTTGACCTATTGGTTTACTTGGTCACTCTAGTGAACCAAACTAGAATAAAGTCAATAATCAATCCGGGTAGAATATAGTATTTAATATGTGCATGTTTATACTATATATATTATATATTATGCAACATGTTTCGCATTTAAATTAATATGACACATATTTTATATATATGTGTGCATGCGTGCTAAACAAGATGAGACAAATTAATAACAAACCCCTCAAAGATTATATATTAAGTCCTAAGCATTCAAAGATATCTAGAATATCGAATGTCACCTTCTAGCATGATAAACAAATAATAGAGTATCAATTAATTATTATAAGTTTGTTGTGTCACCACATGACTTGTCTTAATTTTTTGAGATGTTATTTTATCACATTTGATACTTATAAATAGATTGAACGATGTTGTTTTGTTGTTTCACTATAAGGACAATGTTTTTCTTTTGAATATATGGAGTGCTAGGTTGGACTTAACTTGGATAATTTTAATTCAGATGTGCCACCACTTGATCAAAATAATCTAAGAGACAAAATAAAAGGAGTTACATAATAATGTAATTGACAAGAGTTGTTTACTTATTTATTTATATATAGTTTGTTGTGTCACTACAAGGCTATATACATTTGAAATGAGATCCTTATTCTCACTAGCAAATCTTTAATTAGATTTTGCCGAACTATATAAGTGAGGGTAATATAGTTTGAAGAAAATAGTGGGAGATAGCAATTTAAAATAAGACCTAATTTATCTTGGTAATTTAATAAAATAATATATGCTAAAATGTTGTTAAATTAAAAAATTTATTTACAGAATTTCACAATGTCTAATTCACTATCACCGTGTAACATATTAGATGCTAATTAGCCAAACCAAATCACTCGGATTGGTTAAGGAATTTGATAATAGTTTTCAAGGCTGAAAAAATATCTTATGTCCTTAATAAGCCTATCCCTTCAATGGTTGCAGACAATGCCTCTAAGGAAAATGTGACAACCCGAGAATTTTGAATATTTTTAAAAATTTTATTAATTGATTTAAGGTTCAAAATTAGAACCTAGACAGAAAATAAGTGTATGCGTTTGATATTTTTAAGATAGAATTTTGAGGATTTCAAAATTCTGTGAAGGATTTAGGTGAATTATTTAGGATTAAGTGAATACGTGATTATGTTCTATGGATATGCTATGATATGTGTACATGATGTGGTTAAGGGTCAAGGGTTGACCAGATAAACGATATCCGTAACAAACCCTAATTATATATTAAGAACGTCAACGTTCGGTTAGATAACCCTAGTGATTAATAAGAAATCCTAGAAACCGGTTCTGGAAACCCTAAATTCAGTTTCGGGAATCCGAAAACCTAATTCGGTGTATAAAATCCTAAATAAGGAACTTAATGGCGTAAGTGTAAATAATTATAAGATTAGTTAGGGTAAAGCTTACTTAATTAGCAAACCCTAATTTCCAAATTTAGAAGAAAAATTATTTTTCTATTAGAAACCCTAATTCGTGGGTTGTAAATCCTAATGACAATTTTGACCCTAATTGCTAAATTAGCGATTTTAATTAGGAAATGCTAATCCTAATTAGCAATATTTAAATTATGATTAAGAAATTTTAATATAATTAGAAAATCCTAATTATAATTTAGAAATTTTAATTTTCTATTTTTAAAACCTAAATTGGAAAATTTAGAAAATTAAATTGTAAACCCTAAGGGTTTCAAACCCTAAACCCTAAGGTTTTTCAAACCCTAAACCCTAACCCAAATCCTAAACCCTAAGGGTTTTGATAAATTACTAGTATGCCATTAAAATTAAAAGGAAAAAGACCAAAATGCCCTTTTCTTAATCTTAAGCAAAAGATTTTGCAAATCTTGTGAGTCATCACCCTAATGTTTATTCCATGTGCTCTATATCTATTTTATATTAGATAGGTATGCCAACTAGCAACTAGATACATTGAATCATGCCATGTATATTAGATTAAGAGAGAGAAAATGCACACTTTCATTTTCATTTTCTCCAAGTCCTTCTCTCTCTAACTTTTCAAATCTAGTGGGAGAGAGAGTGAAAAAGCTAAGCCATGATCAGGTTTATAACTTACCAAGATCGATTACAAAGTCGTAAATCAAAGATCAAGCTTGAAAGGTATAAGAACCCTAAAATTTCAAATTTGTGATCTAAGTTAATGTTGTTGTTTGTTGTTTAGATATGTGCTAGAGGGGTGTCACTTGATGATCCGGGTGGTCAAAACCTAGATCCATATCATTTTGATGCTTTCGGATTTGATGATTTTAGAAATTTGGAAAATGTTAAAAATGATGGCCCCGACACATATATGTCGTGGCTTGTAGATCTATGTGTATTAAGTGTTATGTGTGTTTTTTATGTTATAGACTTGTAGTATGTTATGTGGTCTTTATTCTGTAACTTGAAACATGGTCTGATCGTGCCTAGAACCCAAGTTATGATCGGTCAAACTGGGTTGATCGTTCATGGAAGCTGCCTTTCCGGGCGTTTTCGTAAATCCCTGTAGCTCTCGATGACTTCTTTTCTACCTTTGATCCGCAACTGCTATTAAGGTTAATAGCCATGTTTGTGCATATATCTTGTTGTCGAACAACAGTACTACACATCCCAGCCCTTAGAACAACCAGATCCATAACAGGATCAAAGATAATCGTGGTCAAACCCACGTTGACTAATCGGTTTAAGGAGATTCTGGTAACCCGTAATCTTCAAGACCCGCCATCTTGACCACTAGTTTGACCGGCCTTGATAGCTTAGATCTATTGTTGTTAAGATGATCTGAGGTTATGTAGTTGTACAGGGACATGAGTACTACACAATGGAACCTTAATATTACATTAATAATACCTGGAAGGCCTAGATCCGGAGGCTTAAAATAAGACCTAACAACTGTTCTTCATTTCTGGAAAACCCAGAAATGAAGAAACGACTTTATATGCTTTTTGCAGCGTAGATCTCTCGATTAAGTAACCTTTTGGCCATGAACTCAATTGATAGTTGTAGTATAACACTTATACTATAACTATAACATCATTACCGATCCGAAATTTAACTAGAACATAGATTAGAACCCGGTCAAATTGACGACCCACCTTGTTGTGTTCGACATGAACGTTCAGGCGCCTTTCAAGAAACAAATTGAAGAACACCTATAAGCGAGTTACGTCGCTATAGGGCCCTTTAGCGACAGTTTATTATTCTTATTTTCCAGAAAATATTTAAAAATAGATAAAGATGGTTTTTAATTTTTAAAAATACTTAGAAAATTCCGAAAATTTATTTTAAATGCTAAAAAAATAGTTTTTAATTATTTATAGTATATTTCAGTAAATATTTAATATTTTTGGAATATAAGAGGTATTTATTTATTTAATTATAATATTAAATAAATTATTTAAAAATAGTTTTAATTCATGAAAAATCATGAAAAATAATATTATGGTATAAAAAAATATTTTAAGTTATTTTAAGTGACTTTTAATATTTTAGGATGAATTTCATTAATTAATTAATATTAATGATAATTAGTTTATTTAATAACTATATTAAATAAATTATAGAAAAATTGAATTAATGTTTTATAAATCATATAAAAATGATTTAAGTGTTATAAAAATATTTTAAGTTATAAAATATAAACTTTTGATATTTTGTCATGAAAATATTAATATTTTAATATTAATAACAATTATCGGATAATGAATTTAATTGTTTAAAAATCATATAAAGGTGAATTTAATGTATTAAAAATACTTAATGATATTATAAATATATTATAATATTATGAAATGTATTTCAATAATATTTGATAATAAATAAATATTAATGATAAAGTAATTATGTGGTATTTAATTTATTTAAATACGTGTTTAATGATTGAAAATTTATGATAAATAGTAATAATTACTTAAAAATTATTATGAGCTTGTGAAAAATATTTTGACAAATATTAAAATTATTTAAGTTGATTATTAAGCGTTAGGCAGAGTTTAATTGAACTTAAACTCAAAAAATTGTCTGACTAGACCGTCGGGATGATAGAATTGTGTCGGTTTCAACTCAGACTTAAATAGTCTGACTTGATGCTAAGTTTTATGTGCTGAATAGACTGATAGGATTATGTGTTAATGTGTTTAGGTTATTCCATGTATATGTATATATATATATATATATATTATGGTATTATATTGTGATGATATTATTCTAATATTGGAGATCTATATTATTAATATTAGGTCTACGGATAAAGCGATATAAATTGCGTGAATGTAATCAACTTCGTTCGTGCAAGTTTATTTTTACTTAACTCTACTAAGAGTTGTTTCATTTGGATATGCTTATGGTTAATCATTGCTGATTGCCATGTATAATTGTACTCTGTACATATTGCATGTATAAGTCAGGTATGAAAGGCTGATCACCTTCATTACCCTTCTTGGTCGTATATAATTGTTCATGTAAAATACTTGTTCACCACAATTTTGTTCCTCGCTTAGTTCACAATTATATTGTTGAATTATAGCCAGCCAATTATTCAAATCATTTCAATCATGATATATCGTTATATTGTTGAACTTAAACTTGCTGGGCAACTTTTATGCTCACCCTTGCTATATCATGATAAACATTGCAGATTAAGACGAACGCGTCGGATACAGGAAAAGATTAAAGAAAGTTCAAGCTTTAGTTTATGTATGCGATTAGAAATGTAATAGTGTAGTTTGATAATAAAGTTATATGTTAGATAGTTATGAATTGTGTATTAAGTTAAGATTACTCGACCTTGGGGAATAGTGTGTAATGTATTGTATAAACAATTTATGTTTATATCTTCCGCAAATAGTAATAGTTGTATAGAATGATCGAACCGGATCCGAGGTGATTTGGGACCTGGATTCAGGGCCGTCATAGAAAAGATTGCTACTTTTAGAAAATGGCAAGATGACGCACAATTGGCTCAATGTATCATGCTCGCATCCATGAGTAATGAGCTTCAATGTCAGTATGCATGAAACTATGGATGTTCTTACTATATTCCTGCACATAAAGTAATTGATGGTGAGGAAAGTAGGACTGATAGATATTAGATATCTAAGGAGTTCTTTCAATCTAGAATGACCGATGGCACTACAGTACAGACAAAAGTCCTTAACATGATCAATTTAATTGAATAATTAGGATAACATGTTTTGTCATGAATGGAGAGTTTTGCGAAGATTTGATCTAGTAGTCACTCTCGGATTCCTTCTTGCAATTGTTGTGAATTTTCATATGAACAAGCTAGATATCAGCCTCATAGATTTACCTAACAAGTTAAAAATGCTAAGTCACTCATAATTCATGGTCAACAAGTAATAAAGTGAAAGTAGAGTATCGTTCCCATGAGGAATTGTTTAATAAAAATCACCAAGTATTAACCCATAACCAACTCAATCTAATTTAAATGAATGAATTTTAATTTATAAGTAAACTAATTCTAATTACCACTAGTTAAATTAAGATTACGGAGATTTAAGATCACAACATCACTTATTGCTTCATTTAAGTTAACACACTTCTCATCAATTATTCTCTATCCTGAATTGTTAATCAAGAACATTTAAGCAGATAAAACCACCTCTCAATGCATAATACACATACTCACTTAAATCCACATATGATAGAATTAAGCAAGACACCCTAACTAACTAGTCCACTATATCTCTATGTGAATTACAATTAAAAAGGATTTAAAGCACAAGTTCTCTATAAGATTATATATGGTGTAAATGAATATCTCTATCCTAAACACGAATCATGAATTCCATCTATGCAGAAATCACAAAACACATGTTATCATGATCAGATCTAAATCTAAACTTCATCTCTCGAGTTCATATAGATTATCACGGTAATTGTTAGTTAGACAATTAAGCAAATAAGTCCAAATCTCAATAGACAATCCTCACAATAGAATATAATAATTGATAGCGAAACATATTAAAATAAACTACACAATAAGATCCATTGTAATCTCAAACAAAGAATTAGTTCATGATTATTGAATTAAAACTAATAATTCATAATTGAATAATCATTAAAAGACATAGATAGAAGAAGATAAGAAGATAGAATCTATTGTCTGCAGATTTGAAGCTCCCTCATTGCTCCTACTTTGAATCTTTAATGTTCTCCAAGTTGCTTCAATATCCAAATCTAACAAGAACTAGAGTTTTGATCTAATCTACTCTAATCTAATGGAAATCCTCCTTCTAATCTAATCTATATCATCTCTTTTATGCCTCTCATCATGCATTTATAGGTTACAAGTCTAATTTTTAGCTTAAGAGCAAACCCAATCTAATAATTCAACCCAAAACACATCAAAAACGTGTTCTGGCCCGTACGCCCACCCTGGCTGGGGTTTCCTTCACAAAAAGCTCCCTTTACCGGGTTATAAGATCGCTTTGCATTTACTGCACTCTCATTCTCTGGGGGTTTTATATAGTAAAAGCCCCCCCTCCCCCGACGGGCATCCTTTTTCTGCTGCAGTGTCCTCTGGTAAAACGACCATAACATTTGATCCGAAAAGATTTATGAGGCCCGCCACCTATCAAATCGAAGATATCGACGAGCTCTACTGTAATAACCCGATATTTTATATTTAAATAAATAAGAAATTTTTGCATATAAATTTTTTTATTATTATTACTTTAAGATGGGAATATGTGCCAAGTAATGTGTATGTATATATGTGATAAAGAAAATTTATTTATTACATGAATAATTTCAAATAATTTTATTTTAGAATTATTGATCATTATAACATATATACTTATAATAATTAATTTTATAGTAGAAATGTCTTTATTGTTTATTTTCTATGAAAATATGATTTTTATATTATTTAAATAATATATGAAATGATTATTAGAATTATAATAATAAATATATTAATATATGAATTTGTTCAGAATATTTAAGTTAATTATTTTAGCTTAATTATTGATGTTAGATATGAAAGATAAATTAGATATGGAATCCAAACCCTAAATTTGGATTGTTATCAAGGGATGAGAACAATAATATAATATTAATTATATTTTAATTTTTCAAAGGCTATAAAATATGTACCGTAAATCGTAGTAGTGATAATCTGGGCCAAATATGGTAAATTATGGCATAACCCTCATATCGTGTTATTAAACCCTAATTGTTAAACTCAGTTATGAGTTCGAGACTGTATAGTAATTGTGTTATATGAATTTTACTATGTATTATATAATTTCTGTAATTAGGAGAAACCCTAATTATTATTTGAAAAACCTAATTTACTAATATTAGAAACCCTAATTACTGTTTTAGTAAATTATAATGATAATTAGGAAACCCTAATTGTTAATTTGGGAACCCTAATGATGTTAAGGAACCCTAATTATTTAAACCCTAATTTTCTAGTAAAAACCCTAATTTCTATTAAAAACCCTAATTTAATTAGTGTGTTTAAAATTAAAATTTTATTACACTTTAATTTTTAATTGTCCAAATCCTAGAAATTATTTGGGAAACTTTAAGATATAAAATCTAGTGATTAAACCCTAGATTTAATAACATTGGACAAGAATACCCTTGAAATTAAAAATAATTACCAAAATACCCTTTTGTCCCATTAGTTGAATTATTGGTTTGACAAGATCTAGCAAAAATCTGGCCAACCACCCTAGACCTACCTATGAGCCTATAATCTATAACACATCACATGATCAGCCATCCCATACATGCATACATGATTTGCTAGATTTAAGAAAGAGAAAGTGCTCATTTTTGGCATAAACTATTCACAAGCACTTAGACATTCTCTCTCAAGCTCAAACCCACGAAATTCTGGTGTTAGATCAGTCCCCAATCAATCCCCACGAACACCAATATCAGATCAGAAGAACAGAATCAAAATCAAAGCTTTGAAAAGGTACAAAAACCCTAATTTAAAAATTATGTGATTTGATGTTAGATCTTATAATTGATTGTTAAAATATGTTGTATGGGGGTGTTAATCAATGATCTGGGTTGCTAGATGTTAGATCCATAACATCTAGAGGCTCGGATTTGAAGTTTTAAAAAAATCTGGAAAACATTTTTTTTTTATGTCTGACAGTGAATGTCAAGCCTTGTATATCTCTGTAGGTGTTAGAGTTTTGTGTTTTAAGTGTTGGATCGTGTAGTATGATGTAAGATCTTGAATCTGGAACTTGAATCATGGTCATATCTGTTGTAGATTAAAAGATATTCGTGGTCAAAGTGAGTTGACCGATCAGAAATTCTGAGTTTCTGGGCAACCCAGAAACCCAGAATTTCTGACAGTCATATTTAGAGCTTCTGTTCTTGCTGATCCATTATAGTATGGACATGTTCTTGTTATATACTTGTATACTGACATGAGTACTACATATATATGTTTTTATATTACCCAAATACGTAACAGAATCGAATTGAGAGTTAGTCAAACTTGGGTTGACGAAACTACTCAAGAACATTTTTAGAAAACCCAGAAATGTTCAAGAACAGTTCCGGGAGGGTACTTTGACCGACCCATATATCTTGTTTGTGTTGATGTTATGATGATTTGAGGATATGTTATTGTTCCTTGTAGTGTATACTAAAGATTTGACCCATTAAACGATATAAACCATGACCGTAACATAAAGTAATTCAACATGAAAGTGATAGGTCGAATCGTTGAGTTTTCGGAAAACCCGTAAACACTCGACAAAGATGTTTGCTAGCCTAACTCGGTTTCATCAAGTATTGTTAGACTTGACCATGTATTGAAACATGTTATCTGATAGTTTGTCTACATAGCCCGTATTTGGCGTAAAACTTGTAACATGAACAGATTAATGATTTAAGGCCCGAAAGTATGCTGAATTTACCACTATAATTATAATTTTCGACCCTTTGAATATGATGAACACGCCTGACAGCTAGTTCAAGGCTTAATAAATTTTGATTGTGATGAAGTATGACATGGATATTTGTTGTTTCATGCAGTGTTACATTAACACTACAAGATCTGACCATTAGGTAGCCCAGAAACATTTCGAGATAAGAATTAGACTCGATCAACACGGGCACCTCGACCATTAACGACGTCGTTGTTCTTGAGCCAGAACACCTAATATGACATATAAGTGTCGCTATACCCTATAGCGACGATTATAATAATTTTATTTTACTAAATTCTAAAATGATTAAAAATAGAAAAAAATTAGTTTTAATTATTAAAAATACCAAATAAATTACTAAAAATTATTTTAATGTCCTAAAATTAGTTTTTAATTATTTTCAAAGATATTTCATGAATATTTAATATTTTTGGGATATAAAAAGTATTTAATTTATTTAAGTATAATATTAAATAAATTATTTAAAAATGATTTAATACATGAAAAATCTTTTAAAAATAAAGTTATGATATAAAAAGATATTTGAAGTTATTTTCTATAATTTTTAATATTTTGTGATGATTTTCATTATTAATTAGATATTAATGATGATTAAGTTATTTAATAAAGATATTAAATAAATGATGAAAAATAGAATTAATGATTTAAAATTTTTATAAAAATGATTTAGAGATTATAAAAATATTTTAAGTTATAAAATATAACTTTTGATATTTTGTCATGAAAAATATTAAGATTTTAATATTACTTGATATTATATTCATTTAATAATTATATTAGATAAAGTAATGTAAAATGATTTTAATATTAGAAAAATCATTTTTAAAGGAAAATAAAGTGTTTAAAGATATTTTAAGTTATAAAACATAACTTTTAATATTTAAAGGATAATTTCATTAATAAATCAATATTTTTGATAATAATTTAATATTAATGATATTAAGTTTATTTAATAATTATATTAAATAAATAGTTTTAAAATGGTTTTATTAATTTAAAAATCATTTAAAGGTAATATTAATACTTTAAAAATATTTTGAGTTATTATAAATAACTTTAATATTTTGGCAATGGTTTTATTAATAGTTTAATATTAATTAAATATTAATGATAATAGGATTAGTTAATATTTAAATCATTTAATAATGATTTCAGTGTTTGAAAATTCATGATAAAGTATAATAATTATTTAAAAATTATTATAAGGCTATGAAAAATAATATGACTGAAGTTTAAAATATCTAATCGAATATTGAACTATAGATTAGAGTTTTAGACTCGATAATTAACCGATAAAGACGTCGGTATATAGAAATATTTCAGAAATTGATCTAGACTTAGATAAATTGACTAGACATGTGTCTGTTTATGATCCAATGACTGTTAAACATATGTGATAATGTGATTAGGTTATGTGCTGACTGCAATTAGCAGTACTATGTGTTACGATATATTATTCTAATGGAACGAATGATCTTATTACTGATAGGTCGCTGTATAAAAGATTAATCTAAGTTACATTATTGTAAGCAGCAACTCAGGCAAGTATCCTACTTTTGCATTTACTTTATGTAATGGACATGAGTAAGAAAGTTTCAGAATTATATTATTATTGTGCCAGATTATTAACTCTATTATTATTGATTATATATCCAATCTTTGTATTCATACAAGTTCTTACATTATTAGATCATTGTATTATTGTATAATTCAGATATTTATTCTGTTCGTTAATTCGTATATAGTGTTAGACAAGTGTCCCCACTTGGATAACCATTGTATTTAATCATATGTTGATACATACTTATTGATTTCAAGTATGTATACGTTGACTTAAAAGTCGTCTAAGCTATTTGTTTCAGCTAGACATAAAAAATATTGTTGAACAAGATAGAACGTTATTGTATACAACCAGATTGTTTTGGTTCGGATTCCCGACTAAGTATGGACATCCCGAATATGGGAAAACTTTTGTGCACCTAAGGTGGATAGAGTGAACGATAATATCGTTCTTGCATGTAGTATTGATCAATACAGGGCATAACGGGTCGATCACCCCCGCGTCTGTAGTTATATGACGCTTTATGATGAATTTCTGTTTAACCTTTTCAAAAATAGAAAACAATGTTCATAGTATGTTGAATGATCTCCAGTTAAAGTCTGTACGTAGTTTCAAAGATTACATATGGAAGTGATATGTTGTTATTATTGGTTCAGCTTACTTCAAAACTATTGATTCGTTGTAGAAGTGTCTTTCAAAGAAAACATTAAATTCTTTCAGCTAATATATTTTCTTGTTATTACTTGCTGGGCAATCCAATGCTCATTCTTGCTTTAAATTTAAATGTTTTTAGTTAAGTATGATCAACCTGAAGGCTTAGTCAAGAACAAGGGGAAAGGAAAGTTGTACGAATGAGATTTATAATATGTTGTGTAATAGTTATAGTTTATTAAGACAATGATACTTATTATCTATGATGTAATAAATGTTTAAAGGTCTCGTACTTGGGAAACTATTTCTTACGAATTCACTGAAACTCTAGAGAGAGAAACTATAGAGAGAAAGAAGAAAAGTGTTCTGCTACTTCACTAGTTATATATCCACTTCTCTTCTTCTTAAGGTAGGGGATATTATTTGTTGTACTCGTAAGGGGTATTCTTTCTTTCTTATTCATGAAGAGAACTTCTGTTATTCCATTCTTTATTATTCTGTTGGAATAACCTGTATACGCGGGATACCCTATACTTGGTGAAATTCTTATGTTATTCCATTCTTTATTATTCATTGAATATCTTTTTCGTATGCGTTTTTACGCCTGGGACCGGGTTCCATTATTTATTATTTTATTAGAATATCCTATTCAGGCGTTTCTTTTGGGACCGGTTCCGCTCTTTATTATTATTCTGCTGGAATATTCTGCATCAGGCGCTTTTACGTTTTGACTGGTTCCGCTTTTATTAGTATTCTGTTGAATAACTCCGTCATCTGTCTAAGTACCGCATGCATGGTGATTTCGCTTATTCCATTCTTTATTATTACATTAGAACATCCCGCTTGGTGATTTTCACCGACCGGTTCCGTTAATTATGATTCTGTTGGAATAACCTGTCTATGCGAAGTACCGCATGCATGGTGATTTCTTTTGTTATTCCATTCTTTATTATACTCAGTTGGTTAAAGTTTTGACTTCTATACTCCATGAAATTAGTGGAATATCATTGATATTTACGCTTCATCCAGTATCTTTTCATGGAAATATTCTTCTGAGCATTCTTGAATTTTACTCTACAAAGAAGTATCATGTTGACAATTTGGACGTTATTAGTTCCTAGATAAATTAATTCTTGAACTTGTTTTATTGAATTCTTATATCATTGTCATCATCCTCGTGATTATATTTTATTGAAAGTCATCTGTGGCCTGTAGCGCATAGATGGACTTGGTATGATTATGACCAGGGATTATTCGGTGTAATCATAACCGTAATGTTACAAATGATGTCGAAAAAGTCCTCATTGGCCCGTAGTGCATTGATAGACAATTTTTGGTATGATTATGGCTATGGATTCTCTTTGGCCGTGGTGCAAAGATATATTGTTTTATGGCATGATCAGAACCGTTGATGAAAAACATGATTATCTTAAGTCAGAGTGCGTGCGTGGTGGTCGTGATACTAAAGAATATCCTCGGTCAGAAAAGTGTGGGGGTGATTCGATGATGTGGATTATTTATTAAGTTGAGTCCCAAATGATAAAAGTGATGAAAACCTTTTAAATCATAAAAGATAGTAGATTTTATTCTCTACTTTACTCTTTTAATGGATTGCTTGTTCATTCACCGCAGCTTAAACTTGATGTTTGTTATATTGTATCGCTTTAACACTGCTTTAGGCTAATGATAATTTATTCTCGCATTATCTTAGTCATAATAGTTCTTCTTGGGCTAGTTGAGCTCACCCTTTCTTTCACCGTTTCTCTTGTGAAATGAGAATATAGTCCGGGACAGTCTGGGAACGGAGTGATGGTCCTAGATGGTGTATTAGTAGTCCTCACTATTCTGTGAAATAGTGTGATAATAATTGTAATGAGGACTCCTTTTGAGTTTGTATACTCTCTAGTACACAATATTTGTATTCAAACTCACAGTTTATGTTCTGTCATATTGTACACAACAATTGTATTATTAAGTTGTATGTAAATTCTGTACTATATATCTGGCGACTCAAGATGGGTGATGTATACCTAATTTTGGGGGTGTCACAATAAATGATCATCCCAATTTCCTTTAAAGTCTATTATACAAACTCTTAACATATCTTCCAATGTCTGAATTGTTCTTTCACTTTGTCCATCCGTTTGAGGGTGATATGCCGTACTCATTCGCAACTGTGTACCCATGCATTCTTGTAGACGTTTCCAGAAATTCGATGTAAAGCGCGGATCTCTGTTAGAAACAATTGACTCCGGCACTTCGTGCCTCGAAACAATCTCTTTTACGTATAACCTCGCCAATTGATCTAAGTTGAATCTGATTTTGATCGGAAGGAAGTGTGCGGATTTCGTCAGTTGGTCAATGATAACCCATACTGCGTCGTAGCCTTTCTGAGTCGTCGGAAGGCCAACCACGAAGTCCATTGTAATATGTTCCCATTTCCATTCTGGGATCTCTAACGGTTGTAGCAATCCACTTGATCTCTGATGTTCTGCTTTCACTTTCTGACAGGTAAGACACTTGGTAACACATTCTGCAACATCTCGTTTTAAATTTGGCCACCAGAAATGTTGTTGAAGATCTTGGTACATTTTGGTACTACCAGTGTGAATCGAATATCGTGAACCATGAGCCTCGCTCAAAATATCTTCCTTAATCTCTTGTACTGGCGATACCCAAATTCTACTCTCAAATCTCAGTATTCCTTCCTTATCCATCTTAAATCTCGGCCGGTTCCTTCGAGATATCTTTTTGTCACCTTTTTACATTCTTCGTCCCGGTCGAGCCTCCTTTACTTTATCTAGTAGAGTTGTACTGATTGCATCCAAATAGCTTCTCATCAATCTCCATAGGATACTTCACTTCCAACTCTAGTTTCTCCATTTCTGCAATTAGCTCCTCCTGAGCAGTCAACATCATCAATTTCTCACGACCTTTTCTACTTAAGGCGTCGGCAACCACATTTGCTTTACCCGGATGGTATAAAATCTCACAGTCGTAATCCTTAATTAATTCCAACCATCTTCTTTGACGCATATTCAAATCCTTCTGCGTGAAAATATATTTTAGACTCATATGGTCCATATATATTTCACACTTCTCCCCGTAGAGGTAGTGCCTCAAAATTTTCAAAGCAAAAATAACTGCAGCTAACTCTAAGTCATGGGTCAGATATCCCTTCTCATAATCCTTCAATTGTCGTGATGCATACGCAATGACTTTGCCGTTTTGCATCAGCACACAACCAAGTCCTTTATGCGACGCATCACTATAAACAACAAAAATTCTTGTATCATCCTCCTAGATAACACACAGGGTGTACTCAACCTCTTCTTTAATTCTTGAAAACTTTCCTCACACTTATCCGTCCAAACAAATTTCACATCTTTTCGAGTTAAATTCGTTAACGGAGTTGCGATCTTGGAAAAGTCTTGTATGAACCTTCGATAATATCCCGCCAATCCAAGGAAACTTCTTACTTTCGACGGCGTTCTCGGCTGATCCCAGTTAATCATGGCTTCGACTTTAGATGGATCTGCCGAAATTCCGTTTTTATCGATCACGTGACTAAGAAATTGTACTCGTTCAATCCAAAATTCGCATTTTGAAAACTTGGCATACAACTTTTCCCTTCTCAATACTTCCAATGTTAATCTCAAATGCTCTTCATGTTCTTCCTTGGTTTTCGAATAAACCAAAATGTCATCAATAAATACCACTACGAACTTGTCCAAAAACGGCTTGAACACACCATTCATTAGTCCCATAAATGCTGCAGGAGCATTCGTAAGACCAAACGACATTACTAAAAATTCGTAGTGACCATATCGCGTTCTAAACGCTGTCTTCGGTACATCCTCTAGCCTCACCTTCAGTTGATGATAACCGCTTCTCAAGTCTATCTTGGAAAAATATCTCACTCCCTTCAATTGATCAAATAGGTCGTCGATCCTCGGTAATGGATATATATTCTTAATCGTGACCTTATTCAGTTCTCTGTACTCAATGCAGACCCGCATCGATCCGTCCTTCTTTTTTACGAATAACACCCGCGCTCCCCACGGCGATACGCTCGGTTGAATGTACTTCTTGTCCAACAATTCTTGTAGTTGTACCATTAATTCCTTCATCTCCACTGCTGCCATTCGGTATGGTGCCTTCGATATTGGAGCAATTCCTGGCGCCAAATCGATCACGAAATCTACCTCTCTATCTGGTGGAAGCCCTGGTAAATCGTCTGGAAATACATCGACGAAGTCCCTCACAATCGGTATCTCTTCTACCTTCGGACTCTCTTTTCGACTGACGACAATGTAAGCTAAATATCCTACACAACCTTGTCTTAATAACTTTCTGGCCTGCATCATCGTCAGACAACTCACTTGTCTAGACGCCTTGGTACCATAAAATACAACCTTTGACGGGGTCATAAGGTTTATACGCTTCTTTTGGAAATCAATTACAGCCCTGTAATTGAATAGCCAGTCCATTCCCAATATAACGTCTAATTATCCAAGTCGAATAGTGATAAGATCTACGTTCAATATATTACTCTTAATATCCACTCTACAGTTCTTATGTACGTACTTAACAAGGATTATTTCTCTATTCACAATTTTTATGTTCATGGGGTAATCCAATTAATTCTTAGGCAAATCTAAATTCTTGGCAAAATCATCGGATATAAAGGAACAAGTAGCACCCAAATCAAATAATACGTAAGCATTAACTTTATTGATCAGAATGATACCTGACACCACATCACGGGATCGAATCGCATCCTGTGCATCATCATATTGAAAAGTCCCTACCGCTTGGCCGTTTGTTGTGGTTGGTCCGGTGATAGTTAAAGCATTTCCACTGTTGTTTCCCCGGTTCCCTCCTGATCCTGACCCTTCCGGTCCCTTTTTAGGACAGTCTCTTGCCAGATGGTCCTTCGAACCACAAGTGAAAGAAGCACCCTTCTTTAGGTTAGGACAGTTAGGTGCTATGTGGCCTTCCTGACCACAATTGTAGCACACTCTTTTTCCTTTCATACAAACTCCCAGATGGGCTTTCCCGCAGGTCGGGCATGCTTCGATTCTTTTCTTCTGACTACCTTGTTGATTCCCCAATGATGAGTTGTCATTCCACCTTTTCTTCTGATTAAAATTTCCACCTCCTGTGCCACTTCCACTAACCTTGTTATTTATTTCACCTTCACTCTTCTTCTTCTTCTGATCTTGATTGTATTTGGTCACCGCATCGCTTCCACCTTCAGCGAGGATGGCCTTTTCCAATACTCCGACAAATGTGTTTATCTAAAACATTGATACTTTCTTGTACACCCAAGGTGTTAGTCCTTGCTAAAACCGTCTGGCCTTCCTCTCATCAGTGTGAACTTGATACGGGGCGAACCTTACTAACTCGTTGAATTTTGTCACATAATTAGGTATGCTCATATTTCCCTGCTTCAATTCCAGAAATTGAACCTCCATCTGGTTCTGTGAGCTAGTTGGGAAGTACATCTCAAAAAACATTTCTTTAAATCTCTCCCAAGTAATAACACCTTCACCTCCTCGCACTTTATTTGCTTGCCACCAATAGCTAGCCTCAGACTTCAGCATAAATGTTGCAAAAGCGCCTCTTGGGTCTTCTAAACCCCAGCAACGTCGAAAACCTTCTCCATTTCCATAACCCACGTTTGAGCCTCGATCGGGTTCATGGAACCTTGAAATCTTTAAACGTATTATTTGGTGGAGCTTGAGGTTGATTATTCATTGCTCCAGTCAGTAAGTTAACCAACTGCTGCACGGGATTAGCATTGGCATTATTGTTGTTATTTGTTGACTCTTCCTGAGCTGGTTGACGTTGTTGTCTTCTTCTAGGTGGCATATTTCTGTTAAGAATAATATATGCTTATTAAATCACTATTAAATTCTCTAAATAGTTAAGACTTAACTCAACAATTTAATATAATCATTTAACACATCATCTCAAACAACTTAATATATTTAATTCAAACTAAAAGTTTTACATCAAACGATAGCATAAATGCTATTTACATCCACCATCCTGAGATAAAGAATCCGCAGGATTTAAATATTAAAATATTCCTTCGTTCATAAACATATCAAAATTTACATATAAAAACTAACTAAGTCTTTCACATAATTAAATAGATTATATCACTGTCTGTCAAGGTGCTGAATAGCCTTGCCACGCTCCTCTTCTATGATACGAGACATCGTCCTGCGATCTAACATGTACGATGGAAGTCCTTCGAACTTGATGGGGTACCTCAAAACTCGATCATGGGCCTCATCCATTGCATGATTAAGTGTAGAGTATGTCTCTCCAAGCTTTGCCTTCTTTGCACGACCATCCTCTTCCGCAAGATCCGCACGACGTGACTCTCTTACCCAGCCCTCCTCTGCTATGGCAAGCCTCTTTAAACTCTCTTTCAGATCCTTCTTCAACTTTTCTATCTCTGCGGTCTTATCTTCGGTTTGACCCTTCTCGTGGACCAAATCCCATTCTACATTTCCCACTCATGAGTGAAGAGTCGAAATCTCCTCTCCTTCTCCTCTAGAGTAATCTAATCAATAATAGCAGCTCGATCAGATCCTGCACCTCATCTAGTAACTCCATGTTACGGTCGTATAATGTGTTGTACATCTCAGCATCAATGGAGTGCTGTGGAAACTCCCCTTCCTCCTCTTCCTCGTCAAATTCCTCCCCAGGATCCTCCTCATGATCAGTCTCAGGTTCATGCTCCTGACCAACAACGGTGATCAATGGAGATGACTCCCTCTGTACCAACTATTCCCTAACGACATGAATGTCTCTGGGCTCCTCCTCTGTAGGTACTATAGGTACTCGGGGTTCCTCCTCCCCTGCTTGACTAGTTCCTCCAACGTCAGACATCCTGACAACAAAATTTTGAGTTTTAGTTACTAAGTCGTACTAGTGAACACATAATTTAACACATAAGCACATAAAGTCTTTTCTTATCTTTAATGAATTACAAAAAATCATTTCCTAGAACTCGATAAGAGTTTCCCATCACTATGTTCTTTCTATAAGGCTACTACCTAAGGTTGTTCCCCCACCTAAGGTTCATAACCTCATGACTTTGATACCAACTTGTGACACCCCAAATCTGGGTACTTCAATTCCACGATTTTGGTGTTCACTGTACAAATATCATCTATCTATCTACCCATAATAAATGCAAACCATGCAATAGATAGAAATAAAATCTTCCCTTAAGGGTTACAACATCCGAATAATAATACAATCCCAAAGTTAAACTAATCTTAAACATCCGTATAAAATATAAACAATAAGTCTTAAGTAACATCAATTCTAATTACATCACATAAATAATCAGTCTTCATTACTTGCTAAGCTTGCCCTTTCCTTTACTAGTGTAAGGTTTGTCTGCTCTTTCATTCTTAACTGCAATGTTATTATTACGCAAGAGTGAGCACGATTGCCCACAAGTATAACAATATAACAATGAATAATAACATGCGAGAGAAATAATAACTTCTGAAATAAAAGCTCAACTTTTGAATCGAAAATGAATAACAAGAATCAAAAGATTTCTGAGGGTCATAAGACCTTGAACTATGTCCTAGGTTATCAAGGGTTATACTTGAAACCTTTAACAGTCATAAGACTATGGACCTTTCTACTGCATTTTGGGGATCAACCCTTAGTACCATCACATGCACAATATCTTCACGCTTAACGCATAAGTAAATCCTTTGCGGGGGTTGTTCAACTCGCTTTAACATTCGAGTCCGCACTAAAGGAAGTTTGGTTTGGATAATTCAATAAGGGTTCTGAAATTTAGAACGTTCATCAACTAAGGATTAGTTGAATCAATAAAGTTCACTAGTCTAATAAGGTTCAACAATAATGATATTCGATTTGAATAATAATCTCAAGAAGTATACAATAGGACAATTATTGTATAACTGAATCATGCTTTGAAAAGATAATCAATCTTAAATATAACATTTGAATTTGAATAATAGTAATGATAATTTACTCGAGGTAACTAATAAACTTGAACAATAATGACAAGTACGGTTTGGAAACTTGCCTCGTGCGTAGATTACACTTTAACTAAGCACGTTCTTTGAATTTAATCCTACATACCATTCACATTCACAATACAAGTTAATTATAACTTAACTAATCATCATAAACTCATTCTTTTGTCTAATTCGAATATTGACTATACTTAGTCAAATTACCACTTTGTCACATAATTTACACATCATGAATAACAAGCTAATTATGTATTCAATAATTCAATCCACATGTATTTATGTTATTTACATGCTAAGTATCTATTTTAATATCTCATTATACTTATAACATAATTTTATGTTCATTAAATCAAGTTGTTATCACATTGCTAGACTTGAGCATTTAAAAATATTTCATTTCTGGACATTCTACAAGTATAAATTTTACAAAATCATTTATGTTTGACACACTAAAATTACGTATAAGGGCCATAAGGCCAAAATCCATACTCTGTAATTTTGTAGCAATCATATACTACGTATTTTCATGAAACTGATGACATTGTTTACATAATATATATAATTAAATACGATTTGATACCTATTAATACATACATAACCCATAAACATTACACCTTTCTCAAATACAGAGGCTTTACAAAAGGTTTGAAAGCCATATTTATAAAAACTTAAACAACGTGAAATTTAGAATATGGGAAGGAGAGATTACCCTGAGAATAAAGTATACATTTGTAGGCTTAGATTCTTTCTTCAATCACTGAGTTTCTCACAAAATTCTCTGAAATCTCTCTAAAATCTCTCTGGCTTTCTCTCTGATTAGTTTTATCAGACTTAGTAAAATGAAGGAAAAATAAGACGTATGATATATTAAAGGAACTGACGCACTGAGTGGTTAGTTAACCCAATAATGGGTAACTGCTTCCAACTCCCCATAAGGCCTTGTTTGGCTAGCAAAATAGATTTAAAAATCATTTAATTTAATAAAGCTTTATCATATAGTTTAATTAATGTCACACTCCTTCATAAAATAAATCAATATTTTATTTAATTTACTTTAAATAAAATATAATAAATTCTCATAAATTCACATAGTCACATAGTTAAATTTCTCATTAATAAATAATGTCAAATTATTAACTCTCTAATTAATAATTAAATTAATTAAAATAACATCATGCTTAATTAAATAATTCACTTAATTCAATAAGCTCACATAAATACATACTTGAATAATAAATATTCTCTACATTAATTTAATAAATGTAACACATATAATTAAATTAATCTATCACAATTGCATCAATTAATTATTTAATCTAATAAATAAATCATCGAAAATATTTATTTAATTCAATAAATATTAAAATTCAATTACAAAAACTCGTTTCGTCACAATTATATCCGAATAATCCTCGGTCATAATCATACCAAGTCCATCTATGCACTACTACGTGCCACGGATGACTTTCAATGTAATATAAACATGAGGATGATGACAATGATATAAGAATTCAATAAAACAAGTTCAATGATAAATTTTTAAAGATTTATAATTTAATTTATCCAGAAATCAATAACGTCCAAATTGTCAACATGATACTGCTTTGTGGAGTAAAATTCAGGAATAATATTGTACCAAAAGTAATTTGGACTGAAAACGAATCAATTTTTATCATGAATAGTACCCCGGGTGAATAGTACCCCGTGAATAGTACTTCGGGAATAGTAACGCCGTGAATAGTACTCCGACATGAAAAGGTTAAAACTTATCAAGAATGCTCAGAATAATATTTCCATGAAAAGATACTGGATGAAGCGCAAACATAAAGGATATTCTAATAATTTTATGGAGTATAGAAGCCAAAATTTTAACAAACGAGTATAGAATTCAAAATCTGAAACGAAATAATATTACTTACATACTACAGAGTATAGAAGAAATATTATTTCAAGCGAATATTGAACAAAAATAACATCCCTTACCTTGAAAAGAAGAGTATTCCAACTGGTATAGCGGGGATATTCTTGAAGAAAACTTTCATTGTTTTCTATGCTCAAAGCTTTCTAAAACTCTAAAGAAATACGCTCAAGATTATAGAAGAAGAATTCTCTGATATTGGTGTGATTTTCAATTCTAACTTAAGCGCCTATTTATAGGAAAATGCTAGAACATCATACGAGACTAAAATAATAATAAAAACTTTTCTACGCACATGTATTTGAAAAAAATTCAGCCACCACAAGTGGGGTCCACTAAAATCAGCCACCTTTCCCAACAACCAAAAGTAGGGCCCACCCATATTTTTAATAAAAACATTTTAATTTCTGAAACTTCAATAATTCATAATAAATAGCCATTTTATCAGAAAAATATGAATTTTATATCCATGCCACACGAAATCGAATTCTCTACAACTTTGTAGAAGAATGTTTTTCCAATTTCCAAACAAAAAATATCTGAATTCCATAAACGGACAATTTTCAACACCTCTTAAAATTCATAACAAATCATACGTTAATTTTTAATGGTTCAAAATTTGTGGACATATACTCAATATATATATATATATATATATATATATATATATAACATATCCAAAAATCACAACGATCCAATGGTCGGATTAAAATTATAACTCACGTAATAGAGCTTTAAGAACACCGGTTTGATTTTTTAATACCTTTAATCCGACAAAATACTGATAAAATACCTCAACATTAATTCCTTCATTTATAACCACATAAAACAAATATTTTCCTATCCATCATTTATGTCCACATAAAATAAATTTTGCCTTATCATATAAATCAATAATTAATTATTCTTAAATAATATTACAGAATCACAATAGTGACCAAACCTCTCCTTGACAGAACTTTCTAGACATTGCCAATAATGCTATCTAATAATATTATTCAAATAGTATGAATTATTGATTTGATAATGGGAAATACTGTGCAGTGACAATTATTGAAACAATAATAATATAAAATATCAACGCATCACTTATTGAATCAAAATAAAATACTGAGTAGTGCCTTCTTACGTAAGAATCAATAATTCAAAAATACTGTGCAATATCGTGTGCTACTGTACAACCCCGAATATTACTATATTTTAACCACCAGGTATTCCAACAGTGTTAACGGTAACAACTACGCCGTTATTTATAAAACTCAAACTTGTCGTTTTCTCAATCAGATAATAATTATGTTGTGGGGTCCACCAATGATTGTGTCGTCGTACGAATATTTTCTGTTAAAACGAATATCCCCCGACCAATCGAATATAATATAACAACTTGCGTACTTTGCAAAATTTATAAATATTACCCACAACTGTAACATTATATCAAATTCACTCCATAATATTCAAAAATGATATTTATAGAAAATTCATCTTTATTCATAAAAGTTGGGGTCTTACACTTTGTGCCTTAACATAGTTCACTTGGGCTTGCCAAATTCATAACCAAATCCTACTAATCCATTAATAATGATTTAGGCTTTTAACGTATAATCATCGTATTCTTCTCGTATTCTAGTTCGTATAACATTCATCATATGTGTTATATTATCTTTCTTATATACTTGTATAATACCTTATATTATACCCGTATTCATTACCTCGTATAATAACTTTCTTATTACATGACCATCATTTATTCAAATTTTCACTTAACATTCTCGGACTAGGTACGCTGGCGAAAAATGTGTTTGTCATAATTGAATTATTATTAGATAATCCATCCATCCTTCCTTCTCATTCTATCGTTACGTATTTCCTAGAAGTTCAGAAATAATTACCTAGCAGAAATGGATGAATATTGTTTTTCGCAGAATTTCTTGGAAAGCTTTTATTTTTGTCTTGGAAATTCAAACACCTTGATACTAGCACTTAGCTGAAATACTACTACATTTTTCCTTTTTAGGTTATACAAAAACCTTCATCACGCTTACTCGTTATAAATAACATATATTATAATTTTATTCATTATTTATTCAAATAAAATTATTTTATATTAAAATCTAATTTTCTCGGTTGTTACAGAAGCATCTTATAGAGGCTAACCAGAAGAAGTTTAGTGAAGCTTCGATTACAAATATAGTTTTGTTCATGATTAAAAAAATCTTTCAGCAAGTTAAGTTTCTAGTTGGTTATTGGATACCGACTTTGGTTCTCATAAATATAGATTTATGAAGGGACCAAGCAGAAGTAGAAAGCTAAATAAAGATAAGTAATCATATGTGTTGTAAATGAAGCAAATGTTGCTGCATTAGCCATAGAAACTTATAGTTTAGCATTACCTACGAGCAAGTCTATTAAGGCAATACGTTGTTATTGTATTCCAGTTCTCGTTAGAAACATTATTTCCATTTTGTTGTTTGACAATAAATTTTTGGTATCATATTTAAGAACAATTGTTGTTCTATTTATAATAATAAGGTTTTGTATAGAACTGAAATATTACTTAATGGACTTTGTATACTTAACTTACATGAAAAATAATTTTGCATATTGAACAAACTAGTATAAGAAAAAGAAATGATCATTCAAAGAGTTGAATATATATATGATGAAATTAAAGTCTGAATCATTTGAAAGGTTCAAATAATTCAGAAGTGAAACAAATTGACAAAGTATTAAGATTCTTTGATTAAATCGAGGAAGAAATACTTGTGCAATGAGTTTCTAGATCGTCTTAAATGGTTTTCTCATAATGGACGCCTACTAATAAGAAATAATTGATTGGTATATCTGAAAGGAAATTATATTAAGTCTAAAGCATTTAAAGATATTTGGAATATCGAACTTCGCCTTCTAGTATGATAAAAATTAATAGAGTATTAAATATTTAATATGTGTTTGTTGTGTCACCACAAGGCAAGTAATAAATATTTAAGATGCTATATTTTATCACATTTAATGCTTATAAAGGAATTAAACAATACTATTTTGTTGTGTCACCACAAGGATGATATTTTCTCTTTGAATATATAGAAGTGCTAGGGGACTTAACTTGGATAATTTTTATTCGGATGTGTCACCACTTGATCAAAATAATCTAAGAGATAAAATAAAAGGAGTTACATGATGATGTAATTGATAAGAGTTGTATGCCTGTATATTTATATATAGTTTGTTGTGTCTCCATAAGGCTATATATATTTGAAACGGAATCCTTATTCTCACTAGCAAATCTTTAATTAGACTTTGCCGAACTATATAAATGAGGATAATATAGTTTGAAGAAAATAGCAGAAGATACCTATTTAAAATAAGACCTAATTTATTTTGGTAAAAATAATTAATTATATGAATGTTTGCTAAAATGTTATTTTTTCACATACAAAATTTTGAAAATGTCACACATTATTTTCACTATGTAGCATATTGGATGCTAACAAACTAACCAGATCGAATTACACGGACTGACAAAGGAATCTTAGAATTGTTCTCACAGCTGAAAGGATTTCTTATGTCCTAAATTTGCCTGACCCTGAAATGTTGCAGAAACAGTCTCTGAGGAAGAGATTGCTACTTTTAAAAAGTGGCAAGATGATGCATCTATGGCTCAATTCATCATGCCCACATCTATGAGTAACGAGCTTCAGCGTAACATGAAACTATGGATGCTCCTACTATACTGTTGCACCTCTAAGAGTTGTATGGTGAACAAAGTAGGACTGCAAGATATGAGATATCTAAAGAGCTCTTCCGATCTCGGATGACCAAGGGCACTGCTGTTGAGACTCATGTCCTAAAAATGATCAATCTGATTGAACGTCTTAGACAACTTGGGTTCGTAATGAATGGGGAGTTAAGTCAAGATCTAGTCTTCCAGTCACTCCCTGACACCTTCTCAGAATTTGTTGTGAATTTTCACATGAATAAGTTGGATGTCAGCTTGCCTGAATTACTTAACATGTTGAAAATTATTGAAGGTCACTTCCTATCTAAGAAGGACCAAGTCTTAATGGTGGATGATTCTTCCAAGAAAAGGAAGAGGCACAATGTATCTTCTGAAAAGAAGAAATCCAAGAAGGCTAAGGGCTGCAAAAGTAAAGGAACAAAAGAAACCTGATCCAGCTAGCAAAGGAATATGCTTCCATTTTAATAAGTCGGGTCACTGGAAGAGGAATTGCAAGGAGTTTCTTGCAGAACAAAAGTAGAAGAAGCTTGGAAAAGCTTCGAATCCTAATCAAGGTTTGTTCATGATTGAAATTAATTTTTCTGTAAATTAAAATTTCACTTGGGTATTGGATACCGGCTGTGGTTCTCATATATGTAATAATATGCAAGGACTGGTCAGAAGTAGAAAGCTGAACACGGATGAGGTTGTCCTGCGAGTGGGAAATTTGACAACCCGAATTTTCATAAATTATTAAAATAATAATTTAATAATTAAAATTCTTATTATGAGGTGTATATATTTTGAATTATGTGTTTTGGTGTGAAGAAATTAAATTTTTATGAGATTTAATAGTTGATTAAACTATTAAAGGAAATAAAAAAAATTAGTCACGATAAGGAATTTGGCGGCAATTGAAATTAACCCTATTAATATAGGGTAATTTAAATAAAGTTGAAACTATATTACGATTAAATGAATTATTATAATGTTATTTTAATTTGATTTTGTAATTAAAGTGATGTGTTAATTTATTAAATAAAATTATAATTTTATTGTATTAGTTTTATGTGGTAAATTGATTTAATAAATTGTTATTAGATTTAATTTAATTTGAATATAGGAATTTATTTAAATAAAGTGTGACAATAAACTATATTATAAATGACTTATGAAAATAAATTAAAAGAGTTCTAATTTGGTTTTACCAAACAATGCATTAGAGCTTTTAAATTCTTATTTTAATCATGTTTTGCCAAACAAGGCTTAAGGAATGATTAAGTCATTATTTTAATTGGTTTTGCCAAACAAAGCCATATGGCTTTTGATTTTTAAAAACTATAACTGATATCAATTATATATATTTATATTATATTAATACGTATTATATTATACGTTATATATCAGTTATATTTTCTATTATGTAAAAGAACAGAAGGAAGAAAGAAGAAAGAAACGAGAGAGCTCTAGAGAGAGTTTGAGAGAAGAAGTTTTGCAAGAACAAGGAGTAGTAATCAAAAGTTGTGTTATTATCTTCTAGCAAAGGTATAATCTTTCTTACCAAAGTTCTAGTTTTCTTTTAAGGTTCTAGTTTCTTTTATAGGAAAAGTTATCTATAAAAGTTATATGGGTAGTAATTGTGATTATATATTTGGTATATATAATAATAATTATTTTCATATGTTTAGTCTGTGACGCCCCTAAATTCGGGTATCTTCAAACCCGACAGATGGTGCTCCACTGTACTAACATCCATACTATCATTCCATTGAAATACAACAAAATGAAGGTAATTACTTTCTTCTTATTACAATCAAAGTAGAATCCTTCCCAAGTTCATAAACCAGTTACATCGTTCATTGTTCATAATGTATAATACATACAAACTTACTAAACTATTACACAATGCCTAAGTATCCATCTTAGCTTTGCCCTTATCTCTCTTGGCATTCACAGTACGTTCATCTTTAACTGCAGTTATATAATTCACGCAAGAAATGAGCATGACAGCTCAGCAAGTTTAATCAAGGATAACATGAATACCACATTCATGAATTATATAACAATTCCGACATAACTAAACAATAGTTATGAAGTATTATGAATCAATAATACTTTAACAGTTCATAACATCAATTCCCAAAGTATAGAATAGATTAGGAATTCTGAACCGGTCGATAGACCATGAACAATAACTTTTAGTTTTCATACATGAAAAGGAGTCCACAGCACTAAGGCCATTCATCTGTATAACTTACGAGCAATTCTAGGTGATCAGCCTATAGTACTCTATGTTGATCAACACTCATTCATTAAACGTATTTACGTTTAATATTTTTGGCAAACTCACGTGCCCATCGAATAATCGATGAAAAATACTTCTGTTTGTTCATAAACAAACCTTACCTTCACGTCCGTACCAATTACTTGGCATAGGATAACGTTAAAATTTCTATATAGAATGATATGAATAATAATCAATCTATATATTACGAATAGTCTAGCCGAGTTAAAATCTGGCATCGACCCTTTCTTTAAAACAAGTCTTGCAATTCGGTTCAACGAATCACGTAAAACTTGGCTAACATTGAAGTTAGACAAGAGTTAAGAAAACTTTCCTTTCAGCATCTTCAAATAACTTACTCGACTAACCACAGCCTTTACAGAATCTACATTATATATTCACATAGCACACTGTAATTAGTTATCAAACAACTATTCACATTGTTCCTACAAGCTTCTTTCTCTTCTATGTCTTTGTTAACTTAATATCTTTATTAAACTCAACATGACTTATTACCCTTCGTCCCGGTTTATCACTCAACTGACGTTTATTAACCGGACTCAAACATCGTTGATAAGGTACCAACTTTGTTCATCGTACATATCTTGTTACATGCATTAACTTCCTAAATTCAATACCATATACTCTAGTATAGGTAGTATAGGAATAGTTTTAATACACTCATGAAGTGTACAACATTACACCTTTAGGTCCCTGAACAATTGAAGTTCAAAACCTAATTTACTATCACAAGCTCTGAACTCGCGCTGCGACGCGACATCCTAAGCATTCTAGTGGCACTGCGGCGCCACTCTCTAGAGGTTTTGCCCGGACTTGGCACTGCGGTGGGAGTCTATGTACAAACTCTCATGCTTTCTGGTGGCGAGTCTCCTAACCTTTTATTTTCTCCCCGACCATAATCGGCCATTGCATGCTGACTTTTTACTGATATATGCAGCGCCACCGCCATTTCAACAGTTTTTAAAATCTTTGTGAAATTCCCGGGGCCGTAACTTCTTTTTTATAAGCCCGATTTGGTCCGTTAAAAAGCCTACATGTCATAAATGACATACCCTACGCGTTCATTTAAGAATTTGACACTTTCGAATCCGTTAACTCAAAATTCACTATTAAGTTCATTTTATAGATGTTCGGAAACGTTAATGAGCGTTCAATGCTCGTTTTCTTTGTTTTAAGTCGGAATCCGACGATTCTCGAACCCACAACTCTTAATCACCCTATCTCACGTGTTGACATTGAAAACCAACATTTTCAAGTCTCACAGCAACTTTCGACTACCATTCTGGAATTTCTACGTTTTTTGATGTTTAACGTCTATTTTCGTAAAATTCGCCATAACTTCGTTACTAATGTTCTCTAAGCCAAATCACATGGAATACTCCAAGGATTTCATATACACAGCCTAACCAAATAAGGTACATATACTAACGTATTGATGGAGCTCAATTGTTTATCAACAATCGATCTAATCTATCAATATTTTCATGGTTCAAAACTATATTAAACCTTATGATTCTTATAATCTCATGACTTATAGAGATTGAATCTATGGTAAGTCATCTTTAAATCGTCACACAAGACATATACCACCCATTCTATGATTCTCTAAGATGAAAGAAAATCTAAAAGAGATGGAGGTGAAAGGTAAGGATTAAACCTTAAGAACTCTTGGTTTTCTTTCTTGGAAAACTCTAAGATCAATCTTCCAAAGTGTATGTTTTGCAAGTATAGCTCTCTTCCTCTCTCAATAATCTAAGTTTGGCAAGTTGAAAAACTCCCAAATGAATCAACCTAGCTTTCTATTTATAGAAAACTAGAATGGAGGGCATAATTGACAAAGAACCATCACCTCCTTACTTTTCATGTGTGGTCACCAAGTAAAACACTTGGTGACCAAGCCTTATGCTTGGCTTCCACACCAAGGTGGCCGGCCCACCACCTTCATGTGACATCCCATGGGTTGCCCCATGGGTTTTACCCATTCGGTAACCCACCGGTTCGGTTTTAATGAATTGGGCTTAACTAAATTAACATTGGGCCTTGACTTGGGCTTAACTCACTAATCACTAGGGCTTGCTCATTAAATCAATTGGACCAAACATAATCCAACTCAAATGAATTGACATTAAGTCCTAGCTTAATTCTATAATACGAATCGTATCCCATATGTACAATTCACGTATTATCTCATTATATACTACTCGCATAATAATCGTTATTGTATCAGATTTACTCAACGTATTATACATAGATACTAAATAGTATCACCAAATGTATAACACTCGCATTAACCCTAACGCCATTCCTTCTACGCATATTATTTCCTTCTCAGAAATCAATATACTCAACCCTTAGGTTTTAAGTCCGCAGGCGAAAACTGCGTTTGCCATAAATGAAATATTATCAGATATTCCATCTTATCACGATATTCTATCATTACGCGTTTCTCATAATTTTAAAATAATTCCCCGAACAGAAACGGATGAATAGTGTTTTTACAAAAATTTCTCGAAAAATAATTATTTTCGTCTTGGAAATTCCAAACAATTATTTTTAACACGTAGCCAGAATACTAACCACGTTAGAACATTCTAGGTCATAGAACGACCTTCACATAGCTTACTCACAAAGAAATCAATTAAATTCATTTAATTCACATAATCAAATAAAAATTTAATTGTCATAAAAAATCCGATTTTCTCGGGCGTTACATTCTCTCCCACTTATAAGGATTCTGTCCCTAGAATCTTAGCTTATAATTACATAAATAAATGAGAAAAATCTTCCTTCGTTTTACTTTTGAGCTCCCACGTTGCTTCTTCAGCATTGTTGTTTCTCCATAACACCTTTACTGAAGGTATTACCTTATTTCATAAATCTTGTTCCTTTCTATCAATAATTTGAATTGGAAGTTCCTCATATGACAAGTCTTTCTCTATCTGAATAGATTCATATTCTATCACATGTTTATAGTCCGATTTATAAGGACGCAACACTGACACGTGAAATACATTATGAATGCGTTCCATTTCTGGAGGTAAAGCTACTTCATAAGCTACCTCTCCTACCCTTCTTAAAATCTTAAAAGGTCCTACAAACCTTGGACTTAACTTCCCTTTTTTTCCAAAATTTATCTTCCCCTTCCAAGGCGATACTTTCAGAAAAACAAAAGATCCTACATCGAATTATCTATTCTCTCTGTGAGGATCTGCATACTTCCTATGCCGGTCTTGAGCAATAACTAATCGAGTACATATTAACTTCACCATGTTCGCCGTCTGCTGTACCATCTCAGGTCCCAACATCCGACGTTCACCCACCTCATCCCAACATAAGGAAGTTCGGCACTTCCTTTTATACAACGCTTCGTACGGCGGCATGCCTATACTAGCGTGAAAACTATTATTGTACGAAAATTCCACTAACGGTAGATATTCGTCCCAACTCCCTTTGAAATCCATAACGTAAGATCTTAACATATCTTCAAGCGTTTGAATTCTCCGCTCAGTCTGACCATCCGTCTGAGGATGATACGCCGTACTCAATCTTAACTGCGTTCCCATTTGTTCTTGCAAACTCCTCCAAAAGTTCGATGTGAATCATGGATCACGATCTGACACAATCGAAACAGGTACTCCATGTCTGGAAATAATTTCCTTTACATACAAATTTTAGCTAATCGATCTAGGTTATACCTAACTCCTATTGGTAGAAAATGAGCCAATTTCGTCAATCGATCCACTATCACCCAAATAGCATCGTATCCTTTTCTTGTTGCTGGAAGTCCCACCACAAAGTCCATCATGATGTTCTCCCACTTCCACTCTGGAATTTCTAACGGTTGTAACAACCCACTCGGTCGTTGATGTTCAGCCTTAACTTTTTGACAAGTTAAGCACCTACTAACATATTTTGCTATCTCCCTCTTCATGTTCGGCCACCAAAAGTTCTGACGAAGGTCTTGATACATCTTCGTACTACCGGGATGTATCGAGTACCTCGAACTATGGGCCTCCATCATAATTTCTTCTTTTAATTCGGGATCATTAAGAACCCAAATTATTTATTCAAAATGAAGTAATCCCTCCTTATCGAGGTTATACTTAGTCTTTTTTTCATCTTCTATCCTCTTCTGCATCTGCTTGCACTCCTCGTTGCTCAGTTGTACTCCCTTAACCCGCTCCACTATGGTAGGTTGGGTTTCCATGGAAAATAACATCTCTATTGCTTCCTCCGGTAACTTAACTTCTAGCTCCATTCTTGCCATCGCTGTTACCAACTCATTCTGAGTCGTTAACATCGATAATTTCTCTTTACCCTTCCTACTTAGCGCATCGGCTACTACATTTGTTTTCCCCGGATGATATAAAATATCACAGTCATAATCTTTTATTAACTCTAACCACCTTCTCTGTCTCATGTTCAACTCCTTCTGTGTGAAGATATATTTCAGACTTTTGTGGTCCGTATATATCTCACACTTCTCACCATAAAGATAATGCCTCCATATCTTTAGGGCAAAGACTACAGCTACAAATTCCAGGTCATGAGTAGGATAGACCTTCTCATAATCCTTCAATTGACGTGATGCATACGCAATGACCTTGCCATGCTGCATGAGCACGCAACCCAGTCCTTTATGTGAAGCATCGCTATATACTACAAAATTTCCTGTATCGTCTGGTAAAGACAATACAGGTGTCTCACTTAACCTCTTCTTCAACTCCTGAAAACTGTTCTCACATTTTTCAGTCCACACATACTTCACCGACTTTCTTGTCAGATTTGTTAACGGAGTATGTAACGACCCCAAAATAGGTCCATTCCATCCAACCCACTCTGAGTCGCCAAATACATGGTACAGAAAACAACTACAACTTTATTACAACAATTGTCATGTAAAATACAACAACTCATGTGTTGTGAGTTTGGATACAAATATATACCAACTGTGACTCTCATCCCAACCTTGGATAACACGTCACAATGACACCTTACATAAAGGTATAGTCAAAAACATTTTTAGAAATTAAAACCTTTGGGAAGTGCTCAAGGAAACCTTCGTACATGGGAGGCCATGCTTCCAGGTTATGATAGATATCATATGGCCACATAATTATCCTTGGTTGACCCAATAGACCCCAAAGAAAAACGAGAAGATTACTATCATATTCTTCCCAATGGTGAGTCTTCTCTTGACTTATCATTATCTCCACTGTCTCAAATTTAGAATTATACTTCAAACAAACACCAAGATTATATAGGTAGTGCTCGTAAATATACTCAGCAAGTGGATGAGCACAACCCTGTCTTATGATGACACGAGGTGGTATGTCATTAGACATCTTGTATGATAGTGGCAAAACACCCTTCCAATGTTGGGTTCGCCTCACCCTAGTTGATTCACCAAATATAACTCTAAATGATGACCATCGTTTTATTCCCCTGTTATCCCCCGCTCGACCCAGCTACACTTTTATTACCTGAAAGGAATTGTGAAGCAAAAGGGTGAGCACAACTAGCTCAGTAAAGAATATCATGACTAAAGATAATTAAATTATCAATAGCCTTCATCAATAATAAATCAGAGATTTAGAACATATGGTAGATGATAAAAATTTCAACCATACTTGCAGCGGAACGAGCAATCCATTAGAAGAATCAAATAGACAATACAGTCTATTATCTTCTCCATGTTAAAAGTCCACCAACAATGTTTTATCCCTGTAACATCAATCAACAGTTCCTTTCCAAAATTATATGAATATCTCATAATCATAATTGTGATTCTAAATTTCTCTTCGTACCCAGGACTAATATAAGTTTCATCACATGTCTTTACGTGAAACATCAAAGATCATGGTTATACCAAATAACAGTTTCTGTTCATAATCATACTAATAAATTCATCTTTGCACTACGGGCCAAAGATATTCATCCACAGTTCATCTTCGCACCACTTGCCAAAGATATTCAACAACAGTTCATCTTTGCACTACGGGCCAAAGATATTCATTAACAGTTCATCTTTACACTACTGGCCAAAGATATTAATCAACAATTCATCTTTGCACTACAGGCCAAAGATATTCCTCAACAGTTCATATTTGCAATATAAGCCAAATATATTCATCAACAGTTCATATTTGCATTAAAGGCCAAATATATTAATATCTCAAAGAAATATATAATCATTTCAGAATTTATATAAACAATAATTACAACCATGTTGATCAATTCACCTTTGCACTTAAGCTAAAGATATTCAATTATAAATTCAATGGTCATGATTATTGTGACGCCCCCAAATCCAGGTTCTCTAACCTCAGATTCAGTGCTCACGATCCTATCATCATCATAAGCATTCTATAACTATTTCGAAATAATAAACATACATTGTTCATTATACAAAAGTCTCAAAATATGGTCCCAAGGTCTCTCTAACCTTAACTTTAAATACACCATTTATAATACAAATAGTTTACTCAAGAAATTCCATTAGATAATAACTAATTTAACATTCATTCTAAAATTACTCCTGGATCTTGCCCTTGCCCTTGTCCTTCGCATTAGATCTTTCGGGCTTAACTGAAAATAGAGGTCATGATATAGCAAGAGTAAGCAACTAATTTGCTTCACAAGTTTATAAAGACAAAGGATATATATCATGACTTAGAAAGAAATATTGCCTTCAATGTTCAACAATAATATAAGATTGTGAAGGAACATGAATTAATAATCAACAATTGAATATTCGATAATTGAATAACATGAACTGAGTGGTTTTGAATAACCATGAACATTTGCCAAGGTGCTCGATGATTTAAATGGACCTTTTAAAAAGTTTTGGTATTCAAGGGATCGACCTTTCATACCCCGTGATTTATGCATAAACACTTAATAATCCGACATTGATATCATGCCTTAATCAAATTTGTTCATTTCTCCAAGAGTTCTTACCATATCAATTAATAAGAACGATTATTTAAAATCCATTTGATTTAACAAATTTAGACATGCTTGATCTAGTGATACAATTAGCATAGATCTATCCCATAAACAGTTCATAAATGAAGAACTTTAATTTAATTCACGATTCAATGGCGGTAGAAATCGAATTCAATTGCACAAAAGTCAAATTTCAATAATCAATAAAGACGTGAATAATCATCAATAATTATTCACTAATATGCTTTGAAAATAATAACTCAAGTTGAGTTAGGAAACTTGCCTCGATCGTGAGTTACAAACTACGAAATAAATTTCTATCCACTATGTAGTTAAATTATCTTCCTTTCGAGACCTATAATTAGTCTTTCAATTAGTCATTGCATAACATCGATTATGTAATCACATAGATATCATACATTACAATAAGTTCTTATAAACATTATCATGCCTAGATAGTGTTATTATTAATTAACGACTACCTTTAATTCACATAATATTATTAACTTAGATAATATTAATTCACCTTCTAGTATTATTGGTTCACTAATAATACTTTAAATCATTACCAACATTTTATTCACTTACTAATATTATTAATCATTTAATAATATTTTATCCCTTTACTAATATTATTAATCATTTAATAATATTTTATTCACTTACTAATATTATTAATCATTTAATAATATTTTATTTAATCTCGAATATTATTATTTAATAATAATACTCTAATCTAATATTTGTATTTACATAACAACATCATATTATAATATTATTAGTATTATAATAATATTCCAATGATTTATTAAATTAATAAACAATTTATTCTAATTGTTCATCCTTTAATAACCTCTTATTTAATATCCATAAAAGGTCATAAGTAATATTTATTATTATAAATTACCAAAATGCCCTAAGATAGTCATGATATAATATATTATGAGCATTCAAGCATAAAAATCATATTTTTCTCATTAAAGGCATCATTTAACTATTTATTTCCTTTTATTCATAACCTAATCATTTTTAGGAAAAATAGCAAACTGATTCCAAATATTTTCAGCTTCTGGATTTTAATAGAATATGAACCAACAATGATCCTCTAATTTTTCTAGAATTTTAGAAAATGATTTACTATTTTTAAAGTGCCCAAAACACTCAGATCTTGCTCTATTTTTAAAAAATTGAGTTTTGCTCAGAAAAATCTGAAATTTTCAGGGTATTCTCTCTTAACATATATGAAGCTACTGTAAATATTTTGGAATTTTCCAGTGTATACACAGCGATATACACAGCGAGATATTCATAGGATAATATTTATGGAGTCCTTTACGGAAATAGTCATTACGCACAATATATAACTCGAAACGTGTCCGTTCTTTTTCCTACGCGTAGATAACTTCATAAGGTACCTCTGTAATATTTTTCCAGATTTTTACAAGACAAGGAACTAGCCGAAAACAGCCTCATGAAAAACAAGTCGATGGTGATTTTGGATTTCAAGGCTTTAGCATATAAAGTGGACTGTTTTTGTAAAAAAAATCTCAAAGGTTTCAAAACATGCTATATTTATGATCTACCACTTGGGTTTACTAGATAACTCATGTATCTAGCACCCCCTTGACGGATCATAATTCCAAGTTGTAGAACTTGAGTTACACAAGATTTAGTGGAAGAAAAACAAGAGTGTTCACCCTTGGAGAACATATGCTCATTTTCTTCCTCTAAGTCTTTGATCTAACACTCAAGATACTTAGTTCCATACATGATGGTATGTATAACTAGTGTATCTTGAGTAGTTGTACATAACCCCATCAAAACTCAAGCTATCAAAACAAGGTAAGAGAAGAAGATGAAGGTACATTATACCTTGACTTAGTGGCTACCTTCCTTGATTTTCCGAAGTAACTAATAAACTTAGGGGGCATAAACCACTAGAACTCCTATAATTCTTCTTCCTATGGCTGAAATTCTCTCTTTCTTTTCTCTCTTTGAAGTTGGCTAGCTTGGGAGCAAGAGGTAGAAGAAGAAGATGAAGAAGATGGAGAGAAAATGAGATGTTGGAAGAATGAATGTGAATTCAAAATGTAATGGGCAATTCATTATTAATTCTCCCATAATCATTTTGTTGCCCATTAGGTAAAACACTTTGTTTATTACTTACCTTAGGTTAAACATGATTAAATGTGCATAATGGAGTGGCAACCAATGGGAGCCTTACCACATTGTCCTTATGTTTATTCATGTCTACTAATGGACAAGCTAGATTAATTAATCCACTTAGGATCCTCATAATATCCACCATTTAGCTTTTATTTTAAATGCCCAATTTTGATTAATCAAATGTCTAGAATACCCCCAATCAAGTGGGCTAAGTATTGGATTACAATTTATTTTCCTTGGGCTTCTCTTTTAATTGATTTGGGCTAGATAAAAACATAGTCCAACAATTTTAATAATGTTACCCAATTTGATAATTTAGGGCTTTCATCTCCAATCATATGAAGTTTAATTACTTATACATATGATTTTATCTCATAACCTAATTAGATTTACAAGAATTAGGTTTAAAATTATTAGTCACTTGAAATACTAAGTTTACCCACTTAAGTTAGTATACGTATAAAATACTAACTTTTTCGTGTTACCATAACCCTTAGGTTATTTAATATCCTTACCTAATGTATAATTAGGTCACAAGGCTTTCATTTTTAATGAAATCCATAAATGTATGTATCCATATATAATACAAAGTTTAAAAAAAAATGTACATACATACATGGTGACTTAAGATTCACGGTTATTACAATTACCAGTCACAATTCAACTTTTCACTACTGGCCAAAGAGAACCCTAGTCATGATCATACAAATAATCTACTCATCTTTACACTCCAGTGAAAGAGAATTTCAACATCAGGGTTATAAAAATATTATATATGATAATAAAATCAATATAATCAATATATAGTTTTAATCTCCAGAGTAATATTCATAAATCAACTATAATTTGGTTAGAAAAAGAAACCAATTTTGTAGTAAATAGTACCCGTGAATAGTAACTCATGAATAGTAACTCGTGAATAATAACTCATGAATAGTAACTCATGAATAGTAACCCTGACGTAAAAAGGTAGAAATTCCACAATAAAATCCATACCAATATTTCGGTATAATGATATTGAAAGAATAACATTTCTTAAACTTATAAACAATTTATTTTAATTGTTTACACTTTACTAAATGATGCATTTAATCATCATAAAATGCCAAACATATAAGATTTCATCACCAATAACCAAAACCCTCATCAAAAATATGCATATACCACATATATGATTCTCAAGCCATAAAATCATATTTTTCAATTTTCTTCCTTCACATAACATATTTAACTCATTTATTCATAACTAGTCCATTTTCATGAAAAATACCAAATCAGTTCCAAAAATATTTCTTTTAAGGGATTTAGCGAGAATATAGTCCCATATTGAACATATATTTTTCTTAGAATTTTAAAATTCATTTACTATTTTTCATATGGCCAAAACCGCTTGAATATTTAGACATTTATCATAAATTGTACTTTTATCCAAAAATTCCGAAATTCACAGAGTACACTGATATTATATAGATGTACTCCCAATAATAATTTCATCAATTTTGGAGTTAACCACAAGGAGTTATAAGCGGTTACTTTTAAAATAGTCTTTTCTCATAAAATTCACAACTCTTAATCTATACATCCAAAAATCACCATTTTTGGACACAATCAATAAAACTCATCAACATATCATTTCAAATTTTTCCAGAATTTCCTGAAGGTCAGAAGAAGTACGAATTGGAAAACATAATAACCCTTAAAATCCCTTACTATCCCCTACCTCAAAAGAGCAGCACTTCTGAGTGGATATCGGATATGAAGCTGAAGGAAACTTGCACCGATGAATATCAACTCACCAAGTATCTAAATACTCACAAAATACACTCAATAATCCAGAGAGAAAAAGAGAGAAAGCTAATGTTTTTGGTGTGATTTTCAATTCTAACTTAGCCCTCTATTTATAGGAAAATTTTAGCAGACTTGACCTGCAACCTGATGGCTTTACCTGCTACTATTCCCACCAACCACATTTGAAATAAAATTCAGCACATTTCTTCACCAACCACAAGTGGGGCCCACTCAATTCTAGAATTTTCCACCAAAATGCTAAATTTGGATACTTCAACAATTTCTGAACCATTCACCTCTTAAAATTCATAACAATCATACGTTCATTTTTAACGGTTCAAAATTTGTGGACATATACTCAACTTATATATGTATAACATATCCAAAAATTACAACGATCCAATCTCAGATTAAAAAATTATAACTCACGCAATATATCTCAAAAATGCTAGTTTAATTTTTAATACCTTCATTCAAACAAAAATACCGATAAAATACCTCAACATTAATTCCTTCATTTATAACCGGATAAATAAATCCATCATTTATATCCACATCAAATAAATATTTCCTTATCATATAAATCAATAATTAATTATTCACAAATAATATTACGTAATCACAATAATGACAACCAAAGCCGCTCCTCAGAAAGAGGGGGCTTTCCAATAAGAATTTTTCCTTCTTGGCGCCGCAATTAGGTGACCAAACCTCTCCTTAGATGTAACTTTCTAGACATTGCCAATAATGCTATCTAATAATATTATTCAAATAATATGAATTATTGATTTAATAATGGAAAATATCATGCGGGACAATTATTAAAACAACAATAATATAAAATATCAACGCAGCAATTATTGAATCAATAAAATAAAATATTGATCAGTAACTACTGTAACAATTATTGAGTAGTGCCTTCTTACGTAAGGATCAATAATTCATCAATATTGTGCATCCACGCGTATTATTGTATTTTAACCACCGGGTATTCCAACAGTGTTAACGGTAACAACTACGTCGTTATTTATAAAAACTCAAACTTGTCGTTTTGTTCATCCGATAGTTATTCTGTTATGGGGTCCACAAATAGCTGCGCCGTCGTACGAATATTCCCCGACAGAAAGAATATTCCACGACCAAACGAATATTCCCCGATAATAATGAATATTTTATAAACACTTGCTTATTTTGAAAAAATTCATATATCACCCTTAACTTTAACTTTATATCAATTTAACCATTTACTGAATTATAATTAAAAGAAAAATTGAATACTTTTATTTCATAAAATTCGGGGTCTTACAGAGTAGCTATTTTAGAAAAGTCCGGAATGAACCTTCTATAGTATCCCGCTAACCCAGAAAACTCCGAACCTCAGTTGGCATTTTCGGTTGCTCCCATTCGTTAATTGCTTCTACTTTTTCCAGATCTACAAAAATGCCATCTTTATCAATAACATGCCCTAGAAACTGCACTCTCTCAAGCCAAAATTCACACTTCGTGAATTTTACATACAACTTCTCCTTTCTTAGTGTTTCCAACACTATTCTTAAATGTTATGCATGATCTTCTGGCGTCTTTGAATAGACTAGAATATCATTAGTGAAAACTACAACAAACTTGTCCAAATATTGTTTGAACACTCTGCTCATCAAATCCATAAATGATACCGGGCGCATTAGTCAACCCAACGACATTACCGAAACTTCGTAATGACCATAACGAGTTCTGAACGCTGTCTTAGGTAAATCTTCCTTCCTCACCTTTAACCGATGATATCCCGTGCGCAAATCTATCTTAGAAAAATACTTTGCCACTTTCAACTGATCAAATAGATCATCGATCCTAGGAAAAGGGTATTTATTCTTAATCGTTAACTTGTTCAACTCTCGATAGTCGATACAAAGTCTTATCGACTCATCCTTCTTCTTTACAAACAACATAGGTGCTCCCCAAGGAGACACACTCGGTTGAATGTACTTCATATCTAATAGTTCTTGTAATTGAACCATTAACTCCTTCATCTCAACTGGCGCCATTCGATATGGTGCACTTGAAACTGGTGCCGTTCCCGGTAACAGATCAATTACAAACTCCACCTCCCTGTCCGGTGGAATGCCGGTAACTCCTCCGGAAATACATCCGCGAACTCTTGCACAATAGGTATCTTATCCAAGGATGTTCCCACTCTTTGGGTATCCACAACATGGCACAGATAACCTACACACCCTTTTCTTAACATCTTCCTAGCTTGTGTCACAGACAGACAACACGAGCATCTCGGTGATTTACTACCGAAAAACACTACCTTGGTTTTCTTAGAAAGCCAAAAGTTTACACTTTTCCTATTGAAATCTATAATCGCCTTATGGTTAACCAACCAATCCATACCAAGAATTACGTCGAATTCTTTTAGCCTTATAGGTACTAAATCTACTGATAACTTATTATTCCCTCTAATTTCCAAGCAACAATCCTTATGAATATGTTCAATGGGGATTATCTCTTCGTTTGCTACCTTAACATCTAAAGGTATAGGTAACTTCTCAGGGATTAAACCTAATCGCTTAGCAAATTCACATGCTATAAAAGAACAAGTAGCACCCGAGTCAAATAGCACATAAGCATTTATCTCATTGACCGGAATTATACCGCTTTACCACATCATTGATGAAACCGCATCTTGAACAGTCATATTAAACGTACGAGCTGAGGGTCTACCCACTGATGGTGTTGGTCCAGTAATGGCTAATTTACAACTACTAGAACTCTTATTCCCCTCTAAACCCTTCTTCGGGCAATTTCTTGCCATGTGGTCCATCGACCCACGCACAAAACACCTCGGTTCTTCTTAGGGTTAGGACAGTTGGGTGACAAATGCCCTCCCCGCCCACAAATAGTATCATCACTTTTCTTCCTCTTTATACAACCTCCCATGTGAGATTTTCCGCATGTCTTACATGCTTCCGTCCTCCGTTTGGGATCTCCCTGCTTTACCCCAGTATTCCCAGGGTTAAAACTCTTCCTCTTTGGCAAGTTCTTTCTTTTACCGCAACTTCAAATTTTTATTACCTCCTTCTAACTTACTCTTAATCTTCCACTCTTTGTGGTACTGAGACAAAGCCTCACCACCACCTTCAGCTATTATCGCCTTCTCTAGAATGGTCCCGTATGAAGCACTCTGGAAAACCGATATCCTACTATAGAACCAGGGTTTTAAGCCCTGCTCAAATCTGTGCGGCTTTCTTTCCTCTGTATCCACCTGATGTGGAGCAAATCTCACCAATTCGTTAAACTTGGCGGCATACTGGGGAACTGTCATATCCCCCTACTTAAGTTCTAAAAACTTAATTTCCATTCTACCCTGCATGCTAGTAGGGAAATTGTTCTCGAAGAAAACCTTCTTAAACTGTTCCCACATAACAACCTCTGTCCTAGCCTCACCCTGGTGAGCTTCGCACCAGTAGTTGGCTTCCCCCTTCATCATGTAAGTCGCAAAAGAAGTCTTTTGCGCCTCACCTACGTTTGTTATCACAAACACCTTTTCAATCTCTCTAACCCATGTATGGGCTTCTAGTGGATCTGTCGTTCATCGGAACTCGGGAGGACCCACACTTTTAAAGTCATTAAAGGTAGTTGTTCTTGCTACCCCAGGAGCTACAGGAATCCCACCCCCCACTTGGTTAAATGCAGCCGTTAATAAATTAACGAACTCTTGAATAGGGTTATTAGGAACCCCCTTATTTTCATTATGAGACTCGGCCTCTTGGTTCCGTTGTCTCTTTCTCGGCGGCATAATTCTGATTAAATAAATAAAGCTTTGTTATTATCTATTTAACTACTCGGTTATCATTCTAAATCAACAACAACCATTCATACCACAATAAGCACATTTAAATAAAAACTTCATTATATAAATATGCTTTCATAGTCAAAACTATTTACATCATGTTCCCTTAGCCAAAAGCTATTACATACTATCCCGCGATTGCCTTCTACAAAAATTGGGATTCACAAAAAGACTACCCTTAGTTATACAAAAGATGGTTTTACGTCACTACTCATATACAAAAAGATCTAGCGATCTACTAACACTGTCGAACGGCATTCTCCTATTTCTGATTTGCTAGAATCGACACTATATCTCGACTTATGGTATGTTGAGTCTGCCCAAACTCAATAGAATAACAAGCAATTTTTAGCTTGAAATCCTCATGAGCGCATTCCTAGATGTATGACATCCTAGCTAATTTCTGGTCTTTCTCAACTAGTTTCTTTTGTAGCTCAAGGACGTCATCCTTATAGTCACGAGCCTTATCAGTCATAAGCACTTTCTTGTCGTGCTCTGACTCAAAGTCTGCCTCTGTAGATTCTTTTGCCTCATATAAGGCAGTTATTTCCTCATTCTGTGCCTCTACCACAGTGCGCAAATGCACATTCCTATCCAACACTGCCAGATACACTGCTCTAGTTGCATCCGGAGATGTTGGCTCCTGAGTAGGTAACACCATGCTAATCGATGTCACCTCCATCTCCTCCTCCACGTCTAGCATCTCTTTAAGGTATGATGCTAATCCCATGGTCTCCTCAGAGTATTCCTCCTCAGAGATGTACTCCTCAATGGCTGAGTTGTCTAGTACAACTATTGGTACCTCCGCCACTGGCATTGGTACAACCTCAACTTGGTTAACTAAGTCCTCACTTATCATTTCCACTTTTCTAAACATCAAGCTATCGGTTGACATCTACAAACACATAACACGTTGATTAGTACATAATACACAATAGTATAAGCACAAATCACATTTAATATCTTTAAGATTAATTTCCATCTTTTAATCCTTTTGATACTAAGTTATCTCAATATCTTATTAATTCAATGGACTTGAATTTCATTCATCGGACTTTACCTTCCTTTACGAGGTTATTAGCCTAAGGTTTTCCCCCCTTAAGTTTTATAACCTAAGGCTTTGATACCAACATGTGACGCCCCCAAATTTGGGTATCTTCCAACCCGACAGATGGTGCTCCACTGTACTAACATCCATATTATCATTCCATTGAAATACAATAAAATGAAGGTAATTACTATCTTCTTATTACAATCAAAGTAGAATCCTTCCCAGGTTCATAAACCGGTTACATCGTTCATTGTTCATAATGTATAATACATACAAACTTACTAAACTATTACACAATGCCTAAGCATCCATCTTAGCTTTGCCCTTATCTCTCTTGGCATTCACAGTACGTTCATCTTTAACTGCAGTTATATAATTCACGCAAGAAGTGAGCATGATATTTCAAAGAAGTTTAATCATGGATAACAGAATACTACATTCATGAATTATATAACAATTAACATAATCGAACAATAGTTATGAAGTATTATGAATCAATAATACTTTAACGATTCATAACATCAATTCCCAAAGTATAGAATAAATTAGGAATTCTGAACCGGTCGATAGACCATGAACAATAACTTTTAGTTTTCATACTTGAAAAGGAGTCCACAAAGACTAAGGCCGCTCATCCAGATAACTTATGAGCACTTCTAGGTGATCGACTTATAGTACTTCTATGTTGATCAACACTCATTCATTAAACGTATTTACGTTTAATATTTTTGGCAAACTTCGGCGTGCCCATCGAATAATCGATGAAAAATACTTTTGTTTGTTCATAGACAAACCTTACCTTCACGTCTGTACCAATTACTTGGCATATGATAGCGTTAACATTTTTATATAGAATGATATGAATAATAATCAATCTACATATTACGAATAGTCTAGCCGAGTTAAAATCTGGCATCGACCCTTTCTTTAAAACAAGTCTTGCAATTCAGTTCAACGAATCACGTAAAACTTGGCTAACATGGAAGTTAGACAAGCGTTAAGAAAACTTGCCTTTCAGCGTCTTCAAATAACTTACTCGACTGACCACTGCCTTTACAGAATCTACATTATATATTCACATAGCACACTATAATTAGCTATCAAACAACTATTCACATTGTTCCTACAAGCTTCTTTCTCTTATATGTCTTTGTTAACTTAATATCTTTATTAAAGTTAACATGACTTATTACCCTCCATCCCAGTTTATCAATCAACTGACGTTTATTAACCGGACTCAAACATCGTTGATAAGGTACCAACTTTGTTCATCGTACATATCTTGTTAACATGCATTAACTTCCTAAATTCAATACCATATACTCTAGTATAGGTAGTATAGGAATAGTTTTAATACACTCATGAAGTGTACAACATTATCCCTTTAGGTCCCCGAATAATTGAAGTTCAAAACCTAATTTACTATCACAAGCTCTGAACTCGCGCTGCGGCGCAACATCCTAAGCATTCTAGTGGCGTTGCGGCGCCACTCTCCAAAGGTTTTTCCCGGACTTGGCGCTGCGGCGCGAGTCTATGTACAAACTCTCGCGATGCGGCGCGAGTCTCTAGAACTTTTTATTTTCTCCCGGCCATAATTGGTGCTGCGGCACGGCTTTTTACACTACGTGCAGCCGCCACAGGCTGAGCACCTCAAGATTGATTCTCCGGTAGTAACTTCTTCGTTATAAGCCCGATTTGGTCCGTTCAAAAGCCTACACGTCATAAATGACATACCCTACGCATTCATATAAGAATTCGACACTTTCGAATCTGTTAACTCAAAATTCATAATTGAGTTCATTTTATAAACGTTCAGAAACGTTATTGAGCATTCAATGCTCGTTTTCTTCTTTTTAAGTCGGAATCTGACGATTCTCAAACCCACACCTCTTAATCACCCTATCTCACGTGTTGACATTGATAACCAACGTTTTCAAGTCTCATGGCAACTTTCGACTACCATTCCTGAATTTCTACGTTTTCGACGTTTAACGTCTATTTCCGTAAAATTCGCCATAACTTCGTTACTAATGTTGTCTAAGCCAAATCACATGGAATACTAAATAGATTTCATATCTACAACCTAACCAAACAAGGTGCATATACTAACGTATTGATGGAGCTCAATTGTTTATCAACAATCGATCTCAACTATCAATATTTTCATGGATCAAAACTATATTAAACCTTATGATTCTTATAATCTCATGACTTATAGAGACTGAATCTATGGTAAGTCATCTTTAAATCCTCACACAAGACATATACCACCCATTCTATGATTCTCTAAGATGAAAGAAAATCTAAAAGAGGTGGAGATGAAAGGTAAGGATTATACCTTAAGAACTCTTGGTTTTCTTTCTTCGAAAACTCAAAGATCAAGCTTCCAAAGTGTATGTTTTGCAAGTATAACTCTCTTTCTCTCTCAATAATCTAAGGTTGGCAAGTTGAAAAACTCCCAAATGAATCAACCTAGCTTTCTATTTATAGAAAACTAGAATGGAGGGAATAATTGACAAAGAACCATCACCTCCTTACTATTCATGTGTGGTCACCAAGTGTTTTACTTGGTGACCAAGCCTTATGCTTGGCTTCCACACCAAGGTGGCCGGCCCACCACCTTCATGTGACATCCCATGGGTTGCCCCATGGGTTTTACCCATTCGGTAAACCATCGGTTCGGTTTTAATGAATTGGACTTAACAAAATTAACATTGGGCCTTGACTTGGGCTTAACTCACTAATCACTAGGGCTTGCTCATTAAATCAATTGGACCAAACATAATCTAACTCAAATGAATTGACATTAAGTCCTAGCTTAATTCTATAATACGAATCGTATCCCATACGTATAATTTATGTATTATCTCCGTATACTACCCGTACAATAATCGTATTGTACTTCGTATTTACTCAACGTATTATACATAGATACTAAATAGTATCACCAAATGTATAACACTCGCATTAACCCTAACGCCATTCCTTCTACGCATATTATTTCCTTCTCGAAAATCAATATACATAACCCTTAGGTTTTAAGTCCGAAGGCAAAAACTGTGTTTGCCATAAATGAAATATTATCAGATATTCCATCTTATTACGATATTCTATCATTACGCGTTTCTCGGAATTTCAAAATAATTCCCCGAACAGAAACGGATGAATAGTATTTTGACCAAAATTTCTCAGAAAATAATTATTTTCGTCTTGGAAATTCCAAACAATTATTTCTAACACGTAGCCAGAATACTAACCACGTTAGCACATTCTAGGTCATAGAACGACCTTCACATAGCTTACTCACAAAGAAATCAATTAAATTCATTTAATTCACATAATCATATAAAAATTTAATTGTCATAAAAAATCCGATTTTCTCGGGCGTTAAATAGTATATGATTTAGAGTAGTTTACTTCATGTAAATATGATATATATGGAGAAAGTTATTTAAAAGTGAAATATATATGAATATGGCTTATTTTGAAGTCAAAATTGATGTTTAATTCATAGTATAATGTATAAATTGGCTATTGATTGTGAAAATACATGAAGAATCGAAAACAAAGTAATTGAAACTAACTGTTTTGGTTGTAAAACGAATTCACAGTGAGGAATTTCGCTACGAATGTCAAAAAAAGAAGAAATAATAGAAATAGAGAAATTAAAGGTTGTAATTTTGATGTTTATGTTGTTAGAAACGTGTTAAAAACATTAGTTTATGTTTCTATAAATATATTACAACTTGGGTAAGTTGGTATTGTTGTTAGAAAGGAGTTTTTTTGGCCTAATTTGGGTTTTTAAAGTATTCGTTCGTGAATCAGCAGAAAGGTACCCACTTCCGTGCCGGTATTATATCTAAAACCCCACCCGGTGAGAGGTAGTCTAACTTACAAATGTTGAGAAAATCTGACCAAATATGTTTTACTAGAACAGGCATAACATTTTCATACGAACTCTGATTGAGGATATTCAAGATGATCCGGAAAGAGGAAGAATATACCTAAAACTTTCATTCTTTAAGGTTTTCTATTTGAGGTCGAGAACTGTGGTCATAATTGTCATCTTTAGGTGTGTTGAGTTTTCAGAGGCAATCGGAGGGAGTCGGGCATGCACATATGCAAATGTAGTGCTTCTGACGTTAAAAGATGGTATTCTAAGTTATAAAACATGAATTTTAGAAAATATAATTATGTTTAACATTAATAAATGATGTATTGGATAAGTTGTATACGAATACTAAGCATACACAAGAGAGACACATCAGACGTGTGACGAATGAACGTCAAAACGCAGTGACAAGTGTTAATGAACGTAAAAAGTGTTTTAAGTCAAATGAAATGAATATTATAAGATATGTAATGGGATTAATATAAAACCAATAAGTAGTCCTTGCAAGACTTAAACACTTGAATGAACTTTGAGTATGTCCTAAGAAGTAATATAGTGAGACGTAAGTCAAAAGTTAACACAATTAAATTAAACATTGTGTATTGATGATAGGAAGGGTTATCAGATATAGAGTAAAGTTTATATTACAACTACTATGCGTTTCTATGTGACTAATAGTTGATGTGCATGATTATGTAATTGTGTAGGGCACGTGAAGTGCAGATATCTGCAAGCTGTTAAATTGTTAAACTGTTATTGGTAAACAACGATCAAGGCAAGTCTTTCAGATACTATTTTCTATGTGAACTTGAAGATGAACTATTTTAAATCTTTATTGTATGATGTATTATATATGTTACAAGTATGAAATGTGAAAGTCAATCTATGACTATGATGATTAAGCTATGAATGGTGATTGAGTAAGGAACTCAATCTTTATAGTTGTTATGTGAGCTACAAACAACATGTATGATATGTTAGTTTTATGATTATGAGATTTATGTTGAGCGTGTTATTATGTGCTATGTGAAGCATGAAAACTGTTAGAATTTTGCTAAGTTGTCGAGCTCATTCTTGCAAATAACCAATTTTGCAGATTCAAGAATTGAAGGTAACGATATGTGCTACTTGATTGATATGGATCAAAAGTGATACATAAAGATTTAATATCCTAGCCAAGTTGTTATTCTTGTAAACCATGTCTAATGTTTTGGTAAATGTATTAATGTTGAATTGTAATATCGTTTTGCGATGTAAACTCTTGTAGTATTAAAATGATTCTAAGATATTTAGATATAAAGGTTGAAAGTTTTGGGAACGAGAATAGTTTGTAATAGAAAAGTTTAAATTATTCTGTATTTTATGAAGTTTAATATCGATTAATGATTTAATGTTAGAAATAAGATTTATTGATAATGACCAAAGTTGATAATTGAATTGTTTGAATTTTGGGGTCGTTACAGGAAATGGAGCAAAGGTTGTCGCATTAGCTATAGGGACTTACTGCTACGGGTAAGACCATTAGTTTAAGTAATTATTATTTTGTTCCATCAATCATTAGAAACATTATTTCTATTTCTGTATTGGATATGGATGGATTTAATATTATAATAAAGAACAATAGTTGTTCAATTTATAATAAAAATGTTTTATATGGTGTTCAAAAATTGTTGAATGTACTTTACTTACTTGACTTACATGAAAATATACTTCAAATTGAATAAACTAAGAAAAGAAAAAGAGATGATGTTAATTACACCTTTTTGTGGCATTCTAGACTCGGTCATATTAATGAAACAAGATTATCCAAGTTGAATAAAGACATGCTCTTTAAACTATCTGGTTATGAATTATATCCAACTTGTAAATCTTTTATCATGGGTACGTGATGAGTGGGTTTTATACCTATGAATTGGATACTTTTCTGACTTAAACGGTTGCTAATCCTTATATTTTAGTATTGGTTAATGCGTGTGTGTTGTGTTTGTGTTGTAGGTTTGGGCTGTATTGGCTAAGGCAAGAATGGTTGGCAAGGCATTAGAAGCAACAAAAGTTATTAAAATCCAGAGTTGATACCCGCCGAGGCAGGCATTCCCTTAACAAAATTACCTGTCGGAGAGGGGGTGCGCGACAGGTTTGGCAGACTTCTATTGTAAATCTAACTCTAGTGTTGCAAAGCTGGTTGATTCAGGGCGTGATTAGGATATCATAAAAGTTTTATTCAGTTGCAGAGTATGATTATCATTGACCGTATCATCAAACATCACAATTAGCGAAACCCTAGCTTTTGATCAAGATTTTGGAGGATTGACGCAATGAAGTGTAGGAGTAAAGGAATTAAAGAATAGCAGTGGTTCTTTTTACTGTTTTCGTTCTTTAAATTTAGCTTTTTTTTTTTGCTAAATTTAAACTGTATTAAAAGAGAAAAGATTACAACTCATGGGAGTACCCCAATCAAGATATAACATAGACATCATATGACAAGCCTTATGATGTCATGACTATAAAAGATTACAAGGCCCCAAGCCCAACAAGAAATTACAATACTGTAATGAGAATTATTACTTATTATAGCAGACTAGCAGCATCAAAGCACATAATAAAGTGACCCCATAAACAAGCGAAAACAAAAAGTAGCCATAAAGGTCTTGTAGCATAGCAGCCCAAAACAAAGGACATGCAACCCACCACCCCATGCACAGAAACAGAAAGGATCAGAAAAACATACACCAACCCACAACCCAAAACTGAAATCAAAATAATTACAGAACCAGCAGCTAGGAACTGCTACAAATATTGTAGAAGAAATGCGGTAGAAAATCCCTTAGTAGTAGATGTCATAGCAGCCACCCCACACAACAACATGACCAATGGTCAGGCTCTCACTGATTGCATAGCAGCAACCCATAGACCAACACCATAGGAAGTCATCAATCAAACAGAGATCCCATTGCAGAAATATCATAGACCTAAAGCAGCTTGGTGCCTATACAGCCAGCAATAGCAGATCCATAAGACATTACTGGCCTAATCCAATACCAACAGTAGCCCAAAAGCACCAAATGGCCTAACCCAAATCTAGCAGAAAGAACTGAGGTATTTAGCATTTAAACTTCCCCACTGTAGATAACACCCACCATACTACAATAACAAGGTAGTAGCTTTATCCTAACTACCTAATAACCTACCAAGAAAACCTCTAAGCCTGACAAAGGCAGTAACCAGTAGCCCAATGCCAACCACCCCAGGAGTAGGGGAACTCACAGACCTTTGGAATCAAGAAATACAATATAAACCAAATTCCCAGCGAAAATTACCCAGAACAGACAACATTAATTGGCAACTAGCTAAACCATTGCCTATCTTTTACATTTCAGCACCTGCAAACTAATTTGAGCAATAGTCCTAACAGGAGTAGAAACCCACTTCCATCAACTAATGGTTAGATGGATAAACCAAGGTCTAGCTTTAACTTTCTAAAACTGTACAGTAGTATGGAGTTTACACTTTAATAAATGTATAATATCTTGAATAGTGGTCTTAACAGGTGTTGACCTATTTGCATAGATACGGGACTTGTATTCATGCCAGATATGGTAAACAACATTAGCAAATCTAAGGTAAAGGATACCGTGGTGAATAGTGGGGGAAGAGCAAAAGACCATGAAGTTTGTAATTGAAAACCAGTTCCTAGCAATGCCCTTCCATCCACAATGCCTTAGCCCCGAGATAAGCAGTTGAAAAGAATACTGGCATTGGAAAAATAAATGGTTAAAAGACTCATTATGGGCATTATAAAGAGTGCAAATAAGGTTTACAATTAAACCATAGGCTATAAGCATGTGCATGGTACACATTCCATTTTGAAAAACAAGCCAAAGAATAAAAGAAAGTCTTGGGGGTGAGAAATTTGTGCAAAACCAACTTATACCGAGGCACAGGCGGCCCACTCTGCCTAAGTGATATCCAAATGGGTGAAGCAGTTACCTTATTTACCTGAATATCATCCCATCGAATAATGTCTGAAAGATCAGAGTTATAATACTTAGAGGTGTCAAAACTCCTCCAAAATTCCATAACAACATAATGATTAGAGGACGAAAGCTACCAAGCTGAGTTACAGATAATCACTAACCTAGCATCAGGCTCCAGACCCGAATTAGATATCAAAGGGGAAATGGAAGAATCAGTTAGAGGCTTACAAGAGAACCAAGGATCAAACCATAGCTTAGTGAGATTCCATCTTCTAATGGTATATTTCATGTGTTGCATAGCAATAGATCTTAAGTTTAGAATTTTTAGCCAAATCCATGAACAATCATTGGGGACCTGCATACACCAAAAATGCTTCCCCTTAAGAGAGAATGTTCTGACCCAATTGGCCCATAAAGATGGGGAGGAGATATTCATAATTTTCCATAGTGGCAATAGAATTAAGGCTTTATTCTAGTATTCCAAACATTTAATAACCAAACCCCCTTCAGAGAGTGGGAGAGAAATTCTGCTCCATGCCACTTTAGCTTAATATTTTAGATACGATGAGCCTTTCCATAGAAATCAACTAATAGTGCTTTCGATAACCTTAATAGCAGTAGTATCCAAGATAAATCGAGTGAATCAGTAAGGTTAGACAAAAAAATCACATATTTGATCAACTGAAGCCTCCCAAAATAGGACAAGAAATCGTTGGTCCATTAGACAATTCTATTAGTAATCTTTTCTAAGAGGGGTGCACAGTCCGCAAGACTTGGCTTTGTGGTAATTAATGGGACCCCTAAGAAAGTAGTAGGGAAAGTACCCAACTGGAATCCCAATGCAGAAATGATGGAAACAACTTGATCAGGGGGAACATTTGATAAGAAGCACATGCTTTTGGAAGCATTAAGTTGCAACCCATAGAAGGAGGTGAGTAAGTTAAGACATCCTTTCAAAACATTAATCGACCTGGGATCCCCGTGGAAAAATAAAATAAGGTCATCAGTAAAACAGAGATGGGTAAGGCGTAGCTGTTTTGCTTACCGGTGATACTTAAACCCGGTTGAATTAGTCTCTTTTAAGATCAAGGTGGAGAAAACTCCCATAGCAAGGACAAAAATGTAGGGGAGAGAGGATCCCCTTGCCGAAGCCCTTTAGCCCCTTGGAAATTACCAAATAAGGCACCATTAACTTTAACAGAAAATTTTGAAGTGGTGATGCAAGCCTTAATCCAGAAAATGAACTTAGGAGGAAATTAGAAAAGCTTCAAAGCATCAAATAAGAAATCCAATGAGAAAGAGTCGAAAGCTTTCTAGAGATTAATTTTCATGGCACAACGCATATGTCCCGATGTATGGTAGTTCCTAAAAATTTCTTGAGCCAGAAGAATATTATCACCAATTATCCTCCACGGGACAAAAGAAATTTGACAAGAGGAAATGATCCCAGGATAGACTCCTTTTAGCCGAGCCATAATAATTTTTGAGATACATTTATAGGTGGTATTATAGCAGGAGATGGGCCTATAATCATTCATAGAGGCGGGGTTTGTGACATTAGGGATTAGGGCAATGGTAGTGGAGTAAGTCCCCCTTAAGAGACAGCCAAGCTAAAAAAAGGATTTGATAGCATTAGTGAAATCCCTTCCAATAATATCCCAAGTAGAGAGAAAGAAGTTAGAATTAAATTAGTCTGGACCTGGGCTTTTGTTTTGCTTCATAGACTTTAAGGAAATGAAAATTTATGCCTCAGTTACATCTCTATCCAGGGCCTTGGTTTCTAAGCGGGTTACCGCATTCATAAATGATGAAACTAGATGGTGAAAACCTATATGGCAGGCAAGAGAAGGAGTTCCCAGCAGCGCACTAAAGTAATCCACATCGATTCGCTTTACTTCATTATGCCAAAATTTAAGATGCCCCTCAGAATCTTCAATGGATAAGATTTTATTTTGATTCCATCCGTGCTTAACTTGGTTATGAAAGAAACCAGTATTCCTGTTGTGACGCCCCCAAATTCAGGTACTTGAAACCCAAACTCGGTGCTTCACGATACCATTTTTATGAGCGAAATAATACTAATAATAATAAGAATAATATAAATACCAAACTTAATTTACATATCAGAGTCTAAATCCAAGGTACACAACCTTTAAACATTCATTACATGATAATTACTAGATATCATTGTCTTAATAAAGTCAAATTATTACATAGGATAGCGTAGGACTTATTCTGCAACCTTTCCTTTTCCTTTGTTCTTGGCAGAGCTTTCTGGTTGATCACACTTAGCTGAAAACATTTAATGTAAAGCAAGAATGAGCATTTGGTTGCCCAACAAGTAATGGCAACAATAAATATTAGCTGAAAAGATTAAATGTTTTCTTTGAATGACACTTCTACAACGAATCAACTGTTGTGAAGTAAACTGAACCAATAATAACAACATATCAATTCTATATCAAATTTTTGAAACTACGCATTGACTATAACTGGAGATCAGTCGACAGACTATGAACATTATTTTTTATTTTCAGAAAGGTTAAGTAGAACTTCATCTATAAACAGTCATAACTTACAGGCACGGGGGGTGATCAACCCGTTATGCCCTGTATTGATAATTACTACATGCAAGAACGATATTATCATTCATTTTATCCGCCTTTGGCGCACAAAAGTTTTCCCATATTCGAGATGTTCATACTTAGTCGGGAATCCGAACCAAAACAATTTGATTGGATAATAATAAAGTTCCATCTTGTTCAACAATATCTTTAAGTTTGTGTCTAGCCGAATTAAATAGCTTAGACGGCTTTTAAGTCAAAGTATACATACTGGAAATCAATAAGGATGTATTAACATGTGATTAAATACAATGATTATCCAAGTGAGGACACTTGTATAACCATATTTAGAAATTAACGAACAGAATATATAACTGGATTGTACAATAGTACTCTATTGATAAACAATGATCGGATAATTTAAGAACTTATATGAATACAAAAGATTGGATACATAATCGATAATAATAGAGTTAATAATCTGGCATAATAATAATATAATTCTGAAACTTTCTTACTCATGTCCATTGCATAAAGTAAATGCAAAGGTAGGATACTTGCCTGAGCTGCAGCTTACAATTACGCAACTTAGTTTTATCTTTAATATCACAACATATCATTAATAAGATCATTTGTTCGATTAGAATAACATATTATAACACATAGTACTTTTATTTGCAGTTAGCACATAACCTAATCACATTGTCACATAAGTTTAACAGTCATTTGATCATAAACAAATACGTATCTAGTCAAATTATATAAGTTTAGATAAATTTCTAAAATATTTCGGTGTACCGACGACTTTATCGGGTAATTATCGAGTCTAAAACTATATTCTGTAGTTCGCTATTACTTTAGATATTTTAAATATCAGTCGTATTATTTTTCATAGACTTATAATAATTTTTAAATAATTATTATAATTTATCATGATTTTTCAAACACTAGAATCGTTATTAAATGATTTAAATATTAAATAATTCTATTATCATTAATATTTAATTAATATTAAATTATTAATGAAACCTTTGAAAAAATATTAAAGTTATTCATAATAACTCAAAATATTTTTAAAACATTTTATTATCCTTAAATGATTTTTTAAATATTTAAAATAATTTTAAATAATTATCATTAATATTTAAATATTAATGTACTATTTTCAAAATATTAAAAGTCATTTATTATAGCTTAAAATATTTTAAAAACATTTATATCCTTTTTAATGACTTTTAATTCAATAAAACCATTTTAAAACTATTTATTTAATAAATTTATTAAATAACACTTATATCATTTAATATAAAATTATTAATGAAATTTACCTTTAAAAATTAAAAGTTATATTTTATAACTTAAAATATTTTTAAACTATTTATTTTCATTTAAAATGATTTTATAATATTAAAATCATTTTTAATTAATTTATTTAATATAATTGTTAAATAAATCTAATATCATTAATATTAAATAATTAATGAAATATGTCTTAAAATATTAAAAATCATATTTTATAACTTAAAATATTATTAAATACCTTTTACCATTTAAAATAATTTTAATATGATAAAATAATTTTTAATTAATTTATTTAATGCATTTATTAAATAAATAAAATATCAATATATATCCCAATAAATATTAATATTTATGAAAAATATGTCAAATTATTAAAAGTTAATTTTTATAACTTAAAATAATTTTTAAAACTATTTTTGAAATTTTTAATAATTAAATTCTATTTTAAATGATTTTTGGAAAATAAATTAAATAAAATGAATAAACCTGTGACACCCCCAAATCTGGGTACTTCAATTCCCATGGGATTTGGTGTTCAATGTCCAAACATCATGTATCTATCTACCCATAATAAATGAAAAACAATAAATAGATAGAAATAAATCATCTCCTTATGGAGTAACAGCATCTGAAAATAAATACATCAATCCCAGGTCATACTAACCTTAAATATCAAATGCGAAAATATAAATAAATATGAAGTCTTACACAACTTAAACATAAGTCTGAAACATAACATAACAAATAAACAACAAGTCTTCATCACTTGTTAACTTTGCCCTTGCATTTACTAGAAGAAGGCTCGTTGGACCTTTCGTTCTTAAATGCAATATTATTATTACGCAAGAGTGATTACGATTGCCCACAAGTATAATAATATAACAATAAAATAATAACATGTGAATGAATCAATAACTTCTGAAATAAGAAAACTTAGCTTTTGAATCAAGAATGAATAACAAGAATCAAAAGAACTTCTGAGGGTCATAAGACCTTGAACTACGTCCTAGGTTGTCAAATATTTATACTTGAAACCTTTAACAGTCATAAGACTATGGACTCTTCTTCTCGTACTTAGGGGGATCAGCCCTCAGTACCATATTGTGCACAATATCTTAACGCTAAAGCATAATTAATCCCCTATAATAGGGTTGTTCATCTTAGTTTGATATTAGAGTCTGCACCAAAGGAAGTTTTGTTTGGATAAGCTCAACAATGTTTCTGAAATTTAGAACGTTCATCAACTATAGACTAGTCGAATCAATAAGGGTTCGCTAGTCTTACAAGGTTCAACAATAATTGATATTCAAATTAAATATTTGAATAATAAAGTTCAAAATGTATACAATCGAATAAGTATTGTATAACAGGAATCATGCTTTTAAAGAATGATAACATCTAATATGAAATCTTGACTTGAACAATAATAAACAAGATAGAATAAGGAACTTGCTTTATGTAAAGAAACAAGGTTTAGGAATTTGCCTCGTGCGTAGGCTAAGCGATTACTACTTCCGTTCACCACCAATCCTACACACATACCATATGTATTCACGACATTCATTAGTTACATTTTCACTTAATTATTTAATATAAACTCCACCTTATTTAACGAATCATTACCCTTCTAATTTATTTACTTAATTAAATTAGAATATTTTCATTCCCTTATAATTATTACACTCGAATAAATTATTTCATAATAATTTCCATCGAATATTTATTTTATTCTATAAATATCTCAATTAAAATATTTACTTTATTTTATAAATATTTTAATAATAAATTTCATCGAATATTTATTTTATCCCATAAATATCTCAATTAAAATATTTACTTTATTTGATAAATATTTTAATTAATAATTTTTATTATTATTATTATTATTATTATTATTATTTAGTTTGGTAACGCCCGTCGGGGGCGAGGTTACCCAGACTCAGTTTTTGCATAACAAAGCCAAATTATGCCAACAAATCTCTCACAAGTTAATATGTTCTCTTGAAGAACTCAGAACATGGCCATAACTTTCAATTAAATTATTTCTACACGTATTTAGACATACCCAAACATTGTCATACACATATAACTATTACTTAACCCTTTTAGCATAATTTTAACATGTTAAAGTACATAATTTTGCAGAATCAAAACATATCAATTATTGTTCTTGATTTTCTTGAAAGTTTTCAACACAAAACATGAAAATCAACATTACAGGTTCATTATAACACTGAATATGTTCATTTGGAGTTTGATTCCTTCGTTTTAACATGCATAATTATATACAAGTGTAAATTTATGATACCACTTATGATTATCGTGTTAAATTTGGTATGTAAGACCATATGGCCATATTTTCATACTCTGTAATTTTGAAGAACAACGTACGATATAATTTTTATGAAACTGATGTTATGGTTCATACAACATAGTAAAAACATACTACGTTAATATATTTGCACATACATGTATAAATTTATGATACAACTTATGATTATCGTGTTAAATTTGGTATGTAAGGCCATATGGCCATATTTTCATACTCTGTAATTTTGAAGAACAACGTACGACATAATTTTTATGAAACTGATGTTATGGTTCATACAACATATAGTAACACATGTTATAATAACATCTTACCACATATATAACACATAATCACTACCCTTTTTCCAAATACAGAAACTTTAACAAAACTTAAAGCCATTTTCATGAAAACTTTAACAATCGTAAAAATAGAAATTGGGTTGAAGAGATTACCCTTAAACAATTCTTTTGACTTTCACGCTCTTCTACAATATCACAATAACTCACACCGTTTCTCTCTAATTCTCTGAAATTCTCTCTGATTCTCCTTTTCCAGACTTAACAAAACTAAAAGACTTAACAATAATAGAAGACGTATATAAACGCAGTTGTGGTCAGTTAACCGATCAATGGTTAACTGCCCTCAACCTCCCCTAATGCCTTGTTTGGCTAACCTTAAAAGAATTAAAACCATTTAATTTAATAGATCTTTTATACTATAGTTTAATAGTGTCACACCCCTTTATAAAATATAAATCAAATATCTTAATTATTTTAATTCAATTAAAATATGATAATTTCTTATTAATTCATATAGTCACATAATTAATTTTATCCTTTATTAATTATGTCAAATTATTAATTTTTCTTATTAATTAAAATAATATTAGGCTTATTAAATATTTCTTTTAATTCAATAAGCTCACATAATTACATACTTTGAATAATAAAATTATCCACATTAATTTAATAAATATAACACACATAATTAAATTAATCTACCACAACTTCATCAATTAATTATTTAATCTAATAATTAAATAATCGAAAATATTTATTTAATTCAATAAATATTAAAATTAAATTACAAAATCTTGTTTGTCACAAAACATGTCACTATAGCTTTGAGCGACAGATTTTGTTATCTTAGGTGTTCTTGAGGTTCAAGAACATGCTTAAGCAGTTATCGAGTGACCTACTTTGACTAGTGATCATTCACTATGTAATGTGTTTCTAGGCTAACTATCGATCAGATCTTGTAGTGTTAGTGTAAAACTACAAGTATCAAGCACGTTCTCAGTCCGATTACAATATACAAGCAAGATATGGAAGCTCAAACTATCTTTGATGAATGGGCAGTATACCCATAATTCGGATATATTTAGACTTAAATTATTGCATTCTTAAGTTATTTAATAGCATTTTTATTGTGTTTATATCTTGTTTGGCAGATTTGGAAGCTGGAAGGGCAATTATAGGAATTTTAAGCATTGAATGGCAATTTGGTGATTTCAATGAAGTCCAAATACGTATACTGAAATTATATTATCCTCGTGGCAAAGCTACCGAGCCTCACCGGCGTTGACCTGGATTAAGCGCTTGACTTTCACGGTTGGACTTAATTTGTCTATTAAGGGCTAATAATAAAACCTAATTGGAGGAGGATTGTGGGGGACTATAAAAAGAAACTAATTGCTGAATTAAAAGGGGGATTGGATTTATTTGGCAGAGAGGATTGAAGGAGCTTTTCCATTGAAGATTACAGGATATTACTTGGAGCTTCAAGATTGGCTACAGAGTTTCTTCTTTTTCTCCTTATTTTTTTATTTGTAATTCTTTAAGGATGATTTATCAACAAATAATGATTCTTATTTCCGTGATGAACTAATTCTTTAATTAAGATTTCAATTGAACCTTTTATGATTATAACTTAGTTATTCTGTCATTATAATTATTTATGTTGAAGTGGATTGTTTATCATGTTTTGATTTTAATGATTAATTATTTGGCCAATAATTAGTGTGTTACTCTGGAAGGAATTGGGAGAGGAATTCTAGGGTTAGAACTAGACATGATGACATGTGACTCAGTTATTTATACGGTAAATAATTAGGTTTGTGAATTGAATGGAAATATCTGCTTCACCGCATGTAACATATAAGGAATTGGGACCGGAAAGAGTTTAATCCAATTGTTTTGCATAGGAATATAGCAAGGTTAATCAAGGTTAAATAGAAGTCAATTGATCACTTGGAAGAGGGCTTTTGGCATTTGAAAATTCACGTTAACAATCCATGAGACATAGTAATTGGTATGATTAGATAACCGATTTATAATTCATAATTGGGGATATTGAAGTCTTAATATTTACTCTACCTAAGTCATTAACTCAAGTAATAGCTTAGTTAATTGTTTATCTTAAGACACAAGATCTTTAAGTGTTTAATTTTGAGTTACTAATTCGTAAAATCGCAATTTCTCGTTGTTTGAATAAAATTGAATTGATATAGTATTAGTAGTTGAAATTTATTAATTAGAACTCCCCGTGGGAACGATACTCAACTTATCACTTTATTACTTGTTGACCACGTATACTTGCGTGCTGTGTGTAACTAGATTTTACTCAACAAGTTTTTGGCGCCGTTGCCGGGGAGCTTCTTTTATTAATATTAATTTCATATTAGTTATAATCAATTCGATTTTAATTTGAACACTACTTAATCTTTCTTCTTGGATTGGCAGGAATTCGTGTATGCACACTAGATCGAAAGCTAGAAAGGAACTTCTTACGTATACAGACAACCTTGAGAAGGAGTTCCAGACAGAGCAGTTGAATAGTGAGGTGATACATTTGGAAGAAGAACTGACAACCCAAGAATTACTCGTGAACATGGCAGAGAACGAACAGAAATCACTTAGGGATTACGCCCTGCCAAATGTTACAGATTTACAGTCAAGTATTAAGAGACCGGCAATCAATGTGAACAGTTTCGAGATAAAATCGGGATCAATTCAGATGCTACAGAATACGTGCCAGTTTGGGGGTAATTCGATAGACGATCCTAATGAACATATCTTGAGTTTCTTGGAAGTTTGCGATACCTTCAAATTTAACAATGTATCGGAAGACGCTATAAGGTTGAGGATGTTCCCGTTTACTTTAAAAGATAAAGCACGAAGCTGGCTACACTCCTTGCCTCCTGGATCAATCACCACATGGGATTACTTAGCTCAAAAATTTTTAGCTAAGTTCTTCCCACCAGCGAAGTCGGCAAAACTACGGAACGACATTCATACTTTCGCACAACTTGAGTCAGAATCGTTATATGAGGCGTGGGAAAGGTTTAAGGATATGCTCAAGTAAATGCCCTCATCATGGAATTCCATGATGGATGCAATTAGGGATATTTTGTGATGGTTTGCACGCATCCACGAGGTCTAGTATTGATGCAAAGAAATGGAGGAGCGATTATGTCCAAAATTTTTGATGAGGCATATCAATTGTTAGAAACAATGGCCACCAAAACTATCAATGGCCCATTTAGGACCAACCATCCAAAAGCATCGTGAAAATATGAAGTGGACGCTTAATAAAGATTAATAAAGACAAGTGACCGCAATATAGCTAAGCATATAGAAACATGGCATCCACAAGCCACACAGTAAGCGATGGTTTGTGAGTTGTGTCTTTGGGTCATGCTACGGATCAATGTGCCATAAATTCGGAATAGGCACAAATAGAGTAGGAAATTATAATCGTTCAACCCAACCATATCCTACCCAAAATGCCTATAATCCGAGTTGGAAGAATCATCCGAGGTTCTCATGGAGTAACAATCAAGTCGCACTCAACCACCTAGACAACAACACACCTCCGGATTCCAAAATCAACCTCAACAACCGGAGAGGGTATCAAGTTGGGAAAGCGACCTTGGAAAAGTTTATTAGAGCCTCTCCGAAAAGAACGAGGAACAAGACAAGAAATTGAATCAAGTAGATATGACGCTGCAAAGCCATGGGGCATCGTTAAAGAATCTGGAAAATCAATTGGGACAAATAGCACATGCATTGAATACCCGCCCACTAGGAACGCCTGAGTGATACGTAAATAACCGGCAGAAATGAGCACCGCAGCGCAGAATCTTACTGAAGTGGGAAGGAGCCGAAACAGCTTAAGGATAAGGACAAGGGGATAACGCAACAACCAAATAGAAGAGGTTGTGGAAACCGGAAAGATAAAGAGGAAATGGGAGAGGAAAATGCACAGGGGTCATCTACAACAATGCCACCCATACCATATCCGCAGATTTTCAAATCCAAGTTAGATAAGCGCTTTTAAGATTTTGGATATTTTAAAATTGCATATCAACATCCCATTCGCCCAAGCTTTAGAACACATGCCGAAAGTTACGCTAAGTTCATGAAGGATGTGCTATCAAAGAAAAGGAAACTGGGATTTTTGAAACAAAGGGCGCTAAATCAAGAATGTAAGCGCAATTATTCGTAACAAGTTACCTCTAAGTTGAAAGATCCGTAGCTTTTCTATTCCATGCGACATTGGTAATCGGAAAGCTAATGCGTTTGTGTGATTTGGGGGCGGATTAATTTGATGCCATTATCGATCTCACCATCAATTCGGGCTCCAAGCACCTAAACCGACAAATATCGAGTTCTCGTTAGCGAGATCGATCGATTCATATATCCACGAGGTATCGTTGAAGACGTATTAGTAAGGGTGGATAAATTCATCTTTCCAAAGCAGACTTCGTTATCTTGGATTGTGAAGCGATATCTGAATCGCCCATCATTCTCTGGACGACCATTCTTAGCAACGGGGAGAACGTTAATCGACGTGCAAAAAAGGAGAATTAACGATGAGAGTTGACGATCAACAGGTCACTTTCAATGTGTTTAAAGTAATGTCGTATCCAAAGGAAAAAGGTGAGTGTTTGCGGGTGGATGTAATGGAGGAGATGGTGAATCACAAGATTTGCTGCAATTACTCAGAGGATCCGATAGAATCCATGATGGTTAGAACAGACAACGATAGTGCGGATGCAGATAATGAGCAGGTCAAATGGCTAGACACACCATCATTCTACCGGAAAAATAATCAACCATTCGACACCCTTGAAAGGCCTAAAATGGAAGGAAAGAAGTGCAAACCCTCGATAGAAGCGCCACCGGTGTTGGAATTAAAGCCACTCCCCTCTCATCTTGAATATGCTTACTTAGGGAAAGACTCGACTCTACCAGGTTATTGTTTCGACAACGTTAATCGACACCCAAAAAGAAAAATTGCTACGAGTTCACGAAAGTTCAAAACAAATGATTGGGTGGACTATAGCGGACATTCGAGGTATTAGCCCTCTTCAGAGATGCACAAGATTTTAATGGAAGAGGGATCAAAACCAACCATTGAGATGCAACGAAGGTTAAATCCCATTATGAAAGAGGTGGTGAAGAAGGAAATTATAAAATGGTTGGATGTCAGACATATCTACCCAATCTCGCATACGTTCATGGGTAAGTCCCATATAAAGTGTACCAAAAAAAAGGGGCATAACTGTAAAAAATGAAGCGCATGAGCTTATCCCGACTAGAATCATTACAAATTTGGAGAGTATGTATGGATTACCGCAAAGTTGAATAAAGCCACACGCAAGGATCACTTTCCTTGCCGCTCATTGATCGAGATGTTGGACAAAGTTAGCGGGACCTCAATTCTACCGTCTCGTTAGATGGATATTCGGGTACAATCAAATTGCCATAGCACCGAAGATCAAGAAAAGACCACGCTTCACATGTCCATATGGTACGCTTGCATTCCGGCGTATGTCCTTTGGTTTATGTAATGCGCCGCTACGACCTTTCAACGTCAGTATGATGGCAATCTTTTCCGATATGGTCGAGTAGAAATTTAGAGGTGTTCATGGATGATTTCTCCGTGTTGGCGATAGTTTTGACTTCGTGTTTGAATAATCTGATCTTGGTGTTAAAAAGATGTGTGGAGACTAACTCGGTACTTAATTGGGAAAAATGTCATTTTATGGTACAAGAAGGGTTATTCGGGACATAAGGTTTCCGTGATCCGGATTGGAGGTGGATAGAGCGAAAGATTAATACAATTGAGAAACCGCCTCCTCCTTCATCTCAGAAAAAGGCATTCGAGTTTCTTGGGACATGCGAGCAGGTTCTATAGACGCTTTATTAAAGATTTTTCAAAAATCTCAAACCCCTATGCTCACTCTTGGAGAAAGATGTACCGCTTAAGATGGATCATGCATGCATTGAGGCATTTGAGGTATTAAAGAAGAAATTGGTCTCTGCACCACCATTGAAGCGCCATTGGTCTTTACTGCTTTGAATTGATGTGCGACGCCATGATTACGCTGGTGGGAGCCGTATTGGGACAACGTCATGATAAGATTTTTCATACTATCTATTACTCTAGTAAGACATTGACGGATGCCAAAATTAACTACACAACAACCGAAAAGGAATTACTTGCGGTGGTGTTTGCTTTTGACAAATTCAGAGCTTATCTCCTCGGCACTAAGGTAATTGTTCACACTCGATCATTCACCTATTAAATATCCGATTGAAAAGAAAGATGCTAAACCACGATTATTAATTGAGGGTACTTGTTGTTACAAGAATTTGATTTGGAGATCCGGATGTAAAAGGTACGTAAAAAATCAAGTGGCGGATCATCTGTCTCGGTTGGAAAATAAAAAGGAAATGTAAAGAAGACAACTCAAAGATTAATGAGGAATTTTGGATGAGCAACTGCTCCGGGTAACTACCATAACGCCTTGGTATCTCGACTATGTCAACTATGTGGTTGCCAAGGTGTTACCACGGATTTGACATCACAACAACGGAAGAAGTTTCTCCACGATGCGAAACAATATTTTTGGGATGAACCATTTCTGTTTAAAGCATGTGCAGATCAAATGATAAGACGTTGTGTACCTCACGAAGAAATGGATAGTATATTAGGCCACTGTCACTCCTCAGATTACGGAGGTCATTATTCCAAAGGATCGTCAAACGACGCCCAAAGTACTACAATCGGATTCTTCCGCCCTCTTTATTCAAAGATGCTTATCTCTTTGTGCTAAAATGCGATCGATGCCAACGCGTAGGTAATATCTCCAAGCGCAATGAAATGCCACTTAACACAATTTTAGAGGTGGAACTATTCGACGTGTGGGGTATCGACTTTATGGGACCATTCCCATCTTCGCTGAATAATCGTTATATCTTATTAGCAGTCGATTATGTTTCCAAATGGGTAGAAGCCGCAGCGTTACCCACGAATGATGCCAACGTTGTCACCCGATTCTTAAAGAAAAACATTTTTACCAGATTTGGGACACCAAGGGCTATAATAAGTGATGAGGAACGCATCAACAAGCGGTTCACTAAATTGCTTGTCAAATATGGAGTTCGTCACAAAATTGCAAAACGATATCACCCACAAACCAATGGCCAAGCAGAGAGGTGTCGAATCGGAAATTAAGAGGATCCCGGAAAAGTAGTCAATCCGTCACGAAAAGATTGGGCGTTGCGTCTTGACGACGCTCTATGGGCTTATCGAACAGCGTACAAAAACCCGATCGGCATGTCCCCGTACAGAATGGTCTTTGGAAAGGCGTGTCATCTTCCGGTCGAGCTAGAACACAGTGCACACTGGGCCATTCGGAAATTAAACTTTGATCTAGAAGTAGTAGGTGAAAAACGGTTACTGCAGTTGAACGAGATGGATGAATTCAGGTTCAACGCCTACGAAAATGCTAAGCTATACAAGGAGAAAGTCAAATCTTGCACGATAAAAAAATTCTCGATAGAACATTCATAGCACCGGCCATCAAGTACTCACTGCTCAACTCACGCTTGCGTCTATTTCGAGAAAATTGAAATCCGTGGTCCGGACCATTTGTAGTCATATCTCATCCTCCCACACGGAAACATTGAGGTTGAGGAACCGAATTCAAAGCGTACATTCAAGGTCAACGGTCAACGTCTGAAACACTATTAGAGCGGACCAATCGAATGCCAAGCTACGGTCCAGTACCTCTCAGACCCAGTGGACAACTGACCAACACCGCAAAGTCGGGCTGACGACTGTAAACCAAGCGCTTCTTGGGAGGCAACCCATGTAGTTCCATAACTTTTTCGTTTTATTTGATTTTATGCCTCTTAGAGTTAAACTTTTCTTATTTTCACTGTTATTCTGTAGTAGAGAAGACTCCAAGTTTATTAAACTAATTCCTACAATCGTCCGGTATGCACGCATACAGTGTCAATTCCAGCCGCCCGGCGCCACATCACTAAGGATCACAGCGCCCGTGCCGCTAGCTCCGTAGGTGAAGATAAGGCCCAGCGCTTCCGTGGCTGATTCTAGTTCAATCACAGGCGCCCGCCGCTAGGCTCCGTAAACGAAAATAAGGCCCAGCGCCCGCCACCGCCTTTCGATTCAAACCAGCGCCCCGCCACCAAGCATCCTAATCGATTCACGCACTTGAGCCCGGCGCTCCTAGTTATAACCTAATACGCCCAAGACTGGGTCAAAGTTAGACATTGTCCTTTAAAACCTTGTCGTGCCCTTCTACCCCAAATTCCTTCCACACGCCGGCACAGCAGGTCAGTCACCCTCTCTTCATCTTCATAGCACAAAGTCATTAAACTTTGGATAATTGTCTTCCACTCATCCACCACGCTTTAATCCCTTCCTTTCATATTGGTCGTCTGCATCTTGTGTGCCGAATTCTACTCCTCCAACTTCTTTAGAAGTAACAAAGGTATGATTTGATGTGTTTTTCAATTATTGCGAATTAAGATGCTCTTCTTCGTTATTCTTGTCATCTGGAAATCTAATGGATCATATAGATAACGCATTGATGTGTGACGTACTGCTACACACGAGGTTCATGCACGCTACATGCATGGCATGAATAGACAGGGAATTAATAATGGATTGAACAAGTTCTCAGTTGCTATCTAGGTGTTTGACAAATTGTCTGACTCAATAATCCTGTGTAACTTACATACTCGCCAATTTCATGCCTCACCCCCACCTGCGTTCTCACACTACCGGTGTTTTATACAATTTCTATGTACTGCTAGGCGCATATTTATCCAACCGTACATTCTTTTAAAGCTAAACTATGAATATGTTTTATTTGCAGAATTCTCGACATGGCATCCAAACGTCATCGCAGCTCAGGGTCCGGGGTCGCTTCAACTTCCCCGCCAAAATTTGACAGCAGGCGTTTTGTTAGTGTTGCGGCTCAAGAACGCTACAGCCGCATGGCCACCCGCTCACTAGTCCCCGAACGGGGTCTCCGTCCCGATCAAAACAAGGATGGAGACATAGCGAAGATGATTGTTTGAGCGTAATCGGTTCGTCCCTCACCGAATGTACTGACATAGCAATGATTGCGGTGGTCAAAGAATTCTATGCCAACTTGCTCGAGCATGACCATTATGGGGTGTTTGTCGAGGGTAAGACCGTGGAATTTGGCGAGGAGGATATCAATGGGTGCTATCAACTACCCTTAGAGGGCCTTCATGATGAATATGCTTTCGCCAAGTGAGTGATGGGCCGGACTATGAAAAGATTATTCGGGAGTCGTGTCAACCGGGCACTACTTGGTCCATCCATGAGCGTGGCGGCATGACCTTCCCATTGTCTCACCTCGGTCTATATGGAAAGGCATGGTATCCCTTCATATGCATAAAATTGATGCCTCGCACACATGTGAGTCACGCCACCAAAGAAAGGGTCGTGCTATTATACTCCATCATACAAGGCCTACGAATCGATGTTTCGCCATCTTATTCAAAGAATCGATGCTCACAAGATCTCGCCATGGGACCACATGAGGGTTACCACATCCGTCCCTGATCTGCGTCTTATGTGCTAATTTGGGGTCAAATGGAAATCAGACGAGATGATTCAAACTCCTATGCCCGTGTTGGACCACAACTTGATCCGTCGTTATAAAGTGTGGTCCGTGGCGCTAATCACCCTAGGGGACCGGGTTTCATTATCCCCACGTTACGCCTCCACGAGCCCCACCACCTCGGGCTCCCCATCCGCATTTTACCCTCGGCACCGCTTTCATCGAGGTGTGGTCCCCAAGTCGCCCAAATGAGATAGATACCGGTGGTTTACAACATTGAGTCCCGAATGTGCGCTTATCGGAACGCCAAGACATGATTTTCAAGTATTTAGTTGACCAATTTGTCGCATTGAATGCACTCGACCATCCGACCCATCCGGGCATTCCACTTAGCCATTTCCCTACGGCTCCCTGCTTCGCCATGTTTCCGTCCGATCAAGAGATGAGCGAGGACGATGATGCTCCCCGTAAGAATAAATTCGCCGTGAAGTCCTCGGTTTTATTTTGACTTATTTTTTTTTTCGCATGAGGACATTGCTCTAGCTTAGTTTGGGGTGGTTACGCTTTTATTTTCACCAGGTTGTAGTTTATTATTAGTTGTGGATTGATTATTAGTAAAGTTGCATTTAGGATTGCATGTTAATTCCAGCTTTTGAGAGTCGCATATATATCTGGGGCCAATGAGGAAAGTAGAATTGCATGAACACGTCTAGTAAGGATTGTTGATTCAGTGATATGATTTTCGTGACTTGAATTGGATCTTTATCTGTTTGACATTGATATTATAAGAAGGCACTTGGAAATAAAACGACCATGTTAGCTATGATAGTTTAAATGGTTAGAGAATAGAGTTCTAAAGGGGGATTGCTAGTGATATGGAAGAACAATTTGAATAACTAGATAAGACTGAATTCATTCATAAACTCGAGTTTGGGGGGAAACATTTGGAATATAAAAAAAAAATGTTGAGTCTTGTGGTGGGTTGAGGGGAACCACTCCCCATAAACACAAGCGTGAGATGGAGCGTAAAACGCACTCACCAACCATCTATAATTAAAAATAAAAAAAAATAATAAATAAATAAAAAAAAAATAAAAAAATAAAAAAATAAATAAAAATATATATATGTATAAATAATAATGATAATATACAGGGTGACTAGTCTTGTTTCGGGGCCTGTGTTACTTGAGCAAGTACGCCCGAAGGGGTATCTTAAAACCTAGCGCCCTAAGGTCTTAAATGGTCTGGGAGTCGTTGGTCGAAAGCTCGCTAAGGGGTAACACTGCTAGCCTAATGGGATGAGACATTGCACAGTCATTTACGTAGAAAAAAAAAAAAAAAAAAAAAAATAAAAAAAAAAAAATAAATATATATTCTAGTTTGACTGTTGAATTCGGGTAAGTGTTTTGAGTTCAGTTGAAACAAGTTTATTTGATGAGTTCTCAAGTTCACACTGTATGATGCCTACTAAGAAAGTTATTCTCTCTCATATTTTTGTCTTTCATGGGTTCGCATGGTCGTGGACACACACGCACAATATCAGTAATAACAGATTTAGATCCGTTGATTGTTGGGATATTGTCGATCTGTTTTTACATGAGGAATTAGCATGTTTACGTGATTTTCTGAGGCATATGGATCTACGTGAGCTCTTGGATTGCTGGAATTACGAACATATAAATATAAATAGTTTGCATGTGCATGATGTTTAGTTTTGTTTGGTGATTTTAGGCTTTGTCGCATGAGGACACGCAACGATTTAAGTTTGGGGGTATTTGATGAATGGGCAGTATACCCATAATTCGGATATATTTAGACTTAAATTATTGCATTCTTAAGTTATTTAGTAGCATTTTTATTGTGTTTATATCTTGTTTGGCAGATTTGGAAGCTGGAAGGGCAATTATGGGAATTTTAAGCATTGAATGGCAATTTGGTGATTTCAATGAAGTCCAAAGCGACGGGCTACTGAAATTGTACTATCCTCGTTGGCAACGGGCGCCGAGCCTCATTGGCGTTGACCTGGATTAAGCGTTTGACTTCTCGGTTGGACTTAATTTGTCTATTAAGGGCTAATAATAAAACCTAATTGGAGGAGGATTGTGGGGACTATAAAAAAAGAAACTAATTCTTTGAATTAAAAGGGGATTGGATTTATTTGGCAGAGAGGATTGAAGGAGCTTTTCCATTGAAGATTACAGGAGATTACTTGGAGCTTCAAGATTGGCTACAGAGTTTCTTCTTTTTCTCCTTATTTTTTTATTTGTAATTCTTTAAGGATGATTTATCAACAAATAATGATTCTTATTTCCGTGATGAACTAATTCTTTAATTAAGATTTCAATTGAACCTTTTATGATTATAACTTAGTTATTCTGTCATTATAATTATTTATGTTGAAGTGGATTGTTTATCATGTTTTGATTTTAATGATTAATTATTTGGCCAATAATTAGTGTGTTACTCTAGAAGGAATTGGGAGAGGAATTCTAGGGTTAGAACTAGACATGATGACATGTGACTCGATTATTTACACTAGTAAATAATTAGGTTTGTGAATTGAATGAAAATATCTCTTCACACCGCATGTAACATATAAGGAATTGGGACTGGAAAGAGTTTAATCCAATTGTTTTACATAGGAATATAGCAAGGTTAATCTGGGTTAAATAGAAGTCAATTGATCACTTGGAAGAGGGCTTTTGGCATTTGAAAATTCCTGTTAACAATCCATGAGACATAGTAATTGGTATGATTAGATAACTGATTTATAATTCATAATTGAGGATATTGAAGTCTTAATATTTACCTACCGGAAGTCATTAACTCAAGTAATAGCTTAGTTAATTGTTTATCTTAGTACAAGATTCTTTAAGTGTTTAATTTTGAGTTACTAATTCGTAAAATCGCAATTTCTCGTTGTTTGAATAAAATTGAATTGATATAGTATTAGTAGTTGAAATTTATTAATTAGAACTCCCTGTGGGAACGATACTCAACTTATCACTTTATTACTTGTTGACCACGTATACTTGCGTGCTGTGTGTAACTAGATTTTACTCAACAATCTTTCAAAACTGTTCTTCGTTTTCTAGGTTACCCAGAAAACAAAAACAGTCCGACTCGTCACTTTTGAGCTTCCACAACTTGCTTCCTATGTTATGCTATAGTGATGTAATTGGTGCAGTGTATAGCCAGTATGACAAGGAAGAGATCCATCTCATAAAATAGATATAACAACAACAGAATCGCTAGATCCATACCGGTCAAAGTCTGTCAAACGATACGTTCATCTGTTTTCTAGGTTACCCAGAAAACATAAAACGAGCTCGTTTTACCTACTTTGACTAGCCACTGTGCTCAGCCTATTTGATGTTAAGGTGATATTAAAGCATTAACATAAAGTCTAAACAACATGTTACAACTCTGATACAGCAACCATAACAAATCATAAAACCAATTTCATATCTAAGCCTTCAAACTTCTTATCAGACCGATCTGGGCAAGTTCTGGGCTGCCCAGATTTGCTTGGTCATGGTCAGTCAATGAGGTTTGACCACCCATAACTTGAAATCTGTTCATGCTCTGACTTTGATTCAAGTTCCAGAATACAGATCTCATATCTTATTAACGATCACTGAGATATGAGATATGACATTCGTTGTCAGACAACAAAAAACATATTTTCTAGATTTTGAAAAACTTCAAATCTGAGCCTATGGATGTTATGGATCTAACATCAATCAACCCCAGATCATCTATATAGACTATAAACAACATGTTTAAACATTAAAACATAACATTTAACATAGGATCAAGGGTCAGATTTTTGTTTAGGGTTTATACCTTTATATGAACAAATCTTGATTCTAGGCTACTGATCTGTTAATGGAAGTCACGAGGCTTGATTTTGGGACTGATATGGTAAGAGAATTCGTGGGTTAGAGAGAGGGGGACTTGGTAAAGTATAAATGCACAAATGAACTAAATGAGGAGCTTTCTCTCTCTTGATCATATATATTACTTGGATGCAATGTATTTGGATGGGGTAATGGCTGAGAGTTGGAGTTTTTTAGCACATAGCTAGACTAGGGTTGGTGACTTGCCAATATATGGCAAGATTTGCAAGCAACAAATCTAAGAATGTGACAAAAAGGGCATTTTGGTCATTACCCTTGACATTTTAATGGCAAGCTTGTCATTTGTCCCAACCCTTAGGGTTTAAAAAAAATTAACTTTTTTAGGATTTTGAAATTAGGATTAAAAATGAAACTTTAATTTCTTAATTTCCAAATTAGGATTCCTTAATTAACTTAGGTTTTCTAATTATATAAAACATGATAATTAGGTTTAGGTATTCATTAATTAACCTTAGGGCTTACAATTAGCAATTAGGGTTACTAATTTAGAAATTAGGGTTACTAATTTAGAAGTTAGGGTTTCTAACTAACCATTAGGGTTTTCTATAATTAGGGTTTTCCTAATTAAAATAAATATCTATAATAATTGATATTAATCACATAACACAATTTTTGACCGATCTTAAACTCTAGTTTGAGTTTCAAATTAGGGTTTCTTATAATAATACATGGTTTTGTGATGATACACCATAATTGACCAACCATTATCTGTCTATACATACAGTACATATTTATAGCACTGAAATATATTTAATATAATATTATTATTCTCATTCCTTATTCCAAATCCAGAATTAGGGTTTGGATTCCAAATCTGATATATCTTTCAAATGCGTACCTTAATTAATTAAATTAAAATAATTAACTTAACTAATTTGAATAAATTCATATAATAAAATATTTGTTCTAATAATTCTAATAACCATTTCATATATTATTTCAATAATATAATTATCATATTTTTATGGAAAATAAATAATAAAAACATTTCTACTATAAAATTAATTACTATAAGAATATAATTTATAATGATTAATAATTCTTAAAATTATTTATAATTATTCAGGTAATATATTTTCATTTATCACAAATATACATGTACATTACTTGGCACATATTCCCACCTTTAAAATAAAATAAAATAAAATTAATATACAAAAATTTCTTATTTATTTATATAGAAAATATCGGGTTATTACATTCACCCTCCCTTATAAAGATTTCGTCCCCGAAATCACCGTTTCAAAACATATACCTATTAGGGTACATATCATACACAGTCATTTCAGGTAGATCTCGCTCAGATTCGATTGGACTGATCTTTAACTATTCAACATAAAGCTTGTCTATCTAATTAAACATAAGTTTGATTTCTAAAAGAACTCAAATTCCTCCTTCAAAATTTCTTTATAAAATAATTTGCTATATATACGAAAATAAAAGTTATTTTAACAATACATGGAGTTCCATTCCCAGCTGCCACGGTATCCTAGACCGTCATGTTGAAGACTCTCGCGGTTGATTTTGTTAGTTTGTTGGTTGAAGTCGGTTCTGTGATCGCCAGAGTCCCGCTGCCTTTTCCCGTGGTTACACTCCCCGCCTCCATTCTCCTCTTTGGACAATCCTTCACCGTATGTTCCATCGACCCACACAGAAAACACCCACTGTTCATCCTTGGGTTGGGGTAGTTGGGAGAGATATGGCCCTCCTGCCCTCACTTGTAACATACAAACTTACCCTTTCGATACTCACAAGAGTGATTATTCTCACAGTTCCCACACTGAACTACCTGCTTCTTTACACCTTCCTGTTTCACCTGAATATTCCTCAAATTGATCCCCTTTCTTTTCTCACCCCTATTTCCACTATTAGTTTTTGACCTTCACAGCTCCTTCGACCTTGCCCTTATTCCTTTTCTCCTTGTTGTAGAGGCTCATGGCCTCACTCCCTTCTTCGGCTATGATAGCCTTTTCAATGAGTGCTGCAAAAGTGCTTATCTACAACACTGCCACCTTATTGTAGAGCCAGTGTTTTAATCCCAACTCAAACCTTCTTTCCTTCATAGCCTCCGTATCCACCTAGTATGGAGCGAACCTAGCCAATTCATTGAATTTTGCGGCATACTCCGCAATAGTCATGTTATCCTGCTTTAACTCCAAATATTTTACCTCCATTCTCGCATGTATACTAGCTGAGAGATAGTTTTCGAAAAACTGAGTTTTAAACCTAGCCCAAGTTACCACACCTTCTCCTGCCCTCGCTTCATTTGCTTCCCACCAAAAATTTACCGCACCTTTCATCATATAGGTGGAAAAAACAGTCTTTTTCCCCTCATCTATCCTAGCAATTACGAACGCCTTTTCTATCTCTTTAACCCATGTCTGGGCTTCTATAGGGTCAGTTGTACCTCTTAATTCTGGCGGTCCTACAACCTTAAAATCTTTGAAGTTTGCCAAGCGATTGTATGGCGGGTTCCCTGCGGCTGGTATTCCCTGCTACATAGCCTGAACTATCATGTTTGCAAAGTTTTGCATCGAGTATAGTTGTTGTCCTCCAGCATTGTTGACAGATTTTTCTACCCTTTGATTTCGAGTTCGATGTCTTAGCGACATTATCTGATTAAATAGAATCATAAATTTAGCTTACATTCTAAACCTTATTATATAAGTTTAATATATCAAACTTATTTCATAAATCAAACATAGATTCATATTCATTCAGCTAATTCATAGTACTTTACATAACTTATCACATACTGTTATCCCTTTGTGACAACAAAAGTTGGGATTTACTGATATGACTTATACAAAAGTTGAGAATATTATATTACACAAGCACATTATCAAACATACTTAATCAACTACTAATCCTAATTATTTCCTACACCTTTTCCTATTTCTGGACAACCTTTCGCCCAAGGACCTTCCTACCCATAATTAAAACATGCTCCTTGTTTAAAGTCGGGACAATGAGGAGATGTATGTCCCTCATGGCCGCAAATATAACATATCTTTTTCCCTTGGTTCTTATCGAATTTTCCAAAGTCGTGGTCTTTCATCTTTCTTTTCCCCTTATTGCTCGGAGCTGCACACGATATGTTTCTTTTGGCTCCCATCTAGTCAATTTGGATTTTAAGCTTATCTTGTTCTTCCATTATTTCTATTAACGCCTTTCGCAACTGACTATTTAATAGCTTTTCTATTTTCCACAACTTTTCCAGAGAAGAAACCTTGTTCCTCAGATTTTGCACTTCCGTTCATGCTTGATCAGCTCTAACTTCAGTGTCCGAATCACTATCTGTTAATTCCACCATTTCTGGATCCGGTACTATGTTTTCCAAAATAACCACATCATCCGAGTTGTTTTCATTGTGAGCCTCTATTTTAGCTATTGGCTTCGATATTAGCTCGGGTGTATGGATTTGATCCTTCTTCATGTTATAATCATATAATAAGCCTTTTCCACCTGACATCTACACACAAATTATCTAGATTAGTATATAATATATACACACAAAAAATAATACTTTTGTATAAGTTATCTTTTATTTTGTTTGACGATGAATTTATCCAATTCATCTCTTTTTTAAACTCTACGAGTTATTTGTATTTTCAACGTTTCCCTCTGTTCTAAGGTTATTGCCTAAGGTCTATCCCACCTAAAGTTTCTAACCCTAAGCTTTGATACCAACTTGTGATGCCCCCAAATTCAGGTACTTGAAACTCGAACTCGGTGCTTCACGATACCATTTCTATGAGTGGAATAATATTAATAATAATAACATTAATATAAATACCAAACTTAATTTACATATCAGAGTCTAAATCCCAGGTACGCGACCTTTAAACATTCATTACATGATAATTACTAGATATCATTATCTTAATAAAGTCAAATTATTACACAGGATAACGTATGACTTATTCTACAACCTTTCCTTTTCCTTTGTTCCTAGCAGAGCTTTCTGGTTGATCACACTTAGCTGAAAACATTTAATGTAAAGCAAGAATAACCATTTGGGTGCCCATCAAGTAATGGCAAAAATAAATATTAGCTTAAAGGATTTAATGTTTTCTTTGAATGACACTTCTACAAAGAATCAGCTGTTGTGAAGTAAGCTGAACCAATAATAATAACATATCAATTCTATATCAAATTTTTGAAACTACGTATTGACTATAATTGGAGATCAGTCGACAGACTATGAACATTATTTTCTATTTTCAAAAGGGTTAAGCAGAACTTCATCTGTAAACCATCATAACTTACAGGCACGTGGGGTGATCAACCCGTTATGCCCTATATTGATCAATACTACATGCAAGAACAATATTATTGTTCATCTTATCCGCCTTTGGCGCACAAAAGTTTTCCTATATTCGGGATGTTCATACTTAGTCGGGAATCCGAACCAAAATAATTTGATTGGATAATAATAAAGTTCTATCTTGTTCAACAATATCTTTAAGTTTGTGTCTAGCCGAATCAAATAGCTTAGACAACTTTTAAGTCAAAGTATATATACTGGGAATCAATAAGTATGTATCAACATATGATTAAATACAATGATTATCCAAGTGAGGACACTTGTATAACCATATTTAGAAATTAACGAACGGAATATATAACTAGATTATACAATAGTACTGTATTGATAAACAATGATCGGATAATTTAAGAACTTGTATGAATACAAAAGATTGGATACATAATTGATAATAATAGTTAATAATCTGGCATAATAATAATATAATTTTGAAACTTTCTTACTCATGTCCATTGCATAAAGTAAATGCAAAGGTATGATACTTGCCTGAGCTGCTGCATACAATTATGCAACTTAGTTTTATCTTTTATATCGCAACCTATCATTAATAAGATCATTTGTTCGATTAGAATAACATACAATAACACATAGTACTGCTATTTGCAGTCAACACATAACCTGATCATAAATAAATACGTATCAAGTCAAATTATATAAGTCTAGATCAATTTCTGAAATATTTCGGTGTACCGACGACTTTATCAGATAATTATCAAGTGTAAAACTTTATTCTGTAGTTCATTATTACTTTAGATATTTTAAATATCAGTCGTATTATTTTTCATAGACTTATAATAATTTTTAAATAATTATTATAATTTATCATGATTTTTCAAACACTAGAATCATTATTAAATGATTTAAATAATAAATAATTCTATTATTATTAATATTTAATTAATATTAAATTATTAATGAAACCTTTTTCAAAATATTAAAGTTATTTATAATAACTCAAAATATTTTAAAAATATTTTATTATCCTTAAATGATTTTTAAAACATTTAAAATAATTTTTAAATAATTATCATTAATATTTAAATATTAATGTACTATTTTCAAAATATTAAAATTCATTTATTATAACTTAAAATATTATTAAAACATTTATATCCTTTTAAATGATTTTTAATTCAATAAAACCATTTTAAAACTATTTATTTAATATAATTATTAAATAACTCTAATATCATTTAATATTAAATTATTAATTAAATTTACCTTTAAATATTAAAAGTTATATTTTATAACTTCAAATATTTTTAAACTATTTATTTTCATTTAAAATGATTTTTATAATATTAAAATTATTTTAATTAATTTATTTAATATAATTGTTAAATAAATCTAAAATCATTAATATTAAATAATTAATGAAATTTGTCTTAAAATATTAAAAGTTATATTTTATAACTTAAAATATTATTAAATACATTTTTATCATTTAAAATGATTTTTAATATAATAAAATCATTTTTAATTAATTTATCTAATGCATTTATTAAAAAAATAAAATATCAATAGTATCCAAATAAATATTAATATTTATGAAAAATATGTCAAATTATTAAAAATTAATTTTTATAACTTAAAATAAATTTTAAAACTATTTTTGGAATTTTTAATAATTAAATTCTATTTTTAAATGATTTTTGGAAAATAAAATGAAATAAACCTGTCGCTATAGCTTTTAGCGATAGAATCTGCCACCTTAGGTGTTCTGGAGGCTTAAGAACATGTTTAAGCAGTTATCGAGTGACCTACTTTGACTAGTGATCATTCAATGTGTAATGTGTTTCTGGGCTAACTATCGATCAGATCTTGTAGTGTTAGTGTAAAAGTACAAGTATCAAGCACATTCTCAGTCCGATTACAACATACAAGCAAAAGATATGGAAGCTCAAACTATCTGTCAGAATTGTTCTTTGTTTCCTAGGTTACCTAGAAAACAAGAACAGTTCAACTGATCACTTTTGGGCTTCCACAACTTGCTTCCTGTGTTATGTTATAGTGATTTAATTGGTGTATTGTATAGCCAACATGACAAGGAAGAGATCCATCTCATAAAATAGATATAACAACAACAGAATCGCTAGATCCATACCGGTCAAAGTCTATTAGACGATCGTTCATCTATTTTCTGGGTTACCCAGAAAACAAAAAACGTGTTCATTTTACCTACTTTGACTAGCCACTGTGCTCAGCTTATTTGATGTTCAGGTGATATTAAAGCATTAACATAAATTCTAAACAACATGTTACAACTCAGATACAACAACCATAACAAATCATCAAACCAATGTCAGATCCAAGCCTTCAAACTTCTTGTCAGACCGATTTGGGCAAGTTCTGGGCTGCCCAGATTTGTTTGGTCGTGGTCGGTCAATGAGGTTTGACCACCCATAACTTGCAATCTGTTCATGCTCTGACTTTGATTCAAGTTCCAGAATACAGATCTCATATCTTACTACAACTACCAACATTCAAAGCACAAAAAATCATTAACGATCACTGAGATATGAGATCTGACATTCGTTGTCAGACAACAAAAAACATATTTTCCAGATTGTGAAAAACTTCAAATCCGATCCTATAGATGTTATGGATCTAACATCTATCAACCCAGGTCATCTATATGGACTATAAACAACATGTTTAAACATTAAAACATAACATTTAACATAGGATCAAGGGCCAAATTTTTGTTTAGGGTTTATACCTTTATATGAACAAATCTTGATTCTAGGCTACTGATCTGTTAATGGAAGTTGTGGGGCTTGATTTTGGGACTGATATGCTAAGAGAATTCGTGGGTTAGAGAGAGAGAGAGGGACTTGGTAAAGTATAAATGCACAAATGAACTAAATGAGGAGCTTTCTCTATCTTGATCTTATATATTACTTGTATGCAATGTATTTGGATGGGGTAATGGCTGAGAGCTGGAGTTTTTTAGCACATAGCTAGACTAGGGTTGGTGACTTGCCAATAAATGGCAAGATTTGCAAGCAACAAATCTAAGAATGTGACAAAAAGGGCATTTTGGTCATTATCCTTGACATTTTAATGACAAGCTTGTCATTTGTCCCAACCCTTAGGGTTTTAAAAAAAATAACTGTTCTAGGATTTTGAAATTAGGTTTAAAAATGAAAATTTAATTTCTCAATTTCCAAATTAGGATTCCTTAATTAACTTAGGTTTTCTAATTATATAAAACATGATAATTAGGTTTAAGTATTCACTAATTAACCTTAGGGCTTACAATTAGCAATTAGGGTTACTAATTTAGAAATTAGGGTTTTTAACTAACCATTAGGGTTTCTAACTAACCATTAGGGTTTTCTTTAATTAGGGTTTTCCTAATTAAAATTAATATCTATAATAATTGACATTAATCATATAACACAATTTTTGACCGATCTTAAACTCCGGTTTGAGTTTCAAATTAGGGTTTCTTATAATAATACAAGGTTTTGTCATGATACACCATAATTGACCAAATTATTATCTGTCTATACATACAGTACATATTTATAGCACTAAAATATATTTAATATAATGTTCTCATTCCTTATTCCAAATCCAGAATTATGGTTTGGATTCCATATCTGATATATCTTTAAAATACGTACCTTAATTAATTAAATTAAAATAATTAACTTAACTAATTTGAATAAATTCATATAATAAAATATTTATTATAATAATTCTAATAATCATTTCATATATTATTTCAATAATATAATAATCATATCTTAATGGAAAATAAATAATAAAAACATTTCTACTATAAAATTAATTAGTATAAGAATATAATTTATAATGATTAATAATTCTTAAAATTATTTATAATTATTCGTAATATATTTTCATTTATCACAAATATACATGCACATTACTTTGTACATATTCCCACCTTTAAAATTAATAAAATATTTTATGCAAAAAATTCTTATTTATTTATATAGAAAATATCAGGTTATTACATATGTCTCCCTCCTTGAGCCATTGGATTCTAGGTTTTTGCTTTAGAAGTTTTTCCTCACACAATAAAGCATCCTAGAGATTCCTAGTTTAGGTTTTTTGTAAATCTAGGAGACAAGAATCAGAAGGCCTAGTCGAGATAGCATGCTGAGTTGAATGGAGAAGAGCCCGAGCCTAATCAACATTAGAGAAGGGGTTACTAATTGATTTGTTGAGACTAATAAGAGCCCTCCTCACAGATTTTAATTTTCCAGATAGAACTTGCAAAGGGTCACCTGCGACAGGTTGGTTCCAGGCAGATAGAACCACAAGATGGAAATTTTCCAGACCCAATATGTAATTGAAGAATAGAAAAGGCTTTGGAATGTGAGGCAACTTTAGCCCAATATGAACAATGGCCGGGCAGTGGTCCAAAAGGTCCCTAGGGGAGAAAATAGCAGCAGGGAAACATTTGCATCCAAAGAGAATTGATAATAACTATATCTAACTTTCGATAGATAGGGTTTGAAATATGAGATTCCCACCAAGTATGACAAGGTCCAATAGCCCAAAGATCCACCAAGGACAACCCGACACCAAGTCCGTAAGTCCAACATATCTTACGAGCACGTCTAGGTAAAGATAAAGGGAAGGCTAAGGCGAACCAATAGATTGCCTTTGTAATAGTATAGGATGAATGTTTTTATTATTTTATATTATGACAAAGAATATATGTAATGGTTATAAAGAACTTGGGAATGAGAATATTGTTTTGGAATATATAGAAGACATATTCACTCTTTTGAAGTATTTCAATTGAAGTATGTGTGAACTGTAGCACCGTATAGCACCTTCTGTTGGGTTGGCAGATACCCGAATTTGGGGGCGTCACAGTTTGGTATCAAAGCTTTAGGTTATAAAACTTAAGGGGGGAAAAGAACCTTAAGTCATAACCTTAAGAAAAGTTAAAGAAGTAAAAGATGAAGTTACCCTAAAAATGCATTAAATGTGATATGTATTTTTATTATTCTACTGATGTGTACTATTCAGACTAAATTGTTTTATTGTAAATGTTAGGAAATAATGAGATGTATAGAGATATACATGTTGTTAGCGAGGAGTCCATAAATCAAGTAGAAATCTTACCGACCCCTGTAGCAGAAGTACCAGAAGTGGTTCTAGTCGAGTTTGGAGACTTGGAAAGCTTAGACCTCATGTCTTTTTTTATTGGCATGTCGGAGAAAGAGGTGGAGGTGGTGTCTTTTAACACCGTAGCACCTGTAGAAGAGATGACTCTGGGTGAGTCGATGAAGGCACTATTCATGACGATATTGAATAGAAATATCCAGTTGGGGAAGGAAGTGAGGGAGCTGAAGAAGGAGGTCCAGGAAATCCTGGATGACAAGAAGAGTATGGAGACTATGTGGGAGGAGGAGCACGATGAGAGAGTTTTGGAGAAGGACAAGGTCCACAAGCTGAAACAAGAGACTTTTGAGCTCAAGAAGGAGCTAAAGGTCAAGTAGCAGAAGATTGGGATGTCCTATATACATAAGAGTTCTCATACGGATTTTTAGCAGCAAGTGGATGGGTATCCGATAGAGGCAGGGTAGACTCGGTTTACTATAAGCCGAGATATTATAGCCAGTCTTACCAATACGGATTTTGAGAATGCCATAAGGCAGATGTAGACTAGTTAGTAACTAGAGTAGAGTTAAAGATGTACATATGTTGTATCTAGTAGTGACGTAAAACCCTCTTTTGTATATCAAAGGGTAGTCTTTTGTAAATCCTAATTTTTGGAAAGCAATTGCGGGATAGTAATGTAATCAGCTAAGGCTGAGTAAGAACGAATGATGTAGTATTATACTACAAGAAAACAAATAAATATAAGATTTTTTATGGAACATATTGTGCAATGAGTTTGAATTTATTGTTTAATAATGAATAATAACTAACTAACAAGAAGAAAGTAATAATGACGTGTTGTTTATCTTAACAGAAAATTGCCGCCAAGAAGAAGACAACGAAATCAAGAAGCTGATGTAAATCAATCGGAGGGAGGTCCGGTTAACCCGATGCAATAGTTTGTTAATTTACTACATTTAAGAATTTTAAAAGTGTCGGTCCACCGAAGTTCAAAGGAACTACGGACCCCATAGAAGCCCAGACTTGGGTGAAAGAAATAGAAAAGGTGTTTGTTATTACAAATGTCGATGAGGGGAAAAATGTTGTTTTTGCTACCTATACGATGAAAGGAGAAGCCAATTTCTTGTGGGAGACGAACCAGGCTAGGGCCAGTACAGAAAACCTTACGTGGACGCGGTTCAAGGATATTTTCTTTGAGAACTACTGACACCCCCAAATTCAGGTACTTGAAACCCGAACTCGGTGCTTCACGATACCATTTCTATGAGCGAAATATTACTACTACTAATAATAATAATATAAATATCAAACTTAATTTACATATATCACAGTCTAATCCCAGGTACGCGACCTTTAAACATTCATTACATCATAGATAATAAATATAATTATCGTAATAAACTTTAACTATTACATAGAATATAATAAAACTCATTCAAACAGCTTTCCTTTCTCCTTGTTCTTACCTAAACCTTCTGGTCGATCATACTTAGCTGAAAACATTTGAATTTAAAGCAAGAATGAGCATTTGATTGCGCAGCAAGTAATAACAACAATATATATTAGCTGAAAGAATTAAATGTTTTATTTGAATGACACTTCTACAATGAATCAACGGTTGTGAAGTAAGCTGAACCAATAATAACAACATATCACTTCTGTATAAAATTTTTGAAACTACGTACTGACTATAACTGGAGATCAGTCAACTGACTATGAACATTATTTTCTATTTTCAAAAAGTTTAAACAGAACTTTATCTGTAAATTGTCATAACGTACATGCACGGGGGTGATAAGCCCATTATGCCCTGTATTGATCAATACTACATGCAAGAATGATATTATCGTTCATCTTATCCACCTTAGATGCGCAAAAGTTTTCCAATGTTCGGGATGTTCATACTTAGTCGGGAATCTGAACCAAAACAATCTGGTTGGATACAATAAAGTTCTATCTTGCTCAACAATATTTTTAAGTTTATGTCTAGCCAAATCAAATAGCTTAGACGGCTTTTAAGTCAACATATACATACTCGAAATCAATAAGTATGTATCAACATGTGATTAAATACAATGATTACCCAAGTGGGGACACTTGTATAACCATAATTAGAAACTAACGAACAAAATAAATATCTGGATTATGCACTAATATTGTGTTGATAAACAATGATCGAATAATTTAAGAACTTGTATGAATATGAATAATTGGATACATAACCAATAACAATAGAGTTAATAATTTGGCACAATAATATGATTCAGAAACTTTCTTACTCATGTCCACTGCATAAAGTAAATGCAAAGGTAGGATACTTGCCTGAGCTGTTGCTTACAATAACGCAACTTAGTTTTATCTTTTATACCGAAACCTATCATTAATAAGATCATTCGTTCGATTATAATAATATATCATATCGCATAGTACTGCTATTTGGAGTCAGCACATAACCTAATCACATTGTCACATATGTTTAGCAGTCATTGAATCATAAACAAACACGTATCTAGTCCAAATATCTAGGTCCGGATCAATTTTTGAAATATTTCGGTGTACCGACGGATTTATCGGGTAATTATCGAGTCTAAAACTCCATTCAATAATTCAATAACTGTAAATATCAGTCATATTATTTTTAGATGACTTATACTAATTTTTAATTAATTATTATAATTTATCTTGATTTTTCAAACACCAGAATCATTATTAAATGATTTAAATATTAAATAATTCTATTATCATTAATATTTAATTAATATTAAATTATTAATGAAACCATTGCCAAAATATTAAAGTTATTTATAAGAACTTAAAATATTTTTAAAGTATTAATATTACCCTTAAATGATTTTTAAAATATTTAAAATTATTTTTAAATAATTACCATTAATATTTAAATATTAATGTATTATTTATCAAAATATTAAAAGTCGTTAATTATAACTTGAGATATTTTTAATTCATTTATATCCTCTTTAAATGATTTTTAAATTATTAAAACTATTTTAAAACTATTTATTTAATAAAACTATTAAATAATTCTCATATCATTATTATCATTAATTTTAAATTATTAATGAAATTATTCTTTAAATATTAAAAGTTATATTTTATAACTTAAAATATTTTAAACACTTTATTATTATTTAATATGATTTTTATAATATTAAAAATTATTTTTTAAAACTAATTTATTTAATATAATTATTAAATAATTTTAATATCATTAATATTAAATAATTAATGAAATTTACTTTTAAATTTTAAAATTTATACTTTATAACTTAAAATATTTTTAATTCCTTATTATCAATTAAAATGATTTTTCAATATAATAAAATCTTTTTTAATTAATTTATTTAATGCATTTATTAAATAAATTAAATATCAATAATTTTAAATAAATACTAATATTTATGAAAAATATGTCAAATTATTAAAAGTTAATTTTTATAACTTAAAATAAATTTTAAAATAAATTTTTGGAATTTTTAATAATTTATTTCTATTTTTAAATAATTTTTAGGAAATAAATTAATTAAAATTCATAAAACTATCGATATAGGTCTTTAGCCACAGAAAGTGTAGTCTAATGTGTTCTTGAGCCTTCAAAGTCAGTTTTCGAGTTGGGTAGTTTGACCATTGATAAATTCCAATCTATGAGGTTTGTGGGCAAGCTAAAACATTTTTCTTGTAGTACTAGTGTAACAATACATGATAAAACAACTAACAAGGTCATAGAACATCACAATCGAAAGTTATAAGCTAGTAAACTAACTGTCAGACGTGTTCATCGTGTTTCTGGGCTAACCAAAAAATCTGGTCATGGCCGGTCAACACTTTTCATAGCCTTATATTATGAAATTTGTTCATTATAAAGGTGTTCTAGACGTCGGGCTGTGTAGAGTAACTAATAGGGTATCACTGTTCAAACCTAAACATCAACAACAAGAAAGATCTAAGCCATCAAAGTAGCTGTCAGAGGCTGTTCTTCATTTCTGGGTTACCCAGAAATGAAGAACAAATCGTGGGTCTTACTTTGGCCTTCCACTACACATTAGTCTTGTAACATTTGGGTGATATAGTGGGTGCAGTTTGTAGTCAGCATGACAAGGAAGAGATACATCACTTAAACGACATCAATATAATAAATCAGAACCCATTTTGAATCTTTCATTTGACAAAGCACAAAGACGGTTCAGATTCATTCTACCTTAATTTTTCCAACTTAATATAAAGGCTCATATTTCTTCCCGCCCAAATTAAAATCACCCCTACACCCCACTCTCTCTCATGTTCACACAAAATCTCTATCTCCTCTCTTCTTCACTTTCTCCTTTTCTTTTTGTTTTATTTCTTATTTCAAGTTCTCTTGAATAATGGATGCAAACTCGATCAAAGAAGTCATACTTAGTACCTTACGACGATGATATCGAGAGAAAGTTTCAGAGGTTGAGTAAGTGAATAAAAGAGACTAGAGAGAACTTTGAACAACAAGAAACAATGGTTGCGGATGATCAGAAAGCATTACGGGATTATGCCACACCAAGGGTTACCGAGATTCAGTCGAGTATTACCAGACCTGCGATTACTGCTAACAACTTTGAGATAAAGACTGGTACAATACAGATGATTCAGAACTCGGTGCAGTTTAGGGGTTTGGCTAATTACTATTCAAATGAGCATCTTGTGAGCTTTCTAGAAATTTGTGATACCTTCAAGTATAATGGGGTATAAGATGATGCCGTGAGACTTCGGTTATTTCCATTGACACTGAGAGATAAGGCGAAGAGTTGTCTACATTTATTGGCAGTAGGTTCAATTACTACTTAGGATGACCTGGCTCAAAACTTCCTAGCAAAATTCTTCCCATTGGAAAAAATAACAAAAATGAGGAATGATATTACTACGTTTGAACAGTAGCATGGGGAGTCACTATATGAAGCTTGGGAAAGGTATAAAGAGTTATTGAGGAAATGTCCACATCACGGATTGCCCAAGTGGTTACAGATGAACACCTTCTGTAATGGGTTGAACAATAATCTTCTGACTAGTATAGACGCAGCATCAGGAGGAGCATTTATGGCTAAGAGATTCGAGGAGGCATATGATTTGATTGAGACTATGGCAGCTAATAAGTACCAGTGGCCAACAGCGAGGATGACTCAACCTAAGGCCGTTGGAGTTTTAGAAGTTGATGGAGTTACAGCTTTGGCAGCTCAGATATCTGCACTATCAAAGAAAATGGATGCCCTCACGGGAGTACTGGTTCAGCAAGTAGCATATATATGTGAGTTGTGTGTGGGGGAACATTCGACGGAGCAATGTGCAATAAATCCAGTAGCAGTTACAATCGTCCTCCAAACACATATCAGATTAACTAAAATCTGGGGTTAAGGAACCATCTCAATTATTTATGGAGAAACAATCAGAATCAGCAGCAAGCTCCACGACCATCATAACCCCTCAGATTTCAAAATTAGCACCAACAGTCAGCTCCGCAACATGCGAAGAAGTTAAATTTGGCGGAGCTTCTTTTGAAATATATATCAGGTAATGAGGCGGCAATGAAAACTCAGGCGGCTGCAATTAAAAATTTGGAAAATCAAATGGGACAGCTTGCGATGGCTTTGACTAATAGACCTCAAGGGTCTTTGTTGAGTGACACTGAAAAGAATCCCAGTGAAAATCAAGAGTAGTGCCAAGATATTACACTTCGGAGTGAAAAATAGTTAGAGGGGCAAATTGAAAAAAATTCATAGCCAAAGAAAGATGTTAAGGAAAGTGAAGAAAAAGTAATTGAAGAGAAAAAGGGTGAAGAAAGACAAGTGGCTAAGGAACATGCAGATGTTGTACCAGTTGTCTATCCTGTTAGAGTTTATGCCCTAGAGGCCAATTATTTGATATAATTGCTTAACATTTTGATATTATATTTGATTAAATAAATGAATGATTTTATTATGGTTTTATTTACTGCGTTATATAAATGTTAACATAATAAAATTCCTTAGAATAGTGATACAATTTATATAGTTTCAAGTATGTGACTTGAACATGAGATTATATAATTACAATTAGTATCATTGCTCTTAAATGTCCCTAGTCGAAAGTACCATTGTTGATAGGACAACAATGATGCATTGAGACTAGTATATGGATCGATCGATGACCAAATCTCATTGGTCATAAATATATGAGATATTAAGTTAATGCATAGGTATGTGTTAGAGTACGATGTACTGGACAGACCCACCATAAGAATTCTATGCGGAGCATCGAAGTGTCATTAGCAATTCTCATAGTAACAATGATGTAATGGTCCTTCGACCTGAAATCACTATATTTCTACACGAGAATTGATGTACTTTGATATCATCAAATGTCACCTTTAATAGGGTGGACTATAAAGGTGATTATTGGGTACATCATAAATCGTGTGAGGAATATGAGTGATCTAGATGGAATTTAACCATCCTATATATTAGGGGTGATATCCATAGGTCTCTTGATTGAGTAGGACTATGAAATGCATGGCCATGCTCAAATATTGATTTGTTTCATATAGTCTACTCATTGATCAAGAAAACTCATATTAAATTATGAAGAGTATGACACATTCCATGACTCGAGTTTAATCTAGGATATTAAAATTAAAAGGATTAAATTACATTGAAACATTGGTCACGAAAAGGTTGCATCGAATCATCGATCTTATTATTACTTGGGTAGCAGTGATGCATTACTAGATGTCGCTTACTATTTATAATTTTATAATATGATTTTAAAATTATTGCCAACGTAATAATAACCTATAGGGTCACACACAAAGAATGTTATTAAAAGGGAATTAATTTAAATTGTAAGGATTTAAATATATCAATATGATTGATAGTATTTAAATCATGAATTTAAATTAAAAGGATGCTTTGTATATGTATATATATTAATTAAGTAAGACTTAATTGAGATATAATATATATATATATATATATATATATAAATTCGGATTTTATTTTAATTAGATTAGGGTTTTGATTAATTCTGATTTATTGCTATATATATGTTATATCAGCGTCTTTGGAAAGTTAATCTAAACAAAAACCCTAGCCGCTCTTAGAGAGAGACTAGAGAAAACAGTTTCAAAAATCCTCATCCTTGGTGGCTAGTACCGCGATTCCTTCTTCTGCAGATTGTAGGACGATTCGTGGAGCGTTCGTGTGGATACCGTAGAGACAAAGTTCGTTCAAATTGCGTTAGAGATTTGACCGCATCGTTTAATCGCTTTCTTAATCGGTATACTTTTTAACCACTGAATTAACTATTTTCGCATGGATCCTGTTTATGGTTTTAAATTTGGTTTAAATTGTTCTATTTCTGCTGTGCGTTTCTGTGTCGAAACCCTACATATCCTCCACCAACGTTTTAACAAAGGGTTCAAAAGTAAAAGTTAGAAAAACAGTTCTCTAAATTCCTGGAAATCTTCAAAAAGCTACAGATAAATATTCCATTTACAGAAGCCCTAGAACAGATGTCGAGTTATGCTAAGTTTATGAATGGTATTTTGTCAAGGAAGAAGAAATTAGAAGATTATTAGACTGTAGTATTGATAGAGGAGTGTAGCGTGGTATTGTAAAGGAAGTTGCCTCCGAAGTTGAAGGATCCAGGTAGTTTCACTATTCCTTGCACTATTAAAAAAATGTCATTCAACAAATGTTTGTGCGATTTGGGTGCAAGTGTGAATCTCATGTTGTTATCAGTTTATACTCAGTTGGGTTTGCCGGCATCGAAACCAACGAACATCTCATTACAGCTTGCGGATAGGTCATATACTTATCCAAGGGGAATTATGAAAGATATATTGGTGATAATGGATTAGTTCATATTTCCAGCAGACTTCAGTATCCTTGACTATGAAGAAGATAAGAACATTCAAATTATTTTAGGGAAACCGTTCTTAGCAACTGGGAGGACTCTCATTGATATGGAAAAAGGAGAGTTAACTATGAGAGTCCAAGACCAAGAGGTTACGTTCAATGTTTTCAAAGCTATGAAATTCCATACGGATGAGGAAGAAAGTTTTAGAATGGATGTGATAGAGAAAATGGTTAGCGAATCTTTTTGTTTCAATTGTTGATTTCTCTTACCTGCCTACTGGGAACTCCCTTAGTGGTCTTTCGGGGGACTTGTTTGTTCAGTTTGGGGTCTCTAAACCTAATTCTCCGGTCATAGATGACGCTGACATTGAAGAATCTAATCAAGTCCCGGTTGAGGTTATTCTAGGCTTTGATGCCTCTTTTGAAGCTAAAAACACTACTGATGAAAACTTAGGGCTTCAGCCTGGATCCTCCATGAGTGAGATATTCAAAGTTGCGCAGATTTTATCATAACAAGGTAGTATTGACACTGCAGATGAGCGTAAAAGATGTAATACCTTGATAGATTTTATTAAAGTAAAGAGGCTTACTCTCCAAAATGTGAATGCATTTTCTTGTAAAGGAAAATTGGTTAGGCGGGTTGATGAACATGATCTATTTGATAAAAGTCATATACAAACTCCCTGCTCTGTTAAGGCCCCTGTCTCTGGTTTGAACGGTGGGACTAATATTTTGGAAGAGGGCGAGATTACAACCTTCTTAAAATGAGGGAAGTATAGGGAATGAAAGGGTTACAAAACATAGGGTGAATTTGGCTTCTTGCCAGGATGATTTTCTTGGGGTCCCTAAACAAGTTGTGCCTGCAAAGTAAACTTGGAGAGTTGTTGTTGCGCAAGGAGAAATAAAAACCAGTTTTAAGCTCGATTACTTTCCTCATTTCCCTCCTTCTTCGGAAAATGGGGTAATTCAAATTAGGCCGCCTTCTAATGTTCTTGTTCAGGGAATCAGTTTATGGAATTCGTGTCTTGTGGGTAGTTTTCTCAATGGACGATTGCATTTTAAGCTTGTAGCAGAAACTATTCATTTGTTATGGGACAAGTATGGTCTGTAAAAGGTTTTTCTGCAAGATAAAGGGTTTTTTATCTTCAAATTTGGTAGAACTAAGGAGCCTGATAATGTTCTTGCTCTTGGCCCTTGGTATTTCTCAAATAAGCTCCTCTGTATTAAGCAATGGAAGGAAGGCATGTACTTCAAATTTGAATCATGTACCAAAACTCCGATTTGGGTAAAATTCCATAATGTTCCTATGTCTTATTTATCTTCTGTCGGGCTAAGCTATTTAGCTAGTAGGATTGGCATTCTTCTCTTTGTGGACAAGATTACTGAAAAGCTAGAATCTATGACTTTTGTAACATTTTGCATTGAAATTTCCTCTGGCACATCCCTCCCAGACTGTTTGGAAGTGGTTGTTATGGATAAGGAGTCCTAATCTAAAAAATGTGTTATGGTTAAATTGGAATATAAAAATAGACCATAATCATGTATTCACTGTAAGTCTTTTGGACATTCTCGTATTAGATACCTGAGTGCAAACTATAAATGGGTTCCTAAAGGTCAGGCTCTTGCTCCTGCACCTCTGGATGCTAAGATTGTTTCTAGTACATGCTCTATTTCTACTTCTACTTCTACTTGCCAAGCTTGCCCTACTGATGATTGGACTGTAGTGGCTAAAGGGCCAAACAATCGATTTCCCCCCTTAGTCCCAAGGATGTTTGCCCTCATCCCTATGGTGAGGATGCAAACTCATTTTTGCTTACCATCCCTAGTGGTAAGGGTCTTAGCTGATGTTTACTATGATACTGATATCACCCCCTCACCTAATCCTTTTGTGGGAAAGTTGAACCAAATTGATGAAAAGGAAGTGAATGAAAAAGAAAAAGAAAAAGAGTAAAGACAGTCTTGAACAGGGCCAATCTTCAAAGATAAAGAGTAAAGGAGGGGGGAGCACTAAATCCCCAACTTAACCAAAGTTTTTATGGTTAATTTTTTCTCTATGAATATTAGAGGTGTAAATAGTAGGGCCAAATAAGCCAGTGTTAAAGATCTTATTTGTAAGTTTTCTTTATCTTTTGTTGGCCTTGTTGAAACTCGGGTCAAAGCTCCCAAATCCAGTACTATCGCTTATGCTATCTGCAGGAATTGGAAATGGCACTTCAATTATGGGTACTATGATAATGGGAGAATTTGTATTGGTTAGGACCCCAATATTTTGGGCTTATCTGTTATTACCTCCTCCTCTCAATTTATCCATTGCCTAGTTTTATCTATTGAACTTAAAGTTCAGTTTTTTGTAACCAGTATGTATGGTCTAAATTCCTCTTCTGAAAGAAAGATTCTCTAGAGGGACTTTAGGTTATTAAAAACTTCCATTGATAAACCATGGTACATGCTTAGGGACTTCAATGAAATGTTGTCCTTTTTCTGATATGAAGGGTGGACATGAGGTTTGGGATTTTGGTATGTAAGACTTTAAAGACTGCATTGAAGGTCTGTTCTTGGTGGACCTTCGGGCTATTGGACCTTGTTATACTTGGTGGGACTTTCATAGAGTTATGTTCAATTCTCTTTGGATGAAAATGTTTCCCTGCTCTCAGGCTATTTTTTCTCCTATGGACCTTTCGGACCACTGCCCAGCCATTATTCATATTGGGCTAAAGTTGCCACACATTCCAAAGCCTTTTAAAATCTTTAATTACATGGTGGGTCTGGAAAATTTCCACCGTACGGTTCTTTCTGCCTGGAACAAACATGTTGCAGTTGACCCTTTGCAAGTTATATCTGGAAAATTAAAATATGTGAGGAGGGCTCTTATTAGTCTCAACAAATAAATTTGTAACCTCTCATCAAATGTGAATCAGGCTCGGGCTCTTCTCCATTCTACTCTACATGCTCTCTCGACTAGGCCTTCCGATCCTTGTCCCCTAGATCTTCAAAAAACCCAATCTAGTAATCTCTGGGATGCTTTATTGTGTGAGGAAAAACTTCTAAAGTAGAAATCTAGAATCCAATGGCTCAAGGAGGGAGACAGGAATACTGGTTTCTTCCATAACCAAGTTAAGCACAGATGGAATAAAAATAAAATCTTATCCATTGAAGATCCTGAGGGGCATCTTATATTTGGGCACAATGAATTAAAGTGAATCGCAGTGGATCACTTTAGTGTGCTGCTGGGAACTCCGTCTCTTGCCTGCCATAGAGGTATTTATCATTTAGCTTCATCTTTTATGAATACGATAACCCCTTGGAAGCCAAGGCCCTGGATAGAGATGTAATTGAGGCAAAAAAAATTCTCTTCCTTAAAGTCTATGAAGCAAAAGAAAAGCCCGGGTCCAGGCAGATTTAATGATAACTTCTTTCTATCTACTTGGGATATTGTTGGTGTAACATTCCAAAATTTTAAAGTGTAATATTAAATATTTATTGATTGATATAAGTATTTAATGGATTATGTTTATTGTTGAAAAAAATAATTAAATATTAAATATTTATTTGCAATATTAAATATTTATTTAATTATATGGCAATTTGAGTTGATGTGATTTAATTAATTATTTGTTGAGTAAATAATTAAGGAGCTAAGAAAATTAATTGTTATGAGGTTATATACTAATTTAATTTAATAATTAAGTTAGAGATCTAATAATGATTAAATGAATTATAGTATTTTAATTGGAATTGTGATTAAAATAAAGTGTTAGTTGATTAAATAAAATTATAATTATAAAGAAATTATAGTTTTGTGATAATGATTTATGTATTAAAGTAATTTAATAGATTAATATTTGAATTGATTAAATTGATTATTTAATTAAATAGAAGTGTGACAAATAACCTTGTTATAAAGGAGTTATTAAAATAAATTAAGGGAGTTTAATTCAGTTTTGCCAAACAAGGCCTAATGCCTATTAAGTCTTTAATCTAATTGTGTTTTACCAAACAAGGCATAAGGGTTAATTGATTATTTTTAGTGGTTAGTCAAACAAGCCTTATGACTTTTGATTTTTAAAATAAAAATAACTGATGTCAGTTAAGTTAGAGTTATATTATATATTTAATAAATACATTATATCCATATACGTTATATTTTTATTACGTAAAATAAAGTTGGGAGAAGAGAGAAGAAGAAGAAGAACACAGAAAAATTTGAGAAAACTCTAGAGAGAAAGTGAGTGATTCTAACAGGTTTTTGAGAAAGGAATTGGAGAGAAGAAGCTTGAGAATAACCATCATCTTCTTAATCAAAGGTAGGAGCTAAATCTTTTCTTTAAAAAGTTAGTTTTCTTATTCTTCCAAAAAGTTCTCTTTGAAATTTTTATAAAGGATAAATTGTTGTTATGTATATAGTTGAATGATTATTGATTATAAGGTTATTCCATGAGTTTATATATGATTATAGATAAAGTAATTCATATATATATATATATATATATATATGTGTGTTTTGTGAAAGAAAGTATATTACAGTGTTTACATGAAAATATATATATGAACATGGCTTAGTTTAAAATAGAAATTTAAGGTTTAATTAGTTGTTAAATTGATAAATTGATTATGGAAATTGATAGAGTATGTATAATCATAACTATGATGTTTTAAAATTTCTGTTTTGATTGAAAAACAAAATCACATTGTTGATTTAAAAAAAAATATATGTCAACAATGGAGTTTTTGCCAAAAACTTTGAAATTAGGTGTTGTAACTTTGATGTTTATGTTATTTTATGAGTAGAAACATGTTAGAAGACTTCACAATATGTTTATATGAAGTCTATTTGTGTATTACATGTTAATCAGTCTATTAGATTCGAGCTTTTAGGCCAATTTGGCTTTTGTTCATACTGTTGCCGAGCTTGGTCGCCAGATTCTAGAGTCTCAAGTACAGTAAGCTACCAAAGAAGATTAATCTTACGCCACCATACCGCCATGTCAAGCCAACTAATAACTAATGGCCTGTGACCTGAGTCATGAGGTTAACTCACAATAAGTAGTCACGAACCACAATGAATAAATCGTAAGTATGAAAGAGTTAGCGTAAAGTTCAGCAGCTTTGTTTAGGTATACAAATTTTGAAAGTAAATGTTATGTGTTAATAATATTACTGTTAAATGATGATTTCAGTAGTATTAAACTATGAATGAGCATGTTATCAAGAGTTAATTGGTATTAACGTAGTTTGATTATGTGAATTGGTAATTTAACCTACATGATGTATACATTTTGTTTATATAGATATAAAATATTGGTAATGACTAATTATGTCATGATGACATATGTATAGGGTATTGATTCAAGTTGTAAGGTTTAGCTTGTGTTAAAGGCAAGTTTTCTAACTCTATTCTTATAATTGAGCAAGTTTTCTAATCCTTTATCTTATTGAACTAATTATTGTTTTCAATTCGATTACCTTATAATGATGCAAGCTGTCTAAACTTTGGTTTGATGTTGAACAAGTTATTCTTGTATTTCACTTGTTGTTTAGCATGCATAACTAAATTGCTATGCATGTTTAGTATTCAATTCTAATTAACCTTGGCTTAGTATTGTTCAAGCAAGGTATGCTATAGTTATTCAAATTGCATGCTATTAGATTATTCCTAATGCATAACTTTAGTTTACTATGATTGATTCAATCACTATTATTCTATAGTATAGTGTTATTGGTCTTATTCAACTACTCCTTAGTTGATGTTCGTTAAATTCCAAATTTCCTTGAAAGCTTATCCAAACTAAACTTACTTTAGTGCGGACTTGTATTCAAAATACTGAGATGAACAACTCTTTTAATAGAGGTTTACGCTTAGCGTTGAAGTAGTTGTGCACAATACATTGTATGAAGGGTTGATCCCCCTAAGTACGTGGAGTCCTTATAGTCTTATGGCTGTTAAAGTTAAAGTTGAAATATTACTTATAACTGTGGACATGAGTCGTGGTCATTAGACCCTCAGTGAATGTTATAAATTTCAGAAAGTTAATAGAATATATTGTTCAGTTCTATTGAGCCTAATATTGGCAATTGATGTAAAAGTTTAAAGATTTATTTATTGTTATTTTAAGTGGGCCTTGTTTGCTCACTCTTGCCTATAAAATTTCTTACAGCTAAAGTTGAAACGGGTGACGTACCTAGCACCAGTAAGGGAAAAGGAAAGATTAATAAATACTGAAGACTTGTAATAGTTTTGATAGTTTACTTTCAAACTTTGATTTAAAGATTGTAATGAAGTTTATTTAAATTTCCGCATTTGAATGATTGTTGTTAAAGGTTAGATAACCTGGGAGATTTTATTTAAGTTTTATCCTATATGGGCAGGTTTTGATTATTCAATTTTATTATAATTGGGTAGTATAAAATGAATGTTTTGATTAAGTGAACACCGAATCTTGAGAAAATAAAGTACCTAGATTTGGGGGTGTCGCAGTTGGAAGGGATTTCACTAATGCTATCCAATCCTTTTTTCAGTGTGGTTGTCTCCTAAGGGGGACTATCTCCACGGTCATTGCCCTAATCCCTAAAGTCACAAACCCCACCTCTATGAATGATTATATGCCTATCTTCTGTTGCAATACCACCTATAAATGTATCTCAAATATTATTATGGCTCGGCTAAAAGGAGTCCTTCCTGGGATCATTTCGTCCTGCCAAGCTACTTTTATCCCGGGGAGGAGAATTGATGATAATATTCTTCTAGCCCAAGAGCTCTTTAGAAATTATCATAGAACATCTGGCCCCGCGCGTTGTGCCATGAAGATTGATCTCCAGAAAGCTTTTGACTCCATCTCATGGGATTTCTTATTTGAAGCTTTGAAGCTTTTCAAATATCCTCCAAAGTTCATATTCTGGATTAAGGCTTGCATCACCACTTCAACATTTTCTGTTAAAGTAAATGGTGCCTTATGTGGTTATTTTCGAGGGGCTAGAGGGCTGCGGCAAGGGGACCCTCTCTCCCCCTACCTTATTGTCCTTACTATGGAAGACAAAATAGATGCGCCTTACCCATCTTTGCTTTGCTGACGATCTTATTTTATTATGTCACGGGGATCCCAGGTCGGTTAATATTTTTTGAAAGGTTGCAGCTTAATGCTTCCAAAAGCATGTGCTTCTTATCTAATGTTCCCCCTGATTAAACTACTTCAATCATTTTTGCATTGGGTTTCCAGTTGAGTACTTTCCCTGCTATTTCTTAGGGGTTCCTTTAATTACCACAAAGCATAGTCTTGCAGACTGTGCACCGCTCTTAGAAAAGATTAATAATAGAATTATCTCATGGACCAACATCTTCTTGTCCTATTCTGAGAGGCTTCAGCTGATCAAATCTGTGATCTTTGTTGTCCAATCATACTGCTCCACTCATTTCATATTGCCTGCTGCTACTATGAAGGTTATCAAAAGCACTATTAGTCAGTTTCTATGGAAAGGCTCATCTCTTCTGAAAAATGGAGCTAAAGTGGCATGGAGCAGAATTTCTCTCCCATTCTCTGAAGGAGGTCTTAGCCTTAAACATCTGAAAGACTGGAATCAAGCCTTAATTCTTATGCACCTATGGAAAATTATAAATATCTCCTTCCCTTCTTTATGAGCCAATTGGGTCAGAACTTTCTCTTTTAAGGGGAAGCATTTTTGGTGTATGCTGATTCCCAATGATTGTTCATGGATTTGGCTAGAAATCCTAAACTTAAGATCTATTTCTATGCAGCACATCAAATTTACCATTGGAAAAGACAATCTCACTAAGCTATAATTTGATCCTTGGCTCTCTTGTAAGCCTCTGATTGATTCTTTCAATTCCCCTTTGATATCAAATTCTAGTCTTGGGCCTGATGATATGGTTAGTAGCATTATCTGCAACTTAGCTTGGCAGCTTCCGCCCTCTAATCATTATGTTGTTATGGAGTTTTAGAGGAGTTTTGACACCTCTAAATATTGCAACTCTGATATTTCAGACACTATTCCGTGGGATGATATTCAGGTATATAAGGTAACTGCTGTGAGACCCCAGATTTTATGAATAAATATTTAATTATCTCGAAATAATTTTTTGAATATTATGGTGTGGATTTGAGATAATGTTATAGTTGTGGGTAGTATTTATAAATTTTGAAAAGTATGCAAGTTGTTGTATAATATTCGATTGGTCGAGGAATATTCTTTTTGTCGGGGAATATCCGTATGACGGTACAATCATTGGTGGACCCTAGAATGAAATTATTGTCGGATTGAGAAAACGACAAAAATATTTTATGAAAATAACGGCGGAAGTTTTACCGTTAACTGTTGAAACACCCGGTGTTAAAAATGCGATATCTGGCGTGGTTGCATAGTAGCTACGGTATTGATTATTGATGCTTACGTGATAAGTCATTCGATTTTGTTTTATTGGTATTATTAATGTAATAAAATGCGAATACTTTTATAAAGTTATTCTATAAATAGAATATATTATATTTTATTAAGCATAGTGTTTGCATAGTGCTTTGCATAGTAAAATCTTTTTATATAAAATGCAGAATACTTTTATAAAGTTATCTGCTTTTATTAGACAATAATTAGAATATATTATATTTTATTATGCATAGTGTTTTTGCATAGTGCTCATATAGTGTTTGCATAGTAAAATCTTTTATAAAGTTATTCGTTTTATTAGATTATAAATAGAATATATTATATTTTATTTAAAAGATTTTGCTTTAAATATGGACCGTCAGATTAAAGTAAATCAATGGACCGTTCATGAGTTAGTTACTATGCAATCCCATTTTTCTATAAATAGAAGCTCATTCATTCATATTTCTTACGAATTCACCGAAACTCTGAGAGAGAAACTATAGAGAGAAAGAAGAAAAGTGTTCTTACTTCACTACTTCTATATCCAATTACTCTTCTTTCTAAGGTATGGAATATTATTTGTTGTACTCATAAGGGTATTCTTTCTTTCTTATTCATGAAGAGAACTTACATTATTCCATTCTTTATTATTACATTGGAATAACTTTTGATATCGCTGGATACCCTATACTTGGTGAAATTCTTCTATTATTTCATTCTTTATTATTTTGTTGGAATATCACATGCATGCGTTTTACTTGGGACCGGTTCCGCCTTTATTAGTATACTGTTGGAATAACTTTGTCTATCTGAAGTCACCGCATGCATGGTGATTTCTGTTGTTATTCCATTCTTTATTATTACATTGGAACATCCAGCCGGTGTGATTTTCACTTTGACACAGACTCTTTCGTTAATTATTATTCATTGGAATAACATGTCTATGCAATCACCGCATGCATGGTGATTTCTTTTGTTATTCCATTCTTTATTATACTCAGTTGGTTAAAGTTTTGACTTCTATACTCCATGAAATTAGTGGAATATCCTTGATATTTGCGCTTCATCCAGTATCTTTTCATGGAAATATTCTTCTGAGCATTCTTGAATTTTACTCTATAGAGAAGTATCATGTTGACAATTTGGACGTTATTAGTTCCTGGATAAATTAATTCTTGAACTTGTTTTATTGAATTATTATGTCATTGTCATCATCCTCATGTTTATATTATGTTGAAAGTCATCTGTGGCTTGTAGTGCATAGATGGACTTGGTATGATTATGACCAGGAATTATTCGGTATAATCATGACCGTAATGTTACAAATGATGTGGAAAAAGTCCTCATTGGCCGGTGGTGCATTGATGGATAGTTTTTGGTATGATTATGGCTATGGATTCTCTTTGGCCGTAGTGCAAAGATGAATTGTTTATGGCATGATCAGGACCGTTGATCAAAACATGATTATTCTTGGCCCGTAGTGCATGGATAATTGTGGTCGTGATACTAAAGAATATCCTTGGCCGTAGTGCAGGGGTGATTCGATGATGTGGATTATTTATTAAGCTGAGTCCCAGCGATAAAAGTGATGAAAAATATTTTAAATCATAAAAAATAGTAGATTTAATTCTCTACTTGACTCTTTTAATGGATTGCTTGTTCCGCTGCAGTTAAACTTGATGTTTGTTATATTGTATCAGTTTAACACTATTTATGGCTAGGATGTGAGAATAGAACTAGGAGGGGAGAGACGGGGAATTCCTTCGCTAGTATGACCTACCTAAGTTTATTTGATATTTAATTGGTCGGTCATAGTATATGGATAATATGTTACATGTCAATTAACCCTTGTTTTGTGGCAGTATTTGAAAATGGCATCCGAAAATGTTGGGATCAACAATGAAGCACATAAGACCATTGAGACACCTTTAATCACTAACCAGGTTAATGTGATGGCAGACGAAGAAGAAATTAGAGATATCTACGTGGTGCGTGAAGAACTAATAGTTGCACCCGAGCTAGTTGCAGAGGTAGCAGCTGAGAGTGAGAAAGAAGAGGAGAATTTATTAGAAGAATTTTATGATCAAAATTTAGCATTACAAAATCGTATTCATGAGTTAGAAGAGCAGGCTGAAGAACGGCAGGAGGTCGTGGAGAAAAGAGATGCAACCATTCAAAAAAGTTTTACCCGATGTGCGATGTTTAAACAGAAGCACTCTTTGGCAGAGTATAAGATATTAGAGTTGGAATCTGAGAATGCTATGATCAAAGTTCTGATGAAAGCAAAAACAAATGAACGAAGGAGAATAGATGACGCATGTGAAGTTTATACCTTATTAGATTCCAGTTCTATCCACTCTTTTATTTTACCTAGTTGTGTTCAATGTTTGAATTTAACTCTGGAGAAGTTAGATTTTGATTTATCTGTTGAAACTCAGTTGGGAGAAACCTTCGTTACATCCACTATTTATAAATCTTGTTCAAATCAACACTTTCATGTTACGTGCCAATCTTATCTCTTTGAAAATACTTGCCTTTGATGCAATTTTAGGAATCGATTGGTTAACTACCCATCATGTTTTTTGTAAGGTTGTTAGATTTCATACTCCTAACCAACCTGTTATGCGAATTCAAGCAACCAAACCACTAAAGTCAATCATTGTCATATCAAGCCAAAAGTAAAGAGCCCCGGTCCTTTCGTTGTTGACTTCCTTGAGTGGAATGCACCGAAGCCAGACTTTCTGTAGGCGACGTCGTGAATGACGATGGCAAGTTGATAGGTATCAATGTGATGTACTATCCAAGTCTTTGATGAGGGTCACAACTTTGAATGATATTTCTATTGTTAATAAATTTCCTGACGTATTCTTGAAGACTTCTTAGCCTACCCCTAGAGCGTGAAATCAAATTTTGTATTGACCCCAGTACAAAACCCATTTCTTAAACCCTTAAATATTTCTTCAACTAAAGCGAACGTAACATGTGCCAAATACGTTGGCTCGAGCTGTTGAAGATTACGATCGTACCATTCAATACCATCGTGGGAAAGCGAACGTGGTAGCTGACGCGTTGAGTAGAAGATCATATGCATTTATTAGTGCAATGTTGTTAACACAAAGACCCCTTTTGTACGAATTACAAATGATGAAGATAGAGTTAAAGACTCTAGGAAACCACTTAAAGATAACGAATATACGAGTAGAATCGACTTTAATCGATAACGTTAAAGTCGTTCAAGCTACACACCCGGAGCTGATGAATGTGAAGAAAAAGGTTCAAGAGGGCGTTATTCTAGAAGCAAGAATCGACGAAGAGAGGAAATATCAACCCTCAATTTAATTGACCCATTATAAATCCTCGATCGAGTAGGAATTGTGGCCTATAGACTCGTTTTACCGCCAAGTATGTCGCGTGTTCATAACGTTTTTAACGTATCGATGTTACGTAAATATGTGGATGACCCGAACCATATTATTAATTTAGAACCGGACGAGATAGCGGATGATTTAACGTTTTAGGAGATACGTGTTAAAATCTTGGATAAGAAGAATCTTATTCAACACTCAAAGGTTATACCTCAAGAGTTAGAATTTGAAATGAAGTCGAGGTATCCTCACCTCTTCGACATACCAGGTACGTACATAAATTTCGAGGGCGAAACTCCATAAGGAGGGGAGATTGTGAGACCCCAGATTTTATAAATAAATATTTAATTTTCACGAAATAATTTTTTGAATATTATGGTGTGGATTTGAGATAATGTTATAGTTGTGGGTAGTATTTATAAATTTTGAAAAGTATGCAAGTTGTTGTATAATATTCGATTGGTCGGGGAATATCCGTATGACGGTACAATCATTGGTGGACCCTGCAATGGAATTATTGTCGGATTGAGAAAACGACAAAAATATTTTATAAAAATAACGGCGGAAGTTTTACCGTTAACTGTTGAAACACCCGGTGTTAAAAGTACAGTGATACGCGTGGTTGCATAGTAGCACATGGTATTGATTATTGATGCTTACATGATAAGTCACTCAGTTTTGTTTTATTGGTATTATTAATGTAATAAAACAGAATAATTTTATAAAGTTATTCTATAAATAGAATATATTATATTTTATTATGCATAGTGTTATAGTGTCTACATATGCTTTGCATAGTAAAATCTTTTTATATAAAATAGAATACTTTTATAAAGTTATCTGTTTTATTAGACAATAATTAGAATATATTATATTTTATTATGCATAGTTTTTTGCATAGTGCTCTGCATAGTATTTGTATAGTAAAATCTTTTATAAAGTTATTCGTTTTATTAGATTATAAATAGAATATATTATATTTTATTTAAAAGATTTTGCTTTAAATATGGACCGTCGGATTAAAATAAATCAATCTGGACCGTTCATGAGTTAGTTACTATGCAGTCCATTTTTCTATAAATAGAAGCTCGTTCATTCATTATTTCTTTCGAATTCACTGAAACTCTAAAGAGAGAAACAATAGAGAGAAAGAAGAAAAGTGTTCTGCTACTTCACTACTTCTATATCCAGTACTCTTCTTTCTAAGGTAGGGAATATTATTTGTTGTACTCATAAGGGGTATTCTTTCTTTCTTATTCGTGAAGAGAACTTCTATTATTCCATTCTTTATTATTCTGTTGGAATAACCTGTATACGCGGGATACCCTATACTTGGTGAAATTCTTCTATTATTTCATTCTTTATTATTCTCATTGGAATATCCTCATGCATGCGCTTTTACGGGACCGGTTCCGCCTTTTATTAGTATTCTCGTTGAATAACTCGCCTGGCAAGTACCGCATGTATGGTGATTTCATTGTTATTCCATTCTTTATTATTCATTGGAACATCCCGCTTGCAGTGTGATTTTCTTTGACGACCGTTCCGTTAATTATTATTCTGTTGAATAATATGTCTATCTGGTACCGCATGCATGGTGATTTCTTTTGTTATTCCATTCTTTATTATACTCAGTTGGTTAAAGTTTTGACTTCTATACTCCATGAAATTAGTGGAATATCCTTGATATTTGCGCTTCATCCAATATCTTTTCATGGAGATATTCTTCTCAGCATTCTTAAATTTTTCTCTATATAGAAGTATCATGTTGACAATTTGGACGTTATTAGTTCTTGGATAAATTAATTCTTGAACTTGTTTTATTGAATTATTATGTCATTGTCATCATCCTCATGTTTATATTATGTTGAAAGTCATCTGTGGCCTGTAGTGCATAGATGGACTTGGTATGATTATGACTAGGGATTATTCGGTATAATCATGACCGTAATGTTACAAATGATGTGGAAAAAGTCCTCATTGGCTCGTGGTGCATTGATGGACAGTAGTGCAAATATGAATTATTTTAAGGCATGATCAGGACTGTTGATGAAAACATGATTATTATTGGCCCGTAGTGCATGGATAATTGTGGTCGTGATACTAAAGAATATCATTGGCCGTAGTGCAGGGGTGATTCGATGATGTGGAATATTTATTAAGCTGAGTCCCAGCGATAAAAGTGATGAAAAACCTTTAAATCATAAAAGATAGTAGATTTTATTCTCTACTTGACTCTTTTAATGGATTGCTTGTTCCACTGCAGTTAAACTTGATGTTTGTTATATTGTATCAGTTTAACACTGTTTAAGGCTAATGATAATTTATTTTGCATTATCTTAGTCTTAATATTTCTTACTGGGCTAGTTGAGCTCACCCTTTCTTTCACTGTTCTCTTCAGGAAATGAGAACGTAGCGGGGACTAGTCGGGGAACAGAGTGATGGTCCTAGATGGTGTATTAGTAGTCCTCACTATTATGTGAAATAGTGTGATAATAAATGTAATGGGGACTCCATTGAGTTTGTATACTCCATTAGTAGTCCTCACTATTTCAAAATGGTTTATGTACCACCGCGTATTTACAAAAATGCCACCGCGTCCCTCCAAAACGACGTAGTTTTAATAAAAGAATGCTATTTAAGGAGGAATGCTATTTAAGGAGAATGCTCTTGATCCTGATTGTATATTTACATATATATAAGTATTTATTTTTTTAAAAGTAGTAAACGCTCTGGATATAAAATCCATGCTCACCGAATGAGTTCGATAATGATTATATATATATATATATATATATATATATATATATATATATATATATAAAGCATTAAATGCTCTTGATGTGAATCCAGGCTTAATCGAGGCATAAATTGATGATGTTAGTACAAATATATATATATATATATATATATATATATATATATATATATATATGTGTGTGTGTGTGTGTGTGTGTGTGTGTGTGTGTGTGTGGTATTCATCCATGGAAAACATTTGTCATGGACATTGTTCAGCAAACAAGTTGATTATCGTTGATCTGGACAATGGAAGGCTGAGATTGATCAAATTTTCTACCTGCCGCTACAGCTTGTAGCGACAGTCCACATCCCCCAATCCGTGCTAGGAATTTACCTTATCGCCTAACAATAATAATACTGCCTCGCCACATGCAAAGTCAGAAGCGGCATTGTGGCTCTCCCCCATATTAAGATAACGTAAAGATGAGTTTATTTTTAGGTATACATAATGTAAAAATAAAAGATAATGTAAAGATAAGTCTGAATAAAAGATAAATTTATTTTTATGTATACATAATGTAAAAATAAGATAAGTTTGAATAAAAATAAAATTCAGCACATTTCTTCACCAACCACAAGTGGGGCCCACCAATTCTAGAATTTTTCACCAAAATGATAAATTTCGAAACTTCAACAATTTCTGAACCAGTCACATCTTAAAATTCATAACAAATCATACGTTCATTTTTAACGGTTCAAAATTTGTGGACATATACTAAACTTATATATGTATAACATATCCAAAAATCACAACGATCCAACGGTCAGATTAAAAATTATTACTCACGCAATACATCTCAAGAACAGTGATTTGATCTTTTAATACCTCCAATCCGACAAAATACTGATAAAACACCTCAACAGTAATTCTTTCATTTATAACCACATAAATAAATCTATCATTTATATCCACGTCAAATAAATATTTCCTTATCATATAAATCAATAATTAATTATTCATAAATAATATTACAGAATCACAATAATGACAACCAGGCAGTTCCCAAGAAAGAGGAGGACTTTCCGATAAGGATTTCTCCTTACTGGCACGCAATTAGGTGACCAAACCTCTCCTTGACAGAACTTTCTAGACATTGCCAATAATGCTATCTCATAATATTATTCAAATAATATGAATTATTGATCCGATAATGGAAAATATTGTGCAGTGACAATTATTGAAACAATAATAATATAAAATATCAACGCAGCAATTATTGAACCAATAAAATAAAATATTGAACAGTAATTACTGTAACAATTATTGAGTAGTGCCTTCTTATGTAAGAATCAATAATTCAAAAATATTGTGCAAAACTGTGTACTACTACTTAACCACGCCAGACATCGTATTTTAACCTCCCGTATTCCAACGAAGTTAATTAGGTATAATAACTACGCCGTTATTTGTAAAAACTCAAATTTGTTATTTTCTTCATCCGACCGTTATCCGTTATGGGGCCTACAAATGGCTGCGCCGTCGTATGAATATTCCCCGATAGAAAAATTATTCCACGACCAAACGAATATTCAACGACAGCAATAAGTATTTTATAGCCACTTGCTTATTTTGCAAAATTTGCACATTTCACCCATAACTTTAAACTTTTATCAATTTAACCATTTACTGAATAATAATTATAAGAAAAATTGAATACTTTTATTTCATAAAATTCGGGGTCTTACATTATTGTTGTTTAAATAATTGTCACTGCACAGTATTTCCCATTATCGGATCAATAATTTATATTATTTGAATAATATTATTAGATAGAATTATTGGCAATGTCTAAGGAAGTTTTGTCTAGGAAAGGGGTTTGGTCACCTAATTGCACGTCAGTAAGGAGAAATCCTTATCAGAAAGCCCCCTTCTTTCCATAGAACGACCTGGTTGTTATTATTGTGATTCTATAATATTATTTATGAATAATTAATTATTGATTTATATGATACGGAAATATTTATTTTTATGTGAATATAAATGATGGAATTAATGTTGAGGTGTTGTATTAGTATTTTTATCAGAATAGATGTATTAAAAATCGTCCGTATGTGGATTTCGGGCATTTTATGTTTGAAATTTGGAAAAACTTTATTCTACAAAGTTGTAGAGAATTAAATTTCCTATGGAATGGACATAAAACTCGTATTTTTTTGATAAAATGACTATTTATTATGAATTATTGAAGTTTCTGATTATTATTTAAATTTTAAAACATTTTGAAAAATTTCTAGAATGGGTGGGCCCCATTTTTGGCTGGTGAGAAATGTGCTAAAATTTTATTTCAAAAGTGGTGTGCATGAATAGTAGCAGATAAAGCCATCATGTAGCAGGTTAGTCTGCTTTGGCGTTCTAAGCATTTTCCTATAAATAGGGTGCTTAGTTAGAATTAAAAATCACACCAGAATTAGAAGTTTTCTCTCTATATAATATCGAGTGTATTTTTGTGAGTATTTAGATACTTTGAGAGTTGTTATTCAGTGCAAGTTTTCTTTAGCGTTATATCTGATATTTCAGACAGAAGTACTATTCTTTTGACGTAAGAGATATTATTTTCTTCGTAAATGATTTTTTTCGTTCAAAATCATTATGTCGAGATATTGATATGAATTTTATTATGAAATTTTTACCTTTTTATGTCAAGGTTACTATTCACGCATACGACACTATTCACGTATACGACGCTATTCATGAAAACGATACTATTCATGAGTACTATTCACGAAGTATGATTTTTCTTGTGAAATTTCTACCTTTTTGTTTCGGGGTTACTATTCACGTATACAACACTATTCACAAATACGACACTATTCACAGAAAAATAAAATTTTCTCTTCTTTGTCCAAAATGTCTATTATGGTTACTATCTTTGATTGTATCAATGTTTTGATCGCAATTCTTGATTTTTACTCCACTATGGTTTATTACAGAGTATTTTTGAACTTGGATTATCTAAACTGCGAATCCCTAATCTTTGTCCTTTTATCTCACTGGATTCGTTTCTTTAAAATATTTTTCATCATCCTCAGTCCTAAATGATGACATAATTGAATATATTTGGCTGTTAGCGCAAAGATGAATGATTATCTGATGAATATCTTTGACCCGTAGTGCAAAGATGAACAGGTGTTGAGATGAACATGACCAACTGGTGATACAAAAAAATATCTTTGGCCCGTAGTGCAAAGATGAATATTTGATTCAAGATGTATATTGATCGATGTTACAGGGATAAAATATTGACGATGGACTTTTAAATTCATAGATGATAGTAGAACTGGTTGTCCATTATATTTTACCTGATTTATTGAAGGCTAAGGATAATTTGTTGTTCATTATCTTAGTCATAATATTTTTTATTATGCTAGTTGAGGTCACCCTTTTCCTTTTTGTTCCATTTTCTTCTAAGGAGGCGAGAATATAGCAGGAACTAGTTGAGGTGTGGAGTGATATTTCAAGATAGTCATTTTAACAATCCTCACTATTTTTGTAAAATAGTGTATCAATAATTGTAATGAGGACTCCATTTGAGTTTGAATACTGTCTAGAAGACAATATTTGTATATAAACTCACATCATATGTGTGTCGTATTTTGCACGACAATTGTAATAATGAAGTTGTAGTTGTTTCTGTACCATGTATTTGGCGACTCAGAATGGGTGATGTATACCTATTTTGGGGGCATCATAGTTGGTATCAGAGCTTAGGGATATGATCTCTAATGGAGATCTGGGGTTAGAACTAGGAAGGGAGTGATGTGTAAATCCTTCGCTAATGTGTCTTACCTAAGCTTATTTGTTATTTAATTGGTCGGTCAGAATATAGGGATAATATGTGGGATGTCAATTAACCATTATTTTATGGCAGTATTTAAGAATGGCATCTGCAATTGTTGAGGTAAGCAATAGAGCACATGAGACCGTTGAGACACTAACAATTAACAACTAGGATAAGGTGCATCATGAAGGCAATAATCCTCCTGTAAACGATAACGAGAGAGACTATTGTTAGAAATGCAGGTGGAAACATGGGCAACCCACGGATGGTCACCGCTAAGAAGTTCAAGGAGTTGGGACCGCCAGAGTTTTTGGGAAAGCCAGAACCGCTTACGGTAGAGACGTGGATAAATCAGATCACCAAGATATTTGATGTCTTGGCATGCTCTGAGGAGCAAAAGGTTCCCTTCACCACCTTCATGTAGCGAGGAGAGGCAGATTACTTTTGGGAATTTATAAAGCGTACTCAGCCTGCCGCACTCAAGATGCCTTGGTAGAAGTTCCAATATTTATTCAACGACAAGTACTTTCCTGAAAATATTTGTCACAGTACGAAGATAAGTTTGTCGAGTTATCCCGGTTTGCATCCCATTTGGTTGATAATAAGGAGAGAATGACGCGTATCTTTCTGCGAGGTTTGAAACCCGAAATACGTCAATACCTCATTTCTCATAAACATTGCTTTTATTCAAATGTATTATTGGAGCGGGTTTATAAGTCAGCTCAACCTAAAGATAACAACCAACAACACGATAATAATCGTACCGGTGGCAACGTCCACTAGAACAATGATAACAATCGTGGAGGAAATTATCATGCCAGAAATGGTAACCACTTCGGTGGTAATCATGGCCAAGATAATAGAAGAAATGAGTCAAGTAGAGATTTCAAGAAGAGAAGATTTAACGATGACGGGAAGACATCAGTAGCAGCACCAGCACCAACAATAAATTCAAGGGGAGGAGAACGACCGCCAGTTAGATGCTACAGATGTGGAGAGGAGGGACACATAAGCCCAAACTGTTCACAACCTTCCAAGGTATGTTTTAATTATGGACAAGATAGTCACATAGCTAGATTTTATCCTATAGCCAATTCAAGTCCAGCTGGGATAGTGGAACAAAAGGCGGGTACGGACAAAACAAAGTTAGTGGTTTCAAGAAGAGTATTTTTCGTGACTTCTCAAAAAGCGAATAACCCGAACGAAGCTATCACGGGTTAGTTAATCATAAAGTATTCTTGCGAAGTATATATCTTATTAGATACCGGTTCTACCCTTTCTTTTATCTCTCCTTCTTGTGCTCAACGTTTGAACTTGACTCTGGAGAAATTAGGCTTTGACCTATCTGTTGAGACTCCGTTAGGAGAAAATTTCATTATATCCACTATTTTTCTTGATCCAAGTTGGCACCATCACATTACCTATTGATATCATCTCTTTAAAGATACTTGCATTTAATGTGGTTTTAGAGATTGATTGGTTAACTACTCATCATGCCAAAATTGATTATTTTTGTAAGGTTGTTAGTTTTCATATTCCTAACCAACCTGTTATGCGAATTCAAGCAACTAAACCACTAAAGTCAATCATTGTCATATCAAGTCATAAAGTCATTCGCTTATTGAAAAATGGATATCAAGCTTTCTTAGCCCATGTCATGGACTTGAACAAAAATACGTCAGATTTGAATAATATTTCTGTTGTTAGTGAATTTCCTGACGTATTTCCTAAAGAACTTCCTGGCCTACCCCAGAGCGTGATATTGAATTTTGTATTGACCTTAAACCCGATACAAAACCCATTTCCAAAACCCCATATCGAATGGCTCCTATTGAACTTCAGGAGTTAAAAACCCAACTACAGGAGTTGGTACCCAAGCCTCTCGCTGGTGACTTCCTTTGTGGAATGCACCAAAGCCAGACTCTCCGTAGGGGACGCCATATTTGTGCGGTCGTAATCTGATAGGTGCCATTGTGACGTGCTATCCAAGATTGGGATATGAGTCACAGTTGAAAGCAACCTAAGTCAGTAATCGAAATACGTAGCTCTCTAGGTTTAGTTTTGTAGTATCGGAGATTTCTGGAAGGATTTTCTCAAATCGCTACTCCATTAACTCAGCTGACTTGAAAATTAAGATACAAAATTCGAATGGATTAAGGAATGTGAGAAGAGCTTCTAAGAACTCAACATGTGGCAATGACGTTGGCTCGAGCTGTTGAAAGATTTTGACCATACCATTCAATACAATCTTGGAAAAGCGAATGTGGTAGCTGACGCGTTGAGTAGAAGATCGTATACGGGTATGAGTGCGATGTTGTTAACACGAAGACCCATTTCGTATAACTTAAAAATGATGGAGATAGAGTTAAAGACTCTAGAAACCCATGTAAAGATGTCAAATATACGAGTAGAATCGACTTTAATCGATAAAGTTAAAGTTGCTCAAGCTACAGACCCGGAGTTGATGTTTGTGAAGAAGAAGGTACAAAAATGCATTATTTCAGAAGTAATAGTCGAAATCTCAACCCTCGATTTATTGGTCCATTTGAAATCCTCGATCAAATAGGAAATGTGGCCTATAGACTCGCATTACCTCCAAGCATGTCTCGTGTTCATAATGTTTTTCACATATATATGCTTCGTAAATATGTGAAAGACCCGAACCACATTATTGAATCAGAACCAGACGAGATAGCCGAAGATTTAACGTATGAGGAGGTACCTGTCAAGATCTTGGATAGGAAGGAGCATGTTATGCGCTCAAAGGTTATACCACAAGTCAAAGTTTTATGGAGGAACCATGTTATTGAAGAAATGACCTGGGAGATGGAATCCGAAATGAAAACGAGGTATCCTCACTTTTTAGACATACCAGGTACGTACGTCAATTTCGAGGATGAAACTTCATAAGGAGGGGAGGCTGTCAGACCCCAACTTTTTATAAATAAAATTGAATTTCATCTAATTATTATTTTGAATAAAAAGGTGTTAATTTGATATAATACTTTGGTTATGGGTGACATGTGGAAATTTTGCAAAATAAACAAGTGATTAAAAAATATTCATTTCTGTCGGGGAATATTCGGTTGGTCGTGGAATATTCTTGTTGTCGGGGAGTATTCGTACGACGGCGCAACCATTTGTGGGCCCCATAACAAAAAATTGTCGGATGAAGAAAATGACAAGTATTAGTTTTTATAAATAACAGTGTAGTTGTTACCATTAACACCGCTTGAATACACAGTGGTTAAAATACAAGATGTCACGTGTGGTTGCACAATGCAGATATGGTAATTGCATAGTATTTTTGGATTATTAATTCTTACGTAAGAAGGCACTACTCAATAAGTGTTACAGTAATTACTGTTCAATATTTTATTTTATATTATTGTTATTTCAAGAATTGTCGCTGCACAGTATTTCCCATTATCAGATCAGTAATTCATATTTTTTGAATAATATTATTAGATAGCATTATTGGTAATGTCTAAGGAATTTCTGTGTAGGAAATGGGTTTCGTCACCTAATTGCGCGCCAGTAAGGAGAAATCTTTATCGGAAAGCCCCCTATTTTCCTAGGAATGACCTGGTTGTCATTATTGTGATTATGTAATATTATTTGTGAATAATTAATTATTGATTTATATGATAAGGAAATATTTATTTTTATGTGGATATAAATGAAGAAATTAATGCTGAGGTGTTTTAACAGTATTTTGTCGAAATGGAGGTATTAAAAATCGTCCGTATGTGGATTTCGGGCATTTTATGTTTGGAATTTGGAAAAACTTTATTCTACAAAGTTGTAGAGAATTAAATTTCCTATGGAATGGACATAAAACTCATATTTTTCTGATAAAATGACTATTTATTATAAATTATTGAAGTTTCTGATTATTGTTTAAATTTTAAAATATTTTGAAAAATTTCTAGAATGGGTGGGCCCCACTTTTGGTTGGTGAGAAATGTGCTAAAATTTTATTTCAAAAGTGGTGTGCATGAATAGTAACAGATAAAGCCATCATGTAGCAGGTTAGTCTGCTTTGGCGTTCTAAGCATTTTTCTATAAATAGGGTGCTTAGTTAGAATTAAAAATCACACCAGAATCAGAAGTTTTCTCTCTATATAATATCGAGTGTATTTTTGTGAGTATTTAGATACTTTGAGAGTTGTTATTCAGTGCAAGTTTTCTTCAGCATTATATCCGATATTTCAGACAGAAGTACTATTCTTTTGAGGTAAGGGATATTATTTTCTTCGTAAATGATTTTTTTTCGTTCAAAATCATTACGCCGAGATATTGATATGAATTTTATTATGAAATTTTTACCTTTTTATGTCCAGGTTACTATTCACGCATACGACACTATTCACGTATACGATACTATTCACAAATACGACACTATTCACAGAAAAATGAAATTTTCTCTTCTTTGTCCAAAATGTCATTATGGTTACTATCTTTGATTGTATCCATGTTTTGATCTCAATTCTTGATTTTTACTCCATTATGGTTTATTATAGAGTATTTTTGAACTTGGATTATCTAAACCGTGAATCCCTAATCTTTGTCCTTTTATCTCACTGGATTCGTTTCTTTAAAATATTTTTCATCATCCTCAGTCCTAAATGATGACATAACTGAATATATTTGGCCGGTAGCGCAAAGATGAATGATTACCTGATGAATATCTTTGACCCGTAGTGCAAAGATGAACAAGTGTTGAGATAAACATGACCAACTGGTGATACAAAAAAATATCTTTGGCCCGTAGTGCAAAGATGAATATTTGATTCAAGATGTATATTGATCGATGTTACTGGGTTAAAATATTGATGATGGACTTTTAAATTCATAGATTATAGTAGATTTCATTCTCTACTTAACTCTTTTAATGAATTGTTATTTTATGCTGCGAATATTGATCTAAAAATGATTGTCCATTATATTTTATCAGATTTATTGAAGACTAACGATAATTTGTTGTTCATTATCTTAGTCATAATATTCTTTTACTGGGCTAGTTGAACTCACCATTTTCCTTTTTGTTCCATTTTGCTTCTCCGGAGGCAAGAATATAGCGGGAACTAGTCAGAGTGTGGAGTGATGTTTCAAGATAGTTATTTTAGCAGTCCTCACTATTTTTGTAAAATAGTGTATCAATAATTGTAATGAGGACTCCATTTGAGTTTGAATATTGTCTAGAAGACAATATTTATATTTAAACTCACAACATATGTGTGTCGTATTTTGTACGACAATTGTAATAATGAAGTTGTAGTTGTTTCTCTACCATGTATTTGGTGACTCAAAATGGGTGATGTATACCTATTTTGGGGGCGTCACATAATGCCATGGGAGCCATCTCCGTTAGTTGGAGTTGAAGCTAGTTCACGTAGAAGGTGACAAGGAGCTGATGACAGAGGTTGTGAAGCTGAAGGATGACCTGAATGAAGAGTTCGCCAAGAGAGCAAGGGCTGAAGATGCTTATGAGAAGGCTTCACAACATGTAGATGTAGCAGAGGGAGATGTATAAGAAAATAATGTCAAGATGGAAGAGATGGATTGTGTTTTCCACACTGCGATAAACAGAGCTCAAGACCGAGTCATGTACTATCTGACTCAGTTTGAGGAATTACCATGGTATATGTTAGATCGTAGAACGATGTTCCGTATCATGGAAGAAGAGCGTCGTAAGGTTATGCAATGTTTTAGTATGCCTTAATAGAAAGTGTAATTATTATATGAATAAATATATAATAAATAAGATGTAAATCCCAAGTGTTATGTGACAAATGGGATATGATGATGTTATCCTAAAACTTTATCAGTTCAGGAAAGTGATGTAAATAGCAGCGATGATATCATTTCTATATCTTAGAAAGAATATGAATGAATAAAATGTTAATTTTTAATCAAGATGTTATGTGTTATGTCATGATCTTTTGTGATGTGCAAGTTAAGTAGAAAATACTTACGGAATTGAGTAATGACCTAATAAGTGTATTTTAAACAGAAAATGCCTCCAAGAAGACGTCTACCATGACAACGAACCCCTGAGGGCTCTACCAATAACAACAACGATGATGCTAACCCATTTCATCAGTTGGTGACATTATTGACAAGAGCATTTGAAAACCAGTCGTAGAATCAAGCTGGGACCTTTAAAGGTTTTATGGCGGTTGGACCACCAGAGTTTCGTGGGTCCATGAATTCAATGGAGGAAAGACCTGGATAATTGAAATAGAGAAGGTACTCAACGTTGCTAGAGTCGATGAAGACTAGAAGACTACTTTTGTAACATTTATGTTAAAAGGAAAAGCCAGCTATTGGTGGCATGTAAATAAAACCCGAAAGGGTCAGGGAGTAATGGCATGGAATAGGTTTAAGAAAATAATTTTTATAACCTATTAACCAAAAAACTCACAGAATAAGATCGAGGTCCAATTTTTTGAGTTGAAGTAGGGTACGATGGCGATGTCGGAGTATGCGACAAAATTCAACAAGCTGGCGAGGTTTGCGCCATATCAGGTTAACACAGACGAGTGCAAGGCAAGAAGGTTTGTACAAGGACTAAAGCCCTGGTTGTACAACAGAGTCTCTATGTTTCAGCCGAAGACATTTGCAGTAGTACTCGAGAAGGCGATTATTGCAAAGGGTAGAAGCGATGCCTTAATAAAATACAATCAAGAATAGAGAATGAAGAAGAATGAGAATGAAGGCAAAACTAGTGATAGCAGTGGCGAAAATAATAACCCAAAGAGGAAATGGAATGAGGGTGTAGGTGGTTGAAGTCAGCAGAGTAGCCAGCTGAAGAGGTAATTTGAAGCTTGTGCTAACTGTGGAAGAAATCACACTGACTTGTGCTTGAGGGGTAAGTGAGTGTGCTTTCATTATGGCCATGAGGGTCACATTGCTCTTAATTAGCATCAACTAAAGAAGAATGATTGTTACACATGCGGGTTGAAGGATCATTTAACTCGTGAGTGTCCCAAAAAGACAGCTGTAAATGCAACTTGAAGCAAGGGAGGTGGCAGTGGAGGTACATTAGCTATTGCTGGACCATCGTCATCGAGCAGACCCACGACCAGAACCTTTAACATGACTATGCAGGATGCGGTGCAGTTAAAATATGTGGTGTCAGATATCATTCTAACCAATGATATAGATGCATATGTATTATTTGATTCGGGTGCTGCTTGCTCATTTATATCTGATGATTTTGCTAAGAATTTGGGATTTCCTAGTGAAGAGTTAAATTTCCACTTGAACATAGAAATTGCGAATGGAAATCTGCTACTTGAGCATTGGGCGCGCCCACGCTCAAGTAGCAGATGGAATTCTTTTGGTCCAGGTACTAGCGCGACCGCGCCCAAAATGCACTAGAAATCCGCGCGCCCGCGCCGTAGGTTATCTGCTGCAATGTCCTCTGGTAAAACGGTCACAACCTTTGATCTGGGAGGAGTTACGGGGCCTGCCACCTATCAAATCGAAGCTATTGACGAGCTCTACAACTTTAAATTTTTGAGAATTGAAAAATAATGGAAGGATGAAGGTTGAAATAGGGTTGTAAGTGACTAATGTGCAAATAGCCACCCAAAACATTGAAGTTCAACGTCCGGTGATACAAAGATCATAACTCTTGCATCCGAACTCCGATTGGAATGATTCAAGATGTTCTGTAAAGATAAGAAGAAGCTCTATAATATAATCCAAGTTCCAAGCTAAGAAAATAAAATGAACATGAAAGCCCAACTGATATCCGGATTGTTTTTCCTTGCGTTTTCATACAAATAATTGCTCACACAATTCCCAAGCATAAAATCTACAAAATAAAAACAAAATGCATGAGAAGTAAGTAAGAAACATGAGTTTAAGAAACTAATTTAAGTAATAGATATCAGATAAATAGGTATAAAACCTACTTATCAGTTATTTAATTGGTCGGTCAGCATATAGGGATGTTATGTGGCATATTAATTAACCCTTGTTTTGTGGCAGTGTTTGAAAATGACATCTGAAAATGTTGAGATTAGCAATGAAGCACATGAGATCGTTGAGTCACCAACGATCAATACCCAGGATAATGTGCATCAAAAACGCAATAATCCTCAGGTAAATAAAAACACTGACCAAATGATGAACGATGGGATGTTCGAAGGCTTTATACAATTCATGCAACATCAGGCGAGAATGACTCATGTTCAAAATTGTTAGCTCCTAGTAGGCACACAATACATCTAGAAGGGGGGTTGAATAGATCCTTTTTAATTTCAAATACTTTTCTCATTTATTTTGTATTGCTAATGACTTAGCATATGACAAACATAAGAATCTTTTTAAGCACATTGACATAAGTAAAAGATCCCCTTCATTAATATAATCATGAACATACATACATTGTTCGTAGAGTTAGTTTAGTTATAAGTAGTTAATACATACATATCATTTAAAGCAGTTAGGTACATAATGTAAATGACAGTAAGTAAATGACTGAATGTAAAAGACACAAGGGATTTTAAATGGTTTAGAGACTCAAGCTCCTAATCTACTCTTCTGCTTTAACTAGCAGGATTTCCACTAAGGAAGGGCAGTACCCAGAATCACTAAGATTCCTTCAAGGCCAGCAGCCTTGGAACTTTAGTTCACTAAGAACTATTAAAGGCCAGCAGCCTTGGAACTCCTCTAGTTCCCTAGGAACACTTCAAGCCCAACAGGCTTGGAACTTCATTTAGCCACTCCTGACAAGGACCCCTCAGGGCCTAGCTTCTTGTTGTTGTTGTTGTTGTTAGTGCCTTGCTGCTAAGATGTCTTTAAGCTTCACCATTTTCTTTACTTAGAAGCTTGGCGTGGTCCTCTTTGCATTCTGCTTCGAGTCTGGACCACATCTCTTCTGGTGCAGCTAATCTTCATTATGTTATGCTCATCTTCATCCGATGTCAGTTGTGCACCATCACCATTTAGGTTTGCTAAGTGTTTAAGCTTTTGGTTCATGGTAATTTGTAGAGTGGCTCTCTAGATCTTCTTTGTGCTCTGCCACTTTTCTGAATGCTATCATCTTGTCCTTCTCGGCTCTCAGCTTAGCTGCCATCTTCAGTGGCATTCTCATCTTTGTTGAGTGAAGCTTTAGTCTATTTGAGTCCTTCAAATATGCTTCACTTCCACCTTCGTAGTCTCACTATCACTAAGACTTGTACTGTAAAGCTCTGGTAGAACTCATAGAGTCAACAATATAGCATTCCAACAACTGAAAGATTCTGCAACTTCAGTAACTCTTGATCTTTGAAGCTCTTGTTGATTTATACTCCTTCACAACCTTCCTGTTGGAATGTAGCCGTTGGGAGGTATTTGAATTACTTCGCAGATCTCGAGTTATTTGTTGTAGACTGTAGATGTGACATGACAACTCCTTTATGACTTTCTGACACTGCAGTTTATAGTTTCACCTACTTCGTTAGATATGTCACTTTGATGTCTCGAGCCGGTAGTCAACTTTATTTCCCCTTTTTGATTTCTCGATCAGAATATCAGAGGTTGTCCTTTTGCATCGATGCTTTCAATAAGCTATGTTCGAATATCAGTCTTCAGATTGAACAGTTGCCAATGTTTCAATATTCAAATGACCGAACTCTACGATTCTGATGCAGCTATTCTTGGACCTGATCGTAATGTGTCTTGTTGAATGTTGCTTGAGACAACAGTACGATCCTGAAGAGTGTTCATTGGATCTTCAATATAGAACACCTCTTCCTTCTCTTGTACAGTGCTTCAACACTTCTGTTTTCCTTGACTGATCTTAGGAACTGATAGCTTGACTCCTTGTTCTGGCCTCTTCTGAATAGCAAGACACTTAAGATTTTTGGCATGCCCAGCTCGCTTTCTCCTTGTGATCTCCCGTTCACTTATCATCAATGGACTGCCGTAATACTTAATCACTTTAGCCTTGTTATTCATAAGCTGACAAGTATCTCTGTGTACACTTTATCAGTTCCTTCTTTGTTCGGCAAACACCACGATTCTGGTTGACCCCATGATCGTTATCTTTTTGTTCTCTTGACAGCTACTGCATTTGTTGATTTTCCTTAGTCAGTTACTTTTACTGAAGTCTTCTTCTGATCAATCTTGTGGAAGACTTCATCTTGAATGGCTTCACAACTCAATCTGGATGTTGATTGAGTTGGTGCTTGGATCTACTGTTAGCTTGCATGTCATTCGTTGAGTGCTCTCTGGGTTCCTTTAGGTGGAATGTATCTTTGTAGCTCAGATAAGAGGCTTCATACTTTGGATATTCTAGGAGTGCTCATTTGTTGAGAGTCGTGTTTACTCTGCGATTCTTCCTTGGCATTGTGAGCACCTCTGTTAAAGCCTTAGTTATGCACTCTATGATTTAGCTTTGGTTCTGCAGACACTACGACTCCGAGATCAGATCTTGACACTCTACAATTTCTGTCTTTATGCTTGTTGTCTTCATCTGATCTGGCTCGACTATGATCTCTGCCTCTTATATGATCAGTAGACTCTACGACTCTGAGTGTGATCTATGATTCTTGACTTGGCTTCGGCAAATGCTCGTTCGACACTTAGACATGTTGTTTCTACGATTGTGAACATGACTTCCTCAGCAGACTACGGCTCCGAGGAAGTTCTTCTTGACACACTACGATCCTTCCTCGTCTCTCCTGACAGTCTACAAACTCCGAGATCTACTATCTTGCAGACTTATTCTACCTTGATAGTTCTCAAGTTTTCCTTGACTCTCCTGGAAGACTATGATTTTTGGTGCAGTGTTCGACGATTAGACAAGCCTATCTATTACATTATAAGATCAACCTAATAAGCTTGATTTTTCTATATTTATAGTCCTTGTACATCATTTCTTTTTAAGGACTTTGCAAAGCTGTTTTGCTTATGTAGGATCAACCTAACATATTTGATCAGTTAATTCTAAGTCCTTGTAAATATGTTCATATTATCTATCAAAGGAATTTATAGCTTTTCTTAATGCAAGCATACTTGCATATTCATTCATATATATCATAATCAAATCATATATAAATAGGAATATCATTCACATGCGTATTCCTAACAATCTCCCTCTATTTGATTATGACAAAAATAATTAAAGCATATTGATGATATGAATGAATCTTATATACAGTGAGCATCTGTATTTCTAAAACAGATAATCATGAATGTCATTGATAATAATATGGAATTACATAAACTATGACACTTTATATCCTGGATCTAGAGCATACCTAACTAGTTAGAGATATACCTTTTTGGCTTCATGTGTGTTTCCAGGATGTCTGTTGATCAGCTACTTATCTGGTTGATCTTTTTGCTCCTACTCCATCTAGGATGGTGTAAGACCCCAAAATAATTAATAAATAAAATTTAATTTCCTCTAATTATTATTTTGAAATAGTAAGGGTTGATGTGATTAATGTGGATGGTTATGGGTAAAATACGCAAATATTTCAAAATAAGCAAGTGGTTATAAAATATTCATTGTTGTTTGGGAATATTCGTTTGGTAGTGGAATATTATTATTGTCGGGGAATATTAAATGACGACAGTGCAACCATGTAATGGGCCCCATAACTGAAAAGCGATTGGATGAAGAAAACGACAAAAATAAGTTGTTTAAAAATAATTGGCGTAGTTATTACAAGTAATCTTTGTTAAAATACTCGGTGGTTAAAACACAAGAAGATTACTGCAGATTGCACCAATTATTGATTCTTACGTGAAGAAGCACTACTCAATAATGGTTACGATAATTCTTGCTTGGGTATTTTATTTTATTGATTCAATAATTGCTTGTTGTTGATATTTTATATTACCGTTGTTTCAATAATTGTCACTACACGTATTTTTCATTATCGAAGCAATAATTCATATTATCCTGAATAATATTATTGGATAACATTATTGGCGATGTCTAGAATGTTCTGCTCTAAGGAGAGGTTTGGTCACCTAATTGCGGCTACCAATAAGGAGAAATTCTTATTGAAAGCCCCTTTCTTAGGAACCTGCACGGTTGTCGATATTGTGATTACGTAATATTATTTGTGAATAATTAATTATTGATTCATATGATGAGGAAAATATTGATTTTATGTGGATATAGATGGAGAAAATTTTAATGTGACAATTGTTGAAAATTGAAATTTTATCTTTTTCGATAAAATAATTCATTTAAATATATATATTATTATATTTTAATAATATAATAATGGTGATATTTTTATAACGAATGTGGGATATATGAGTATCTGAGGAGGAAGAGTATTTTTGTTGCAATAAATGTTTAAAACATGTTAAACATGCTCGGTGGGACCCCATTTCTTGATGAAATTTGATTATAGCACATGTAAAATCGCCTGGTTTATGGATTTCGATCAATTTACATTTGGAATTTGGAAAACTTTCTTCCTAAAAGTTGTAGAGAATTGAATTTCCTATAAAAACTCGCTAGATTCTAATTTTCCTACAAAAGGGCTATTTATTATGAATTATTGAAGTTCTCAAGCTCCAAAATAATTATTTTTGAAAGTTTTAAATATTTTTTTAATAAAACGTTTTCTCACTTTTCTAGAAGATGAGAATGTGGGATATGTTAGAAATCTGATTTTCCAAGGAGGCGTATGAAATTTATTATTAATAATATATTTTAATAAATTTTCTGCTTTGGTGTTCTAAGCATTTTCCTATAAATAGGGTGCTTAGGTTAGAATTGAAAATCACACCAGAACTCAAGTTTCTCTCTCTATATTATCGAGCTTATTCTTGTGAGTATTTTGAGTATACTTTGAGTATTGCTATACTGATGCAAGTTCAAGTTATAGCTTTATATCCAGGTGTTTCAATTAGAAGTATAAATCTTTCGAGGTAAGGGATATTATTTTTTTTTCAGAATGATATTATTTCTTCAATATCATTATCTTTGAAATATTGATCCAAGTTTTTATCAAATTTGGAACTTTTGGTGTCTGAGTTACTAGTCACGTGTATACGGCACTATTCACGTATCTGACACTATTCACGAATCATTTACTATTCATCGAAAAATGAAAATTTTCCTTTTCAGTCAAAATATCTATTCGGATACTAGCTTTGATTGTATCCATGTTTTGATCATTCTTGAATTTTACACCACTATGATTATTTTTGAGGTATTTTTGGACATGGATAAAACAAAGTACTGAATCCTTAATCCTTAATCCTTGTCATTTTGTTTCACTTTGGATTCGTTTCTTTAAAATATTTTCATCATCCTCGGTCTTAAATAATGATATTATTGAATATCTTTGGCTTTGTAGTGCAAAGATGAATGATTTCGATGAATATCTTTGGCCTCATAGTGCAAATATGAGCAGTGTTTAGATGAACATGACCAATGATGAATATCTTTGGCACAGTAGTGCAAAGATGAATATTTGATTCCAAATATATATTGATTGATGTTACGGGGATAAAAGATAGACAATGAACTTTTAAATTCATACATAGAAGATAGTAGTTTGCATTCTCTACTTAACTCTTCTAATGAATTATTATTTCATTGTGAATATTGATTTAAAACTTGTTGTCTATTGTATTCTATTAGATTTTTTCCTGTTGAAGACTAATGATAATTTGTTGTATATTATCTTAGTCATAATATTCTTTACTTGGGCTAGTTGAGCTCACCCTTTTCCTTTTTGTTCCATTTTTCTTCTCGTGAGGCTAAAATATAGCGATGCAGACAGCTCTGGGTATGGTATGAAGGTTCTAGAGAGAGTTGTTTAGTAGTCCTCACCATTTTGTAAAATAATGTATCAATAAATGTGATGAGGGTTTATTTGAGTATAGATATTGTCTAGAAGATAATATTTGTATTCAAACTCACAGTTTTTCTTGTTGTAATAATAAAGTTGTAGTTGTTTCGTACCATGTATTGACAACTCGAAATGGGTGATGTATACCTATTTTGGGGCGTCACAATTGGTATCGAGCTTAGGATATGATCTCTGGCGGAGATCGGGGAATAGAACTAGGAGGAGAGCGAGTAAATCCTTCGCTAGTGTGTCCTACTAAGCTTATTTGTTAGTTGGTCAAGATATAAGGATATTATGTGATATATTGATTTACTTAATTAACCCTTGTTTTATAAAGACATTTGAGAATGTCGAATTGAGAATATTAATGATGGAAATGAGACCGTGGAGACGCATGTACTCACCAACGAGGAGAACGTGCAACAAAGTGGTAATGTTCCTCCCAAACAACACCACCCTTGAAAGCGAGATGATGAGCGAGGGATGTTTAGAAACTTTTGCAATTCATGAAAAATCGGATGAGGGAGACTCGTGTTCAAAATCTGAGGAGGAAATGATAGCAATTCACGGGTTGTCACAATGACAAGCAGTTCAAAGAGTTGGGGACCACGAATTTAAGGGAAAGCGAGATCCGATCATGGCGGAAACATGGGTCAAGCAAATTACCAAGATATTCGATGTCTTGGGATGCACGGAGAAACGAAGGTTCCATTCGCCACCTTTATGTTTCGTGGTGAGGCGGACTCACTTGGTGGGAGTCGTGAAGCATACCCATCCGGTACTTTTCGGCATGTCACGGGAGACATTTGAAACTATTTAATGACAAATACTTTCCCGAAAGTGTTACGTCATATGAAGGAAGTGGACTTTATTAGACCGGAGCAAAATAACATGGCGGTGTCGAAGACGAGGCAAAGTTTGCGAGTTATCGAGTTTGCACCTCATCCGGTGGAGAATGAGGAACGTTGATGGCGGATGTTTCTTAGAGCTTTGAAACCGGCATACGTCAGTATCTCATTTCTCATAAATTTTCTCTCTACTCAAATGTTTTAAATAGGGCTCAATTATTAGAGCGAGATAACGAGTACGGTCAACTGATTGACCACAACCAGGATCATACCGGAGATGGCAGTCAACAAAACAACGATAACCAACGGAGAAAGAAAAAGACGGACAAAAATGGTAACCACTCTGGTGGTAATCATGGCCATGAAAATAGAAGAAACGAGTCAGGAGGAGATTTTAAAATGAGGAGATTTAACAACGACCATGTGAAGACGATAATCTTAAGTGAATCGGTTCTAAGGGAGGAGAACGACCACCACCCAAGTCATATGCTACAAATCTGCGAAAAGAGGACATATCGGTCAAACCCGCCTAACAGTTCAAGGTATGCTATAATTATGGAAAGGAAGGACATATCGCTCGGGATTGTACGGTAGCGAAACCTAGTTCAACGGGGACGGTGACTCAAAAGACTGTCCCAAAAAATACAAAGTCAACGGTTCCTAGAAGAGCGTTTGTTGTGACTGGTCAAAATGCGAGGAACCCAAACGAGGTAATCACGGGTAAGCTATTTATAAATTCTTGCGAAGTTTATACCTTACTTGATCTGGGGTGCTACCCATTCATTTATCTCTCCTCGCTTGTGCTCAACGTTTAAACTTGACTCGGAGAAATTAGACTTTGACCTATCTGTGGAAACTCAGTTAGGAGAAACTTTCATCACATCCAATCGTTTATAAATCTTGTTTGATTCAAGTTGGCACCATCACCTTACCTGTTGACCTTATCTCTTTAAAGATACTTTCTTTTGATGTGATTTTAGGGATTGATTGGTTAACTACTCATCATGCCAAAATTGATTGTTTTCGTAAGGTTGTTAGTTTTCATATTCCTAACCAACTTTGTTATGCAATTCAAGCAACTAAACCATTAAAATCGATCCACCGTCATATCTAATCATAAAGTTATTCGTTTATTGAAAAAGCGGATGTCAAGCTTTCTTAGCCCATGTTATGGATTTGAATAAAGACACGTCAAATTTGAATAATATTCTGTTGTTATTGACTTTCTGGCGTATTTCTGAAGAACTTCCGGTCACCCCGAACGTGAAGTTGAATTCTTTATTGATCTTGAACTTTGTACAAAGCCCATTTCTAAAACCCCATATCGAATGGCTCCTATTGAACTTCGGAGTTAAAGGTCCAACTACGGGAGTTGTTGGACATCCGGTTTCATTAGTCTAGTACATCTCCTTGGGGTGCTCTATTTTATTCGTAAAAAAAGAAAGACGGAGTATGCGACTTTGTATTGACTATCGGGGAATTGAACCATGTCACCATCAAGAATAGGTATCCTCTACCTCGTATTGATGACTGTTTGACCAAATTGCAAGGAGCACAATTCTTTTCAAAGATCGATCTTAGCTTACGGATATCATCATTTGAAGATTAGAACCGAGGATATTCCAAAGACCGCCTTTAGAACTCGTGCGACGGCATTATGAATTCTTAGTCATGTCTTTGATTGAATAATGCTCCTGCAGCTTTCATGGATATGATGAACCCAGTATTCAAGGAATATTTGGATTAGTTCGTTGTTGTCTTTATTGATGACATCCTCATATATTCCAAAAGTCGTGAAGATCATGAGCACCATTTGAAGCTGGTACTCCAAAGGCTTCGTGAAAACAAGCTTTATGCCAAGTTGAAGAAATGCGAGTTCTGGCTTGAAGAAGTAGCATTCCTTGGGCACGTGGTGTCGAAACATGGAGTATCTGTGGACCCGACGAAGATTGAAGCAATACAAAGTTGGGAGCAACCGAAGTCGGTGACCGAAGTACGCAGCTTTCTGGGCTTAGCTGGTTATTATCGGAGATTCGTGGAAGGATTTTCTCGAATCGCTACTCCATTAACTTAGCTAACTCGAAAAGATATAAAATTCGTATGGAGCGAGGAATGCGAGAAGAGTTTCCAAGAGCTCAAGAAGAGACTCATTTCGGCACCTGTTCTAACAATACCATCTGGTACAGATGGATTTGTTATCTACAGCGATGCTTCAGGCAAAGGGTTAGGATGTGTTCTCATGCAACGTGGGAAAGTCATAGCCTATGCCTCGCGACAACTTAAAGAATATGACAGGAATTATCCTACTCATGATCTAGAGTTGGCAGCAGTCGTTTTCGCGCTAAAGATATGGAGGCACTATCTATATTTGGAGAAAGTGGAGATATATTCAAACCATAAAAGCCTTATATATTTCTTCACTCAAAAAGAACTCAACATGCGGCAGTGACGTTGGCTCGAGCTATTGAAAGACTATGACCACACTATTCAATACCATCCTGGAAAAGCGAACGTGGTAGCTGACGCGTTGAGTAGAAGATCATATGCAGGAATGAGTGCGATGATGTCAAGTATACGCACAGAGCCAACTTTAATAGAAAAGTTAAGGTTGCTCAAGCCACCGCACCAGAGCCGATGCGATGCGTATGAAGAAGAAAGTACAAGAAGGTGCTATTCCGAAAGCGAGAATTGATGAAGAAGGAATACTTCGACTCCACTCCAGACTTTGTGTCCCTAAAGACTTTGATTTGAAGTACAAGATTATGATGGAGGCACACAATACACCATTTGCAATCCATCCTGGAAGTACCAAAATGTATCATGATCTTCGACATATATTTTGGTGGAACAATATGAAGAGAGAGATTGCAAAGTTTATCTCAACGTGTTTAACTTGTCAACGTGTAAAGGTGGAGCATCTAGTACCTAAGGGTCCATTGCAACCACTTGAGATTCCGAAATGGAAGTGGGAACACATTACCATGGATTTCATTACGGGTCTTCCTACGGTTTCTCAAGGCATCAATGCTATTTGGGTTATTGTTGATAGATTAACTAAGTCTACTCATTTCTTGCCGATACGGGAGACTTATTCCCTTGAACGTCTTGCTAGTATATATGTAAATGAGATTGTGAGGCATGGCATGCCAGTATCCATAGTTTCGGATCGTGACCCAAGATTCACTTCAAGATTTTAGGTTAGCTTGCAAAAAGCTATGGGTGCAATTCTGATTGATTCGCATATACCATCCTCAAACAGACGGACAATCGAGAGAGGACTATTCAAACTCTTGAAGATTTATTAAGACTCATGTCCCTAGATTTTAAGAGGCGATTGGGATAAGTATTTACCATTGGTGGAATTCTCCTACAACAACGATTATCGAGCAAGTATAGGTGTGGCTCCATTTGAAGCATTATATGGATGAAAGTGTCGCTCTCCAATATGTTGGGATGAGGTGGGTGAAGCAACATTGTTGGGACCCGAGTTAGTACGTATGACTACCGAAAAGATCCAAATTCGACAACGTATACAAACGGCACAAGATCGACAAAAGAGTTATGCGGATCTTCATCCAAAGGACGTGGAATTTAGTATAGGGGATCATGTATTGTTGCGAGTTGCTCCATGGAAGGGAGTTACAAGATTTGGGAAGAGAGGAAAGCTCAATCCATGATTTATTGGTCCATTTCAAATTCTTGACCGAGTAGGAAATGTAGCCTATAGACTAGCGTTACCTCCAAGTATGTCTCGTGTTCATAATGTGTTTCACATATCTGTACTTCGTAAATATGTGAAAGACCCGAACCACGTTATTGAGTTAGAACCGGACGAGATAGCCGAAGACTTAACGTATGAGGAGGTACCTGTCAAGATCTTGGATAGGAAGGAGCATGTCCTACGCACGAAGGTCATACCACAAGTTAAAGTTTTGTGGAGGAATCATGCTATAGAGGAAATGACCTGGGAATTGGAAACGGAAATGAAAGCGAGGTATCCTCACCTTTTCGAAACACCAGGTACGTATGTCAATTTCGAGGACGAAATTTCATAAGGAGGGGAGGCTGTAAGATCCCAAAATAATTAATAAATGAAATTTAATTTCCTCTAATTATTATTTTGAAATAGTAAGGGTTGATGTGATTAATGTGGATGGTTATGGGTAAAATATGCAAATATTTCAAAATAAGCAAGTGGTTATAAAATATTCATTGTTGTCGGGGAATATTCGTTTGGTCGTGGAATATTAAATGCTTCGTCGGGAATATTAAATGCGGCCAATAGCGACCGTGTGTGGGCCCATAACGAGCGATTGGATGGAGAAAACGACAAAAATAAGTTGTTTAAAAATAACGGCGTAGTTATTACAGTTAATCTTGTTAAAATCTTTGGGTGGTTAAAACACAAAGAAGACACTCAGTATTGCACCAATTATTGATTCTTACGTAAGAAGGCACTACTCAATAATGGTTATAGTAATTACTGTTTAGTATTTTATTTTATTAATTCAATAATTGCTGTTGTTTCAATAATTTTCACTACACAGTATTTTTCATTATCGAAGCAATAATTCATATTATCTGAATAATATTATTAGATAACATTATTGGCGATGTCTAGAAAGTTCATCTAAAGAGAGGTTTGGTCACCTAATTGCTGGCATGAAGGAGAAATTCTTATTGGAAAGCCCCTCTTTCTGAACCGCTATCACGGTTGTCAATATTGTGATTACGTAATATTATTTGTGAATAATTAATTATTAATTCATATGATGAGGAAAATATTGATTTTATGTGGATATAGATGGAGAAAATTTTTAATGTGACAATTGTTGAAAATTGAAATTTTATCTTTTTCTGATAAAATAATTCATTTAAATATATATATTATTATATTTTAATAATATAATAATGGTGATATTTTTATAACGAATGTGGGATATATGAGTATACGAGGAGGAAGAGTATTTTTGTTGCAATAAATGTTTAAAACATGTTAAACATGTCGGTGGACCCCATTTCTTGACTGAAATTTGATTATAGCCTGTAAAATCGCCCGTTTATGGATTTCGATCAATTTCTGTTTGGAATTTGGAAAAACTTTCTTCTGAAAAGTTGTAGAGAATTGAATTCCTATAAAAACTCGCTAGATTCTAATTTTCTGACAAAAGGGCTATTTATTATGAATTATTGAAGTTCTGAAGCTCCAAAATAATTATTTTTGAAAGTTTTAAATATTTTTTTTAATAAAAACGTTTTTCTCACTTTTTCTAGAAGATGAGAATGTGGGATATGTTAGAAATCTGATTTTCCAAGGAGGCGTATGAAATTTATTATTAATAATATATTTTAATAAATTTTACTCGCTTGGTGTTCTAAGCATTTTCCTATAAATAGGGTGCTTAGGTTAGAATTGAAAATCACACCGTAAATCAAGTTTTCTCTATATTATCGAGCTTATTCTTGTGAGTATTTTGAGTATACTTTGAGTATTGCTATACTGATTGCAAGTTCAAGTTATAGCCTATATCAGGTGTTTGATTTAGAAGTATAAATCTTTTCGAGGTAAGGGATATTATTTTTTTTAATGATATTATTTCTTCAATATCATTATCTTTGAAATATTGATCTCAAGTTTTTATCAAATTTGGAACTTTTGGTGTGGAGTTACTAGTCACGTATCGGCTACACTATTCACGTATACGACACTATTCACGAATACTGCACTATTCATCGAAAAATGAAAATTTTTCCTTTTCGTCCAAAATATCTATTATGGATACTAGCTTTGATTGTATCCATGTTTTGATCATTCTTGAATTTTACACCACTATGATTATTTTTGAGGTATTTTTTGGACATGGATAAAACAAAATACTGAATCCTTAATCCTTAATCCTTGTCATTTTGTTTCAATTGGATTCGTTTCTTTAAAAATATTTTCATCATCCTCGGTCTTAAATAATGATATTATTGAATATCTTTGGCTTTATAGTGCAAAGATGAATGATTTCGATGAATATATTTGGCTTTGTAGTGCAAATGAATAGGTGTTTAGATGAACATGACCAATGGTGAATATCTTTGGCACATGGTGCAAAGATGAACATTTGATTCCAAATATATATTGATTGATGTTCTGGGATAAAAGATAGACAATGAACTTTTAAATTCATACATGAAGATAGTAGTTTGCATTCTCTACTTAACTCTTCTAATGAATTATTATTTACTAACGCAAATATTGATTTAAAACTTGTTGTCTATTGTATTCTATTAGATTTTTCCCTGTTGAAGACTAATGATAATTTGTTGTATATTATCTTAGTCATAATATTCTTTCTTTGGGCTAGTTGAGCTCACCCTTTTCCTTTTTGTTCCATTTTTCTTCTCGGAGACGAAAATATAAGCGAAATACGAGTCGGGGTATGGAATGAAGGTTCTAGAGAGAGTTGTTTAGTAGTCCTCACCATTTTTGTAAAATAATGTATCAATAAATGTGATGAGGATTTATTTGAGTATAGATATTGTCTAGAAGATAATATTTGTATTCAAACTCACAGTTTTACTGTTGTAATAATAAAGTTGTAGTTGTTTCTGTACCATGTATTGACAACTCAGAATGGGTGATGTATACCTATTTTGGGGGCGTCACAGATGGTGACTTCATTTCTTTTCTCTTTTCCCCCTTATATTCATCCCCTTCTTCTTTTTCTGTCTCCCCCTCAAACTCTGTATTCATAGGATCATCATCCTTTGGCTCCCCCTCAGATGATGATTCTACTTCATCTGCTGCTATCTTTTTCTTTGCCTTTCTCTTGGCCTTCTTGTCTTCTTTTCTTCTGTTCTCCTTGCTATTCCTTGAGTGCCTCTTTCTATGCCTCTTTTCTCCCCCTTTTTGTCATTAATCACTTGTGAAAATTGTTCCATGTTGGACATAAATTGCTCCATCAGGTAAGACGAGTTACTAACCTAAATCTTAAGTTTTTGTTGGCTCAACTCAATTTGTAGGGAGAGAGACTGATTTAGATTGTCAATCTTGTCAAAGAGGGATAAGATTTGCTCTTCATTAGCCTTCTATGCTCGTAGAACTTCTTCCTTCTGATCATTTATAGCCTTCAGATAGATTTGATCTCTCTCTTTGATTTTGTGAGATATATCAGACATAGAGGCTTGAAGTCTATTTTGAAACACCTTTTCTCCTTCTTCTGACAACGTCTTTGCCCTTCAGTGATGATAGACATCTTCTCAACCAACTCATCAGAATTCTTCAGTAACTCCTTCTCCATAGAAGTTTGGTCATGTGGTTGGGCAGGCTCTTGTTGAACCCCATATTGGACTCCACGATTTTTATTCTAGGACAGATTTTCAAAAGTTGTGAGAATCTGGTAAATCGTTGAGTGCCAATCACTATTGGAGGATGAAGGAATATCAGACAATTGTGCTTGGATAGAGGGAAGCTTCTCAAACTGAACTTTATCATATTCGGTGGTAGAGTGAAGGGACTCTACGATCATCTTCTTGGGCATAATCCTTCTGCCATCAGAACCCACTCTATTAACATAGGGAATGCAGTGGTTACCAGTATATTGGTAGACTTTGAAGTGAGATTGGTCGTTGATCATCTTGGTTTCAAACTTCTTTACCCTTGGAAAGTTCTGTAACACCAGCTCCAAGTTCAGAAACTATGAATAACACCAGCTGAAGTAACTTCCATCTTCTTCAGTATATGCCTTTAACCAAGGCATCCATGGTAAGAACCATCTCATCGAAAGGTCATGAGGATTGTACAGAATTGTAGTGCGGTCTAACTCCATGTTGTTCCAGTTGTTAAACACATTGTCTGTAGTCATCCTTTCTACTTTGAGTTGTTCGTTTCTATAGCTTACCCATATTTCTGGTGGTGCATCTTATGGATCATCAAAGACTTCCACCACAATTCTTCCGTGAACTCTAGCTGGAGAGATAACAAGATAGTCTGCTGATTCCTTTGCTTCCTGATTTGTAGAACTGAAATCTTTTTCCATCTCTTCACCTTTTGAGCTTGAACCATGCTGACTTCTTTCATCTGATTCATCAGTGAATCCTTCATGCTGATTCTCCTCACTAGTACCTTCTTCAACATCTTCTCCCTTGGATTCAGACTTATCATCACTTAATTCAATGATTATAGTAGAGGATTCTCCTTACTTCTTTGGGACAAATTTAGCAAGAAGTCTATTGCTCTTTCTTCTCCTTAGAGGTTCAACTATGGGAGTTTCACACTCTTCTTCTTCTTTAGAATCTGAAGCCTCGGTATCATTAGATATGCTTCCTGGATGTTCAGCAACAATAAGGGCATGTCCTTCTTTTTTGGACTCAACACCTTTTGAACCATCATATGAGCTTGTTGGAGCATTTGCAGTAGGAGATTCAATTGTGTCAACTTGCAACCTTTCTTCATCAGCAGAGTGGATGCTCTGAGTGTTACCCATTGGACTTGTACATTCTCCTTCATTACCAGATTTAGCAATTTCTTTCATGGATTCAGCCTCTCCTTCATTGCTGGATTTGTTCTTTGAGGATTTATCCTTGAAGCTTTCAGATCTTTCTCATATTCTAACTCTACATTTTCTCTTTCTTCTTGAGTAGATATGCTTCTTTGGGGAACTGGGACTGATTTCTTCATCACCTTTGCTTTCTCTTTGGATGGCCCTCGAAGTAATTTGTTACTTCTTCTTCTTTTTGGGGTTTCTACAGTTGATACTTTTTCTTCTCCTGCTCTATGCCTCTTATTGTCAGTGGAGAGACGGCTTGGTGGAGCCTCTGTATTCTTCACACTCTTAGTCTTCTTCTTTGTTGGTGTGACTGCTACAGGTACAGAGTCTTAGTCTTGGTCTTCTTCTTTGTTGGTGTGACTGCTACAGGTACAGAGTCATCAGATTGAGAGCTTTCCACCTCTTGTGCCTTTCTCTTCTTTACCGAGACCTTGCTACTGCTGCCAGAAGTTATAATCCTCTTGGTTTCTGTTGGATTTTTCTTCTAGTTCTGAAACAATTGTGGGGACATCACTTTATGAACATTCAGCAATTCTCCCTCATCATCATTTATCTTGCTTTTCAATTTCTTCTTTAGGACAATGCTCAAGAGTCTTCCATGAAAAACCTTTGTGAGTGGTTTATCTGAAGACTTCTTCATTTCAGCCTTTTCTAGCCATTTGGTCAACCAATCTATTATAAGGGTTCCAAAGTTCATCTGCTGCTTCATGACGATTGTAGTCATGACTCTCAGTTGTAGATCACTTACAGTATCATGTGCAGTATCTTTGCACATAATGCATTTACTGTAATCTCAACCAGAAATTCAAACTCTTCAGGAAACTCCTTCTTCTTTATATCTTTCAAATTTACGTTCCTTTTGTAACGCATTAACATCTTACCTTCTTCTATGTCAGCTTCTTCGAGGTTTATCAGACCTTAGTTGGGAAACCCTAGACATTGGTTGATGTTTGATGCCTTTATCTTCAGGCTTGCTCCTTTGACCTTTGTGGATAGAAGCCCAGAATCTATCGATGCATTGGAGTATAATTGCTTCACTAGCTCCCTATAGACTGGAGTGTTGGCTTCCAAGCATTTAAAAAACCCAGCATCCTTTACAAGCTCAAGTATATCCTTGAACTTCTTTTCTGATCTTTTAAACTTCTTGAAGCTGAGTTGGATTCCGGTTATAACACGCCATTCTTCCATTTTGAGGGTTTGAAGCAAATTGGTATTTAGTTTCAAACTTCTTATGAGAGATAGTTGAATGTGATTTGGGCGAATCTAGAGGTTTAATGGATTCAGACTTTGAAAAGGATTTTAGGGTTTGAAAAAGAGAGGGAGAGAGGTTTGACAACCTTTAATAACTGTTTGGAGATTTTGAATTTGTCTTTATGACAATTTCTTCTAACTCTACATAAGCTGTGATGTGTTAGCCATTCATTGGTTGAACGATGCCCAGTAAGAAACTGTAACTCCTCATAAACCTTTTAGTTTGATATTTCTTTTAAGAAAATAAGTATTACTGATGTGGATTGACTATTGACCTTTTCAGTACGTAGAGTAGCTTGGTGAGGTTGCTATGGACTCTACATTTTTCTTTATTGACTCAACGATCGTCTTCTGAGAGATGCTTCAATCGAATATTTTACACTAATCTTTATCTTAAAGTTGCATGGCTTAACCACTGATGTACTTCGAGATAGTTTGAGCACTGGAATTCTAAGGTGAGTTTGCAGAGCATCTTTTGACACTATATTCGAGCTTATCTCCACAAGATCTGAATAGTTGGGCAAGTGTCTAATTCTTCCGAGCTCCTCATGAGCTAGTATATCCTTTGGGAAGACTACGATCGTCGAGTCTATTCTACGATCGTTGAGGTTGCACTACGATCATCGAGTTTACTTTAGAATCTACTCTATGATCATTATCTGACCTGGTCCTTGAGTTGAACTTGACTAAGCATTCCTTCTGGGTTAAGGTAGCTCAGGAAGGGCCAACCTCTTAGAGTGAACTAAGGGTAAGGTTTGTCCCTAAGACACTTTCCAGATGAAAAACTTTAGAAGTGATTTGTACTGATATCTCATTTGACCTTTTCTGCTGAGGAGTTCCTCTACCAACTTTAGACATTTCATTGGATGTAATCGTGGTTTCCTCCTACTCTTACACTACGATCAGATGTTTGATCATAGGCGCTCCACGATTTTGAGTTGGGTGGTTGACAAGGTTATCAGTAGTACGTTTTGAGATGTTCCTACCGACTATGGATCTTCATTTGGTTCATCAACCATAAAGTTTTGGGACTTTGTAACTGGTATATTGCTTCATAGTGTATTTCTTATACTTTTAGTGTTGATATTCCTTAATAGATCACTGCTCCCCCATGGTTGATATTGTAAGACCCCCAACTTTTATGAATAAAGATTAATTTTTCTCAAAATATATTTTTGAATATTATGGTGTGGATTTGATATAAAGTTATAGTTGTGGGTATTATTTACAAATTTTACAAAGTAAGCAAGCAGATTTATAATATTCGATTGGTCGGGGAATATTCGTACGACGGTACAATCATTGGTGGACCTCACAACGGAAGTATTATCGTAATTAGAAAATGACATAATTATATTTTTATAAAAATAATGGCGAAAGTTTTACCGTTAAATTATTGAACTACACGGTGGTAAAATTACAGTAATAAGCGTGGTTACATAGTAGCACACGGTATTGATTATTGATGCTTACGTGAGAAGAAACAAAGTTATACTCAATTATTGCTACTATAATTGCTACATAATATCTCTTATATTATTTATTCAATTATTGTCACAGTATCATCTGTATAATATTTATTATTATTAAATCAATAATTGAGGCGACAAAGTTATTCATATTATTATTTGCAATATTGACAATGTCTAGAAAGTTCTGTAAAGGAGAGGTTTGGTCACCTAATTGTGCACCAATAGGGAGAAATTCTTATCAGAAAGCCCCCTCTTTCATGGGAATGATGTGGTTGTTAAATATTGTGAGTTATAATATTAATGATGAATAAGTTCGTGTTGATTAAAGATGAAATTTGTATTTCCATTGTGTTATGATTATTAGTGTTAATGGAAATCGACATCTATTCCTATAATAATTGATGTCTGGAGGTTATATTGACCAACCGAGTAATTAATCGGATAAATGAGCAATTAATTGCTATTAATTCACATGCTTATAACTATTTGTTCACATGTGTATACTATTGATTCACATGCATGTACTATTAGGGGAGGTGGTGCAAGATTGATAATACTTGCATGACTAAATTAAAAATAGAGATATAGACGAAGGTACTATACTGTAATTATTTTTTCACATGTATAGAACTATTGATTTACATGATGTACTATTAGGGGAGGTGGTGCAAGTTTGATAATACTTGCATGACTAAATTAAAAATGAAGGAAAAGATGAAGGTATTATACTGTAATATTTTAAGCCCCAAAACGTGTAATTATCGAAACTATGTTTTTCTATAAATAGAAGCTCATTCTTCTTTCATTCTTACCAATTCACTAAGACTCATAAGAGAAATTATAGAGAGAGAAGCTATATAGCGAAAAGCTCTAGAGAGAAAGTAGAAGAGAAGTCGGTTACTTCACTATTCCACTATCCAGTCTTCTTCTGAGGTAAGGGATATTATTTTGTTCAGTATTCATAGGAATAATATTTTCTTCCATACTCTGTTGTATATGAGTAATATTATTCCGTCTCGTATTCCTGATTATACCCTCATTTTATTAAAGTATTATTTCTATACTCAGTAAAATTAGTAGAATATCCTTGAAATTTTTGCCTCATCTAATATCGTTTCAAAAGGATATTTTTTGCACATTATTGTTAAATTTTAAGCTTTTCATGCCGGAGTACTGTGATGGCCCCGAATCCGAGGTCCCGAATCACCGCGGATCCGGTTCAATCATTCTATCACTATTACTATGTTTGCGGAAGATATAAACATAAATTGTTTATACAATAAATTTTACACACTATTCCTCAAGGTCGAGTAACCTTAACTTATACACAATAGATAATTTATTTAACTTACAATGACATTAATATACAATACAAATCTAATCGCACACGCCTCTACTAAAAATTTGGAACTGCTTGGACCTTTCCTTATATAGCAAGCGTGATTATTCTTTTAATCTGTAATGTTTATCATGATATAGCAAGGGTGAGCATAAGATTGCCCAGCAAGTTTAAGTTCAATAATTTAACGATATATCATGATTGAAAGAGTCTGAATAATAAGTTGGCTATAATTCAACAGTATAATTATGAACTAGTAGGAACAAACTTTTGACTGAACAAGTATTAAACATGAACAAATATATCATGACCGAATGTAATGAAGGTGATCATCCTTTCATACCTAACTTATACATGCAACATATACATAGTACAATTCTACAATGGCAATCAACAATGATTATCCATAAGCATATCTGAATGAAACAACTCTTAGTAGAGTTAAGTAAAAACAAACTTGTCTGCACCGTTGATTACCGCTACACAATTTACAAAGCTTTATCCGAAGACCTAATATTACTAATATAGATCTCCAATATTAGAATAATATCATCACAATATAATACTATTATATATATAGATATACATTGAATAACCTAAACACATAACACATAACCCTATCAGTCTATAACACATATAAGACTTGTCATTAAATCAAACTATTTCAGATTGAGTAGAATTCGACAAAATTCTAACATCCCGACGGTCTAGTCGGATAATCTTCGAGTTTAAGTTCAATTAAACTCTACCTAACACTTAAAAATTATCTCAGATAATTTTAATATTAGTCAAAATAATTTTCATAAGCTCGTAATAATTTTTAAATAATTATTATCATTTATCATGAATTTTCCATTATTAATATCGTATTTAAATGAATTAAATACCATATAATTCTTTTATCATTAATATTTATTTATTATCAAATATTAATGAAATACATGTCGTAATATTATAATATATTTAAAATATCGCAAAAGTATTTTAATACTCTAAAATCACCTTTATATGATTTTTAAACAATTAAATTCATTATCCGATAATTTCTTTTAATATTAAAATATTACTATTTTTATCACAAAAATATCAAAAGTTATATTTTATAACTTCAAATATTTTTATAACACTTAAATCATTTTTATATGATTTTTAAATCATTAATTCTCTTTATCCATAATTTATTTAATATATTTATTACATAAACTAATTATCATTAATATTAATTAATTAGTGAAATTCATCACAAAATATAAAAAAGTCACTTTGAAAATATCTTTAAATATTTTCTTATACCATAATATGATATTTCATGATTTTTCATGTATTAAAATTATTTTAAATAATTTATTTAATATTATAATTAAATAAATTAAATACCAATTATATTCCAAAAATCTTAAATATTTATGAAATATACTCAAAATAATTAAAAACTATTTTTCAGACTTTAAAATAATTTTTCAAAATTTATTTTGTATTTTTAATAATTAAAAACCATTTAATTTCATTTCTATATTAAAAATAATTAATTTTCGAAATTAAGTGTCGCTATAGAGGCCTTAGGCGACGAATCTGTCGCTAATGGTGTTGTTGGCCAGTTCTTGAGCCTTCATCGCCAGTTTGCAGGTGCCTAGTTTGACCAAGTCTAAATCTTTGTTGTTTATGTTTCTAGGAGGTTGTATGTGTTACACATGTAGTATTGATGCAATACTATAATTAAAAACTTATTTTAGGTCCATAGAACAACACCTCAATGAGATCAAAGCCTCCAAATATTCTGACAACACTGTTCTTCATTTATGGGTTTTCCAGAAAATGAAGAACAGTCGAGGGTACTAGTTTTCGATCTTCATAACTTGTATCATGTAACTTGTATGGGTGAATTATTGTTTCAATACTGTAGACCACATATCAGCGTACAATTGTATAGCTGTGAGGTCCCCGAATCCAGATACTTGAAACCCGAACTCGGTACATCACGATACCATTTCTATGAGCGGAATAATACTAATAATAATCACAATAATATAAAACTTAAACTTAAATTTTTCATATACATCAGAGTCATTCTCCCAAGTACGTAACCTTTAAACATTCATTACATGTCATAATATATATATATATATATATCATAGTCTTCATAATCTTATAAAACTATTACAAATACTGCCACAATTCTTATTTGGTTAGCTTTCCTTTTCCTTTGCCTCGGCCTGAACTTTCTGGTCCTTCACACTTAGCTGAAAACATTTAAATTAAGCAAGGATGAGCATTTGAGTGCCAATGAAGTAGTATTATATATATATATTTGAAAGAATTTAAATGTTTTCTTTATAATATCTTCTACAACTAGTCGATGGTTGTGAAGTAATCTGTACCAATAATAATAACATAACAACCCTCTTTCAACTTTTGAAACTACGTATTATTTGTATATAGGGGTTTACATGACATACCATGAACATTGTTTTCATTTTCGAAAAGGTTTAAACGAAATTCATCCATGGCAAAGTCATGACTTACTGAATGCGGAGGGTGATCGTACTGTTGTACCTGTGTTGATCAATACTACATGTACATGAGCGATGTTATCGTTATTCTGTCTGTCATTGGGCGCATAAAATTTTCCCATTTTCGGGATGTTCATATCTGTCGGGTTTTCATAACAAATGTCTTATATAATTCAACATATATGTATATCAAATGTGTATCAACACGCGATGAAAAACAATGATTGTCCAGTGGGGACACTTGTATAATCATTTATAGAAATTAACGAGCAGAATATATTTATTCAAATTATCATATACTAGCATGTTGATAATCAATGAGCATATATAATATAGGCAACAATAATGCATACAATAATAACAATAATTACGAACTTCTCACTTACATCCATTGCATAAAGAAAATGCAAAGTTAGGATACTTGCACGATCATGGCTACTTCTATTCTCAACTTAGTTTTATCTTTTGTGAAATCACCTATCATTAATCGGATCATTTCTTTGATTAGTATATCATAACGTAATACATATATCACTTTTTATTTAAAATCGACACATTCCCTATTCACATTATCACACATGTTTAACAATCGTTGACTCGTAATCAAACATCAACAACTTCCTAATCACATTGTCATACAACCTTAACAACCATTGAATCACAAATACACACATATCTAATTAAATTATCTAAGTCCAGATCAATTTACGAAACATATGGACCGATGAAAAGCGACTTTTCGAATTAATTATCGAGTCTAAGACTCTAAACCGTAGTTCAATATCCATTTGGATAACTTAAACATTAGTCACATTATTTTTCATGGCCTTATAATTATTAAATAATTATTATCATTTATCATAATTTTTGAAATATCAGAATCATTATTAAATGATTTAAATATTAAACAATTCTATTATCATTATTATTTAATTAGTATTAAACTATTAATGAAACCATTGCCAAAATATTAAAGTTATGTATAATAACTCAAAATATTTTTAAAGTATTAATATTACCCTTAAATGATTTTTAAAACATTTAAAATCATTATTAAATAATTACCATTAATATTTAAATATTAATGAACTATTTATCCAAATATTAAAAGTCAATAATTATAACTTAAAATATTTTTAAATCATTAATACCCTTTTAAATGATTTTAAATAAATAAAACCATTTTAAACTATTTATTTAATATAATTATTAAATAAATTTAATATCATTATAATAATTTAATAATCATTAATATTAAATTATTAAAGAAATTATCCTTTAAATATTAAAGTTATATTTTATAACTTAAAATATCTTTAAGCACTTTTTTTTTATTTAAAATGATTATTATAATAATAAAATCATTTTTAAACTAAATTATTTAATATAATTATTAAATAACTTTATTATCATTAATCATAATTAATTAATGAAATTTACCTTTAAATATTAAAAGTTATATTTTATAATTTAAAATATTTTAAATACCTTCTTATTATTTAAAATGATTTTTAATATAATAAAATCATTTTTAATTCATTTATTTAATTCATTTAATAAATAACTTAATTATCATTAATATTAATTTATTAATGAAAATTATCAAATAATATTAAAAGTTATTAAAATAACTTAAAAATATTTTTCTTATATCATAATATAATTTTAAATGATTTTCATGAATTAAAAACATTTTTAAATAATTTATTTAATATTATAATTAAATAAATTAATTACTTTTAATATTCTAAAATATTAAATATTTATGAAATATATTTAAAATAATTAAAAACTAATTTTCAGAATTTAAAATAATTTTTTATAATTTATTTTGTATTTTTAATAATTAAAAACTATTTTTTTCTACTTATTAATTAATTTCCGGAAAATAAATTATTTTCTGTCGCTAAAGACCACCTATAGCGAGAGAACCGTCGCTATAGGTGTTCTTCATGTTCATACATAGACCCAGATCTTCATAGGCAGTTGCCGAGTAGCCATGTTTGACCCACTTTAATTCTTTGTGTATTGTGTTTCTCGGAATTACAAAAGTTAGATTTTATAGACAAAGTTCAAGACTACATTATACAACAATCAACATGGACAAATCACATAACATCAAACATATATAATCGCCCAAACTTATTTGTTAGAGGTCATTTCTTCATTTCGGGTTTCCCGAGAATTGAAGAAACAGGCGAAACGACTCCACTTTTGATACGCCAACAACTTGCAATATATTACCCGCTGAGACCTAAGAGCTTTAATGTCTGTAGACAACATGTAGGGCTACATATTCATTACATAAAATAAACAAAACATCAACAAATCAATCGATTTACTCGTCGATTGACCAGCGATGAAATCCGTGTTCATGGATTTTCTGGGTTTTCCAGAAAACCGAGAACATGTGCCTCTCTACTACTTTGACCAGCCACCAATTTCAGTATATGAAATGTTTTAACGATACAAAAGCATGATTCCATAGTTAATATACTAGACTATAATCTAGTTTCAACAAATTAAACAAAACAACAACTACAAGCAAGATCCGAAGCCACAAATCTATTGTCAGACGCTGAAAACCGTTTCTGGGTTACCCAGATTTCTTCCTGGTCATGGTCGGTCAACGACCTTTGACCATTAGTAACTTCATATTCAAAACAGGTCTAGCTTTAATTCTTGTTACAGATGAAAGATCTCATACAAAGCTACAACATTAAACACTTAAACAACAAAAATATTAAACACACAACAATCTACTGTAATTCGACATTTGATGTCGAACACTAAAAAAATTTTTCAGATTTTGAAAATCTTTAATTTGAGCACTTTAATGTTATGGATTTGATAAATACCAACCCAGATCATCATAATATCTTATAAACAACAAGTTTTAACAACAAATTATAACATCTAACAACAAAATTTTGGACAGAATTTAAACTAAGGTTTTGTACCTTTTATGCTCAATTCTTGATTTACGGCTATTGATTTGTTGTTGGATTTAAATGAGCTTGATAATGGGTCTTATATACTATATATTTTTCGTTGGTTTGAGAGAAGATGAGTGTTGGTTGAGTATTGAATAAAATTGGCTAGCAAAATCACTTTTTCTCTCTCTCAATCCTTATATATACAACATGGATGCATGTATTGGCTGAGATTAGGCTTGTTGCTGTCAATTTTCTGTCAATGGAAGTCAATGGAGTTGTTGGTTTGGTGAACCACCACCCCTAATGTCAAAACCTAGTTTGTAGCTTTAATTATACAAGAGGGACATTTTTGTCATTTCCTTAAATTTCTAGAAAATTGCCTTAGGGTTTAGGGTTTAGACATTTTAGTGTTTAGGGTTTAACATTTAAACCTTAAAGATTTACAGTTTGCAACTAGGATTTCCAAAAAATTTCCAAATTTTAGATTTAACAATTAGGGTTTATTACAAAAATAATAATATAAAATAACTAAATTTTAGTTTCTAAAATTAGACAATTTAGGTTTGTTAATTAGATAAATTTTCTAATTACTTTATCTGATGAGAATTAGGGTTTAGATCATATAATTATCATTGACTTTTGCTAATTTAGCAATTAAGATTTATTCTTTTTTTGTAATTAGGGTTACCAAATTACTATTAGGGTTTTCTAAATATTAGGGTTTCGAATTTTAATTAGGGTTTACCTAATTAATATATTAATACGACATAAATTAATATTACATACTTATAAAACAATTTCACACTCTAATTTGGATCTCAAATTAAGGTTTAACATTATTACTAGGGTTTGGGTCAAAATACAATTGTAATTGACCAACCATTATCAATCTGGACATCTGCATATTATTAATAGACTTTGAAAAATCAAAAATATATGTAATATTATATTATTATTCTCATACCTTGACAATAATCCAAAATTAGGGTTTGGATTCCATATCGATTATTCTTTCATATTTAACCTTAATAATTAAGGTAAAATAATTAACTTAATAATCACATACAAAATTCATATAATAAAATAATTATTATATTTATTCTAAAAATCACTTCATATATTATTTAAATAATATATGATTATATATTCATGGAAAATAATTAATAAAACATTTTTTATCTTAAAATTAATTATTATAAGAATATACTTTATAATAATCAAAATTCTAAAATAAATTTACTTGTAAATATTCATGTGATAAATATATTTTCATTTACCACATAAATACATATACACATAATCTTGTACAAATCCTCATCCTTAAAATAAAATAAAAAATTTATACGCAAAATTTAAGATTTATTTATATAGAAAATATCGGGTTGTCACATTCACCCTCCCTTATAAGGATTCCCACCCCGGAATCACCACTTAAAAACCTACACATAACTGGGTTCATAGCACACACGATCTTCGCAAATAGATCTCGATTAACTTTAATCGAACCGATCTTTAATTAATCACATTAAGCTTGTCTTTGTGATTAAACGGAAATTTGATTTCTAAAGAACTCAAATTTCTCCTCAAAATTTCTTTATAAAATAATTTACTATAAATAGAAAAATTCTAATTACGCAAAATAAAAGTTATTGAATATTACACAAAATCGCATTGCAACCGCCATCGTGTCTTGAGCTCATCATGTTGAAGACTCTAGATGTTGACTTTGTTGGTTTGTTCGATGATGTCGGTCCTGCTTATTGCTAATGTCCCACTATTCTTACCATATTCACACTACCGACTCTGCCCTCTGTTTGGACAATCCTTCACCCTGTGCTCCAATGATCCACAAATAAAACAACCACTGTTCATTCTAGGATTTGGGCAGTTGGGAGAGATGTGACCCTCCTGCCCGCATTTATAACACACAAATTTTCCTTTCAAACATTCTCCGGAGTGGTTCTTTCCACATATCTTGCCTTTGAATCGCTTCGCTTTTTTCACTCCTCTCTTACTTCTTCACCTTGCGTTTCCAAAGTAGTTTCCCTTTCTTTTTCCATCAGCACTCCTGCTTCCACTATTAATTCTCACCTTCTCATCTCCCTCGACCTTGCTCTTGTTTTTCTTCTCCTTGTTGTAGAGGCTCATAGCCTCACTTCCCTCCTCTGCAATTATCGCCTTCTCCATGAGTCTTTGCAAATGTTGGGATCTGCAACACTTTGCCACCTTATTATAGAGCCAGGTTTTAATCCCACTCAAATCTCCTCGCCTTCCTAGCCTCAAGTATCGACTTGATGCGGAGCAAACCTAACTAACTCATTAAATTTCAGCGGCATATTCCGCCAAAGCGCATATCCCTTGCTTGACTCCAAAATTTTACCTCCATTCTAGCACTGCGTACTAGTTGGAAAATAATTCTCGAAAAATAAGGTCTTAAATCTATCCCATGTTACCACACTGCTCACCCCTCACGATTAAGCTTCCCACCGAAATTTGCCTCACCCTTCATCATGTAGGTGGCAAAGAGGTCTTTGCCCCTCATTACCCTAGCTATTACAAACGCCTTCTCAATTTCCTTAACCAAAGTTTGGGCTTCTACAGGTCGATTGTTTTTTGAATTCTATGATAGGACCGCCTTGAAGTCTTTAACGTTCGACGTTCGATTATCTGGTTAAGTAAAAACCATAAATTAACTTACATTCTAAACCTTATCATATAAGTTTAAACTTATTTAACTTGTTTCATAACTCAAACTTTGATTCATATTCATTCATTGCTTTCAAAATATTTTACATATCACATCACATAGTGCTTTAAACATCAGTCATCCCATTGTGACTACAAAAGTCGGGATTTACATCACTACTTACACAAAAGTTTTATAATAATGCATTACACAGACATACTAAACACACATATTATATTAAACATACTTACACGACATAACCTATACTACCTATTCACTACGCCTTCTTCCTTGGACAGCTTTTCGCCTGATGATCTTCTTTTCCACAAACAAAACATGCTCCCCGTTTATAGTCGGGAGATGATGCTGAGTAGTATGTCCTTCATAGCCGCAAAGATAACATATTCTTTTCCATTTCTTCTTCCTAGGTTTTCCTAAATCATGGTCTTCTACCTTCCTTTTTCCCTTATCTTTTGGAGCTGCAAACGAAGTGTTGCTTGAGGCTCCCATCTGATTGATTTGGATTTGAAGCTTATCTTGCTCTTCCATTGTTTCTATTAACGCTTGGCGCAATTGGTATTAGCGGTTTTTACATCTTCCACAACCCTTCTAGAAGATACCTTGTTCCTCAATTCTTGCATCTCCAATGATGCTTGATCAGCTTTAGGGTCTGAATCATTATTTGTCAGATCCACTATTTCCGAATCTGGTAATATGTTTTCTATGATGACCACCTCATCCGAAGTTTGTTTTATTGTGAGCTTCTATTTCCGCTTATTGGCTTGATATTAGCTCCTCTTTACAATCCGTGGATATCCTAATCCTTTTCACGACATCTACACACGACGAATTATCCCGATTAGCATATATTATATACACATAGTCAAATAATAGTTTTGTATGAATTATCTTTTATTTTGTTTGACGATGAATTTATTCAATTCATCTATTTTAAACTCTATATGAGTTATTTATATTTTCAACGTTTCCCTACATTTCTAAGGTTATAGCCTAAGGTCTATCCCACCTAAGGTTTCTAACCCTATAGCTCGATACCATTACATGAGGTCCCAGAATCCGGATACTTGAAACCCGAACTCGGTACATCACGATACCATTTCTATGGCGGAATAATACTAATAATAATCACAATAATATAAAACTTAAACTTAAAATTTTCATATACATCGAGTCATTCTCCCAGTCGTAACCTTTAAACATTCATTACATGTCATAATATATATATATATATATATATATATATATATATATATATCATAGTCTTCATAATCTTATAAAACTATTACAAATCTTGCCACAATTCTTATTTGGTTAGCTTTCCTTTTCCTTTGCCTCGGCTTTGAACTTTACGGTCCTTCACACTTAGTGAAAACATTTAAATTAAGCAAGGATGAGCATTTGAGTGCCCGACAAGTAGTATTATATATATATATTTGAAAAGAATTTAAATGTTTTCTTTATAATATCTTCTACAACTAGTCGATAGTTGTGAAGTAATCTGTACCAATAATAATAACATAACAACCCTCTTTCAACTTTTGAAACTACGTTATTGGTATATATGGGGTTTACGTGACATACCATGAACATTGTTTTTCATTTTCGAAAAGGTTTAAACATAAATTCATCATGTAAAACCGTCATGACTTACTAGTGCGGAGGGTGATCGATACTGTTGTACCTGTATTGATCAATACTACATGTACATGAGCGATGTTATCGTTTCGCCATTTCTGTCATGGTAGCATAAAATTTTCCCATTTTCGGGATGTTCATATCATCGGGGTTTTCATAACAAAGGTCTTATATAATTCAACATATATGTATATCAAATGTGTATCAACATGCGATGAAAAATAATGATTGTCCAAGTGGGGACACTTGTATAATCATTTATAGAAATTAACGAATGAATATATTTATCCCAAGAATTATCATATACTAGCATGTTGATAATCAATGAGCATATATAATATAGGCTTAGCAATCATACAATAATAACAATAATTACGAACTTCTCATACATCCATTGCATAAAGAAAATGCAAAGTTAGGATACTTGCACGATCTTGTAAGCTTACTATTCTCAACTTAGTTTTATCTTTTATGAAATCACCTATCATTAATCAGATCATTGTACTGATTAGTATATCATAACGTAATACATATATCATTTTGCTATTGCGATTAAAGACATTCCTATTCACATTATCACACATGTTTAACAATCGTTGACTCGTAATCAAACATCAACACCTTCCTAATCACATTGTCATACAACCTTAACAACCATTGAATCACAAATACACACATATCTAATTAAATTATCTAAGTCCAGATCAATTTCTGAAACATGTCCGATCTCTGAAAAGCGACTTTTCGGGTAATTATCGAGTCTAAGACTCTAAACCGTAGTTCAATATCCATTTGGATAACTTAAACATTAGTCACATTATTTTTCATGGCCTTATAATTATTAAATAATTATTATCATTTATCATAATTTTGAAATATCGAAATCATTATTAAATGATTTAAATATTAAACAATTCTATTATCATTATTATTTAATTAGTATTAAACTATTAATGAAACCATTGCCAAAATATTAAAGTTATGTATAATAACTCAAAATATTTTTAAAGTATTAATATTACCCTTAAATGATTTTTAAAACATTTAAAATCATTATTAAATAATTACCATTAATATTTAAATATTAATGAACTATTTATCAAATATTAAAAGTCAATAATTATAACTTAAAATATTTTTAAATCATTAATACCCTTTTTTAAATGATTTTTAAATAAATAAAACCATTTTTAAACTATTTATTTAATATAATTATTAAATAAATTTAATATCATTATAATAATTTAATAATCATTAATATTAAATTATTAAAGAAATTATCCTTTAAATATTAAAGTTATATTTTATAACTTAAAATATCTTTAAGCACTTTTTTTTTATTTAAAATGATTATTATAATAATAAAATCATTTTTAAACTAAATTATTTAATATAATTATTAAATAAATTTATTATCATTAATCATAATTAATTAATGAAATTTACCTTTAAATATTAAAAGTTATATTTTATAATTTAAAATATTTTTAAATACCTTCTTATTATTTAAAATGATTTTAATATAATAAAATCATTTTTAATTCATTTATTTAATTCATTTAATAAATAACTTAATTATCATTAATATTAATTTATTAATGAAAATTATCAAATAATATTAAAAGTTATTAAAATAACTTAAAATATTTTTCTTATATCATAATATAATTTTAAATGATTTTTCATGAATTAAAATCATTTTTAAATAATTTATTTAATATTATAATTAAATAAATTAATTACTTTTAATATTCTAAAAATATTAAATATTTATGAAATATATTTAAAATAATTAAAAACTAATTTTCAGAATTTAAAATAATTTTTTATAATTTATTTTGTATTTTTAATAATTAAAAACTATTTTTTTCTACTTATTAATTAATTTCCGGAAAATAAATTATTTTCTGTCGCTAAAGACCACCTATAGCGAGAGAACCGTCGCTATAGGTGTTCTTCATGTTCATACATAGACCCAGATCTTCATAGGCAGTTGCCGAGTAGCCATGTTTGACCCACTTTAATTCTTTGTGTATTGTGTTTCTCGGAATTACAAAAGTTAGATTTTATAGACAAAGTTCAAGACTACATTATACAACAATCAACATGGACAAATCACATAACATCAAACATATATAATCGCCCAAACTTATTTGTCACGGTACATTCTTCATTTCGGGTTTCCCGAAATTGAAAACAGAGGCAAACTTGACCACTTTTGATCGCCAACAACTTGCAATATATTACCTGTTTTTGAGACCTAAGAGCTTTAATGTCTAGACAACATGTAGGGCTACATATTCATTACATAAAATAAACAAAACATCAACAAATCAATCGATTACTCGTTGATTGACCAGCGATGAATCCGTGTTCATGGATTTTACGGGTTTTCCGAGCGAGAACATGTGCCTCTCTACTACTTTGACCAGCCACCAATTTCAGTATATGAAATGTTTTAACGATACAAAAGCATGATTCCATAGTTAATATACTAGACTATAATCTAGTTTCAAAAAATTAAACAAAACAACAACTACTGAAGCAAGATCCGGCCACAAATCTATTGTGTCGAATATTTGAAAACCGTTTTTACGGGTTACCCAGATTTCTTCTGTCATGGTCGATTAACGACCTTTGACCATTAGTAACTTCATATTCAAAATAGGTCTAGCTTTAATTCTTGTTACGGATGAAAGATCTCATACAAAGCTACTGACATTAAACACTTAAACAACAAAATATTAAACACACAAATAATCTCTGATATCGACATTTGATGTCGTAACACTAAAAAAATAATTTTCCGATTTTGAAAATCTTTAATTTGAGCACTTTAATGTTATGGATTTGATAAATACCAACCCGGATCATCATAATATCTTATAAACAACAAGTTTTAACAACAAATTCTAACATCTAACAACAAAATTTTGGATGAAATTTAAACTAAGGTTTTGTACCTTTTATGCTCAATTCTTGATTTACCATTGATTTGTTGTTGGATTTCGTGGGGCTTGATAATGGGTGCGATATACTATATATTTTTAAAATTGGTTTGAGAGAGATGAGTGTTGGTTGAGTATTGAATAAAATTGGCTAGCAAAATCACTTTTCTCTCTCTCTCTCTTATATATACAACATGGATGCATGTATTGGTGAGATTAGGCTTGTTGCTGTCAATTTTCTGTCAATGGAAGTCAATGGAGTTGTTGGTTTGGTGAACCACCACCCCTAATGTCGAAACCTAGTTTGTAGCTTTAATTATACAAGAGGGACATTTTTGTCATTTCCTTAAATTTCTAGAAAATTGCCTTAGGGTTTAGGGTTTAGACATTTTAGTGTTTAGGGTTTAACATTTAAACCTTAAAGATTTAGCAACTAGGATTTCCAAAAATTTCCAAATTTAGGATTTAACAATTAGGGTTTATTACAAAAATAATAATATAAAATAACTAAATTTTAGTTTCTAAAATTAGACAATTTAGGTTTGTTAATTAGATAAATTTTCTAATTACTTTATCTGATGAACATTAGGGTTTAGATCATATAATTATCATTGACTTTGCTAATTTAGCAATTAGGATTTATTCTTTTGGTAATTAGGGTTACCAAATTACTATTAAGGTTTTCTAAATATTAGGGTTTCCAGAATTTTAATTAGGGTTTACCTAATTAATATATTAATACGACATAATTAATATTACATACTTATAAAACAATCTCACACTCTAATTTGGATCTCAAATTAAGGTTTAACATTATTACTAGGGTTTGGGTCAAAATACAATCGTAATTGACCAACCATTATCAATCTGGACATACCTTTTATATTCATAGTAATCAAAAATCAAAAATATATGTAATATTATATTATTATTCTCATACCTTGACAATAATCCAAAATTAGGGTTTGGATTCCATATCTCGATTATTCTTTCATATTTAACCTTAATAATTAAGGTAAAATAATTAACTTAATAATCTGTACAAAAAATTCATATAATAAAATAATTATTATATTTATTCTAAAAATCACTTCATATATTATTTAAATAATATATGATTAAATATTCATGGAAAATAATTAATAAAAACATTTTTATCTTAAAATTAATTATTATAAGAATATACTTTATAATAATCAAAAATTCTAAAATAAATTTACTTGTAAATATTCATGTGATAAATATATTTTTATTTACCACATAAATACATATACACATAATCTTGTACAAATCCTCATCCTTAAAATAAAATAAAAAATTTATACGCAAAATTTAAGATTTATTTATATAGAAAATATCGGGTTGTCACAATAGCAACCGATCATCATAACAACAAATAATGCACAAGATTCAAGCAGTCAAACATTGTCAGAAATACGGGTCTTGAAGGTTTCTGGGTTTTCTAGAAATGCAACCAAACAGATGGTAAACGGTACTTTGACCAACAATATCTTTGATTCTATGTGCATTCTGGGTGAACTAAAGGCTTAATTATGTACTCATTATACCAGACTATAAGGATCAAACAACAACATAACCAAAACACTAACATACGACAAGATCAAAGGCTCAGAAAACGTTGTCAGACGAGATCTGGGTTTCTGGGTTGCCCAGAAACTCAGTCTCCATGATCGGTCAACGCAGTTTGACTGCTCATAGCTTTCAATCTATTAATGATCTGGCCTTGTTTCTAGCTTCAGATCACAGTCCTTATGACATAGAACATATTCAAAACATAAAACACATAAAACATGTAACACATAAAGATTTAAAGCCTCTGACATTCGCTTGTCAGGTCATAATTTTCCAGTTTTCCAGATTTCAAAAATTGTTATTTCGTGTACTTTGATGTTATGGATTCACTATGTAGCAACCCAGATCATCAAGTGACACCCTAATACACAACTTAAAACAATAAATCATAACATCTAACATCAAATCTAAGGATTTCCAAAATTTAGGGTTTCATACACCGAATTAGGGTTTCGAATTCCCGAAACTGAAATTAAGGTTTCCAGAACCGATTTCTAGGGTTTCTTATAATTCGTAAGAATTTTCTAACCGAACGTTGACGTTCTTAATATATACCTAGGGTTTGTTACAGATATCATTTATCTGGTCAACCCTTGACCCTTAACCATATACTGTACACATATACAACCATATACACAGAACATATTCACATATTCACGTATTCCCTTAATCATGAATAATTCACCTAAATCCTTCACATAATTTTGAAATCCTCAAAATTCCTTCTAAAAAATATCAAACGCATACACTTCTTTTCTGTCTAGGTTCTAATTTTGAACCTTAAATCAATTAATTAAAATTTTAAAAATTTTCTAAATTCTCGGGTTGTCACATCCACTCCTTCTTCTAAAAATTTCTTCCCTGAAATTTACCTTACACCTTACACCTTACACCATACACCGTTCCTTCTCATCATAACATGCTACCTAATACATTCTTCGCAAGAATAAAAATTTTGAAATTGTGCTGAGGGGTTTTACAGACTATTGTCTATCATTTTCGCAAAGGTTTTATGGAAATTCATCCGCAAACTGTCTTAACTTACAGACATAGTGAGTAATTAGCCCGATATGCCCTGTAATTATAAAGTACTTCTGGTCTGATCTGTTTCTCGTATCCGCCTTGGGCGCATAAACTTTTACCTCAGTCTTATTGGATTCTGGACCAAAACAATTTGGTTCGAGAAAGTTTTCAAAGAACTCTTACAGTTTTCATAAACATTGGTCTAGCTGAATCGAATAGCATAGACTCATATCAATAATTCAATTCAATCGAATTATTTAAGTGTAGCCAAACCCCGTTGGCAAATTTAAAATTTTGAAAATATTTTTGAGAATGACGTCATGATGTCGTACTGTATTAACAGTCCATTTAAGGATGCCGTCATCGAGTGAGTTTGTCATAACACATCATACAATAGTGGAACAATAATTTTCAGATCGAATTCGCACTAAGTATTCCTGCATTTACAACTCTATCAACTTTTATTATCTTTGCACCAGGTTACGTGGTACATGAGTGATAAATAAAATAAATTTTGATATTTTCAAATCATTTGCGTCTAGCTGAAATAAGTAGCACAAACTATACTTCAAACCGTTTCAAAAATGATTACGAGTCTACATATTTTTTATTTTATTTTTAAGGCACATAGTGCGTATTTGGCTTGATGTCAAAATTTCAAAGTCTAGCATAGCTAGGAGTTTTGGAAAACTTATGTCTTAACTACTAATCATTTACTTAAACAGTCTATCTATTCTTATTATCCTTAATACTCCATTTACATACAACTATACCCAGTTCGTCAAACCACACTTATGAGTCCATAATTTGCCACAATTATATGAGTTTAAGAACTTTCCTAGACAGACCTTTGGCGTCCATTCACTGAGGGGTTCATAAATATTTCATATAACTATGAATCAAGAATGTCACATAAGTATGAGTTTTAAGAACTCGTACTTAACCTTATATTCTCTACCTATAACCTATCTATCTGTTATACACATGAGAAAGGAATCACCCTCTTAACATGCATATAGCAAATAGCGCGACACAGACATATCCCAATAATTATCCTAACTCCCTTCTTTATACGAATTTCATTTAATCCGTATTTATAATCCTTTCCTGAACCTGTACCAATTCATAGTACAACTGACACCCAATAATCTTGTTATTAACTTTGCAATCATTCGCTTGATTCTTCTTCTTACTATAACATTATCTGATCACGGGGTGATCTCATCGTATATATTACGATTCATTTCTATATCTTGATCGTTTTATTTTACGATCTCCTATCACTGTACTTTTAGTCTTTTAGACTATATCTATTCACTACTACTGTTCAACTTTATTATCAGAGTTAGGGAACTCTATATCTTATAACTCTCCGAGATTCGTCTTTGAATGTTACCGACCAACTAACTCTATTTGAGTTAGTACTTATCCTAATCACTGCGGTTATTAGTCTCATGTATTCTACTTAAGGTTCATAACCTCTGACTTTGATACCAATCTGTGATTTGGCCCCGAATCCGAGGGTCCCGAATCACTTGTGCATGATCCGGTTTGATCATTCTATCACTATTACTATATTTGTGGAAGATATAAACATAAATTGTTTATACAATAAATTTTACACACTATTTCCCAAGGTCAAGTAACCTTAACTTATACACAATACATAATTTATTTAACTTACAATGACATTAATATACAATACAAATCTAACTGCACACGTCTACTAAAGTTGGAACTGTCTTGGACCTTTCCTTGTATCCAACGTATTCGTCTTAATCTGCAATGTTTATCATGATATAGCAAGGGTGAGCATAAGATTGCCCAGCAAGTTTAAGTTCAATAATTTAACGATATATCATGATTGAAAGAGTCTGAATAATAAGCTGGCTATAATTCAACAATATAATTGTGAACTAGCAGGAACAAACTTTTGACTAAACAAGTATTAAACATGAACAAATATATCTTGACCAAAGGGTAATGAAGGTGATCAGCCTTTCATACCTGACTTGTACATGCAATATGTACAGAGTACGATTCTACAATGGCAATCAGCAATGATTATCCATAAGCATATCTGAATGAAACAACTCTTATTAGAGTTAAGTAAAAACAAACTTGTCTGCACCGTTGATTACCGCTACGCAATTTATAACGCTTTATCGAAGACCTAATATTAGTAATATAGATCTCCAATATTAGAATAATATCATCACAATATAATACTATTATATATATATAGATATACATAGAATAACCTAAACACATAACACATAACCCTATCAGTCTATAACACGTATAAAACTCGTCATTAAGTCAAACTATTTCAGTTTGAGTTGAATTCGACAAAATTCTAACATCCCGATGGTCTAGTCGGATAATCTTCGAGTTTAAGTTCAATTAAACTGTTCCTAACACTTAACAATTATCTCAAATAATTTTTATATTAGTCAAAATAATTTTCATAAGCTCGTAATAATTTTTAAATAATTATTATCAATTATCATTAATTTCACATTATTAATATCGTATTTAAATGAATTAAATACCACATAATTCTTTTATCATTAATATTTATTTATTATCAAATATTAATGAAATACATGTCATAATATTATAATATATTTATAATATCACAAAGTATTTTTAATACTCTAAAATCACCTTTATATGATTTTTAAATAATTAAATTTATTATCCGATAATTGCTTTTAATATTAAAATATTACTATTTTCATGACAAAATATCAAAAGTTATATTTTATAACTTCAAATATTTTTACAACACTTAAATCATTTTTATATAATTTTTAAATCATTAATTCTATTTTTCCATAATTTAGTTAATATATTTATTAAATAAACTAATTATCATTAATATTAATTAATTAGTGAAATTCATCACAAAATATAAAAAGTCACCGAAAATATCTATAATTATTTTCTTATACCATAATATTATTTTTCATGTTTTAAAATCATTTTTAAATAATTTATTCAATATTATAATTAAATAAATTAAATACCAATTATATTCCAAAAATATTAAATATTTATGAAATATACTCAAAATAATTAAAAACTATTTTTCAGACTTTAAAATAATTTTTCAAATTTTATTTTGTATTTTTAATAATTAAAAACCATTTAATTTGATTTATATATTAAAAATAATTAATTTTCTAAATTAAATTAATATATATAAAGGCCTTAAAGCGTATTTAATCCGGTCATAATTGTGTTGTTGGCCTGTTCTTGAGCCTTCATCGCCAGTTTGTAGGTGCCTAGTTTGACCAGGTCTAAATCTTTGTTGTTTATGTTTCTGGGAGGTTGTATGTGTTACACATGTAGTATTGATGCAATACTATAATTAAAAACTGATTTCAGGTCCATAGAACAACACCTCAATGAGATCAAAGCCTCCAAATATTCTGACAACACTGTTCTTCATTTCTGGGTTTTCTAGAAAATGAAGAACAGTCGAGGGTACTAGTTTTCGATCTTCATAACTTGTATCTGAAAGTAGTATGCACACAAGCCAATCATGTTTGATGATAAAGTATATATTTTGTAACAATCTTATTCATATATTAATAAAAAGTATTAATTTATTAAAGGCTTTTAATTATCTACATGATGCTGCTTTATAATATGTGATAAACCCATAGTTTTAAGCGATGCTTTTAGAATACTGATGATGATCATTCTAATGAGATCTAAATTCTTAGAAAGCTTAAAACTAAAATAGTTCATAATCGTTGGATTACTAAATTGGGGATTAGTGAATCGGGATAGATTGGTACATACGTTGCTTGCTCATTGGATGAGGATGATTGATCTCATTATCATTTTTGTGGAGACACTAAAGCAAGTATGTAGGTGCTTATTAGAGAATAAGTTCACCGAAGCATTGGCTCATTAAGGAATACCTAATGGAGTTTTACTTACCTGTCAATAGAAATTCGTGTAGTGATAGTAGTACAAGTGATCCTTGGACTTGAGATCATCATAGTATCTTGTGTATGATGAGTTATACTTTGACTTATTCCTTAAGACCCTTAGGATATATCAAATGGTATGTTTGGATATAATAAGTTGTATATGGAGATAATGTATGATCAATAAAGAATCTACCACTTCTAGTAAAAGAAGAGAAATGTCCTATGTGATTCGATAAATGACAACCCATTAGTCCTTGGCCAAGGCAGAATGAAATTAGAAAAGAGTTTCTAATTTGCATTATTTGGAGTTGTGCATTTAAGAGTCGAAATATATATAATTAAATAAAATACGACTTGACAGTAATTTTATGTCTTATATTTAATTAAGACATTGTATGGTGGAAGGATTGAATTTTACGGTAACTATTTACTCAAAGGTTCTTTTATGATTAATGTTGAAATCTATATTATCTGAAAAGTCGTTGATCGCTAGGGAGGCTTATCCCTATTGTAGAATAATTATTATTTATTTAAAAAAATTAATTATTTAATTTATTTATTTAAATAAGATTAGAATTTTTCTAATTGATTTATTCACAATCGGTTTAATATGGAGAACCTAAAGGGTCACACCATAAAAGGAAGAATAATTATTTAAGAAGTTAATGGCATAATCGTAATAATATGTTAAGTATATTTAATTTAATCTATGGCGATAGAATAAATTAAATAGTTTAATATTTATTATTTAATATTTTAGAAATATTAAATATAAATTAATAAGAGGAGTCTTATTAATATTATTACAATTATTATTATTTTAATTTCTAAAAGAGTTTAGGAATTAATTTAATATAAGTACTCTCATTTATTCCTAATACAATTAGAAGGGAAAATTATTTAAAGGAGTTTAATTAATTATCTCTAATAAGATTAGGAAGCCCATTTAATTAAAAGAGTTTAATTAAATAAATAATACCTTATTTTTAATTAAATAGGGTTACCTGATATCTTTATAAGAGGAGTCTTATATCAGATATCAAAAAATATAATTCTAAGAGTTGGGAGAGTATGCTTCTTTTCTATGAGAGATAAAAAACTAGGGTTTAGCCAACCACCCTTCTTGAATATTTCTTCTTCCTTAGCGGATCACCTCTAGAGGCCAAATACTTGGGTGGCAAACGTTGATCAAATGAATGAACCAAATCCGGTGGATTCAAGTTGAAAGCGAAAAGGATTTGGAGGTGAACTTGTACCTGAGGAAGCTCGAATCTTCAAGGGTATGATTCTTGTTCTTTATCTTTTCGTTTAATTAATAATTGTGCATAAAGGATGATCCGGGTATATGGTTTGTAAAATTTTAAAACTTTGATTTTTTCACGTTTCCGCTTATTTATGCAATTTGATTGCGTTCATGAATATTACAAACATAACAGTGGCATCAGAGCCAAACCTTTATGCAAATTATTAATTGTTTTAATTTGATATGTGTGTAGAACAATTTAATTGGGCATAATTTTATTGTATAAAATTTATTTAAAAAAAAAATTGTCAGCAATTTTTTTTTTGAAATTCCGTGTTTTGGTTAAGCAAGCCTGAATCATGGATTGTTCAAGGTATATCACGTGCTTCCAAATATTGATTCATGGCTTGGGTAGCATGATTGCCAATATTATATATATATAATTAGATTATACATGATTCCAACACCTGTAGCATGATTACCAATTGGTATCATATATTATGGTTAGTGCGCGCGGTGATACTATATATATATATATATATATATATATATATATATATATATATATAATCTGGAGTCAGGTTACGGATATATATATAATATGATTCTTAATTATTTTATAATTAAAATAAAAGTTTATTTTAATTTTAAAATAAAAGTTTATTTTAATCTTAAAATAAAAAGTTTATTTTAATTTTAAAATTGGATTTCATGTTAACTAATTACAGTTGGAATTAGATTCCATGATAACTAATTGGAGTTGAAATAGGATTTCATTTTTTTTTTAAATAAAGGAGTTTATTTAGATATGAAATAAGATTTCATATTATTATTCAAAATAAATGAGTTTATTTGTGAATAGGAAAGAGAATCTGTATTTCCTTAAATAAAGGAGTTTATTTAGATATGGAATAAGATTTCATATTATTCAAAATAAAAGAGTTTATTTGTGAATAGGAAAGAGAATCAATGTTCCTTTAATAAAGGAGTTTTTTTTTACTTGGAATTAGATTCCATAATTAATTAAAATAAATGAGTTTATTTTGATTAAAGATTTTGATTAAAATAAAATATTTTATTTTATTCAAAATAGGATAAACTAAAATAAAAGTGGTTTATTTTGATTTAAATTTGGATTAAAATAAAGGAGTTTATTTTGATTCAAAATTAGATTTTATGCTAACTAAATTTGCCCATTAAATGATATCAATATATATATATATATATATATATATATTGAATGTTTATTATTCATGAGATAAATGTTATTTATTGATGCATATGGTGATGTGTATGATAATAAATGAGATTGATTATGGACTATTGACCAATGTGATTGAATTTTATTTTAGTTGGATGCATAAATGTATGAGTTTTATTAAATGGGGTCTGTGTACCTCGTCTTTTTCTAATTTTTTCTTAATGTAAATTCTATCTCCCTCATATGTACTTCTCATTGACTGCTGATCAAGGTTTCTATTTATTTTAAATAGTTTTGTAATAGGAATAGTTAGAATTATTTTGAAGAATTGGAGATCAAGGAGAAAGGAGAGCTTGAAGACCCGTTTGTAATGAAGCCCGAGTTTAAATGTAATAGTTATATTTAAATATTAATTATTGCACCCCTAGGGTTTGACCTTTTGATTCACTTGGTGGCTCTAGTGAACCAAACTAGAATAAAAGTCCATAATCAATCTAGGTAGAATATAGTATTCTATATGTGCATGCTTATACTATATATATTATATATTATGCAAGCATGCTTCACATGTTAATTAATATGACGCATATTTTATATATATATATATATATATATATATATATATATATAAATATATATATATGTGCATGCACGCTAAACAAGATTAGACAAATTAATAACAAACCCCTCAAATATTTTATATTAAGTTGTAACGTTCAAAGATATTTGGAATATCGAACGTCGCCTTCTAGCATGATAGAAACAATAGAGTATTGAATATTTAATATGAGTTTGTTGTGCACACACAAGGCAAGTATTAAATATTTAAGAATTCTTTTTATTACATATGATGTTTATAAGGAATTGAACATTACTGCTTTGTTATGTACACACAAGGGCTGTAGTTTTCTCTTCACTTATATGGAAATGTTGTGTCTGACTTTACTTAAATCATTTTAGTTCGGATGTGCACACACTTGACCATTATGATTTAAGAGGCAAAATACAAAGAGTTACATAGTTGATGTAATTGACAAGAGTTGTCTGTAGACACTCGAAATTTTCTCAGACTCTTCACTACTAACATTACAGAGGACATATTCGCCTTTAAGAGAGAACCCCGAAAGACAATCCAAATTCACACCGGATACTACCTAAGTTCAAAGATTAACCCATGATCGCAATGGGAGTAATGCGGTTTCAACCTTGGATTTAACCCCGAGACCTGCAGACATACAATCTCGAACACACACCGAGAAGACCGATTAATCTCGAGATAACCCCGAGGTATCCAAATTCACCCCCAACCATAGGAATAACCACCAACCTTGGTGATAACCCCAAGGAATGCAAGCCAGAGATAACCCCAGAAATGCTTGTTTCAAATGCCATCAGCTTCAATCTCGGCACTCACAACAAAATACACTGTGCCAACACGACAATCACATCGGGAAGACAGAACACCTCAAAGATGACAATGAGGATCTTCAACAAATGCAAGCAATCCAATCTGAAGAAGTCTCGAGCAACGTCGCTTTATCGGTCCCAATCCGTGAGAAATAACTGCCGGTGAGGGAAACATCGCCATCTCGTCCCAACACGATGCCACGTCTCGTCTCTCTACGCAACAATGTCCCACAAGGCTAACCAATCCCGGTGACTATTAATGCGGGTAATCTGATGAAAGTTGAAGCTTGAAGACCGGAGGGCATCGTCCCCATCTTCAAAGACTTCGTAGACAAACTCTAATCCCATGCCATCGTACAACTCTCGACAACGGCGATCCAAATAGGTCCTGAATACCTCAAAATGGATGCCGGATTGTACTTCTCAAAATTTGAGTGGACATTACAATTGCTCGAGTGCACGTGCTTGAGACAATCCGACCATAGAGAATCCAGGCCGACCCAACCCCGCCTCTGGTACTCATGGTGAGCCATGCTACACCTGCGACACCTTTTGCCTATAAATAAGAGGCTTGGGGTGCTGATTTTAAGAGAAAAAAGACGGGAAACCCCGCACAATTTGCTCTTGCACTTTTACATACGATGTATTTTTCCACTTTCAAACACACAGTGAGCTCATATATCGCCTCTTTTGTACCCACAAAAGCCCAAGAGTTTACCCACTCTAAAGATATAGAAGCCCTTTTTATCGGTCCACCGTAAGCCTTCTCACACACTTTAGAGTCATTCTCTTCATCTTTGCACACACCCTTCTACACGTTGAGAGTCGTGTTTGCTTGCTTTTGCCCTTTACTTGATTAGTGGTTTCCTTCCGATCTGTATATATATATATATATATATATATATATATATTATATATATATATATATATATATATATTTATATATATATTGACTAACATTATCGAGTTATGCCTCGATTAAGCCTGAACTTGATGCGGGAGCGCATTGCTTTAATATATATATATATATATATATATATATATATATATATATATATATATATATATATTAATTGTCTCATTTGACTTTGTTCATGAGCATGAACTTGATGGCCTGCGTTTATTATTATATATATATATATATATATATATATATATATATATATATATATATATATATATATATATATATATATATATATATATATATATATCAAATGTGTGTGGACTTTGTTCGATGAGCCTGAACTTCGGTTTGGTGTGTTTACTAACTTTTATATATATATATATATACTTATATATATATCAAGCTGTGTGTCGGACTTTGTTCGATGAGCCTGAACTTGATTACGTCGTTTACTCACTTATATATATATACTTATATATATGAACTATGGTCGAGCTATGTTCGATGTGCCCTGGATTTTACACCCTTGCGTTTTATTGCTTTCTTATATATATATATATATATATATATATATATATATATATATATTTGTTTTGTCTCACTGGAGTTCCCTTTGTGGCGATTGATAGTTTTTGACTTTCTTTACATTTCGTCTCCGCTGAGTTTACTTACGTGGCGATTGACCGCATTCTGACTTTATTTACATTACATCCGCTTTGAGAGTTTCCTTCGTGGCGGTTGGCCGTATCTCTGACTTTATTTATATTTCTGATCCCCCATGGAGGTGCTTCGTGGTTGGTGATCCTGTCTGTATATATATATTTACCGCTTTTATATATATACCTGCTTATTGCTTTTATACAAATTGCAATATTCTGTGCACCTAGGAATCATGTGATCACAGATTCATCTCATTGGATCTAGATTCGGTTCCCGTGATGGACATTTTCAGCTGTAAGCAGCTTGTAAATTATTCTGCGATGTCTGTATTTCCTCAGATGGTTTCCATACCCACGAGGAAGTTGGCATTATTTTTTTATATATATTATTTTCGTACGGATGCTTCGCATTCGTCAAATAAAATCAAATCCAGCCGCTCACTTAATAAAAATGGGAGTGTAAAAGGTCTTAATTCCTATTGAGTAGCAGGGTTTGAAAAACCTCTTTTATAAAACATCATTCCCATATCTTGCTAAAAACTGAATTTTTACATAAATTCAAATCCTGTGTATATATGTTCGAAAGAGGCCTCGCACAACTTTCATATAACAGCAGATTGACCCACACACACACACACACACACACACACACACACACACACACACACTCAGATAATAGTTTCTTGAAAAGAGGCGGTCACCTTGGTAACACGGATGTCGGGGGTGCCTAACACCTTCCCCCTGCATAACCAAGTCCCCGGACCCTAAATGAATCTTGGTTTCGCCGACCCGTATATCAGTGTCACATCACTGGGTCAATGTGAAAACATTTTCTCGGTTGTGTTGGTACAACCATTTAAAAAATCAACTGGCGACTCTTAACAGTCCCATCGTCGACATTATACATGTCAGACCTTTTTCACTTGTTTTTTCAAACATATCTCACCTAAAATGAGAACACCAAAGAACAAGTAACGAAAAGGGACATCCAAAAATCCCGACGTCGACAGGTGGCGACTCTGCTGGGGACCTCCAGTAAGAGGACTTAAGCCGCTACTACAATCTTTTCAAAACTGTTATCTGCTTGTGTGTGGATGTTGCATTTTCATTGGATGAATGTGTACGAATGCATGTCTTGTTTGAGCTTAGTGCTTCGCATCATATCTGCGTGTGATGTTAGTGCTTCGCACTATAAACTGTTTATGATATTAGTGCTTCACACATGTCATCATTTCATACGGTGAGACGCGATGTATGTGAATGTATGTTGTGTGGTCCCTCCACCAGGAGGCTATCCCGTCGGTGTTTGATTCCTGGACTCGTGAGAAGACTAATTCTCCGAGGCTCAGGAAAGACACCACCCAAATTCACTCGGTTGAAAGACCAGTTAACTTCCGTCTAGTAGATTGCGATGATTTGGGAACCTTCATGCCAAAAAGCATGAGAGTAACCTAAGATAGGTCACCTCTGATAAACCCAAAACGAAGGAAAGTCTCTTCATGCTCTCATTTCAATTACTTGTAAACACAATTACTTGTAATTTCATTCCATATATATCTCCATGTAATGAGAAATATGAAGCAATATGTCCATATACATGCTATGAACAGCTGACACCTGTTTTGCAGGATAAAATTCCTAAAATGGACACATCACATAGCATGTCATTATACACCTTCCCTAAGGACTAAACCATGCCAGTCTTTCGCAGGGAATCAATCGGACCTACTACCCGGTCAAAGTCCAAAAGGCAATAGGCCTACAATCGAATCATGTCGCCATCCCACCGGACTAAACCTAATCCGGTTTCTCATGAAAGAGTTTGGCTTGATTAAGCAAACAGATTCTGATTTGGGCATTTCTATTAAAAGAATTACACCAGTCTACACAGGGTCAGAAAATACCCGTACATACTGAGCCCTCCACACAAGTAGGAATTCTAGTCATTACCATACCAGAGCCACAATTAGATACGACCAACAAAACGCAGGATGCTGCCCATTTCACTGGAGATCCAGACAATGGTGACATCAAAAAGAAAGTCCTCCAAATGGAAGAGACCCTTTGCGCTATCAAAGGAATTGGAATACACGAGAGTGTTTCATATGTTGATCTATGTATTTTTCCTGGTGTTCATTATCCAGAAAAATTTAAAACTCCTGACTTTGAAAAATATGACGGGTTAGGGGATCCTTATACACATTTAAAAGTCTTTATTGGAGAACTGGGATCCTATGCAGAGGATGAAAAACTTAGAATGCAATTGTTCTAAAAGAGTCTAACTGGAGAAGCTTGGTTCAGTGGAACACAAGATTAGACAACTCCAAAATTCACAGTTGGGAAGAGCTAGCACATGCCTTCCTCACTCACTCAATCTGATTTTAAACTCGAGATGGCTCCCGATCGGTATCAAATTACCAAGATCAAAAATAGTCTAATGAGTCTTTCGGAGAGTATGCCCAAAGGTGGAGACATTTGGTCGCCCAAGTTAGTCTGCCATGACGAGAATCGAAATGGTCATGACATTCATGTACATACAAGAAGCTCCCTTCTATGAGAGAGTTTTAGCCAAGCATCGGCAAATCGTTTCTGAAATGGTTAAACAGGAGAGATGGTGAAATGGTGTTGAAATCGGAAAGATTCAAGACCTAGCCGCACTCAAAGTCATTCTTGATCACATCTAATCTGGAAATTATGGGAACAACCCCCGGAGGGTCCATAAAAATAAAGAGGAAGATGTTTCCCTGATACTATAGGGACAAAAAGGCAATCAAAGTATGCCCATTCAAAGGAGAAACTACAGTCCCTTTCCAGCACAATCTGCAAACCCTCCAGTATCAAAAGGTGGAGAAGTCAAACGCCATCGAGTGTTTACACCCTTAGGGGATACGCTCGAGAACATTCTTAATCTTCTAACAACACAGAAGAAAATTACGCATCTTCTTCCACCACCCCGAATTTCTAATGGACGGGGTTTCAATGTCGCTAGGAAATGTGCTTATCATGCCGGGCACTGGACATGATACTCGGGATTGTTGGGCCTTGAAACACAAGATCCAGGACCTAATAGATAATGGAGAGATCGTAGTCACCAAACCCGATCAGCCTCACGTACAAGACAACCCTCTTCCTCAACACAAAGAAGAAGAGGTCAACATGATTAATTGGAGCAGTGGACAGAGTTCCAACTTCAGCTGTGACTCCCCCTAGACCATTAAAGATGGTGATGACAGATGGGATTATGCTAAGTTCCAGTTCACAATGGAACGAAAGATGAAAGCTCTCTGCAAATAAATTGAGTAATTGGCGGAACTGGTGACTTATCAGCATCAAGTGACTCGGCAATTAATCAGCCAGGAGCATGCCAGTCTCCTACCAATCATCATGAATATTCCCTCGTCCCTTTTAGAAAATGAAATGCTGGAAGACAAAGTGACGAAGAGAGAAAATGCCAAAGCTTGGTCGAGATTTACGCCAACAAACGAAATTCACCTATTTGGGCCAACCCATGGAGGAAATCCTTCACATGTTAATCAATGAAGGAAGGATCAATTCCTTCTACCTCCAATCAACCCCGTTAAGGACGTAATACAACTCTAATGGAATATGTCAATACCACTCCCGGTCTCATGGTGCACATAGCACAAAAGAATGCTGGGCACTCATACCTTATTCAAAATCTAATCGACAGTGGTGTCTTGCTGGCTTGGCGATAACGACAACGTGTTACGTCTGAAAGTGAGAATGCAGGCCCTACTAAGTGGAAAAGTGTGGTAGCAGTTATATTTCTTGAAGGTGAAGGGATTAATCTTTGTTCTCACAACACCGATAATTCAAATTTCAAAGGAGGAAGCAATCCTTTGAAAGTGGCCGCTCTCGAGCCAATCAACTTGCCATGCAGAGCACAATATCCTATTGTTAGCTTGCGCAAGGTTCTTTGGAATTATGGAGAAGGTGAAGGATCCACCTCAAATACCACTGCTGCAGTGTCGAAGGAAAATCCACTGTATCTTCCCCATCGGGTGATGAGCCCCACCACCAAATCAAAGGGGAAAATACCCGTGGAGAAGATTGAAAAATTCTTCCGCGCTGTGGGTCATAACGAAGCCTCGGTGGTTTTAAGCTTGAAGGAAGCTCCACCACAAATATCAATTTTGGACTTGGTCCTAACTTCCGAGAATCACCGGAAGATCTTGTTAAAGGTTTTGGAAGAAGCCTATCTTCCGACATCAGTGGATACAAAAAAATTTCAACACATGGTTGATCACATTTTTAACACTAATGTGATATCCTTCATCGATGATGACATACTGCTTGAAGGGGCGGTCATTACAAACCGCTGCACATTGCGGGTCTTGTCCTCCGAATATATGGTGGTTTGAGTCTTAATAGATGGAGGTTCCTCTCTCGAATATCTGCCCATATGCCACCTTGGTGAAGATGAATATCAATCTCAACCGAATTTGGAGTAGCCATACTATCATCAAAGCTTTTGATGGATCCCGCCGTAACTCGGTTGGAGTAATTGAGCTGCCAATCGAAATTGGCCCTCATACATTCTGCGTATCCTTCCATGTGCTCAAGATAGATTCGGGATACAACACGCCTTGGGGACGACCATGGATCCACATGGCGAAGCGATCCCTCCACCCTTCACCAACAATCAAGTACATTATCAATAATAGCCTGGTCACGGTCAACGCTGAACCAGAGATTCCTCAGCATGGGGATATACCGTTCATCAATGCCAATGCAGATGTAGAACCAGTCAGTTTTCATGCTATGGAAATAAGCAACACCCAATACCATGCTATTGGAGCACCATTGCTCGAACCCCGCATTTCTGATGAGGTGATGTCAGCCACTCAAGAAATGATGTTGTTGGGTTATGAGCCAGGACAAGGGTTGGGTATCCAGTACCCCATTCGATTAACCAAGCAAGTTAGAACAGCTGGACTAGGCTATTCTGCCAGCTCTAGTCATAGGAATCCTCATAAGCATCAGTAGATTCCTTTGGCTTCAACCATGTGGCGTTTGGCTTCGCCTTCAAACTCCGAGTCCGCACAACCTCTAGTAAAGGTGCCAGCCAATGTCATGGCCATGTTATTTCCTAAGCCGAAACCGGTGGAAGAAAAGAAAATCGTTATTCCAAATCCCGCAATCGAAGAAGAGGAGCGGAGAATCAAGGAAAACGATGTCCGAATAATGTCGGGCATGCGCATCATCGTCCATGATGAACATACCAACAGATACACCCCAGATGATGATTGCCCTGACGTAATGGCCATCATTCGGGACAAGGAGGATGATGACAATCCCTCCATCACTGCGGTCCACCCGGACTTTACCCTTACCAATTGGAACAACATTCCTTGCTTTGGTCGATAAGGGTAAAGCGGTAAATTCTTTTACGCCTGTAGATACAATAATTGCTTACTTTTCTGTACAGTATTAGCAGTTTATTTTGCCAGTATATGCTAACACTGTGTATGATCAACGCATTTCATATATACTAAGTGAAAGCATATTTTGTTTTAGGACTTTGAATTTAGATGTGCTTGTATTTGCGGATACGATGCCTCTCCTACACAAGGATTGTACCTTTGATGTAGAGATGAATTCAGACTTGATGGATCTCCAGATGACATTGAGGTGCCTCCAAATTCAAGAATGGGTCAAAGACAAACCCAAACCAAACCTTGATCAAACCACTTCTTTCAATCTCTAAACCTTAGAAAGCCCTAAGTTAATCCAGTTGGTTCGGACCTTACCCCAAACCAACGAAATGACATGGTTACGCTTATTAACACAATTCCGTGATGTGTTTGCATGGTCTCATAAAGACATGGTGAGTTTATCCATCGACATTGTCCTTCATCGCCTTCCCATTAAAGAGGATTTAAGCCGTCAAGCAAAAGCTCAAAGCGATTGAAACCCGAGTGGAGTTTAAAGGTGAAAGAAGAGATTGTGAAACAATTTCAAGCCGGCATCATCATGGTGTCTACATATCCTGAGTGGATATCCAACATCGTGCCCGTACCTAAACCTGGAGGGAAGGTGCGAGTTTGCATGGATTACAAGGACTTGAACAAAGCTTTCTTAAAAGATAGCTTTCCCGTGCCATTTATCCACATTCTCATTGACAATACTACTCAATACGACATGTACTCCTTTGCTGATTGCTTTGCGGGGTACCATCAGATCATGGTTGCCGAGGAATATCGTGAGAAGACTGCTTTCATCACTCCTTGGGGAACTTTTTGCTATAGACGGTTGTCATTCGGCCTCATCAATGTCGGAGCTACCTATCAACGAGCTATGATGGCTCTTTTGCATGACTTAATGCATAAAGAGATTGAGATTTACGTGGATGACATCATTGTCAAGTCCCGAAAGGAGGATGACCATCTAGACCATCTCAGAAAGTTGTTCATCAGGTTGCGTAAGTACAACTTGAAGTTGAATCCACTAAGTGCTCCTTTGGCGTCAAGTCGAAGCAAGTTGCTAGGATTTCTAATCACCACAAAGGGATTGGTGGATCCTACCAAAATCCAAGCCATCACGTAAATGCCCATTCCTCGATTGCAGAAGGAAATACGTGGATTTTGGGAATGATCAACTTCATCAGCAGGTTTATCTCCCAACTCACGGCAACCTGTGAGCCAATCTTCAAGTTATTAAGGAAGAACTCCTCCATGAAATGGAATGATGAGTGCTAGAATGCCTTCCTTACAATCAAGAAACAGCTAGTCAAAGCTCCTATCTTGGTACCACCCAGGGATGATGTTCCCCTGTTCGTGTACCTATCCATAAGTGACAATGCCATGGGCTGTATGCTGGGACAAAAAGACGATAGAGGCCAAGAACGAACTATCTATTACCTTAGCAAAGTTTTAAGCAGCAGTGAACACAAGTACACTCTGATCAAGAAGATGTGTTGTGCTTTATCATGGACTTCCATGAGGTTACAACATTACCTCCATGGTCACACAACCCATCTCATATCCCGCGTGGATCCTCTCAAGTACGTGTTCAACAAACCCATGTTGAATCGCCGTTTATCCGGATGGCGATTGATCCTACAACAATTTGACATTGTATATGTGACTCAAAAGTCCATCAAAGGTCAAGGAATCGCAGATCAACTGGCCGCCGCACCTTCAGGGGATTTCAAACCCTTGGAAACATATTTCCCCGATGAAGGAGTAATGACAGTGCAGCAACACCATCTGTACAATACACGCCAATCATGGAAGATGTATTTTGATGGAGCTGTTAACATGGAAGGTTCTGGAGCTGGAGCAATTCTAGTATCTGATACGGGGGAGCAGTATCCCGTTGCCGTCAAATTATAGTTTGTCAGCACCAACAATACGGCTGAGTATGAAGGCTATCTCATGGGGCTAAAACTTGCCCGTTCAATGGGCATCAAGCGGTTAACTGTCCTTGGAGATTCAGAGTTGGTAATTAGACAATCCACCGGAGTCTATCAAACCAAGGAACTACATTTGCTGCCTTACCATCGACAGGTTTTGTAGATGGCTTTGGAGTTCAAAGAAATCTCCTTTCTACAAATTCCTCGTAATAGGAATGATTTCGCGGATGCATTAGCAACTTTGGCGTCCTTGATTATCATATCAGACAAGGAACACTTGCCAAGCATCACAATTTCCCTGCACAAGGCCCCAACCTATGGGAATTATGTTGGAGAAGTATCGGATGATTTACCTCCCATCCAACCTCCTTGGTATCAACATATCAAGGAATATCTACGAGATAGATCTACACCCGCTGAGGCGAACCTGACTAAGAAAAGGCGGATCCATCGACTTGCTATGAAGTTCTACTTGAGTGGAGATGCGCTCTATAAAAGAGATGTAGGACTAGGTTTCCTTAGGTGTCTAGACAAAGATCAAGCCCAAAGGCTTATGGATGAAATCCATGGTGAAGTCTATGGCCCCCACATGAGTGGCCCCCTCCTTGTCAAGAAAGTCCTTAGGACGGGACATTATTGGCTATCTCTCAAAGCTGATTTCCATGATCACGTCAAAAGATGCTATCAGTGCCAGATTCATGGGAATGCTATACACGCCCCTCCATGGGAGCTCCACAATATGAGTTCGCCTTGGCCCTTCTCAATGTGGGGAATGGACGTTATTGGGCCCATTGAGCCTAAAGCCAGTAATGGTCACCGATTTATCTTCACCATGATCGACTACTTCACTTAGTGGGTAGAAGCAGCCTCCTTCCCCAGGGTTACTAAAGAAGTCATCATTGCTTTCATCAGAAACAATATCATCTGTCGATATGGACAACCAGAGGTGATTGTGTCAGACAATGCCAAGAACCTCAATAACAAAATGATGGAGGAATTATGCAGTAAATTTCACATCAAACATCTCAACTCTGTCATCTATCGTCCGAAGATGAATGGTGATGTTGAAGCAGCTAACAAAAACATCAAGAAGATTATGCAAAAGATGTCCGCCAACCACAAAGATTGGCCTGACCTATTGCCTCTTACTCTGTTAGCCTACAGAACCTCAATGCGCACTTCCACTGGGGCAACCCCCTACGCATTAACCTATGGGATGGAAGCAGTACTCCCCATAGAAGTTGAGATGGAATCCCTCAGAGTGTTGATAGACGCTCAGCTGGATGAAGACCAATGGGTACAAGACAGGTATCACCAATTGTCTCTAATAGACAAAAGGCGAACCGCGGCTATCTTCCATTGTCAGATATATCAGCAAAGGATCGCCAGATCCTACAACAAAAAAGTCCGGCTACGGCAGTTTAAACAACATGACTTGGTTTTGAAGAAGATCCTTGACAACCAAGATCAGGCCAAAGGAAAATTTGCTCTTAACTGGGAAGGCCCGTTTATTGTCAAAGAAGTATTGACAGGAGGCGCTCTCAGATTACAAGAAAAATGGACTACGATGAATTTCCACAACTCATTAACTTTCGAACCGTGGTAAATCCGGTATTATGTCTGGTAACCAAAGAAACACCCCGGTGCATCATCATCATCGTCACCAAATCCATTCCGGTTCTTTAAACCTTTGCCACCTACAACTTGCTACACTTTGCCCCTCAGGGAAACATACTCTTCAAGCCAGCAGCCTGACTTTCTCCTTTGCGCTCATACAACTTAGGTCATCCCACCGCGGATTGAACCTCTTGTATTCGCAGTTTGGCTACCCATATATGGGATCAAACTTCTCCTGCCTGCAGTTTATCCTCAACCTAGGATTTAACTTTCTCCTCCCCGCACTCTGACCTGCACATGGGATTACGCTTTTCTTCCTCATACGAGGGCGTAACTTCGTCGACCGATCTCCTCTTCAATAGGAGTACGAGTGTGGGCAACCATGTTACATGGCCCTGTGATAAAACAAAAACAACAAAAACATTTCTACCTCTTCTCCTTACAAAAGCAAAAAACAACCAAAAACATTCCTACACCATATCATTTATATATAGCGTTGAACCTCTTACACCGTTTCAACTACGCAGACCTGATCTCCTCTTCAATAGGAGTACGTAGGCAGCCATTCATGGTGCGGTCTCACCCCTACCAAAATACAAACCATTGTCAGCGGGTATTGGGATTCTCTTTCAATCCACTTCATTTCATTCGGCTTCATACCAAAGGGATGGAATTACCTGAACTCCTCCCAAATAGGAGATTCGGCGACTATCTAAGCTGCGGTCATACCTTGAAGAGCAATACTAAACCATAAGAGGTGAAATTAACTAGGCTTCTCCTAAATAGAAGTGCTGTCGACCATCTGTGGTGTGGTCAATCTCAGAGAGGAAAGCCACATTCCTCTCCACATTTCCATTCAGAAACAAGTCCCAAGACACCAAAGATGGTAGGGATATACATAGATCGATGATCCATTCTGAACTATCCAAAGACAGCTTAATTTCCATCCACCAAGGAAGAATTCAGAATTCATCCAGATCACAAGCCCTGAAGCAGCATGCAAAATATCAAGCAAATAGCAAGGCATATCTAAAAGGGAAGTGATCCAAAAATATATTTCCCTATCATATATAATGCTGTTTGATATATATACAATGTGAACTATACATGACAAAATGGCTAAGCTAGTCTGTGCAAGTAAATACAAGATCATCTACGAATCAGGGTACATGCGAGCTAGCAAGACCAATATGGCATCCCTCTCAGATGAAGGAGGTAAAGCTGTAGTCTCCTGGATAAGAATATCCACACGACCCAACAGATCTGTAGCCATCTGCATGATGACCATATGCTCATCGATATAAGTACTCATCTTTGCGATCATACCAGTGGTAAGGGACCTCGCTGTAGTACTATCTGTGACAACCACATCCCGGGCAGATATAGCACTATCCCGCTCAACTATCACTGCGTCTCTGTCTGACCTGGCCTCATCCCTCTCAACAACAGCGGCATCTCTACGAACTAATGCCTCGTCTCTCTCTAATAGGGCGGCGTCCCTTACATCAAGAGCAGTCGACATCATAGATCGAATCCGGTCTCTCTCAAAGGTCATCAGATGAAGACTCTGCTCTAAATACTGTGCCGAGTGCTGGATCACAAAAGTACTGGTACTAGGAGAATCTGGAAGAAATGCTGGCAACCCAACAACGGTATCCTCCTCGATGTAGGTATCAATGTCCTCTATAGGCTCTACATCGTCTAACTCAATCTCTGGTACTGCAAATACTGCTGTAGCCGATAAAACCTCCGTCTCCATCCATACGGAGTACTCTGCGAAATAACCGGGACGACTGACAGGAAAAGCAGCTAGCTCACGCTGATCCCAGCAAGCGTATACACGAGATCGGTCCTCGGCTAAGAGATATCGAGAAGCTGAGCGCTGACCTGCCGCCCCCTCGAAAGGATGAAAATCTTGGAATTGGTCAAACTGCGACATCACGGCCAATGGATGATAAGTCGTCACGCCCCTCAAGCCAGCCAAAGGGAGAAAATCCATGCCCAGAGCATGAGTAATGAAGCTGTATGGTGAGCAAAGCCCCGAGCACAACAATATGCTAAATGGATCTCGAATATCTGCTAAAAATGTGGACCAGGATTGAGCATCTACACACTCCGATGGCTGAAAGGAATACGACATAGCCACCTCATGGGAGAAACAATACCCGTGCCGTCTAAAGGTACCAACTGGTCGCAAATGTGACATAACCCACACATACAGCATAACCGAACTCACTGTCAACACACCTGACGGGTAAGTACGGCAGTAGGACGCTGATCGCAAGGTCTCTGCCACGATCATAGGTACAATGGTACGACCCTCCCTGAGAGCTCTCACCGCCATGATAATGCCTGTATCTATCTCATCCATGTACCGCGGCATGTACACGTATGACAGTACACATAGTATCAGTACATCAACTCTGGCCGAACGCTAATGATCCTCCGACACAGTGAAATCCCCTGAATGTCGTGAGTAGCTATCCTCCGCACCAAATCTGTCACACAGAAAACACTGAGAGATCACATGGCCAGATGTTAGCTCATCCTGCACCACTCCGCGCCTCAATCCGGTGAGAGTCATGAATCGTCTACTCATGTCTCCCAAAGCCATGTGTACGCAAGGTCGGTCTAGGGGTAGCATCGTCAAATGGGCATACTCCTCTAGAGTAGGAGTCGACTCATGGGTGCCAAAGCGAAATACCTGCCTATCAGCTAGCCAATGCTCTAGCATCCCATCTACAAATCCTACAGGAACCTGAAATGCCAAAAGGGTCATGGTATGCTGCAATAACAGATCTATAGTCACCCTATCTGGTGGTGACATGCTATCGTACCACGAGCGCATACCCAATATCACCATTGACGGTGGGGTATGATCTATACGGCTAACTATCGAAGAAGACATCTGTGCGGGCCATGTCATAAGACCATCCAGGGGTCAATATCGAGTATCTCTGGACATACATACATATGCATAACATGATACATGCATAACAGATAATGGATGGCAATATGATATAGGGAATGAAAAAAAAACGGTGCATACATTCCTAAATATATCATCATCTAATACATCTGCTCTATACAGCTACCAGTACATATAAATGGGGCACAAACGCCCTACTACTAACAGAGGCTTATCTAAAGATATAGCGAGAATAGGGAACATCCACCCAATATCTAACAGAGGCCTATCAAAAGATATAGCGAGAATACACATCAGAAGAAGACAATGGTCTCGATGTCCACATCCTCAATCCTGTCCACCTGATGTAATTCCTCCTGAGTCACTAGATCTCTATAAATAGGGATGTCAGGCCTATAAAGGGGAGGATCTATGCCGGCAAAACCAAATGGGTCGTCTGAGGGGCCAGCACCTGAGCTGGAAGTAACAAATGTCTCCGCCTCTGCTGGATCTCTACCCAAATGCCGAATAAATATCTGTGCCTGATCTAACTGTCGGGTCAAGCTATCAATCTGGGTCAGATGAGTCGGAGCTCGGACACAAGCCACCCAATCCGTCATCATCAAAGATCCTGGAACCATGTCCCCCATAAACTGTGTGGCACGGGACAGGGCACCAATAGTCTTGAGGAGCCACCAAATACCGGAATATCTCCTGAGTACATGGACCCTCAGATAAATCAAAACTGTCAGCTTCCAACAATGGAATATCAATGGCGGGTGACTGTGATACAGGCCAATGATGCCTAATAGGAGGCAAGATCAGTATACGAATCTCCCCTGTGGTGCTCCTAATAGCACGCTCTCCTAAATAAAGCTCCTAGCCTCCATCGGTGAAAAGAGGAAATCTCCGGGTGGAAATCAAATACTCTACTCCAGTAGGGTGTCCATCCTCAAAACCGATGATCAAATGATCCCCTGAATATGGAAGCCATGTGATGCCGTCGGCTGTCAGCAACTCCAGTTGCATACGGCAATAAGCGAAGCCCTCAGATACAGGGACCTCTGGCAAACTAGAATGATGCCATCGTCGTCCTCGTGGATAGGTATCTAAGCCTAACACACTCACAGGACGCAAACATGGAAGCCTCTCAAATGCCCAAAATTGCCAACACAATGGCAAAACATCTGCTATCAGTAAACACTCTTAACCTGTGAAAGGAAAAGATAAGAGAAATACTCACCAGTAGAAACGGGTAAAATCCTAGCCAAGCCTCGGTCAAACCCTATGAGCGCAGACTCATGCCCTGGAGGAAATAGGCAAAGGTGTAAGAGCCCCAATTGTACTCTCCTATACGGTCCACGTCGCGTGTGGCGCTGACCAAAACGAAAGATACCGTGGAAGAGTTATCTGCTATGAAGCAGCCTCGAATGATTATCAGGAACAATTGCCGTAGAACGCAATCCCTGATCTTGACATCATCAGGCATGGGATCACTCAATAGCCCGCTCATAACATCTACGCTCAAAGGACCTGAACGGACAGTCCTACCTTTGAGCGCACCCGCCAGAACTCCTAACAAGGACCGGACGGCAGTAGGGGTGATATTCGCCATGCAAGGAACTGGCTCCCCTCCAAACTCCATACTTGTGATAAATCGCCAATCCATAGGCGTCATCATCACCTCGCAATCCAGCAGGTGGAGTGACTGAGTCTGATGAAACCATCGCTCAGACAATGCCCTGAGGTAACCCCAGGGACAACGACGGGGAAGGATAGAGAAAAATGCCCCAAATCCCCACTCATGCACTACTGCTCTATAATCAGGATGAAGCGTATGGTACATGGAGTGGATGCTAAACCAGTTCCCCCGAGGCTGTGTAAAACCTGGAACCTGCATGAAGCACAGATCAACATCAGAACCCTTTTAATCCTCATCAATAGGAAAGAAGGAAGATAAAGTCTAACGTCATACCTCGTTAGCATGCAAGTACATCGATGGGTGTCTACCCAAATCACCTAACAACTCTGGGTTCACCACCGGATGCTCTAAGCTCCTCGCGAGGGATATGTCTGGCAGAGCGGGATCCTCAATATCCACCTCCTCGTCCTCAACGTTTGGAACCTCTACCTGGACGGGATGAATCACAGCCTCCACTAACCCGACGAGGTTTGTTGATGTAATCGAGGACGAGGCACTTCAGAAGCCCTCCGCCGTACGCTAGAGTCGGTCCTGTAAGAACTGCTCGGCTGATCCGGATCCATAATATCTGGACAACAAGTCTCCAAATCACGTTAGAAAGGGTGTGGTATTGCCTTACTTGGAGCTTTCTAAAATGCATTATATGACTATATGCATGCATACATTTACTTTAATATATAATAGAGTTAGAATGCATGACTACCCAATGCCTACATTTGGAAAAATTTAGCCATACTCCCCTTTGAAAATAGGACTATCCACATGCGCACAGGCATGTCTAGGTAACCATTCAAGAGACACCCCTTAAAAGTCATAAAAATAATATATGCATTAAAAATCAAACTCATCATGCATAAGGCCAACCTCAATGCTAGGAGTATCTTGCCTTTCTGCCTTTTGCTCATTGGACCTTAAATAGGACAAAAAATAGCAGAAAAAGGTGCCAATTTGACTATCTCAGAAGTCAAATTTTTTCACATCATTATGTTCAGCATGGTTTAATACTAACATTTACTATGTTGGATATTTTTTATTAAGTCATTTGTGCATACATAATCACTACTATGTGTTTAGATGCATTTCGTGCAATATCTCACAATCTAACGGACAAAAACTGGAAAAAAATACATGTATGCATTACCAGAATAGTGTAGAACACTTGTACGGTGACAAAATTTGCAGAAAGCAGCCTGAACTCAGCAAATCTGGAAGTGGCTCGCGGTTTTTCTAAAGTGAAACAAGTTGAAAGTGACTTGTGAAATGAAGCTCACTGGGATTATCATCCACGCTTTGGCCAGCAGCTCCACTGCTGCGATTATGGCAGGTGCACTTGCAGCTCTTTTATGTGGGTCCCACCCCTCCGGCTCGATCCAGTTCGAGTTGAAACGGAGTTCTTACGGGCTAGAAAGGTCAAATCAGGAATAAAAATGCCATGCGATTGAGCAAAATAGCATACAATCTCGGTCTTCTCGGATGAGACTTTGAATCGCACATCACTCATTGGTAGTCACCGAACACGGGGTATACTCGCCAATGACCTCGATTAAGCAAAATCACATTCGGCAATACCTTATATAGTCCGATGTCATGACTACGTGTCGTTACCCTACATGGATCTCCGACGGGGTTATGGCGTGAATCCCGACGGGTTTATAATGGAGATCCCAGGTGGGGGTTACAACACCTTCATCCGTTGACAATTCTATCAACGAAGGTCAAGCAGCCTTGACATTATTTCAGCCGATAACAGGTAAACCCATTGAAGCGTTGAGAACCGTTCGGTAGTTTCGCGTGCGTCTTATCGTCCCCAATAGGTCCCGACGGAAGTTACAACGATATATCTCCGTGAGAGTAGTAACGCATGCTCGACCATTGACACACGTATCAACGAAGGTCAAGCAACCTTGACATCATTTCAAATGATAATAGCGTTTAAACTGTGTCGAGCTATAGAGTTTATTAGAGGTTCTCATACCCAATTTATTTCATATTCCCAATGGATCCCCTACGGGGTCACAACGCAATGCTCCGTTGATCTACACATCAAGGAAAGGTCAAGTAACCTTGACGATCTCCTCACAGAGTTTCAACCGTGGATTCACACGTCAGCGAAGGTCAAGCAACCTTGACAGTATATCCCACAGTGTTTCAAATTGTTGATTCACATCGTCAATGAAGGTCGCATCCTCGACAAAGATTTCTTTGTTGGCGATAAATCCAACAGAATCATGACGTATTTTGGCGATACTAACCAGGAGAGGTCAACATTATCCAAGAGGATAGATGATGGAATATGGTATACACATCCTCAAATAGATCAAGCTTTATCCACACAAATCTCTTACACATAAGAGATACCCCTTCAACATCAAGTCATTATCAAGAACACAGGAATTTGGTGATAACTCCAACACCAATATCCTAACAGATTCGACTTGCACATCAGATCTGGTCAGTATTGCCAATCCCCAGTTGAAGCAACATGGAACCAGCAATCATCCCTAGCATGTTGGGCCACAACCCCGTACACATGTATCATACATTTGCATCATGTTGCTACCCTTAGCACCATGTTTATCTTGTTGCGTTTCAAGTGTCTAGGATTCTTTATCCTACCCATGCATCGCCATGCATGAGTATGATAAAGAGAGGCATCTGTAGACACTCGAAATTTTCTCACTCTCATCACTATTAACATTACGGGAGGATGATTAAGTCTTTAGAGAGAACCACGAAAGACAATCCAAATCCACATCAATACTACTGGGAAGTTCAAAGCATTAACCGGGATCGCAATCTAGGAGAAATAGGTTTCAACCTCGGTTTAACTCCAGGCACTGCGAGATACAATACCGAACACACACACCGAGAAAGATCGATTAATCTAGGAGATAACCCCGAGGTATCTAGTCTTAGTCCCAACCATGGGAATAGCCACCAACCTTGGTGATAACCCCAAGGAATGCAGTTTTGGAGATAACCCTAGAAATGCTTGTTTTAAATGCCATCAGCTTCAATCTCGGCACTCACAACAAAATACACTGTGCCAACACGGCAATCACATCGGGAAGATAGGCACACCTCAAAGATGACAATGAGGATCTTCAACAAATGCAGCAGTCCAATCTCAGCGAAGTCTGAGCAACGTCTGCTTATCGGCCCAATTCGGCAGTAACACCGGTGAGGGGCAACATCGCCATCTCGTCCAACACGATGCCACGTCTCGTCTCTATGCAACAATTTCCCACAAGGCTAACCAATCCGGTGACTATTATGCGGGGTAATCTGGATGAAAGTTGAAGCTTGAAGACCGGAGGGCATCGTCCCATCTTCAAAGACTTCGTACAAACTCTAATCCCATGCCACCGTACAACTCTCGACAACGGTGGTCCGAAATAGGTCCTGAATACCTCAAAACGGATGCCCGGATTGTACTTCTCAAAATCCAAGTGGACATTACAGTGCCTGAGTACACGTACTTCGAGATGACCTGACCCGACAGAATCGGGCCGACCCGACTCGCCTCTGGTACACCTACGGCTGAGCCGCAGGTACACTTGGGACACCTTTTGCCTATAAATAAGAGGCTTGGGGTGCTGATTTTTAAGAGAAAAAAGACGGGGAAACCCTTTACAATTTGCTCTGCACTCGCCATATAGTGTATTTTCCCACTTTCAAACACCTGTGAGCTCATATATAGCCTCTTTTGTACCCACAAAAGCCCAGTGTTTACCCACTCTAAAGATATAGAAGCCCTTTTTATCAGTCAGCTGTAAGCCTTCTCACACACTTTAGAGTCCTTCTCTTCATCTTTGCACACACCCTTCTACACGTTGAGAGTCATGTTGCTTGCTTTTGCCCGGACTTCGGTCCGTGGTTTCCTTCTAGTCTGTATATATATATATATATATATATATATATATATATATTTATATATATATATTGACTAACATTATCGAGTTATGCCTCGATTGAGCCTGAACTTGATGCTGAGGCGTTTCTTCGCTTTAATATATATATATATATATATATATATATATATATATATATTAATTATGCATTTGACTTTTGTTCGATGAGCCTAGACTTGATGCAGGTGTGTTTATTCGCTTTTATATATATATATATACTTATATATATCAACTATGTGTCAGACTTTGTTCGATGAGCCTAGATTCGGTCTAGTGCGTTTACTCGCTTTTATATATATATATACTTATATATATCAACTGTGTGTCGGACTTTGTTCGATGAGCCTAGACTTCGGTCTGGTGTGTTTACTCGCTTATATATATATATATATATATATATATACTTATATATATGAACTGTGGTCGAACTATGTTCGATGAGCCTGGATTTTACATTCGGTGCGTTTATTGCTTTCTTATATATATACATATATATATATATATATTTGTTTTGTCCTCACTGTAGTTCCTTCAGTGGCGCTTGATAGTTTTTGACTTTCTTTACATTTCGTCCTCTTTTGGAGTTTACTTATTGGTGGCGATTGATCGCATTTACGACTTTATTTACATTATGTCCCTTTGGAGTTTCCTTCGTGGCGGTTGACCATATCTACTGACTTTATTTATATTTCTCGATCCCCATGGAGGTGCTTCGTGGTTGGTGATCCCGTCTCAGATATATATATTTACCGCTTTTATATATATACCTACTTATTGCTTTTATACAAATTGCAATATTCTGTGCGCCTAAGAATCATGTGATCACAGATTCATCTCATTGGATCTAGATTCGGTTCCTGTGATGGACATTTTCAACTGTAAGTAACTTGTAAATTATTCTGCGATGTCTGTATTTCCTCAGATGGTTTCCATACCCACGAGGAAGTCGGCATTATTTTTTTATATATATTATTTTCGTACGGATGCTTTGCATTCTTCAAACAAAATCAAATCCAGCCGCTCACTTAATAAAAATGGGAGTGTAAAAGGTCTTAATTCCTATTGAGCAGCAGGGTTTGAAAAACCTCTTTTATAAAACATCATTGCCATATCTTGCTAAAAACTAAATTTTTACATAAATTCAAATCCTGTGTATATAGGTTCGAAAGAGGCCTCGCACAACTTTCATATAACAGCACATTGACCCACACACACACACACTCAGATAATAGTTTCTTGAAAAGAGGTGGTCACCGTGGTAACACGGATGTCAGGGGGTGCCTAACACCTTCCCCCCGCATAACCAAGTCCCCGGACCCTAAATGAATCTCGATTTCGCCGACCCGTATATCAGTGTTACATCACTGGGTTAATGTGCAAACCTTTTCTCGGTTGTGTTGGTACAACTATTTAAAAAACCAACTGGCGACTCTTAACAGTCCCATCGTTGACATTATACATGTCAGACCTTTTTCACTTGTTTTTTCAAACAAATCTCATCTAAAATGAGAACACCAAAGAACAAGTAACGGAAAGGGACATCCAAAAATTCTGACGTCGACATTGTCTACCTATTTATTTATATATAGTTTGTTGTGCACACACACGACTATATATATTTGAAATGGGATCCTTATTCTCACTAGCATATATTTAATTAGATATTGCCGAACTATATATATTGAGGGTAATATAGTTTGAAGAAAATAGTGGGAGATACCAATTTAAAAGAAGACCTAATTTATTTTGGTAATTAATAAAAGAATGTATGCTAAAATGTTGTTAATTACAAATTCATTTACATAATTTTACAATGTCTAAATTACTATCACTGCGAAACATATTAGATGTTTATTAACCGAACCGAATTATTCGGATTGGTTAAGGAATTTGAGAATAGTTCTCACGGCTGAAAAGCTATCTTATGTCCTTAATACGCCTATCCCTGTAATGGTTGCAGACAATGCCTCTGAGGAAGAGATTGCTACTTTTAGAAAGTGGCAAGATGATGCACAGTTGGCTCCATACATCATGCTCGTATGCATGAGTAACGAGCTTCAGCGTCAGCATGAAACTATGAATGCTCCTACTATACTCCTGCACGTCAAGTAGTTGATGGTGAGGAAAGTAGGACTAATAGATATCAGATATCTAAGGAGCTCTTCCGATCTAGAATGACCGATGACACTACAGTACAGATAAAAGTACTTAACATTATCAATTTGATTGATCAATTAGGACAACAGATTTTATCATGGATAGAGAGTTGAGCCAAGATTTGATCTTGCACTCACTCCCGGACTGTTTTCACAATTGTTGTGAATTTTTCATATGAACACGCTAGATATCAGCCTTGCTGATTTGCTTAACATGTTGAAAAATGTTGAGAGTCACTTTCCAACCAAGAAAGACTATATCTTACTGGTAGGGGACAAAGGATCTTCTGAAAAGAAGAACGATTCAAAGAAGGTAAATAGAAAGGAAAGAATATAGGATAATAAGAACAAAACTAATACGGATAGGAAAGAAGTTTGCTTCCACTGCATTAAGCCAAGACACTAGAAAACAAACTGTGAGAAGCATCTTATAGAGCTAACCAGAAAAAGCTTAGTGAAGCTTCGGTTACAAATACAGTTTTGTTCTTGAATGAAATAAATTTTTCTTTAAGTCAAGGTTCTACTTAGGTATAGGTTACCGGCTTTGGTTATCATAAATATAGATTTATGAAGGAACCAAGCAGAAGTAGAAAGCTAAACAAATGATAAGTAATCCTATGTCTGGTAAATGAAGCAAAGGTTGCTACATTAGCCATAGAAACTTATAGTTTAGCAATGCCTACGGGAAAATCTATTAAGTCAATAAGTTTTTATTGTATTCTAGTTCTAGTTAGAAACATTTTTTCTATTTTGTTGTTGGACAATGAAATCTTTGATATTATATTTAAGAACAATTGTTGTTATATATATAATAATAATGTTTTGTATAGAACTGGAATATTACTTAATGGATTTTACATACTTGATTTACGTGAAAATAATTTTGCAAATTGAACAAACTAGTATAAGAAAAAGAGATGATCATTCAAAGAGTTGAATGTGTGTATTTTCTGAAATACAAGTGTGAATTATTTAAAATGATCAAAGAATTCAGAAGTGAAATAAATTGGCAAAGTATTAGGATTCTTTGATCTGATCAATGAATAAATACTTGTGCAATAAGTTTCTAGATCGTCTCAAATGATTTTCTCATAATGGACGCCTCCTAATACGCAATAATTGATTGATGTATCTGAAAGGAAAATCGTACCTTGTTGGATATTGTACGGTCCATAATGATTTTACCGACATTCTAGTATCATTATAGGGTCATGCCCTAGAAATGGTTGCATATCTACGAAAAGATAACCTCAAAATCTATCCCTAAGACTCCATAAAAGTTATGGACAGGGAGGATTCTTAATCTTAAGTATGTTAAGATAAGTGGTTATCCAACTTATGTGAAAAGGTTTCAAAAGGATAAGTTTGGGACAAAATTTGACAAGTACATATTTATGGGACATCCTAATGTAAGACCCCAACTTTTTGAATAAAGATGAATTTTCTATAATTATTATTTTTTAATATTATGGAATAAATTTAATATAATGTTATAGTTGTGGGTAGTATTTATAAATTCTGCAAAGTATGCAAGTTGTTATATTATATTCGATTGGTCGGGGACTATTCATTTTAGCAGGGAATATTCGTACAACAGCGCAATCATTGGTGGACCCCACAACAAAATTATTGTCGGATTAAGAAAACGACAAAAATATTTTTATGAAAATAGTGGCGGAAGTTTTACTGTTGGTACTGTTGAACTACTTGGTAGTAAAAGTACAGTAATACGCGTAATTGCATAGTAGCACATGGTATTGATTATTGATGCTTACGTGAGAAGTCTTTCAGTTTTGTTCAATTATTGTTATAGTAATTGTTGCATAATATCTCACGTTATTTGATTCAATTATTGTCGATATTTTATATATTGTTAAAATCAATACTTCAGACGAAAAAGTTATTAATATTATTATTTGCAATATTAACGATGTCTAGAAGTTCTGTCAAGAAGAGGTTTGGTCACCTAATTGTGCGTCAATAGGGAGAAATCCTTATTGGAAAGCCCCTCTTTCACAGGAACGACACGATCGATTAATATTGTGAATTATAATAATGATGATAAATGTTGTTAAAAATATTGAAAGGATTTTTTTATAAGGTAGTTGTTGTAAATTTGGCGTATTATTTAGACCCCCATTTACCTATTTTTCAACATTATTGGTAGAAAGTTATTTAAATATAATGGGACCCACATGATTATGACATGTTGGGGGGGGAACATGTGGGGCCCACAATATTGAAAATTGAATGGTTGGAAGTTTTTTTTTCAAAGTTGTCAATATTGGTGTTTGGTTTATACGGAGGGATTTCAATTATTGTCATTATATATATATATATTATATTTTACTTAAAAGATTTTTCTTTAAAAATGAACCGTCCGATTAAAAGTAAATCAATCTGGACCGTTCATGAATTAGTTACTATGTAGTCCATTCTTCTATAAATAGAAGCTCATTCCTTCATTATTTTCTTACGAATTCACTGAAACTCTAGAGAGAGAAATTATAAAGAAAAATATTCTGCTACTTCCCTACTCTTATATTCAGTTTCTTTTACGGTAAGGGATATTATTTCTTTTGTATTCATGAAGAGAACTTCTGTTATTCCATTCTTTATTGTTCTGCTGGAATAACCAGTATACGCGGACTACCCTATACTTGGTGACATTCTCCTATTATTATGTTTTTATTATTATTGTGTTGGAATATCACATGCATGCGTTTCTGTAGAACTGGTTCCGTCTTTTATTATTATTTTGTTGGAATATCACATTCCATTATTTATTAATACACCGACTCTCGGTCCGTCTTTATTATTTTTTGTTGGAACATATTATTATCGGAATATCACATGCATTTTTCTTGACTGGTTCCATACTTTATTAATCTGTTGGAATAACTTTGTCTGTCGCGAAATCACATGCATGGTGATTTCTTTTGTTATTCCATTCGTTATTATACTCAGTTGGTTAAAGTTTTGATTTCTATACTCCATGAAATTAGTGGAATATCCTTGATATTTGCGCTTCATCCAGTATCTTTTTATGGAAATATTCTTCTGAGCATTCTTGAATTTTACTCTACAAAGCAGTATTAGGTTGACAATTTGGACGTTATTAGTTCCTGAATAAATTAATTCTTGAACTTGTTTTATTGAATTCTTATATCATTGTTATCATCCTCATGTTTAGATTTTTTGAAAGTCATCTGTGGCCTGTAGTGCATGGATGGACTTGGTATGATTATGACCAAGGATTATTCGATGTAATCATGACCGTAATGTTACAAATGATGTGGTAAAAGTCCTCATTGGCCCGTAGTGCATTGATGGATAGTTGATGGCATGATCATGACCATTAATGAATACACAAATATTCTTGGCCCGTAGTACATGGATAATTTTGATCGTGATACTAAAGAATATCCTTGGCTGTGGTGTCGGGGTGATTCGGTGATGTGGATTATTTATTAAGCCGAGTCTCAGCAATAAAAGTGATGAAAAACCTTTTAAATCATAAAAGATAGTAGATTTTATTCTCTACTTGACTATTTTAATGGATTGCTTGTTCCGCTGCAGCTAAACTTGGTGTTGTTATATTTTATCAGTTTAACACTGTTGAAGGCTAACTATAATTTATTCTGCATTATCTTAGTCATAATATTTCTTACTGGGCTAGTTGAGCTCACCCTTTCTTTCACTGTTCTCTTCAAGAAATAAGAACATAGCTGGGACTAGTCGGGGAACGGAGTGACGGTCCAGAGTATAGCATTAGTAGTCCTCACTATTTTGTGAAATAGTGTGTTAATAATTGTAATGAGGACTCCTTTTGAGTTTGTATAATCTCTAGTAGACAATAATTGTATTCAAACTCACAGTTATGTTTTGTCGTATTGTACACGACAGTTGTATTAGTAAGTTGTAATTGAATTTTGTACCATGTATCTGACGACCCAAGATGGGTGATGTATACATAATTTTGGGGGCGTCACAGTTGGTATCAAAGCTTAGGGATATGATCCCTGGCTATGATGTGAGAATATAACTAGGAGGGGAGAGACGGGGAATTCCTTCGCTAGTATGACCTACCTAAGTTTATTTGGTATTTAATTGGTCGGTCAGAATATTGGGATAATGTTACATGTCAATTAACATTTTGTTTTGTGGCAGTATCTGAAAATGACATCTGAGAATGTTGAGAATAGCAATGGAGCACAGGCGACCGTTGATTCACCACATATCAATAATCAGGATAATTTGCATCAGGAAGGCGACAATCCTAATGCAAACAACAACACTGACCAAATGATGAATGATGGATTGTTCAGAGGCTTTATGCAATTCATGCAACAACAGGTGAGAGCAGCTCCTGTCCAAAACGTAGGTGGAAATACTGAAAACTCTCGGACGGTCACCGCTAAATAGTTCAAGGAGCTGGGACCACCGGAGTTTATTGGAGAGCCAAAACCACTTATGGCAGAAGCATGGATAAAGCAGATCACCAAGATTTTTGATGTCTTGGGATGCTCCGAGGATCAAAAGGTTCCCTTTGCCGCCTTTATGTTGCGAGGAGAGACAGATTACTGGTGGGAATCGGTTAAGCGTACTCAACCTTCCGCACTAAGATGTCTTGGGAGAAGTTCCAAGAGTTGTTCAACGACAAATACTTTCCCGAAAGTATTCGTCACATGAAGGAGGTGGAGTTTATCAAGTTTGGAGCAAAATAATATGGCCAGTGTCGCATGATATGAGGCTAAATTTCTTTGAGTTGTCCGGTTTGCGTCCCACTTGGTGGATAATGAAGAAGCGAATGGCGCGAAATGTTTTTCTTGCGAGGTTTGAAACACGAGATACGTTAACATCTTATTTCCCATAAAGCGTGTTTGTATTCGGATGTTGTAAATAGGGCTCGATTAGTAGAAGCGCGATAATGAGTCAACGTAATCAAAAGAAAAGCCAAAAAATGATAATACCAAATGAGAAGCGATCATGAAGTGGTGACAACAAGCGTGGAGGAAATCAACGGGCGAAATGGTAACCACTTGATGGGTAATCGAGGCCAAAACAACAAGAATGGACATTTCAAGAAGAGAGATTCAACAATGATGGAAAGGCGTCGGCACAACAACACCCGTTGTTAAGGAAGGAGAATGACCACCTATCATATGCTTCAAATGCGGAGGGAGGGACACATCGGTCAAAGCTAGCGATGTCGTCCAAAGCATGTTATAATTATGGAAGAGAAGGTCACTTAGCCCAATTTTATAGTTCATCGAAGTCAAGTTCAGCTAGGATGGAGGCACCAAAGGCCGTCCCAGAAAAGTCAAAGCCGGTAGTGCAAGGGAGAGCATTTGTTGTGACCTCCCAGAAAGCAAGGAACCCAAATTAGGTCATCATGGGTACGCTTATCATAAACTCTAGCGAAGTCTATACTTTATTTGTACCGGTTCTACCCATTCTTTTATTTCACCTACTTGCGCTCAACGGTTAAATTTAACTCCGAAGAAATTAGATTTTGACTTATCTGTGGAAACTCCATTGGGAGAAACCTTCATTACATCCACTGTTTATAAGTCTTGTTTGGTTCAAATCGGTACCCTCATATTACCTGTCGATCTTATTTCATTGAAAATACTTGCATTTGACATGATTCTAGGGATTGATTGGTTAACTATTTATCATGCAAAAATTAAATTGTTTTCGTAAGGTTGTTAGCTTTCATATTCCTAGTCAACCTATTATGCGAATTCAAGCGACCAAACCATTAAAATCAATCACGATCATCTCAAGTCATAAAGCTATTCGTTTATTGAAAAACGGATGTCAAGCTTTCTTAGCTCATGTCACAGATCTAAACAAAAATACGTCACCTTTGAATGATATTTCTGTTGTTAATAAATTTCCTGACGTATTCCCCGAAGAACTTCCTGGCCTACCCCCAGAGCGTGAAATTGAATTTTGTATCGACCTTGAACCCGGTACAAAACTCATTTCCAAAGCCCCATATCGAATGGCTCCTATTGAACTTCAAGAGTTAAAGACCTAACTCTGCAGGAATTGTTAGACATTGGCTTTATTAGTCCTAGTACTTCTCCTTGGGGTGCTCCTCATTCTATTCGTGAAGAAGAAAGATGGGAGTATCGACTTTGTATTGATTATCGGGAGTTGAATCATGTCACCATCAAAAATAGGTACCCATTGCCACGTATTGATGACCTGTTTGACTAGTTGCAAGGAGCTAAATTCTTTTCAAAGATTGATCTTCGTTCCAGATATCACCAATTGAAGATTAGAATAGATGACATTCCAAAGACGTCTTTCAGAACTCGGTACGAGCATTATGAATGCCTAGTCATGTCCTTTGGATTGACTAATGCTCCTGCTGCCTTCATGGATATGATGAACCGAGTATTCAAGGAATATTTGGATCACTTTGTGGTCGTCTTTATTGATAACATCCTTATTTATTCCAAAAGCCGTGAAGATCATGAGAAACACTTGAGGCTGACACTCCAAAAGCTTCGTGAATATAAGCTTTATTCCAAGTTGAAGAAATGCGAGTTCTGGCTTGTGGAAGTAGCATTCCTTGGGCACGTGGTATCTAATCATGGAATATCTGTTGATCCAGCAAAGATTGAAGCTATTCAAAGCTGGGAGCAACCTAAATCAGTTACCGAAGTACGTAGTTTTCTCGGTTTAGCTGGTTATTATCGGAGATTCGTGGAAGGATTTTCTCGAATTGCTACTCCATTAACTCAGCTGACTCGGAAAGATACAAAGTTCGGTTGGAGCGAAGAATGTGAGAAGAGTTTTCAAGAACTCAAGAGGAGACTCATTTGGCTTGTTACGACAATACCATCTGGCTCGGAGGGATTTGTCACCTACGGTGATGCTGATGCTTGAAAAAGGGTTGGGATGTGTTCTCATACAACATGGAAAAGTCATAGCCTATGCCTCAAGATAACTCAAACAATATGAGAGGAATTATCCTACTCCTGATTTAGAGTTGGCAGCTGTTGTCTTCGCACTAAAGATTTGGAGGCATTACTTGTATGGGGAGAAAGTGGAGATCTTTACGAATCATAAAAGCCTCAAATATTTCTTCACTCAAAAGGAACTCAACATGCGACAGCGACGTTGGCTTGAACTGTTGAAAGATTATGATCATACCATTCAATACCATCTTGGAAAAGCAAACGTGGTAGCTGATGCATTGAGTAGAAGATCATATGCGGGTACGAGTGCGATATTGTCAACGCATAGGCCCATTTTGTATGACTTGCAAAGGATGGAGATAGAGGTAAAGACTCCAGGGACCCATGTGATGATGGCGAATATACGAGTAGAACCGACTTTAATTGATAAAGTTAAAGATGCTCAAACTACAGACCTGGAGCTGATGCGTATGAGAAAGAAAGTGCAAGAAGGTGCTATGCTAGAAGCAAGAATCGATGAAGAAGGAATACTTTGAGTCAACTCCAGACTTTGTGTTCCTAACGACCCTGATTTAAAGTATAAAATCATGATGGAGGCGCACAACACACCGTTTGCAATCCATCTTGGGAGTACCAAAATGTATCGTGATCTTAAATCATACATTTTGGTGGAGCAATATGAAGAGAGAGATAGCATTTGTTTATCTCAAGGTGTCTAACTTGTCAACGAGTCAAGGTGGAGCATCAAGTACAAAAGGTCCATTGCAACCACTTGAAATTCTAGAATGGAAGTGGGAGCACATTACCATGGATTTTATTCTTGGGTCTTCCCAAGGTTTCTCAAGGCATTGATGCAATTTGGGTCATTGTTGATAGATTGACCAAGTCTGCTCACTTCTTACCAATCTGAGAAACTTATACACTTGAGCGTCTTGCTCAGTATGTACATAAGCGAGATTGTAGAGGCGCATGGTATGCCAAGATCTATAGTTTTGATCGAGACCTATGATTCACTTCACGATTTTGGGTTAGTTTGCAAAAAGCTATGGGCACAGATTTATGATTTAGTTCGGCATATCATCCTCAGACGGACGGACAATCAGAGAGGACTATTCAAACTCTGGAAGATTTATTAAGACTCTATGTCCTTGATTTCAAGGGAAGTTGGGACAAGTTCTTACAGTTGGTGGAGTTTTCATACAACAACAGTTATCAAGCAAGTATTGGCATGGCTCCATTCGAGGCGTTGTATGGAAGAAAGTGTCGTTCTCTAGTATGCTGGAATGAGGTGGGTGAAGCAACGTTGTTAGGACCAGAGTTGGTACGTATGACTACAAAAAAGATTAAAACGATCCGACGACGTATAAAAACATCACAAGATCGACAAAAGAGTTATGCTGATCTTCATCGGAAGGACGTGGAATTCGATATAGGAGATCATGTGTTGTTACGTGTTGCTCCATGGAAAGGAGTTACGAGATTTGGAAAGAGAGAAAAGCTCAATCCTCGATTCATTGGTCAATTTTTAATCCTCGATCGGGTAGGAACTGTGGCTTATAGACTCGCTTTACCGCCAAGTATGTCTCGTGTTCATAACATTTTTCACATATCCATGTTACGTAAATATGTGGAAGACCCGAACAACATTATTGAGTTGGAACAAGACGAAATAGCGGAAGATTTAACGTATGAAGAGGTTCCTGTTCAAATCTTGGATAAGAAGGAACATATTCTACGCTCAAAGGTTATACCTCAAGTCAAAGTTTTGTGGAGAAACCACGATGTTGAGGAAATGACCTGGGAGTTAGAATCTGAAATGAAGTCAAGGTATCCTTACCTCTTCGATATACCAGGTACGTACCCTAATTTCGAGGGCGAAATTTCTTAAGAAGGAGAGGTTGTAAGACCCCAACTTTTTGAATAAAGATGAATTTTCTATAATTATCATTTTTGAATATTATGGAATAACTTTAATATAATGTTATAGTTGTGGGTAGTATTTATAAATTCTGCAAAGTATGCAAGTTGTTATAATATATTTGATTGGTCGGGGAATATTCATTTTAGCAGGGAATATTCGTACAATGGCGCAATCATTGGTGGACCCCACAATAGAATTATTATCGTAGTAAGAAAACGACAAATATATTTTTATGAAATAACGGCAAAAAGTTTTACTGGTTGATCTTTGTTGAACTACTTGGTAGTAAAAAAATACGATGTCTACGCGTTGTTGCATAGTAGCACACGGTATTGATTATTGATGCTTACGTGAGAAGTCTTTCGATTTTGTTCAATTATTGCTATAGTAATTGTTGCATAATATCTCACGTAATTTGATTCAATTATTGTCGATATTTTATATATTGTTAAAATCAATAATTGAGGCGACAAAGTTATTAATATTATTATTTGCAATATTAATGATGTCTAGAAGTTACATCGAGGAGAGGTTTGGTCACTAAATTGCGCATGATAGGGAGAAATCCTTATTGGAAAGCCCCCCCTCTTTCTGAGGAGCGACACAGTCGATTAATATTGTGAATTATAATAATGATGATAAATGTTGTTAAAAATATTGAAAGGATTTTTTTATAAGGTAGTTGTTGTAAATTTGGCGTATTATTTAGACCCCCATTTACCTATTTTCAACATTATTGGTAGAAAGTTATTTAAATATAATGGGACCCCTGTGATTATGACATGTTGGGGGGAGGGGAATATGTGGGGCCCACGATATTGAAAATTGAATGGTTGGAAGTTTTTTTTCAAAGTTGTCAATATTGGTGTTTGGTTTATACGGAGGGATTTCAATTATTATCATTATATATATATATATATATATATATATATATATAATATATTTTATTTAAAAGATTTTTCTTTAAATATGAACCGTCCGATTAAAAGTAAATCAATTTGGACCGTTCATGAATTAGTTACTATGCAGTCCATTCTTCTATAAATAGAAGCTCATTCCTTCATTATTTTCTTACGAATTCACTGAAACTCTAGAGAGAGAAATTATAGAGAAAAATATTCTGCTACTTTCCTACTCTTATATTCAGTTTCTTTTACGGTAAGGGATATTATTTCGTTTGTATTCATGAAGAGAACTTCTGTTATTGCATTCTTTATTGTTACTTGGAATAACCAAAGATACATGCGATTCTTCTACTACCCTATACTTGGTGACATTCTTCTATTATTATGTTTTTATTATTTTTCCGTTGGAATATCACATTCATTATGCTTTTTTCACCGGACTGGTTCCGTTATTTATTATTATTACATTTGGAATATCACATGCATGCGTTTCTGTGGGACTGGTTCCGCTATTTATTATTACATTGGAACATCACTACGATGTGCGTTTTTTGCCGACCTTTGTTCCATCCTTTATTAATCTATTGGAATAACCTATCTCTGCTGATCTTACATCGCATGCATGGTGATTTCTTTTGTTATTCCATTCGTTGTTATACTCGGTTGGTTAAAACTTTTGATTTCTATACTCCATGAAATTAGTGGAATATCCTTGATATTTTTGCTTCATCCATATTTTTCATGGAAATATTATTACGAGCATTCTTGAATTTTACTCTACAAAGTAGTATCATGTTGACAATTTGGGCGTTATTAGTTCCTAGATAAATTAATTCTTGAACTTGTTTTTATTGAATTCTTATATCATTGTTATCATCCTCATGTTTAGATTTTTTGAAAAGTCATATGTGGCATGTAGTGCATGGATGGACTTGGTATGATTATGACCAAGGATTATTCGTTGTAATCATGGTAGTAATGTTACAAATGATGTGATAAAAGTCCTCATTGGCCCGTAGTGCATTGATGGACGATTGTTGGCATGATCATAACCATTAATGAATACACAAAGATTCTTGGCCGTAGTGTATGGATAATTGTGGTCGTGATACTAAAGAATATCCTTGGTACGTAGTGCGGGGTTGATTCGGTGATGTGGATTATTTATTAAAATTTGAGTCTCGTGATAAAAGTGATGAAAAACCTTTTAAATCATAAAAGATAGTAGATTTTATTCTCTAATGGATTGCTTGTTTTAAATTAACGATAATTTATATTTTATCGGTTTAACATTAAGGCTTAGTCATAATTTATTTCTTATCTTAGGCTAATATTTCTTCTTGGGCTAGTTGAGCTCACCCTTTCTTTCCTTTGTTCTCTTGAGAAATGAGAACATAGCGAGGGGACTAGTCGAGGAATAGAGTGATGGCGGTCGAGAGGATAGCATTAGTAGTCCTCACTATTCTATGAAATAGTGTGTTAATAATTGTAATGAGGACTCCTTTTGAGTTTGTATAATCTCTAGTAGACAATAATTGTATTCAAACTCATAGTTATGTTTTGTCGTATTGTACACGATAGTTGTATTAGTAAGTTGTATTTGAATTTTGTACCATGTATCTGATGACCCAAGATGGGTGATGTATACCTAATTTTGGGGGCGTCACACCTAAAGTAAGTTTAGGGTATATGTTCTAAAATCCTACTTAGATAAAGGTGTTTGTTGCAAAAAAACTCGATGCCTTCTAAGATAAAGATGTTTATCATTGAAGGGGCTAATGGGAGGATAATAGATCTTGAAGAGTTCAAGAACCACAAAACACTATAAGTCAAATAAGAGGAACCTGTAGATAGACTTATTGTACCACAACTGAATCGTATATCTGGAATAGTACCGAAGATACCTGGGAGGTATGGATTCATCATGGATGATGATGATGAGGTACGCATCATAGAAGATGATGATCCAGTTACATACGATGAGGTAAGAGTTGTAGACACTCAGAGAAATGGATTGAAGCAAGTTTCTCAAATATGGAACATTCGTTTTAATGAGACAATCAAAAGAGTTTGATTTTATCAAAAACAAGAATGAACCTAGTGAGTACAAAAGGGTTAGTGGGAGCGTCGTGATATTCCTAGTATTATATGTTGATATACTACGGATAAGGAATGACATACTAATGCTACAATCAGTAAAGATAAAGTTGTCTAAACATTCCTCCATGAATGATTTGGGAAGAGTATCATAATTGGGGATACAAATCTATATAGATAGATTCAATAGGATGCTTGACTTAACCCAAGGAACGTATATTCATTTGATGCTAAAGTCGTTTAGCATGCAAACTCCAAGAGATGTCTCATGTTGATGAGCCATTGAGTGTTTCTCTCTTAATAGTCCCCATAGACTCATAAAAAAGAGATCGCATGAGTAACAATCATGTATGCAATGAAATATATGAGACCTGATGATGATCAGTCATATTTTGGAGAAGTTCACTGTTAGTCAGTGAAAAACATCTTAAAGTACGTAACCGACACTAAGGATGTGATCATATTCATGTTGGGTCTAAATTAAAACTAGAGAGCTTAGAATAGATGACATTCCAAAGATGTCTTTCAGAACTCGGTACGGGCATTATGAATTCCTAATCATGTCCTTTGGATTGATTAATGCTCCTGCTACCTTCATGGATATGATGAACCGAGTATTCAAGGACTATTTGGATCACTTTGTGGTCGTCTTTATTGATGACATCCTTATTTATTCCAAAAGCCGTGAAGATCATGAGCAACACTTGAGGCTGACACTCCAAAAGCTTCGTGAATATAAGCTTTATTCCAAGTTGAAGAAATGCGAGTTCTGGCTTGTGGAAGTAGCATTCCTTGGGCACGTGGTATCTAATCATGGAATATCTGTTGACCCAGCAAAGATTGAAGCTATTCAAAGCTGGGAGCAACCTAAATCAGTTACCGAAGTACGTAGTTTTCTCGGTTTAGCTGGTTATTATCGGAGATTGGTGGAAGGATTTTCTCGAATTGCTACTCCATTGACTCAGCTGACTCGGAAAGATACAAAGTTCGGTTGGAGCGAAGAATGTGAGAAGAGTTTTCAAGAACTCAAGATGAGACTCATTTCGGCACTGCTTACGACAATACCATCCGCTCGGAGGGATTTGTCACCCACTGATGATGCTTCTTGAGCAAAGGGTTGGGATGTGTTCTCATGCAACATGGAAAAGTCATAGCCTATGCCTCAAGACAACTCAAAGAATATGAGAGGAATTATCCTACTCCTGATTTAGAGTTGGCAGCTGTTGTCTTCGCACTAAAGATTTGGAGGCATTACTTGTATGGGGAGAAAGTGGAGATCTTTACGGATCATAAAAGCCTCAAATATTTCTTCACTCAAAAGGAACTCAACATGCGACAGCGATGTTGACTTGAACTGTTGAAAGATTATGATCATACCATCCAATACCATCCTGGAAAAGCAAACGTGGTAGCTGATGCATTGAGTAGAAGATAATATGCGGGTATGAGTGCGATATTGTCAACGCAAAGGCCCATTTTGTATAACTTGCAAAGGATGGAGATAGAGGTAAAGACTCCAGGGACCCATGTGATGATGACATGTTGGGGGGAGGGGAACATGTGGGGCCCACGATATTGAAAATTGAATGGTTGGAAGTTTTTTTCAAAGTTGTCAATATTGGTGTTTGGTTTATACGGGGGGATTTCAATTATTGTCATTATATATATATATATATAATATTTTATTTAAAAGATTTTTCTTTAAATATGAACCGTCCGATTAAAAGTAAATCAATCTGGACCGTTCATGAATTAGTTACTATGCAGTCCATTCTTCTATAAATAGAAGGTCATTCCTTTATTATTTTCTTACGAATTCACTGAAACTCTAGAGAGAGAAATTATAGAGAAAAATATTATGCTACTTTCCTACTCTTATATTCAGTTTCTTTTACGGTAAGAGATATTATTTCGTTTGTATTCATGAAGAGAACTTCTGTTATTGCATTCTTTATTGTTCTGCTAGAATAACCAGTATACGCGGACTACCCTATACTTGGTGACATTCTTCTATTATTATGTTTTTATTATTATTCTATTGGAATATCTTTGTGCATGCATTTTACTTTAACCGGGGTTCGCCTTTTTATTATTATTCTGCTGGAATATCACGTCTGTGCGTTCTTACCGGACTGGTTCCGCCTTTATTATTACTGTGGAACATCCCGCTTGCGTGCAAATTTTGCCTGACCTGGTTCCGTTACTTATTAATCTATTGGAATAACCTATCTATGCGAAGTACCGCATACATGGTGATTTCTTTTGTTATTCCATTCGTTGTTATACTCAGTTGGTTAAAGTTTTGATTTCTATACTCCATGAAATTAGTGGAATATCCTTGATATTTTCGTTTCATCCAGTATTTTTTCATGGAAATATTCTTCTGAGCATTCTTGAATTTTACTCTACAAAGTAGTATCATGTTGACAATTTGGACGTTATTAGTTCCTGAATAAATTAATTCTTGAACTTGTTTTTATTGAATTCTTATATCATTGTTATCATCCTCATGTTTAGATTTTTTGAAAGTCATCTGTGGCATGTAGTGCATGGATGGACTTGGTATGATTATGACCAAGGATTATTCGGTGTAATCATGACCGTAATGTTACAAATGATGTGGTAAAAGTCCTCATTGGCCCATAGTACATTGATGGACAGTTGTTGGCATGATCATGACCATTAATGAATACACAAAGATTCTTGGCCCGTAGTGTATGGATAATTGTGGTCGTGATACTAAAGAATATCCTTGGCTGTGGTGCAGGGTTGATTCGGTGATGTGGATTATTTATTAAGCTGATTCTCAGCGATAAAAGTGATGAAAAACCTTTTAAATCATAAAAGATAGTAGATTTTATTCTCTACTTGATTCTTTTAATGGATTGCTTGTTACTCGTCATGCAGCTTAAACTTGATGTTATATTTTATCAGTTTAACATCACAGTGAAAGCTAACGATAATTTATTCTGCATTATCTTAGTCATAGTATTTCTTCTTTGGGCTAGTTGAGCTCACCTTTCTTTCACTTTTTTCTCTTGAAATGAGAACATAGCAGGGACTAGTCGGGGAACAGAGTGACGGTCCAGAGGATAGCATTAGTAGTCCTCACTATTCTGTGAAATAGTGTGTTAATAATTGTAATGAGGACTCCTTTTGAGTTTGTATAATCTCTAGTAGACAATAATTGTATTCAAACTCAGAGTTATGTTTTGTCGTATTGTACACGACAGTTGTATTATTAAGTTGTATTTGAATTTTGAACCATGTATCTGACGACCCAAGATGGGTGATGTATACCTAATTTTGGGGGCGTCACACCTAAAGTAAGTTTAGGGTATATGTTCTATAATCCTACTTAGCAAAAGGTGTTTGTTGCAAAAAAACTCGATGCCTTTTAAGATAAAGATGTTTATCATTGAAGGGGCTAATGGGAGGATAATAGATCTTGAAGAGTTCAAGAACCACAAAACACTATAAGTCAAATAAGAGGAACCTGTAGATAGACCTATTGTACCATAACTGAATTGTATATCTGGAATAGTACCGAAGATACCTGGGAGGTATGGATTCATCATGGATGATGATGATGAGGTATGCATCATAGAAGATGATGATCCAGTTATATACGATGAGGTAAGAGTTGTAGACACTCAGAGAAATGGATTGAAGTAAGTTTCTCAAATATGGAACATTCGTTTTGATGAGACAATCAAAAGAGTTTGATTTTATCAAAAACAAGAATGAACCTAGTGAGTACAAAAGGGTTAGTGGGAGCGTCGTGATATTCCTAGTATTATATGTTGATATACTACGGATAAGGAATGACATACTAATGCTACAATCAGTAAAGATAAAGTTGTCTAAACATTCCTCCATGAATGATTTGGGAAGAGTATCATAATTGGGGATACAAATCTATATAGATAGATTCAATAGGATGCTCGACTTAACCCAAGGAACGTATATTCATTTGATCCTAAAGTCGTTTAGCATGCAAACTCCAAGAGATGTCTCATGTTGATGAGCCATTGAGTGTATCTCTCTTAATAGTCCCCATAGACTCATAAAAGAGGGATCGCATGAGTAACAATCATGTATGCAATGAAATATACGAGACCTGATGATGATCAGTCATATTCTGGAGAAGTTCACTGTGAGTCAGTGAAAAACATCTTAAAGTACTTAACCGACACTAAGGATGTGATCATATTCATGGTGGGTCTAAATTAAAACTAGAGAGCTTAACAGACTCAAGTTATTCAGACAGACTAAGATGACAGAAAATCTACTTTAAGGTAAAGCGTTACCTTGAACGGTGGTGAAGTGAATTGGAGAGGTTCCAAACAGTAAAGAGTTGCTGGTTTAGTGATAAAGACAAAGTATATAGCTATAAATGAAGCTGCAAGTTTATTGTTTGGATGATAAGTTCATTACAGAACTAGGAATAGTTCCTAAGTCTCATCTTGGATCTAAACATGTGTTGTGGCACTTTCATTTGATTATAAGAATCATTGAAAGATGGAAAATCGCTATAGAGGTAGTGGACTCTCAAGAACAACATTACATATCCATTAACTAAAACTTATCCAACAACAGGATAATCATCACTTAGAGAAGAAGGGTATGAGATACCATGGTGATCGACTTTAGTGCAATTGTGAGATTGAAAGTAGTATGCACACAGGCCAATCATGTTTGATGATAAAGCATATACTTTGTAACAATCTTATTCATTTATGAATACAAAGTATTAATTTATTAAAGGCTTTTAATTATCTACATGATGCTGCTTTATAATATGTGATAAATCCATAGTTTTAAGCGATGCTTTTAGAATAATGATGATGATCATTCTAATGAGATCTAAATTCTTAGAAACCTTAAAACTAAAATAGTTCACAATCTTTGGATTACTAAATTGGGGATTAGTGAATCCGGATAGATTGGTACATACGTTACTTGCTCATTGGATGAGGATGATTGATCTCATGATCATTTGTGTGGAGATACTAAAGCAAGTATGTAGGTGCTTATTAGAGAATAAGTTCACTGAACGTGGCTCGCTAAGGAATACCTAATGGAGTTTTACTTGCCAGTCAATAGGAATTCGTGTAGTGATAGTAGTACAAGTGATCCTTGGACTTGAGATCATCATAGTATCTTGTGTATGATGAGTTATACTTTGACTTATTCCTTAAGACCCTTAGGGTATATCAAAGGGTATGCTTGGGTATAATAAGTTGTACATGGAGATAATGTATGATCAATAATGAATCTATCACTTCTAGTAAAAGAAGATAAATGTCCTATGTAATTCGATAAATGACAACCCATTAGTCATTGGCCAAGGCAAAATGAAATTAGAAAGGAGTTTCTAATTTGCATTATTTGGAGTTGTGCATTTAAGAGTCGAAATACATATAATTAAATAAAACAAGACTTGACAGTAATTCCATGTCTTATATTTAATTGGGACATTGTATGGTGGAAGGATTGAATTGTACGGTAACTATTTACTCAAAGGTTCTTTTATGATTAATGTTGAAATCTATATTATCCGGAAAGTCGCTTGATCGCTTGGGAGGCTTATCCTCATTGTAGAATAAATATTATTTATTTAAATAAATTAATTATTTAATTTATTTATTTAAATAAGATTATAATTGTTCTAATTGATTTATTCACAACCTAGTTTAATATGGAGAACCTAAAGGGTCACACCTTAAAAGGAAGAATAATTATTTAAGAAGTTAATGGCATAATCGTAATAATATATTAAGTATATTTAATTTAATCTATGAGTATATTTAATTTAATCTATGGTGATAGAATAAATTAAATAGCTTAATATTATTATTTAATATTTTAGAAATATTAAATATAAATTAATAAGAGGAGTCTTATTAATATTATTATAATTATTATTATTTTAATTTACGAAAGAGTTTAGGAATTAATTTAATATAAGTACTCTCATTTATTCCTAATAGAATTAGGAGAGAAAATTAGTTAAAGGAGTTTAATTAATTATCTCTAATAAGATTAGGGAGCCCATTTAATTAAAAGAGTTTAATTAAATAAATAATACGTTATTTTTAATTAATTAGGATTACCTGATATCTTTATAAGAGGAGTCTTATATCAGATATCAAAAAACTTAATTCCAAGAGTTGGGAGAGTACGCTTCTTTTCTATGAGAGATAAAAAACTAGGGTTTAGCCAATCACCCTTCTTCTTGAATATTTCTTCTTCCTTGGTGGATCACCTCTAGAGGCCAAACACTTGGGTGGCTAATGTTGATCAACCCAGTGGATTTAAGTTAAACGCGAAAAGGATTTGTAGGTGAACTTGTACCTGAGGAAGCTCGAATCTTCAAGGGTATGATTCTTGTTTTTTATCTTTTCGTTTAATTAATAATTATGCATAAAGGATGATCTGGGTATATGGTTTGTAAAATTTTAAAACTCTGATTTTTCCACATTTCCGCTTATTTATGCAATTTGATTGCGTTCATGAATATTAAAAACCTAACAGTATCCTGTAACTTGTTTGGGTGAATTATTAGTTCAATACTGTAGACCACATATCAGGGTACAATTGTATAGCAACCGATCATCCTAACAACAACTAATGCACAAGATTCAAGCCAGTCAAACCTTGTCAGAAATACGGGTCTTGATGGTTTCTGGGTTTTCCAGAAATGCAACCAAATAGATGGTCAACGGTAATTTGACCAACAATATCTTTGATTCTATGTGCATTCTGTGTGAACTAAAGGCTTAATTATGTACTCATTATACCAGACTATAAGGATCAAACAACAACATAACCAAAACACTAACATACGGCAAGATCAAAGGCTCAGAAAACGTTGTCAGACGAGATTTGGGTTTCTGGATTGCCCAGAAACTCAGTCTCCATGACCGGTCAACACAATTTGACTGCTCATAGCTTTCAATCTACTAATGATCTGGCCTAGTTTCTAGCTTCAGATCACAGTAATCATGTCATAGAACAGATTCAAAACATAAAACAAATAAAACATGTAACACATAAAGATTTAAAGCCTTTGACATTCGCTTGTCAGGTCATAATTTTCCAGTTTTCCATATTTCAAAAATTACTATTTCGTGCACTTTGATGTTATGGATTCACTATATAGCAACCCAGATCATCAAGTGACACCCTAATACACAACTTAAAATAATAAATCATAACATCTAACATCAAATCTAAGGATTTCCAAAAATTAGGGTTTATACCTCTTTCTAGCTTTGATCTTGGTTTTTTGACTTTTGATTCTGATATTGAGAGGCTATGAACTGATTATGGTCACCTTCTCTCTCTCTCTCACTATAAATTTCGAAAATGAAGAGAGGGGATAGGTTTGGAGAAAATGAAAAATAAAGTGGACTTTTTCTCTCTCTCAATCCATATATATTACATGTTGCTATGTAATGGCTGTCAAATTGGCTGAGATTGCTGGATATAAAAGTCATATGCTAGGCTAGGGTGGCTCACCAACTTCACTAGGATAACTCTTGCAAAATAAGTCACAATAATGCAACAAAGGGTAAAATGGTCTTTTAGCATTTAATTTTAATGGCATTTTTGTCAATTGCCTTAACCCTTGGGGTTTAGGGTTTGAACCCTTAGGTTTTAAAAATTAAATTCTAGAATTTCCAAATTAGGTTTTCAAATTTAAAAATTAATATTTCTAAATTATAATTAGAATTTTCTAATTATATTAAAATTTCTTAATTATAATTTAATTATTGCTAATTAGGATTAGTATTTCCTAATTAAAATTGCTAATTTAGGAATTAGGGTCAAAATCATGGATTAGGGTTTACAACCCAAAAATTAGGGTTTCAAATAGAAAAAAAAAATAATTTTCTAATTTAGAAATTAGATTAGGATTTTCTAATTACTTATAACTTGAAAATTAGGATTAATGTTTCCTAATTAACATTAAATCTATTTAATTAACAATTAGGTTTTTCCCTAATTATAAATTAGGGTTTCTAATGATTAGGGTTTTCAGTAATTCTTTAGGGTTTTCCCTAATTAATTTATATTTAATAACGTTAAACCTTATACATAGCATTCGTATTCCCAAACTAGGGTTTCATACACCGAATTAGGGTTTTGAATTGCCGAAACTGAAATTAGGGTTTCCAGAACTGATTTCTAGGGTTTCTTATAATTCATATGAATTTTCTAATTGAACGTTGACGTTCTTAATATATACATAGGGTTTGTTACAGATATCATTTATCTTGTCAATCCTTGACCCTTAATCACATACTCTACACATATACAACCATATACACAGAACATATTCACATATTCACTTATTCCCTTAATCCTGAATAATTCACCTAAATCCTTCACAGAATTTTGAAATCCTCAAAATTCCTTCTCAAAACTTATTTTCTGTCTAGGTTCTAATTTTGAACCTTAAATCAATTAATTAAAATTTTAAAATTTTTCTAAATTCTCGGGTTGTCACATTCACCCCTTCCTCTAAAAATTTCATCCCTGAAATTTACCATACACCATACACCATACACCGTTCCTTCTCATCATCACATGCTACCCAATACATTCTTCACAAGAATAAAAATTTTGAAATTGTGCTGAGGGGTTTTACAGACTATTATCTCATCATTTTGCAAAAGCTTTTATGGAAATTCATCCATAAAACTGTCCTTAACTTACTTTACATAGTGGGTAATTAGCCCGATATGCCCTGTACTTATAAAGTACTTCTGGTCTGATTTATTTCTCATATCCGCCTTGGGCGCATAAACTTTTACCTCAATCTTATTGGATTCCGCACCAAAACAATTTGGTTCGGGAAAGTTTTCAAAGAACTCTTATAGTTTTCATAAACATTGGTCTAGCTGAATCGAATAGCATAGACTCATATCAATAATTCAATTGAATTGAATTATTTAAGTGTAGCCAAACCCCGTTGGCAAATTAAAAATTTTGAAAATATTTTTGAGAATGACGTCATGATGCCGTACTGTATTAACAGTCCGTTTAAGGATGCCTTCATCGAGTGACTTTATCATAACACATCATACAATAGTAGAACAATGATTTTCAGATCGAATTCGCACTAAGTATTCCTGCATTTACAACTCTATCAATTTTTATCATATCTGCACCAGGTTGTATGGTACATGAGTGATAAATAAAATAAATATTGATATTTCAAATCATTTGCGTCTAGCTGAAATAAGTAACATAGACTATACTTTAAACCGTTTCAAAAATGATTACGAGTCTACATATTTTTTTATTTTTTTTAAAGGCATATAGTGCGTATTTGGCTTGATATCAAAATTTCAAAGTCTAGCATAGCTAGGAGTTTTGGAAAACTTATGTCTTAACTACTAATCATTTACTTAAACAATCTATCTATTCTTATTATCCTTAATACTCCATTTACACACAACTATATCCAGTTCGTCAAACCACACTTATGAGTCCATAATTTGCCACAATCATATGAGTTTAAGAACTTTCCTAGACATACCTTTGGCGTCCATTCTCTGAGGTGTTCATAAACATTTCATATAACTATGAATCAAGAATGTCACATAAGTATGAGTTTTAAGAACTCGTACTTAACCTTATATTCTCTAACTATAACCTATCTATCTGTTATACACATGAGAAATGAATCACTCTCTTAAGATGCATATAGCAAATAGCGCGATACAAACATCCCAATAATTATCCTAACTCCCTTCTCTATACGAATTTCATTTAATTCGTATTCATAATCATTTCCTGAATCTGTACCAATTCATAGTACAACTGACACCCATCAATCTTGCTGTTAACTTTGCAATCATTCGTTTGATTCTTCTTCATACTATAACATTTTCCGATCACAGGGTGATCTCATCGTATATATTACGATTCATTTCTATATCTTGATCATTTTGTTTTATGATCTCCTATCACTGTAGTTTTAGTCTTTTAGACTCTATCTATTCACTACTACTATTCAACTTTATTATCAGAGTTAGGGAACTCTGTATCTTATAACTCTCCGAGATTCGTCTTTGAATCTTACCGACCAACTAACTCTATTTGAGTTAGTATTTATCCTAATCACTGCGGTTATTAGTCTCAGGTATTCCTACCTAAGGTTCATAACCTACAACTTTGATACCAACTGTGAGGGCCCCGAATTCGAGGTCCCGAATCACCGCGGATCCGGTTCGATCATTCTATCACTATTACTATATTTGCGGAAGATATAAACATAAATTGTTTATACAATACATTTTACACAGTATTCCCCAAGGTCGAGTAACCTTAACTTATACACAATACATAATTTATTTAACTTACAATGACATTAATATACCATACAAATCTAACTGCACACATCTACTAAAGTTTGAACTGTCTTGGACCTTTCCTTGTTTCCGACGTATTTGTCTTAATCTGCAATGTTTATCATGATATAGCAAGGGTGAGCATAATGTGACACCCCCAAATCCGGATACTTCATTTTCACCGAATTTGGTGCTCACTATAAAAATAATTAATACATCTAACTACCCATAATAAAGGATAAAACATTAAATAAATAACTTAAACAATAATCACTCCCATTAAAGGGTTACATCATAATCTCAACATAAATCCCAGGTAATCTAACCTTAAAATTATTACATCAATTTGCGGAATACATTATAAAATAAAACCAGTCTTAAAACTTCAAGCGTTTAAATAAACTTTAACTAATTCTCCATCACTTAGACATCTTTCCCTTTCCCTTGGTAGTAGATGGATCATCACCTCTTTCAACTTTAGCTGCATTGTTAAATTGCACGAGTGAGCAAACAATTTCTCATTGACATAAAGATAGTATAAGAACAACATGAGAGTGAACAACGAATACTGAATAATAAGGAACTTGTTCTACGAATCAAAATAGAAAACAAGTTCGAACTTTAAGTATCTGAGGGTCTAATGACCACGAACTATGTACACGGTGTTTAGGTATTATTACCTTAACCTCAACAATCATTAGACTATACAGACTCTTCTTAACGTACTCAGGGGGATCAGCCCTTTGTACCATGTATTGTGCACAAACATCTAAACGTTACACGTACAAAATCCCCTATGTTAGGGTTATTCGTCTTAGTTTGAATTTAGAATTTCCGCACTAAAGAAAGTTTAGTTTGGAACTAGCTTGTCAGTGTTTCTAGAATTTTAGAACTCTTATTCAAATTCAATTAATAAAGGTTTAGTACAAGAATGTATAACTGAACAAGGCTATCAAAGTCAAAGATCGAATATCAACAATATATAACTGAATAAGCATGATATATATGCAAAGTATTATGTTCAAGGAATTAAAACAATCTCCTTTGAATCAATGTGATAGAACAATATATGTTTTGAATACTAATAACTAGAAATGAGAATGTGAAACTCATACGATGTAACGAATTAGGTTACACGAGCTTATTCAATCATTCATCAGAATAGAATCAAAAGTCTTGCTCAATGACAAAGATAAGGTTTTAGAAACTTGCACAATTATTATAAGAGTAGGGTTAAAGAACTTGCCTTGTTTGTAATCTACACAAATGTAAAACAATCTCCAATTACCCTACATATATCATTGAAATCGCAACAACAATTAGTTATATGAATATTAGCTTTCGGGTTTAAACCATCATTTAGGTCATAACCTTAACTTAACATCTAACCATATTGGTTAACACACTTAACGAATCTAAAATCTCACTGCGATGCCAACATAACTTAATCGTTCACCTCTAACTTTGAAAACACCACACTTGGTTTCATTTTATAACTTCTTTAACAATTATTTAAAAATCTTTTACACTTTATATTACAACGCATGACAACCCGTTATTGTAGTCTATATTATGCCTCGACATCATTAACGTGCATGCTAGACTAACATAAGTCCGATACACATAACCTGCAATTAGGTAGAAGTCACCTCGGGCTCGAGAACTAGCGTAAATATTTGTAATAACCTTAGAGATTTCCTATATAAAATAAATAAGAAATTTTGCATATAAATTTTTTTTTTATTATTTAATGACGAGAATAAATGTCTAGTAATGTGAACGATAGATACAAATATATTTATTACTTGAAAAATTAGAAATAATTTTGGAGTAATTAATTACCACAAATTATATTGTTATGGTAATTAATTCCAGTAAGCCAAAATGTTTTTATTAATTATTTTCCATGAAAACATGAAATAATATATGAAGTGACAATTAGATTTATATAATAAATATTTTATTATATGAATTGTTCAGAATATTAAAGTTAATTATTTTAACTTGATTATTGATGTTGTGTAAGAAAGAGAAGTCAGATATGAGATCCAAACCCTGAATTGGGATTGTGATCAAGAGATGAGAATAATAATATTATATTATTGTTATAATGATTTTACAGTACAATAATTATGTACTGTGTATGTGCGGACAGATAATATTTAGCAATGACGGTCAATTAGGTCATAGCAGACAAAGATCTTGTCTTTGTGAAACCCTAATTATTAAACTCAGTTATGAGAAATGACTGAGTGGTGAGTGTGCATATGAAGTTACTGTGTACACGAATGTCGGTAATTAGAAGAAAACCCTAATTACTATTTTTACGATGATAATTAGGACAAACCCTAATTATTTTAACCTTAATCGGTTGAAGTTAGAGATTCTAATGACTGTGTTAGTAACATACACAGATAATTAGAGAGCCCTAATGGTCAATTAGAAACTCTAATTGATGGCGTTAAGAAACCCTAATTATAGAACCCTAATTTTTAAATCGAAAACCCTAATTTTAAATTATCGGGTTAAATTACGATGTTAATGAACAAGTATTTTAATTTACCAAAGATAGAAAGTAATTGGTAAATGATAAGAATTACCATCTAGTGATTAAATACTACATTTAATTGCTATGTACAAAAATGCCCTTGAAATTTTATGCGAAATTACCAAAATACTCTTTTAGTGTATTATTAGTTAATTATTGTGTATTATTGGTCACATTGTTGGTGGAATCTTCACAAATAATGCTAGCCAACATGTCTACCCTACTGATTTAACATTTATGCAACACATTTATCAACTATTACAAACACATGTTATCAATTACATGATAGAAGAGAGAGAAAGTGTACATTTTTGGCCTATATATTCACCCACACTTGGCCATATTTTTCTAAGCTCAAACCTACGAAATTATCTTTCCCATAACCTCATAATCAAAGCCCAGCCATTACAAACAACAAATCAGAAGCATCAAAGCCAAAAAAAATCAAAAATCGAAGTTAGAAAAGGTATGAAATTCCCTAATTTTGAAATCTTTCGATTCTATGTTAATTGATGCAATTGATTGTTTAAAGTAGTGTAATAGGGAGTCTATTAATGTTCTGGGTTGTAAAAACACAGACCCATAGCATCAAAGTGCACGAATTTGAAGATTTAAGCAAGTTGGAAAAAACTGGATTCTGTGATTTTTCATTAAATGTCAGGGCTTATAACTCTTTGGTCGATCATGAGTTTTGTTGTCTAAAAGTAGTTATATGTAGCCTGACATGTGGTCTTTAATATGCAAAACGAATCAAGTTCATAGATATTGTAGATCGAGATTTATAACCGGTCAAAATGAGTTGACTGGCATTGACCGGCTGTTCTTCAAACCCAGAAAATATTCTAAGTGTCCAGAAAATAATTTTTGGAAAATGTCAGGCCTTATATCTCGGTTATCTTTAATGTGTTTTGTGTTTTGAAAGTTGATATGTGTAGTCTGTTATGTGGTCTGTAACGTAAAGAAAGAATCAGGTCCATATCTATTATGGATTTAGAGTTATTCATGGTCAAAGTACGTTGACCGAAAACGCTGAAGAACACGAACCCATATTTTTGAAGAACAAATTCCGTGGTCAACTTTGACCGGCTAGATCTTGCTCATGTTATGATGTTTTAATGTTATGAAGCTTTTAAGTTGTAGTCCTACATGTTGTCTATACACTGGAATTGATATATCACACAAAACATACATAGATTTCAAGTTATAAGGATCCAAAGTAGGCACCTCGACTGTTCATCGGTTGAAGAACAGTCTTGTTAGACTTTTTGATGGCTAATAACTCTTTGATCTGATGTTGTTTAGCCATTATGTTTGTTGGTAATTGTAGTCTTACATGAGTACTACAAGATGTATGTGTTAGATTTCCTAGAAACATCACGATCAGATCTAAAATCGTGGTCAAACTAGGCACCTTGAAGTTGCCTTGTCAGTGTTCTTGAAGCTCAAGAACACCTAAGGCAACAGATAAGCGTCGCTAAAGCCTTTAGCGACAGTTTTGATTTATTTTAAAATTTTCAATTTCTGAAAATTCCGAAAATGATTTAAAAATTAGAAAAATTAGATTTTAATTATTAAAAATACTTAATAAATTCTAAAAAATTATTTTAAAGTCCGAAAAATAATATTTAATTATTTTGAGTATATTTCATAAATATTTAATATTTTTAGAATATAAAGGTATTTATTTATTTAATTATAATATTAAATAAATGATTTAAAATAGTTTTAATTCATGAAAAATCATGAAAAATTATTTTATGGTATAAGAAAATATTTTAAGTTATTTGTGATGACTTTTAATATTTTGTGATGAATTTCATTAATTAATTAATATTAATGATATTAAAGTTAGTTTTTAGTTTAAAAATGATTTTAATATTTTAAAAATCATTTTAGATGAAAATAAAGTATTTAATGATATTTTGAGTTATAAAATATAACTTTTAATATTTAGAAGATAATTTCATTAATAATTATATATTAATGATATTTAGTTAATTATTTGTGATATTAAGTTTATTTAATATTTATATTAAATAAATAGTTTAAAAATGGTTTTATTTATTTAAAAATCATTTAAAGAGGATATTAAGGATTTAAAAATATTTTAAGTTGTAATTATTGACTTTTAATATTTGGATAAATAGTACATTAATATTTAAATATTAATGGTAATTATTTAAAATAATTTTAATTATTTTAAAAATCATTTAAAGGTAATATAAATGTTTTAAAAATAGTTTGAGTTATTATAAATAACTTTTATATTTTAGCAATGGTTTCATTAATAATTTAATATTAATTAATTATTAATGATAAAAGAATTGTTTGATGTTTAAATCATTTAATTATGATTCCGATGTCTAAAAATGCATGATAAATTATTATAAATGCTTTAAAATTATTTTAAGTCATTTAAAAATAAAATGACTGATACTCACAGATGTTGAGGTACAGAAAAAGAGTCTTAGACTCAAGAATTACTCCGATAAAGTCGCTTTCAGACACATCGACAAATGTCGAACTTTATAAAAGAAAGAAAAGGCTACTGTAAAAACATGGATGAGATATTTAAAAAATGTATAAAAATATTTCAAATACAGAATATGAACTAAAAGTACGATCACTGCGATTATGTGATGACGTGATTAGACTCTGTGCTGACTGTAATAGACAATACTATGTGTTATGATATATTGTTCTAATCGAACGAATGATCTGATTATTGATAGGTTGTGATAAAGAGATAAAACCTAAGTTGAGATTTATAATCAGCAAATCAGGCAAGTATCCTACCTTTGTATTTTCTTTATGCAATGGACATGAGTAAGAGAGTTTCAGAATTCTTTTCTATTCCTGTACAGATTATATACGCTTTGATTATCAACATGTTAGCTCAGATATATATTCTGTTCATTGATTTCTAAATGGTTATACAAGTGTCCCAACTTGGATAATCATGGCATTTATTCACATGTTGATACACTTTTTTAATTACCCGTATACATATATGTTGAATTACATATTATTGTTGAGCAAGATTAAAACCTTCTAAGTTTGGAACCGTGCATGTATGAACATCCCTATATGGGAAAATTTTTGCTTTAGAGGCGGACAAAATAAAAGGATGAATTTCGCTTCGAGTTATGTAGTATTGATCGTCTACAGGTACAACTGAGGCCGATCACCCTCCGTGCAAGTAAGCTAGAGCGGTTTCTGGGATGAATTTCTGCTAAACCTTTTCAAAATGAAAAACAATGTTCATAGTATGTTTCTTAAACCCTATTCATGGGTAGAGCGAGCCAAATTTAAATAATTTGGAAGAGAGTTGTTATGTGAATTTTTATCAAGATGCAGATTACTTCACAACTTTCGATTCGTTGTAGAAGTGTTATGTAAAGAGAATACTTATATTCTTTCAGCTTATATATATAATTGCTATTACTTGCTGGGCACTCAAATGCTCATCCTTGCTTAAATTAAATGTTTTCAGTTATGTATGAACAACCTGAAGGCTCAGGCACGAACAAGGGGAAAGGAAAGCTGTTCGAATGAGTTTATATTATGAGTTAATGGTTATAGTTAGTAAGACAATGGAATCTATTGTCAGATATTGTAAGGAATGTATTTTAAGGTCACGTACCTGGGGAAAGTAAACTTTGATGTATGTAAATTAAGTTCGAATTATATTATTATTTAGTATTATTCAGCTTAAAGAAATGGTATCGTGGAGAACCGAGTTCGGATTTCAAGTATCCAGATTTGGGGTCGCCACAGCTGCGTTGTCCCTTGCCTTGGCCTAGACCGCAGCAATTGCTACCGGTGCTCGACTACTGAGAAACCCAATGGCGCTAGCAATTGCAGCTTTTTTTGCTCTTATCACCAAGCAGAATTGTATCTTGGTGCCTGAATGGAATCTGAGACTCGACATGAACAGTAGCCGTTTGTAGCCCAACTAACATGAATTTCACCCACCAAACAGTGAAAGTAACATCTACAATTGGTATAGACTATTACAAACATTTTTGTTAACATTTACAAGCAATTAACACAATTTATCATTAACTAAAACTAGTTTAATTTCTCAAAATTCCATGTTTTCATATAAAACTCCATTTTTGAACTTCTTACACAAAAATCATCACTGATGTGACGCCCCAAAAATTAGGTATACATCACCCATCTTGGGTCGCCAGATACATGGTACGTAATTCAAATACAACTTACTAATACAACTGCTGTGGTACAATACGACAAAAAACATAAACCGTGAGTTTGAATACAAATATTGTCTACTAGAGATTATACAAACTCAAAAGGAGTCCTCATTACAATTATTATCACACTATTTCACGAATAGTGAGGACTACTAATGCTATCCTCTTGACCATTACTCCGCTCCCAGACTCGTCCCAAATATATTCTCATTTCAAGAGAACAAAGTGAAATAAAGGGTGAGCTCAACTAGCCCAAGAAGAAATATTATGACTAAGATAATGCGAAATAAATTATCATTAGCCTTCAACAAAGTGTTAAACCGATAAAATATCATAAACATCAAGTTTAAGCTGCAATGAAACCAAAGAATCCATTAAAAGACTCAAGTAGAAAATAAAATCTACTATTTTTTATGATTTAAAAGGTTTTTCATCAACTATATAGTTGAGACTCAGCTTAATAAATATTCCACATCATCGAATTACCCCTGCACTACGGCCAAGGATATTCTTTAGTATCACGACCACAATTATCCATGCACTACGAGCCAAGAATATTTGTGTATTCATTAATGGTCATGATAATGCCAACAACTGTCCATCAATGCACTACGGGCCAATGAGGATTTTTACCACATCATTTGTAACATTACGGTCCATGATTACATAATCAATAATCCCTAGTCATAATCATACCAAGTCCATCTATGCACTTCTGAATGCCAGATGACTTTCAAAAATATAAATATGAGGATGATGACAATGATATAAGAATTCAATAAAACAAGTTCAAGAATTAATTTATCCAGGAACCAATAACATCCAAACTGTCAACATGATACTGCTTTGTAGAGTAAAATTCAAGAATACTTAGAAGAATATTTCCATGAAAGGATACTGGATAAAGCGCAAATATTAAGGATATTCCACTAATTTCATGGAGTATAGAAGTCAAAGTTTTAACCAACTGAGTATAATAAAGAATGGAATAACAAAAGAAATCACCATGCATGCGATAGACCGCACAAGCAGGTTATTCCAACAGAATAATAAATAACGGAACCAGGTCCAGCGTAAAACGTATAGACAGGATATTCCAACAGAATAACAAAGAATGGAACCAGGTCCGACGTAAAACACACAGACAGAAAGTTCCAACAGAATAATAATAAGATGTAACCAGTGTCCAGCAAAAACACATGTATACATGATGTTCCAATGAATAATAGAAGAATGTCACCAAGTATAGGGTAAACCGCGTATACAGGTTATTCCAATAGAATAATAAGCAATGGAATAACAATAGTTCTCTTCATGAATAAGAAAGAATAACACCCTTTACTTTAGTAGGAGATTGAATACTGTAGTAGTGTAGTAACAGAATACTCTTCTTCTTTCTCTCTTATTCTCTCTATACTTTCTCTCTCTATAGCTTGAATGAATTCGTGAAAAATAATGAAGCACTAGACCTCTATTTATTGAAGATTTCTAGCTTAGCACTTGCTATATGAAAAGGCAAGTGGCTTGACGACTGGTGATGTTAAAAGAAAAGTGGTTTGACGCCTGTAATGTGAAACGACAATTGGTTCGACGCTTGTAATGTGAAACGACAAGTGGTTCGACGCCTGTAATATGAAACGGCAAGTGGTTTGACGACTGGTAAAGGTAATTACTATTGACGAAGGTAATTACTATTGACGAAGGTAATTACTATTGACGAAGAGACTCTTAGATGATGACATATGGGCCCCCCATAAAATAACCAAACTTACCACAAACGTCTCATAATGTAATTTCTTTATATACATCAAGGATTAAATAAATATTACCACAAATTATTTTATTTTTAATCAACACATATTTAATCTTTCAACAATTATTAATCATTTATAACTTGTCGTCTCAATTATTGATTCAATAATATAACATATTATACAGATGATACTGTGACAATAATTGAATCAATAATATAAGAGATATGATGCAGCAATTACTGTAGTAATAATTGAGTATAGCTGAGTGACTTCTCACGTAAGCATCAATAATCAATTCCGTAGTCATACATACTAGCTCCGGTCCCAACAATGTTGCTTCACCCACCTCATCCCAGCATACTAGAGGACGACACTTTCTTCCATACAACGCTTTGAATGGAGCCATGCCAATACTTGCTTGATAACTGTTGTTGTAGGAAAACTCCACCAATTGTAAGAACTTGTCCCAACTTCCCTTGAAATCAAGGACACAGAGTCTTAATAGATCTTCAAGAGTTTGAATAGTCCTCTCCAACTGTCCGTCCGTCTGAGGATGATATGCCGAGCTAAATCGTAAGTCTGTGCCCATAGCTTTTTACAAACTAACCCAAAATCGTGAAGTGAATCTTGGGTCTCGAGATACAAATACAACTGTCGTGTACAATACATCACCCATCTTGGGTCACCAGATACATGGTACAGAATTCAAATACAACTGTCGTGTACAATACGACAAAACATAAACTATGAGTTTGAATACAAATATTGTCTACTAGAGATTATACAAACTCAAAAGGAGTCCTCATTACAATTATTATCACACTATTTCACATAATAGTGAGGACTACTAATGCTATCCTCTGGACCATTACTCCGTTCCCCGACTCGTCCCAGCTATATTCTCATTTCCTGAAGAGAACAGTGAAAGAAAGGATGAGCTCAACTAGCCTATTAAGAAATATTATGACTAAGATAATGCATAATAAATTATCATTAGCCTTCAACAATGTTAAACTGAGAAAATATCATAAACATCAAGTTTAACTGCAGCGGAACCAGCAATCCATTAAAAGAGTCAAGTAGAAAAAAAAATCTACTATCTTTTATGATTTAAAAGGTTTTTCATCATTTATTATAGTTTGAGACTCAAACAATAAATATTACACATCATTGAATCACCCCTGCACTACGGCCAAGGATATTCTTTAGTATCACGACCACAATTATCCATGCACTACGGGCCAAGAATATTTGTGTATTCATTAATGGTCATGATAATGCCAACAACTGTCCATCAATGCACTACGGGACAATGAGGATTTTTACCACATTATTTGTAATATTACGGTCATGATTACACCGAATAATCCCTTGTCATAATCATACCAAGTCCATCTATGCACTACAGGCCATAAATGACTTTCAAAAAATATAAATATGAGGATGATGACAATGATATAAGAATTCAATAAAACAAGTTCAAGAATTAATTTATCCAGGAACCAATAACATCCAAATTGTCAACATGATACTGCTTTGTAGAGTAAAATTCAAGAATACTTAGAAGAATATTTCCATGAAAGGATCTTCGGATGAAGCGCAAATATCAAGGATATTCCACTAATTTCATGGAGTATAGAAGTCAAAGTTTTAACCAACCGAGTGTAATAAAAATGGAATAACAAAAGAAATCACCATGCATGCGATAGATCGCACAGCAAAAGTTATTCCAACAGAATAATAAATAACGGAACCAGGTCCGGCGTAAAACGCACAAACAAGATATTCCAATAAAATAATAAAGAATGGAACCAGTCCCACAGAAAAACACACGCAGGCGTGATGTTCCAAATGAATAATAATAAAAAGCGGAACCAGTCCTGTAAAACACATGACAGCAGGATGTTCCAACGTAATAATAATAAGACGGAACCGTGTCTAGTGTAAAATACATAGATAGGATGTTCAAACAGAATAATAGAAGAATGTCACCAAGTATAGGGTAAACCACAGATACAAAAGTTATTCCAATGTAATAATAAGCAATGGAATAACAACAGTTCTCTTCATGAATAAGAAAGAATAACACCCCTTACTTTAGTAGGAGATTGAATACTGCAGTAGTGTAGTAACGAAATACTTTTCTTCTTTCTCTCTTATTCTCTTTATACTTTCTCTCTCTATAGCTTGAATGAATTCTTGAAAAATAATGAAGCACTAGGCCTCTATTTATAGATGATTTCTAGCTTATCACTTGCCATATGAAAAGGCAAGTGGCTTGACGACTGGTTATGTGAAAAGAAAAGTGGTTTGACGCCTGTAATGTGAAACGACAATTGGTTCGACGCCTGTAATGTGAAATGATAAGTGGTTTGACGCCTGTAATATGAAACGGCAAGTGGTTTGACGACTGGTAAAGGTAATTACTATTGACGAAGGTAATTACTATTGATGAAGGTAATTACTATTGACGAAAGTAATTACTATTGACGAAGGTAATTACTATTGACGAAGGTTATTACTATTGACGAAGGTAATTACTATTGACGAAGAGACTCTTAGATGATGACATATATTTATAAAATTACCAAACTTACCACAAACGTCTCATAATGGACTCTTTATATACATCAAGGATTGGATAAATATTACCACAAATCATTTTATTTTTAATCAACACATATTTAATCTTTCAACAATTATTAATCATTTAAAACTTGTCGTCTCAATTATTGATTCAATAATATAACATATTATACAGATGATACTGTGATAATAATTGAATCAATAATATAAGAGATATGATGCAGCAATTACTGTAGCAATATTTGAGTATAGCTAAGTGACTTCTCACGTAAGCATCAATAATCAATACCGTGTGCTACTATGCAACCACGCATATTACTGTACTTTATTACCGGGTAGTTCAACAGTTTTAACGGTAACACCTCCGCCGTTATTTTTATAGAAAGATAATTTTGTCATTTTCTAACTACGACAATACTTCCGTTGTGGGGTCCACCAATGATTAAGCCGTCGTACGAATATTCCTCAACCAAACGAATATTTTATAACAACTTGCTTACTTTGCAAAATTTATAAATATTACCCACAACTATTATATCAATTTTACTCCATAATATTCAAAAATAATATTTATAGAAAATTCATCTTTATTTATAAAAGTTGGGGTCTTACAACTGACATCTCAAAACTTGGCCAAAACAATTAATTCAAATTACGTTATGCTCGTTTCTTAGTAAACTAACATATACAAGCGTCAATTTACAGTTTAACATCCAAATTGGCCACTAAAATTGGTACTTTTCACAAGCCATATAAGAAACACAAACACTGTCATATTTTTTCCTTTTTAAACTGTAATTGAAATATAATTCATGTTTACATACAAACTCAAACATAACCAACACATATAATCATCACAATTTAATTGTCTAGTAATAATTAAACAAAATCGAATTCACAGAACATATAAATTATGCCGTAAACTCATATATGTATATAAGTATATATAATACTAAGGTTTAGATAATATACGTCCAATTTGCTTGAAACCCTTGTTATCATTGTAGACACTCAAAATTTTCTGTACTACTGTCATTGACATTGCAGGATGACAGATTCGTCTTTTAAGAGGGAACCCTGAAAGACAATCCATATCCATACCGGATACTACCGGAAGTTCAGCATCAACCCCAGAGCACACTCTGGGAGTAACAATTCGAACCTCGGATATAACCCCAAGGCGTGCAGATCCAATATCGGAACACACATCAGAGAAGACCGATTAATCTCGGAGATAACCCCGAGGTATCTAGTCTCAGTCCCAACCATGGGAATAGCCACCAACCTTGGTGATAACCCTAAGGAATGCAGTTTCGGCGATAACCCAAGAAATGCTTGTTTCAAATGCGACCAGCTTCAATCTCGGCGCTCACAACGAGATACTCTGTACCAACCCGGAGATAACACCGGGAGCAAAGGCACACCTCAAAGATGACAATGAGGACCTTCAATAATTGTAGCAGTCCAATCTCAGCGATGCCCTAAGCAACGTCTGCTTTATCAGCCCAAACCGACGATAACACCAATGAGGGGAAACATCGTCATCGTCCCATATCATCGTCATCAGCCCAAACCGGCGATAACACCAACGTCGTCTCAACATTTCATACACATCTCTACGCAACGATATCCCACAAGAATCAAGGATAATCAATCCCGAGTGACTATTGTGCGGGGTAACGAATAGAATTTGAAGCTTAAAGACCGGAGGGCATCGTCCCATCTTCAATGACTTCGTACAAACTCTAATCCTATGCCATTGTATAACTCTCGACAACGGCGGTCCGAAATAGGTCCTATATACCTCAATCGGATGCTCGGATTGCACTTCTGAAAGTTCGAGTGGACATTACAGTGCCCGAGTGCACGTACTACGAAACGACTCGACCTGAGAAACCCGGGTCCACCCGGGTTGCCTCTGGTACACCTGCGGCTCAGCCGCAAGTACACCTGCAGCTCCATCCTCTATAAATAGAAAGCTTGGGGTGGCCATTTTGCAAGAGTACTGCTCATGAGGAAGCCCTGCTCAATTTGCTCTGCACTCACCCCATACAGTGTACTTTCTCATTTTAAACACATGTGAGCTCATATATAGCTACTTTTGTATCTACAAAAGCCAGTGTTTACCCAATTTAAAGATATAGAAGTATTCTTTGGCAGTCAACTGGAAGCCTTCTACACACTTTAAAGCCTTCACCTGCTTACTGCTTTCAAACAAATTGCAGTATTCTGTGCGCCTAGGAATTATGTGATCACAGATTCATCCCATTGAATCTAGATTCGATTCTCGTGATGGACATTGTCAGCTGTAAGCAGCTTGTAAATTATTCTGTGTTATCTGAATCTTCTCATATGGTTTCCATATCCATGAGGAAGTCGGCATTATTTTGTACATTATTTTCGTACGGATGCCTCGCATCTGTCAAATAAAATCAATCAAGCTGAGCATTTAATAAAATGGGAGTATAAAAGGTCTCAATTACTATTGAGCATCAGTGTTTGAAAATCCTCTTTTATAAAATATCACTACCATATCTTGCTTAAAATTGAATTTTTACATAAATTCAAACCCTATGTATATAGGTGCGAACGAGGACTCGCACTACTTCCAAATAACAGCACATTGACCCACACACACACACATTTAGATAATAGTTTCTTGAAAAGAGGCGGTCACCGTGGTAACACGGATGCTCTGGGTGCCTAACACCTTCCTCCGCATAACCAAGTCCCCTGACCCTAATGAATCTTTGGTTTCACCAACCTGCTTTAGCGTGTCACATCACTGGGTCAATGTGCAAATCTTTTCTCGGTTTTGTTGGTACAACCATTTAAAAAACCAACTGGTGACTCTTAACAGTCCATCGTCGACATTATACATGTCGGACCTTTGTCACTTGTTTTTTCAAAAAAATCTCACCTAAAATGAGAATACCAAAGAACAAGTAACGGAAAGGGACATCTAAAAATCATGACATCGACAGGTGGCGACTCTACTGGGGAGATTATCAAGAGGACTTAAGCCGCTATTACAATATTTTCAAAATTGGTATCTGCTTATGTGTGGATGTTGCATTTACATTTATGATGAATGTGTATGAATGCATTTTCCTTATTGCACTTAGTGCTTCGCACCATATCTGCTTGTGATATTAGTGCTTTGCACATGTCATCATTTTCATACGGTGAGACGTGATGTATGTGAATGTATGTTGTGTGGTCCCACCACCAGGAGGCTATCCCGTCGGTGTTTGATTACTGGACTCGTGGGAAGACTAATTCCCCGAGGCTCAGGAAAGGCACCACCCAAATTCGCTCCAGTTGAAAGACCGGATTAATTTCCCGTCAAGTAGATTGCGATGATTTGGGAACCTTCATGCCAAAAAGCCGCGAGAGTAACCTAAGATAGGTCAGCCTCTGATAAACCCAAAATGGAGGAAAGTCTCTTCATGCTCTCATTTCAATTACTTGTACACACAATTACTTGTAATTTCATTCCATATATATCTCCATGTAATGAGAAATATGAAGAAATGTGTACACATACATATTTTAATTAACATGCTACAAACAGCTGACATCCGTGTTGCAGGATAAAATTCCTAAAATGGACACCTCACAGAGCATGTTATTATACACATTCCCTAAAGACTAAACTATGCAAGTCTTTCGTAGGGAACCAATCGGACCTACTACCCGGTCGAAATCTAAAAAGGCTACAAGCCTACAGTCAATCATGTCGTCATCCAACCAGACTGAACTTAAACCAGTTTCTCGCAAAGAATTCGACGGATTAAGCAAACAAATTATAGATTTGGTTGTTCTGCTCAAAGAACTACACCAGTCTAATCAGGGTTCAAGAATACCCGTGCATGATGAATCCTCCACACAAGGGGGAACCCAGGTCATTACAATACCTGAACTGCAGTTGGATACGACCAACAAAACTCATGATGTTGCCCATCCCACTAGAGATCCAGACACTGGTGACATAAAAAAGAATGTCCTCCAAATGGAAGAGACCCTTCGTGCTATCAAAAGAATTGGAACACACGGGAGTGTTTCATATGCTGATCTTTGCATTTTCCCTGGTGTTCATTATCTAGAAAAGTTTAAAACTTGTGACTTTGAAAAATATGATGGGTTAGGAGATCCTTATACACATTTAAAGGTGTTTATTGTAGAACTTGGATCTTATACAGAGAAGGAAAAGCTCAGAATGCAATTGTTCCAGAAAAGTCTAACTGGAGAAGCCCGTTCGTGGTACACAAGATTAGACAACTCAAAGATCCATAGCTGGGAAAAGCTAGCACATGCTTTCCTCACTCAATACAACTTTCAATCTCAGATGACTCCTGATCAGTATCAAATTACCAAGATCAAGAAACAGTCTAACGAGTGTTTTAGAGAGTATGCTCAAAGGTGGAGACGCCTGGCTGCCCAAGTTAGTCCTTCCATGATAGAATCAGAGATGGTCATGACTTTCATAGACATACAAGAAGCTCCTTTCTATGAAAGAGTTTTAGCCGGCATCGGCAAACCATTTTCTGAAATTGTCAAACATGGGGAGATGGGACTGAAGTCCGGAAAAATTCAAGACCTAGTTGCACTCAAAGCTGTAGCTGATCACATCCAATCCATAAATTATGGAAACAACCCCCGGAGGGTCCATAAAAAGAAAGAGGAAGATGTTTCCCTGATACTACAGGGTCAAAAAGGCAATCAGAACATGCCTATTCAAAGGAGAAACTACGCTCCCTTTCAAGCACAGTCTGCGAACCCACCAATACCAAAAGGTGGAGAAGTCAAACGCCCTTGAGTGTTCACACCCTTAGGGGATACCCTCGAGAATATTCTCAATCTTCTGACAACACAGAAGAAAATTACACATCTTCTTCCACTAGCCAGCCCTAATGGACGGGATTTCAATGCTGCTCGGAAATGTGCTTATCATGTCGGGACACCTGTACATGATACTCAGGATTTTCGGGCCTTAAAACACGAGATCCAAGACCTAATAGACAATGGGGAAATCGTGGTCACCAAACCAGATCAGCCTCACGTTCAAGACAACCCTCTTCCTCAACACAAAGAAGAAGAGGTCAACATGATAAATTGGAGTAACGGACATAATTCCAATTTCAACTGTGAATCCTCCCAGACCCTCAAAGACGGTGTTGACAAATGGGATTATGCCAAGTTCCAGTTCACAATAGAACGAAAGATGAAAGATCTATGCAAGCAAATTGAGCAATTGGCAGAACTGGTGACTTATCAGCATCAAGTGACATGTCAATTAATCAGCCAGGAGCATGCCAGTCTCCTACCTCTTGTCAAGAATGTTCCCTCGACACTTTCAGAAAATGAAATGCTGGAAGATAAAGTGACAAAGAGAACAAATGCCAAGGCCCATCGAGATTTTTCCAACAAAAGGGAATTCACCTATTTGGGCCAAACTATGGAGGAAATCCTTCATATATTAATCAATGAAGGAAGGATCAGTTCCCTTCTACCTCCAATCAACCCCCGTTCAGGGCGGTACAACTCTGATGGAGTATGTCAATATCACTTCCAGTCTCGGGGTCACAGCATAGAAGAATGCTGGGCACTCCGCCACCTTATCCAAAATCTAATTGACAGTGGTGTCCTGCACTTAGCATACGACGATACTGTGTTACGCACAAGTGAGAATTTAGGTCCTACTAAGTGGAAGAGTGTGGTAGCAGTCATATCCACTAAAACTGATGGGGTTAACAAATCACTCACAATGCTAACAATTCAACTCAAGGGAAGCAACAATCCTTTGAAAGTGGTCGCTCCTGAGCCAATCAACTTGTCGTGCAGAGCACAATATCCTATTGTTAGCTTGCGCAAAGTTTCGTGGAATTATGGAGAAGGTGAAGGATCCACCTCACATACGAATGCTACAGTGTCGAAGGAAAATCCACTATATCTTCCCCAACGGGTGATGAAGCCTACCCCCAAATCAAAGGGGAAAATACCCATGGAGAAGATTGAAAAATTCCTCCGCATTATGGGTCATAATGAAGCCACGGTGGTTTTAAGCTGAAAAGAAGCTCAACAACAAATATCAATTTTGGACTTGGTCCTAACTTCCAAGAATAACCGGAAGGTCTTGTCGAAGGTTTTAGAAGAAGCCTATCTACCAACATCAGTTGATACGGAAAAATTTCAACATCTGGTTGATCACATTTTTAACAAAAATGTGATATCCTTCACTGATAATGACATACCGCTCGAGGGGACCGGTCATTGCAAGCCATTGTACATTGCGGTCTTGTCCTCTAGATATATGCTAGTTGGAGTCTTGATAGATGGAGGTTCATCTATAAATATCTGTCCATACGCTACCTTGGTGAAGATGATTATCAATCTCAACCGAATTCGGAGTAGCCATACTATCATCAAAGATTTTGATGGAGCCCATCGGAATTCGGTCGGAGTAATTGAACTGCCAATCGAAATTGGTCCTCATACATTCTGCGTATCTTTCCATGTACTCAAGATAAATTCGGGATACAACCCGCCTCTTGGACGACCATGGATCCATATGGTCAAGGGCCCCTCCACTCTTCATCAACAAATTGAAATACATTATCAACAATAGCTTCGGTCACGGCCAACGCCGAACCGTAGTGTCCAACAACACGGGACATGCCATTCATCAATGCCAATGTAGATGTTGAACTGTTCAGTTTTCATACCTTGGAAGTAAGCAATACCCAATACCATGCTATTGGAATGCCATTACCCGAACCCAAGATTTCTGCGGAGGTAATGTCCGCTACTCAAGAAATGATGTCATTGGGTAATAAACCGGGACAAGGGCTGGGTAAAGATTACCAGGGTATTAAATACCCAATTCGATTAACCAAGCAAACTGGAACAGCTGGGCTAGGCTATTCTGCCAGTTCTAGTCACCGGAATCCTCATAAGCATCAGCAGATTCCTTCAGCTTCAACCATGCGGCGTTTATTTTTGCCTTCAAACTCTGAGTCCCCACAACCTCCTGTAAAGGTGCCGGCCAATGTAATGGCTATGTTATTTCTCAAGCCGGTACCGGTGAAAGAGAAAGAAGTCTTTGTTCCAAATCCTGCAGTGGAAGAAGAGGAACGAAGAATTAAGCAAGACGCCATCCGAATGATGTCAAGCATACTTATCATCGTTCATGATGAACATACCAACAGATACACCCTGCATTTATGATTGCCCGGATGTAATGGCCATCATTCGGGATGTGGAGGATGATGAAAATCCTCCATCATCGTGGTTCATCTTGACTTTGCCCTTGCCAATTGGAACATCACTCTTTGCATTGGTCGTCGAGGAAAGCGGGCGAAACTCTTTACGCCTGTAGATATAATAATCACTACTTTTTCTCGCATGCGATTATTAGCGGTTTATTTTGCCAATATATGCTAACACCGTATATGATCATGTAGACACTCAAAATTTTCTCGTACTCATCACATCGACATCATGGAGGAAAAATTCATCTTTTAAGAGGGAACCCTAAAAGACGATCCATATCTATACCGGATACCACCGGAAGTTCAGTATCAACCCCGGATCGCAATCTTGGTGTAACAATTCCAACCTCGAGATAACCCCGAGGCCTGCAAATACAATACTGGAAAACACCCCGGAGAAGACCGATTAATCTCGGAGATCACCCTGAGATATCCAGTCTCAGTCCCAACCATGGGAATAGCCACCAACCTTGGTGATAACCCCAAGGAATGCAGTTTCGGCGATAACCCCCAAAATACTTGTTTCAAATACGACCAGCTTCAATCTCGGCGCTCACAACGAGATACACTGTACAAACCCGGTAATAACATCGGGAAGATAGGCAAACCTCAAAGGTGACAATGAGGACCTTCAATAAATTGCAGCAGTCCAATTTCAGCGAAGCTTGAGCAACGTCTGCTTTATCAGCCCAATCCGGCGATGACACCGGTGAGAGACAACATCGTCATCTCGCAAATGATGCCACGTCACGTCGTCTCAACATCTCTACGCAACAATGTCCCACAAGACTAACCAATCCCGAGTGACTATTGTGTGGGGTAACAGATGAAAGGTGAAGCTTGAAGACCGGAGGGCATCGTCCCATCTTCAATGACTTCGTACAAACTATAATCCAATGCCATCGTACAATTCTCGACAACGGCGGTCCGAAATAGGTCCTGTATACCTCAAACGGATGCCCGGATTTCACTTCTCAAAGTTCAAGTGGACATTACAGTGCCTGAGTGCATGTACTTAGAGACGACTCGACCTGAAAAACCCGGGCCCACCCGGGTTGCCTCTACTACACCTACGGTTCAGCCGCATGTACACCTACGGCTAAATTGCCTATAAATAGAGGGCTTGGGCTGCCCATTTTGCAAGAGAAAAAGGCGAGGAAGCCCTGCCCAATTTGCTCTGCACTCACTACATGCAGTGTACTTTCCCCTTTTAAACACCTGTGAGCTCATATATAGCCCTTTTGTACCTACAAAAGCCAGTGTTTACCCACTCTAAAGATATAAAAGTCTTCTTTGGCATTCAGCTGTAAGCCTTCTCACACACTTTAGAGTCTTTCTCTTCATCTCTGCACACACCCTTCTACACGTTGAGAGTCGTGTTGCTTGCTTTTGCCCGGACTTTGGTCCGTGGTTTCATTTCAGTCTTTATATATACATATTATATATATATATATATATATATATATATATATATATATATATATATTGACTAACATTATAAAGTTATGCCTCGATTGAGCCTAGACTTGATGCCCCGGTCTGGAGCGTTTATTTTCTTATATATATATATATATATACATTTATATATATTAATTGTGTGTCAAGTTCTGTTTCGATGAGCCTGAACTTGATCTAGTCGTTTCTCGCTTTAATATATATATATATATATATATATATATATATATATATATATATATATATATACATTTATATATATTAACTATGTGTCTAACTTTGTTCGATGAGCCTGAACTTGATGCAGTGCGTTTCTTGCTTTTAATATATATATATACATTTATATATATTAACTATGCCTGACTGCATTGATGAGCCCTAATTTTATATCCTAGTGCATTTATTCGCTATATATATATATATATATATATATATATATATATATATATATATATATATATATATATATATATATGAACTGTGGTCCAACTCATTACGATGAGCCCGGATTTTATATCCAGTCGTTTATTGCTATATATATATATATATATATATATATATATATATATATATATATATATATATATATATATATATATATATATATATATATATATTTTTCATCCCCACCGGAGTTTACTTCGTGGTGGTTGATCGCTTTTGACGCTTCCTTTATGTTTAAATCCCGCTCGAGTTTACTTCGTGGCGATTGATACTTTTGTACAACTTTATTTACATTTTATCCCGCCAGAGTATCCTTCATGGCGGTTGATCAGATTCTGACTTTTTTTACGTTTCGTCCCACAGAGTTTCCTCAAAGTTTGCCGGTTGATAGCTTTTAACAACTTTATTTACATTTCGATCCCCATGGAGGTGCTTCGTGGTTGGTGATCATGTGCAGATATATATATATATATATATATATATATATATCTTTTATATATATACCGCCTTCGCTTTCAAACAAATTGCGATTCTCATGCGCCTAGGAATTATGTGATCACAGATTCATCCCATTGAATCTAGATTCGATTCTCGTGATGGACATTGTCAGCTGTAAGCAGCTTGTAAATTATTCTGTGTTATCTGAATCTTCTCATATGGTTTCCATATCCATGAGGAAGTAGGCATTATTTTGTACATTATTTTCATACGGATGCCTCGCATCTGTCAAATAAAATCAATCAAGCTGAGCATTTAATAAAATGGGAGTATAAAAGGTCTCAATTACTATTGAGCATCAGGGTTTGAAAAACTTCTTTTATAAAACATCACTACCATATCTTGCTTAAAATTGAATTTTTACATAAATTCAAACCCTATGTATATAGGTGTGAACGAGGCCTCGCACTACTTCCAAATAATAGCACATTGACCCACACACACACACATTCAGATAATAGTTTCTTGTAAAGAGGCGGTCACCGTGGTAACACGGATGTCGGGGGGTGCCTAACACCTTCCCCCCGCATAACCAAGTCCCCGGACCCAAATGAATCTCAGTTTCATCGACCCGTATAGTAGTGTCACATCACTGGGTCAATGTGCAAACCTTTTCTCGGTTGTGTTGGTACAACCATTTAAAAAACCAACTGGCGACTCTTAACAGTCCATTGTCAACATTATACATGTCAGACCTTTTTCACTTGTTTTTTCAAACAAATCTCACCTAAACTGAGGGCACCAAAGAACAAGTAACGGAAAGGGACATTCAAAAAATCCCGACGTCGACAGGTGGCTACTCTGCTAGGGACTCCAGTAAGAGGACTTAAGCCGATGTTACAATCTTTTCAAAATTGTTATCTGCTTGTGTGTGGATGTTGCATTTATATTTGATGAATGTGTACGAATGCATTTCCTTATTTACACTTAGTGCTTCATACTATAACTGCTTGTGATATTAGTGCTTCACACATGTCATCATTTTCATACGGTAAGACGCGATGTATGTGAATGTATGTTGTGTGGTCCCTCCATCAGGAGGCTATCCCGTCGGTGTTTTATTACTGGACTCGTGAGAGGACTAATTCTCCGTGGCTGAGGAAATGCACCACCCAAATTCGCTTCAGTTGAAAGACCGGATTAACTTCCCGTCAAGTAGATTGCGATGATTTGGGAACCTTCATGCCAAAAAGCTGTGAGAGTAACCTAAGATAGGTCAGCCTCTGATAAACCCAAAATGGAGGAAAGTCTCTTCATGCTCTCTCATTTTAAATTAATTATAAACACAATTACTTGTAATTTCATTCCATATTTATCTCCATGTAATGAGAAATATTAAGAAGTGTGTACACATACATATTTTAATTAACATACTATAAACAACTGACATCCGTTGTGCAGGATAAAATTCCTAAAATGGACACATCACATAACATGTTATTATCCACATTCCCTAAAGACTAAACTATGCAAGTCTTTCGCAGGGAATCAATCGGACCTACTACCCGGTCAAAGTCCAAAAGGCAACAGAACCTACAAATCGATCATGTCGTCATCCGACCAGACTGAACTTAATCCAGTTTCTCGCAAAGAATTCGACGGATTAAGCAAGCAAATTATAGATTTGGTTGTTCTACTCAAAGAATTACACCAGTCTAATCAGGGTCCAAAAATACCCGTACATGCTGAATCCTCCACACAAGGAGGAATCCTGGTTATTACCATACCTGAACTACAGTTGGATACGACCAAAAAAACTCATGATGCTACCCATCTCACTGGAGACCCAGACACTGGTGACATAAAAAAGAAAGTCCTCCGAATGGAAGAGACCCTTCGTGCTATCAAAGGAATTGGAACACACTGGAGTGTTTCATATGCTGATCTTTGTATTTTCCCTGGTGTTCATTATCCAAAAAAATTTAAAACTCCTGACTTTGAAAAATATGACGGGTTAGGATATCCTTACACACATTTAAAGGTGTTTATTGGAGAACTTGGATCTTATGTAGAGGACGAAAAACTCAGAATGCAATTATCCAAAAGAGTCTAACTGGAGAAGCCCGTTCGTGGTACACAAGATTAGACAATTCAAAGATCCATAGCTGGGAAGAGCTAGCACATGCTTTCCTCACTCAAATTAGCTTTCAGTCTCAGATGGCTCCTAATCGGTATCAAATTACCAAGATCAAGAAACAGTCTAACGAGTCTTTCAGAGAGTATGCTCAAAGGTGGAGGCGCTTGGCTGCCCAAGTTAGTCCTTCCATGTCAGAATCAGAGATGGTCATGACTTTTAGATATACAAGAAGCTCCTTTCTATGAGAGAGTTTTAGCCAGCATCGGCAAACCATTTTTTGAAATGGTCAAACATGGGGAGATGGTGAGATGGGATTGAAGTCCTAAAGATTCAAGACCTAGTCGCACTCAAAGTCATTCTTTATCACATCCAATCTGAAATTATGGGAACAACCCGGAGGGTCCATAAAAAAAGAAGAAGATGTTTCCCTAATACTACAGGGGCAAAAGGCAATCAGAACATGCCTATTCAAAGGAGAAACTATACTCCCTTTCAAGCACAGTCTGTAAACCCTCCAATACTAAAAGGTGGAGAAGTCAAACACCCTCGAGTGTTTACACCCTCAGGGTATACCCTCGAGAACATTCTAAATCTTCTGACAACACAGAAGAAAATTACACATCTTCTTCCACCGGCCAGCCCTAATGAATGGGGTTTCAATGCTGCTAGGAAATGTGCTTATCATGCCGGGGCACCTGGACATGATACTTAGGATTGTTGGTCCTTGAAACACAAGATTCAGGACCTGATAGACAACGGGGAGATCGTGGTCACCAAACTAGATCAGCCTCACGTTCAAGACAACCCTCTTCCTCAACACAAAGAAGAAGAGGTTAACATGATCAATTGGAGCAATGGACAAAGTTCCAATTTTAGCTGTAAATCTTCCCAGACCCTCAAAGATGGTGATGACAGATGGGATTATGCCAAGTTCCAGTTCACAATGGAACGAAAGATGAAAGCTCTCAGCAAGCAAATTGAGCAATTGGCGGAACTGGCGACTTATCAGCATCAAGTGACACGTCAGTTAATCAGCCAGGAGCATGCCGGTCTCGTACCCCTTGTCATGAATATTCCATCGTCACTTTTAGAAAATGAAATGCTGGAAGACAAAGTGACGAATAGAGCAAATGCCAAAGCCCATCGTGATTTCGCCAACAAAAGGGAATTCACCTATTTGGGCCAACCTATAGAGGAAATTCTTCATATGTTAATCAATGAAGGAAGGATTAGTTCCCTTCTACCTCCAATCAACCCCCGTTCAGGACAATACAACTCTGATGGAGTATGTCAATATCACTCCCAGTCTCGGGGTCACAGCACAGAAGAATGTTGGGCACTCCGCCACCTTATCCAAAATCTAATTGGCGGTGGTGTCTTTAGCGCTGGCAGAACAATGAATCTTGTGTTACGTGCAAGTGAAGATGCAACCCCTACTAAGTGGAAGAGTGTGGTAGCAGTCATATCCAATGAAACTGATGGGATTAGTAAAATCACTCGCAATGCCAATAATTCAACTCAAGGGAATCAACCACCCTTTGAAAGTGGCCGCTCCTGGGCCAATCAACTTACCGTGCAGAGCACAATATCCTATTGTTAGCTTGCACACAGTTCCGTGGAATTATGGAGAAGGTGAAGGAGCCACCTCACATACAACTGCTACAGTGTCGAAGGAAAATCCACTGTATCTTCCCCACCGAGTGATGGAGCCTACCATCAAATCAAAGGGGAAAATACCCATGGAGAAGATTGAAAAATTCCTCCGCGCTATGGGTCATAATGAAGCTACGATGGTTTTAAGCTTGAAAGAAGCTCCACAACAAATATCAATTTTTGACTTGGTCCTAACTTCCGAGAATCATCGGAAGGTCTTGTTGAAGGTTTTAGAAGAAGCCTATCTACCAACATCAGTCGATACGAAAAAGTTTCAACATCTGGTTGATCACATTTTCAACAACAATGTGATATCCTTCACTGATGATGACATACCGCCCGAAGGGAACGGTCATTGCAAGCCATTGCACATTGCGGTCTTGTCCTACGAATATATGGTAGCTGGAGTCTTAATAAATGGAGGTTCCTCTCTGAATATCTTCCCATACGCTACCTTGGTGAATATGAATATCAATCTCAATCGAATTCGGAGTAGACATAATATCATCAAAGCTTTTGATGGAGCCCAGCGAAATTCGGTCGGAGTAATTGAGCTGCCAATTGAAATTGGTCCTCATATATTCTGCGTATCTTTCCATGTGCTCAAGATAGATTCGGGATACAACCTGCTCTTGGGACGACCATGGATTCACATGGCTGGGGCAGTCCCCTCCACCCTTCATCAACAATTGAAATACCTTATCAACAATAGCCTGGTCACGATCAACGCTGAACCAGAATGTCCTCAACACGGGGACATGCCGTTCATCAATGCCAATGAGGATGTTGAACCAGTCAGTTTTCATGCTTTGGAAATAAGCAATACCCAATTCCATGCTATTGGAACGCCATTGCCCGAACCCAAGATTTCTGCCGAGGTAATGTCGACTACTCAATAAATGATGTCATTGGGTCATAAGCTGGGACAAGGGTTGGGTAAAGATTTCCAGGGTATCAAATACCCAATTCTATCAACCAAAAAAGCTGGAACAGTTGGACTAGGCTATTCTGCCAGTTCTAGTCATAGGAATCCTTATAAGCATCATTAGATTCCTTCAGCTTCAACCCTACGGCGTTTATCTTCGCTTTCAAGCTCTGAGTCCGCACAACCTCCCGTAAAGGTGCCAGCCAATGTAATGGTTATGTTATTTCCCAAGCCGGTACTGGTGAAGGAGAAAGAAGGCTTTGTTCCAAATCCCGCAGTAGAAGAAGAGGAACAAAGAATCAAGCAAGACGTCATACGGATGATGTTCGGTATACGCATCATCGTTCATGATGAACATACCAACAGACATAACCCAAACGATGATTGCCCAGACGTAATGCCCATCTTTCAGGATAGGGATGATGATGACAATTCCTCCATCACTGCGGTCCACCCGGACTTTGCCCTTGCCAATTGGAATAGCATTCCTTGCATTGGTCGATAAGGGTAAAATGGGCAGAACTCTTTTTGCCCTGTAGATATAATAACTGCTTACTTTTTTGTACAGTATTAGCAGTTTATTTTGATAGTATATACTAACACTGTATGATCAAGACATTTCATATATATTAAGTGAAAGCATATTTTGTTTCGTGACTCGAATTTAAACGCGTGCTGTGATTTGCGATCGATGCCTTTTGTCCACAAGGATTGTACCTTTGATGTAGAGATGAATTCAGCCTTGGTGGACATACAGGATGACATTGAGGTGCGTCCAGAAATTCAAGAATGGGTCAAAGACAAACCTAAACCCAACCTTGATCAAACCACTTCTTTCAATCTCTAACCTTAGAAAGCCCTAAGTTAATCCAGACCGGTTCGCACCTTACCCCAAACCAACGGAATGACATGGTTACGCTTATTAACCCGCCCAAGATGTGTTTGCATGGTCTCATGAAGACATGGTGGGTTTGTCCACTGACATTGTCCTTCATTGCCTTCCCATTAAAGAGGGATTTAAGCCGGTCAAGCAAAAGCTCAGGCGATCGAAACTTGAGTGGAGTTTGAAGGTAAAAGAAGAAATTATGAAACAATTTCAAGCTGGCATCATCATGGTGTCTACATATCCTGAGTAGATATCCAACATTGTGACCGTGCCTAAACCTGGAGGGAAGGTGCGAGTTTGTGTGGATTACCGGGACTTGAACAAAGCTTTCTTAAAAGACAGCTTTTCCGTGCCATTTATCCACATTCTCATTGACAATATTGCGCAATACGACATGTACTCCTTTGCTGATTACTTTGCAGGGTACCATCAGATCATGGTTGCTGAGGAAGATCGTGAGAAAACTACTTTCATCACGCCTTGGGGAACCTTTTGCTATAGAAGGTTGTCATTCGGCCTCATCAATGCCGGAGCCACCTATCAATGAGCTATGATGGCTATTTTCCACGACTTAATGCACAAAGAGATCAAGATCTACGTGGATAACATCATTGTCAAGTCCCGGAAGGAGGATGACCATATAGACCATCTCAAAAAGTTGTTCAACAGATTGCGTAAGTACAACTTGAAGTTGAATCCAGCTAAATGCGCCTTTTGGCGTTAAATCAGGCAAGTTGCTAGGATTTCTAGTTAGCCACAAAGGGATTGAGCTGGATCCTGCCAAAATCCAAGCCATCACGAAAATGCCCATTCCTCAGACAGAAAAGGAAATACGGGGATTTTTGGGAAGAATCAACTTCATTAGCAGGTTTATCTCCCAACTCACAAAGAACTTTGAAGCTATTAAGGAAGAACTCCTCCATGAAATGAAATGATGAGTGTCAAAATGACTTTCTCACAATCAAGAAACAACTAATCAAAGCTCCCGTCTTGGTACCACCCAGGGATGATGTTCCCCTGTTCATGTACCTGTCCGTAAGTGACAATGCCATGGACTGCATGCTGGGAAAGAAAGACGATAGAGGACAAGAATGAGCTATCTATTACCTCAGCAAAAGGCTCAACAGCAGTGAACACAAGTACACTCTGATCAAAAAGACGTGTTGTGCTTTAGCATGGGCTTCCATGAGGTTTGAACATTACTATGAGGGCCCCGAATCCAGGTCCCAAATCACCTCAGATCTGGTTCGATCATTCTATACAACTATTACTATTTACGGAAGATATAAACATAAATTATTTATACAATACATTACACACTATTCCCCAAGGTCGGGTAACCTTAACTTATAAATAATACATATCTTTTCTAACATATAACAACATTAATATCATACACTATTACATTCTAATCACATACATAAACTAAAGTCGGGCTTGCCTTTAACCTTTCCTTGTATCCGACGTATTCGCCTTAATCTGCAATGTTTTATCATGATATAGCAAGGGTGAGCATAAGGATTGCCCAGCAAGTTTAAGTTCAATAATATAATGATATATCATGATTGAAATGATTTGAATAATTGGCTGGCTATAATTCAACAATATAATTGTGAACTAGCAGGAACAAATTTATGACTGAACAAGTATTATACATGAACAAATATATCTGAACTAACTAATAATGAAGGTGATCAGCCTTTCATACCTGACTTATACATGCAATATGTACAGAGTACAATTCATGGCAACCAGCAATGATTAACCATAAGCTTATCCGAATAAAACACTCTTAATAGAGTTAAGTAAAACAAACTTGCCTGAACCATTGATTACCGCTACACAATTTATATCGCCTTATCCGAAGACCTAATATTAGTAATATAGATCTCCAATATTAGAATAATATCATCACAATATAATACTATTATATATATAGACATAGAATAACCTAAAGACATAACACATAATCCTATTAGTCTATAACACACATAAGACTCAAAGATCAAGTCAAACTATTTCGATTCGAGTTGAACGACAAAGTTTTAACATCCCGATTATTAAGTCGGACTTTTATCTTCGTTTAAGTTCAATTAAACTCGACTTAACACTTAACAATTAACTCGAGATAATTTTAATATTAGTCAAAACATTTTTTATAAGCTCGTAATAATTTTTAAATAATTATTACTATTTATTTATTATATTTTCAATCATTAAAACCGTATTTAAATAATTAAATACCACATAATTCTTTTATCATTAATATTTATTTATTATCAAATATTAATGAAATACATCATATATTATTATAATATATTTATAATATCATAAAGTATTTTTAATACTTTAAAATAATATTTATATGATTTTAAATCACTTAAATTCATTATCCGATAATTGCTATTAATATTAAAATATTAATATTTTCATATTTATATTTTATAAAAAATATATCTTAAATCATTTTTATATGATTTATAAACTTAATTCATTAAGTTATAATATATTTATTAAAAAACTAATTACCATTATCATTGATTAATTAACCATTTTCTCGCTATGTTATATCTTTGGATAAAGTTCTTAGATTGTAGTATAACTACCATATCAATACATTTCAGATCAAAGTCCCAAGAGATCTAAGTCCCAAAAAAGTCATTTTCAGTATTTCTTCATTTTCTGTGTTTCCCAGAAATGAAGAACAACCAAGGTATCAAGTTTGCAAGCCTTGAATCTATCGTTCTGAAATTTTTCAGTGTAATATTAAGGTTCCATAGTGTATTAGTCATGCCAGGGTATGATAATACATCATCAAACGTGTCTAACAATAAAATATTTATGAGATCATAGCCGGTCAAAGTAATGGCCAGGAACTGCTTATGAAGATTTCTGGGTTACCCAGAATCTTCATCCGGCAGTTCCATGTACCCTACTTTGACCATCCTTATTCTCAATCCTAAACATGATATGGGTAATATAATGGTATGAAGGTGTAGTACATACATCAGACTACAACTCCCAAGAAAAATCATAATCAAAATATCATAAGAAAGCCAGATCAGAAGCCATGAACATGTTGTCAGACCCCTCCTGGGTTTCTGGGCTGCCCAGAAACCGGATGGTCATGGTCGGTCAACGACCTTTGACTGCTTGTAACCTTCGATCCACACATGATCTGGACTTGATTCAAGTCTCAGATCCAAGAGCTAACAACAAAGAACAGACGTACAACATTAAACACACCTAAACATTAACAGATAAAGATCTATGAGGTCTGATATATGGATGTCAGACGACTTATTCCAACTTTTCCAGATTTGATAAATCTTTAGATTCGAGCATCAAGATGATATGGATATGAGTTTTAACAACCCAGATCATCAACCGACACCCTCTAATACACAACTCTAACCAACAACTAACAACATCACAATCATTATGATTTTCAAATTTTAGGTTCTATACCTTTCTAGCTTGATCCTTGATTTACGATCCATTGGATATGTTCTTCGACTAAGCTAAGAAGTGTTCTCATGGTTCATCTTTTCTCTCTCTCATCATCCCCATTCCCGAATTTTTAGAGAGAAAGAGTTGAGAAAATGAGGATTAAAGTGAGACTTTTCTCTCCCTTTAATTTATATTTGATATAATGCAATGTATGTGGTGATATTATGGGGTTGATCTCTTTGATATATTCAAGGCGAGAAGCTAGGGCTAGGTGGTTCACCAACCCAATATAGGCTAAGATTTGCAAGTTTCCTTCAATAATTTCAACAAAGGACATTTTAGTCATTTTGATTTTATTTTAATGGTATTTTGGATAATTTCCAAACCCTTAGGGTTTAGGGTTTGATAAATTTAGGGTTTAGGGTTTGGAGCATTTAGGGTTTAGGGTTAAACAAATTAATTTCCAAGATTTTCTAAAATTTCCAATTTAGGTTTTCAAAAAATAGAAAATTAATATTTCTAACTTATAATTAGAATTTTCTAATTATATTAAAATTTCTTAATCATAATTTAAATATTGGTAATTAGGATTAATAATTCCTAATTAAAATCGCTAATTTAGCAATTAGGGTTAAAATGGTCATTAGGGTTTTCATAAACCTCTAATTAGTGTTTCTAAATAGAAAAATAATTTTCCTAAATTAGAAATTTAATTTCTTAATTAGATTAGGGTTTCCTAATTACTTAACTTGAAAATTAGAATTAATATATCCTAATTAACATTAAAAGTATTAAATTAACAATTAGGTTTTCCCTAGAATTACAAATTAGGGTTTTAAATCCATAATTAGGGTTTCAAATTTGGAATTAGGGTTTTGTAATCAATTTGTTAAGATTAACCCTAATTAATCCTATAATTATTTATACTTACGCCATTAAGTTCCCGATTTAGGGTTTCGATTTCCGAATTAGGGTTTCGATTCCTAATCGAAATCGTGGTTTCCAAAACCCATTTCTAGGGTTTCTTGTTAATCATTTGGTTTTCTAACCAAAACGTTGACGTTTTAATATATACTTAGGGTTTATTACATATATCGCTTTATCCGGTCAACCTTGACCCTTAACCACATCATGCATACATATACATAAAACATATTCACATAAACACTTAATCCTGAATAATTCACTTAAATCCTTCACGAATTTTGAAATCCTCAAAACTCCTTCTTAAAAATATCAAACGCATACACTTATTTTCTGTCTAGGTTCAAATTTTGAACCTTAAATCAATAATTAAAAATTTTAAAAATTCAAAATTCTCGTCATGTCACATTCACCCTTCTTCTAAAAAATTTCGTCCCCAAATTTACCTTACACTTACATCATTCATCACATACCATACCATTCACACATTCGCTTGCTACCCAATACACCACTCACAAGAGTAAAAGTTTTTAAATTGTACTGAGGGGTCATATAGACCATGAACACATAGTTTTAACGGTAGTGATCATACCGCAAAACAATACATTACTTGGTAATGTTTACAATCACAAAGAAGGTAAACTACCGTTGTTAGTACTTTAGGTGATCAGCCTATCGTACTCTTACGTCATGCATAACGTATTAATTATGTATAGCGAATATTTACGCTACTTGATTGGATTATTTATCCAAACAACATAGTTCACCTCAGTCTTATCATAGGATTCCGTACCAAAGCAATTTGGTTCGGGAAATTTCTTTCAATGAACACTTAGAGTTTTCATAAACTTTAGTCTAGCTCAATCGAATAGCATAGACTCATATCAATAATTCAATTCAATCGAATTATTTAGGTGTAGCCAAACCCCGCTGGAAAATTAAATTTTTTTGAAAATATTTTCTAGAATGACGCTATGATGCCGTCATCAGAACAAATTCCGCTTTGAGGATGCCATCATTGTATGACTTTGTCAAAACACATCATACAATAGTAGTGAACAACGATTTTAGATCAAATTCACACTAAGTATTCCTCAGATTTATAACTCCATCAATATCATCTCTCTCGCACTGAGTTACATAGTACATGAGTGATAAATAAAATAAATTTTGATATTTTAAATCATTTTCGCTCTAGTTGAAATAAGTAGCATAGACTATACTTTAAACCGCTTCAAAAATGATTACGAGTCTACATATTTTTTTTAAAAGCACATAGTGCGTATTTAGCTTGATGTCAAAATTTCGAAGTCTAGCATAGCTAGGAATTTTGGAAAACTTATGTCTCCACTAATAATCATTTGCTTAACAATCTATCTGTTCCTATAATCTTCAATACTTCATTTACATACAAACTATACCCAGCTTCAGAAAAACACACTTATATGAGTCCATAAATTACCACAATCATATGAGTTTAAGAACTTTCCTAGTCAGCACCTTTGGCATCCATTCACCGAGGGGTTCATAAACATTTCATATAACTATGAATCAAGTATGTCACATAAGTATGAGTTTTAAGAACTTGTACTTAACCTTATATCCTCTACCTATGACCTATCTATCTGTTATACACATGAGAAAGGAATCACCCTCTTACATGCATATATATAGCAAATAAGCGCGACACAAACATTTCAATGATTATCATTGTCGAAACTAAGTGGTTTTACACACCATGTAAAATTCAAATCTCCCATACAAGGAATCATACAACTTAGTTGCCGACATGAATCCTCAATCGAATCCCCACCTAACACTAACCCCTTTTCAATAAGAATTTTATTTAACTCAGATTCATAATCCTTAACTCTTTCATGAGTTTTCATAGTACAATTTCATAGTACAATTGACACCCAACAAACTTTGTTGTAACTTTTCAATCATTAGATTGATTCTTCTCCCTTCTATCACCTTATCGGATCACAGGATGATCTTATCGTATATATTACGATTTATTTCTATGTCTTTATCGCTTTTGTTTTACGATCTTCTATCACTACACTTTTAGTCTTTTAGACTCTATCTATTCATCACTATTGTTCAACTTTATTATCGAGTTAGGGAACTCAGATCTTTATAACTCGCACGAGATTCATCTTTGAATCTTCACCACCAACTAACTCTATATGAGTTAGATACTTATCCTAATCATCATGCGGTATTGGTCTCGTGTATTCCTACCTAAGCTTTATAACCAAAAGCTATGATACTAATCGTGAGGGCCCCGAATCCAGTCCCAAATCACCTCGATCCGGCTCGATCATTCTATACAACTATTACTATTTGCGGAAGATATAAACATAAATTGTTTATACATTACATTATACACTATTCTCCAAGGTCGAGTAACCTTAACTTATACATAATTCATAAATATCTAACATATAACTTTATTATCAAACTACACTATTACATTCTAATCACATACATAAACTAAAGTCGGAACTTTCTTTAACCTTTCCTCAGATCCGACGCTCGCTTCGCTTTAATCAGCAATGTTTTATCATGATATAGCAAGGGTGAGCATAAAAGTTGCCCAACAAGTTTAAATTCAACAATATAACGATATATCATGATTGAAATGATTTGAATAATTGGTGGCTATAATTCAACAATATAATTGTGAACTAAAGCAGAACAAATTTATGACCTGAACAAGTATTATACATGAACAAATATATCCTCGAATCAACTGGTAATGAAGGTGATCAACCTTTCATAACTCGACTTATACATGCAATATGTATAGAGTACAATTCATGGCAAACCAAAGAATGATTAACCATAAGCTTATCCGAATAAAACACTCTTAATAGAGTTAAGTAAAACAAACTTGCTCGAACTGCTGATTACCGCTACACAATTTATATCGCTTTATCCAAGACCCTAATATTAGTAATATAGATCTCCAATATTAGAATAATATCATCATAATATAATATTATTATATATATATATACATAGAATAACCCTAAACACATAACACATAACCCTATCGATATATAACACATATAAGACTCTAGATCAAGTCAAACTATTGCAATCCGAGTTGAACCCTACATAATTCTAACATCCCGACTATGCCTAGTGGACTTTTTTCGAGTCTAAGTTCAATTAAACTCGACTTAAACACTTAACAATTATCTCGAGATAATTTTAATATTAATCAAAATATTTTTCATAAGCTCGTAATAATTTTTAAATAATTATTACTATTTATCGAAATTTTTAATCATTAAAATCGTATTTAAATAAATTAAATACTACATAATTCTTTTTATCATTAATATTTATTTATTATCAAATATTAATGAAATACATCATATATTATTATAATATATTTATAATATCATAAAGTATTTTTAATACTTTAAAATCATATTTATATGATTTTTAATCACTTAAATTCATTATCCGATAATTGCTATTAATATTAAAATATTAATATTTTCATGATAAAATATCAAAAGTTATATTTTATAACTTAAAATATTTTTATAATACTTAAATCATTTTTATATGATTTATAAATCATTAATTCTATTTTTCCTTAATTTATTTAATATATTTATTAAATAAACTAATTATCATTAATATTGATTAATTAATGAAATTTCATCACAAAATATTAAAAGTCACTAAAAATAACTTAAAATATTTTCTTACCATAATATTATTTTTTTCATGATTTTTCATGAATTAAATCATTTTTAAATAATTTATTTAATATTATAATTAAATAAATTAAATACCATTTATATTCCAAAAATATTAAATATTTATGAAATATACTTAAAATAATTAAAACTATTTTTCGAATTTAAAATAATTTTTCGAATTTATTTTGTATTTTTAATAATTAAAACCATTTTTTTATATTTTTAATTAATTAATTTTGGAAAATTAATAATTAATTTCTTAATTAAATTGTCATTAAAAGGGGCCTATATAGCGACAAAATCCGTCGCTATAGGTGTTCTCTTGGTGTTCTTTGAGCCTCGCCCGTAAACTCATAAAGTCGCTTCAAGGTGTTACTTACTTTGACCAACTTTTGATCCTTGTTCTCGCTATGTTATATGATGAATAAAGTTCTTAGATTGTAGTATAAGTGTAATACTACCATTATCAATACATTTCATGGCCATCGAACAACCTACCACAGAGATCTAAGTCCCAAAAAGTCATGTCAGGCATGTTCTTCATTTCCTGGGTTTCCCAGAAATGAAGAACAACCAAGGTATCAAGTTTGCAAGCCTTGAATCTATCGTTCAAATTTTTTCAAATTATAATATTAAGGTTCCATAGTGTATTAGTCATGCTAGGGTATGATAATACATCATCAAACGTGTCTAACAATAAAATATTTATGAGATCATGGCCGGTCAAAGTAATGGCCAGGAACTGCTTATGAAGATTTCTGGGTTACCCAGAATCTTCATCCGGCAGTTCCATGTACCCTACTTTGACCATCCTTATTCTCAATCCTAAACATGATATGGGTAATCTAATGGTATGAAGGTGTAGTACATACATCATACTACAACTCCCAAGCAACATCATAATCACAATATCACAAAAAAGCCAGATCAGAAGCCATGAACATGTTGTCGACCCTCACTAGGTTTCTCGGGTCATGCGTAAAACCGATGATGGTCATGGCTCAATACGCGACCTTTGATCGCTTGTAACCTTCGATCTACACATGATCCGGACTTGATTCAAGTCTCGCATCCAAGAGCTAACAACAAAGAACATACCTACAACATTAAACACACCTAAACATTAACACATAAAGATCTATGAGGTCTCGATATATGGATGTCGATTTACTTTTCCAACTTTTCCAGATTTGATAAATCTTTAGATTCGAGCATCAAGATGATATGGATCCGAAGTTTTAACAACCCATCATCAAATGACACCTAATACACATATCTAACCAACAACTAACAACAAAACACAAGATTACATGATTTTCAAATTTTAGGGTTCTTACCTTTCTATGCTTGATCCTTGATTTCGATCCATTGGATCTGTTCTTGCTTTGCTAAGAAGTGTTCTTGGTTTATCTTAACTCTCTCTCTCATCCCCATTCCCGAATTTTTAGAGAGAAAAGGTTTGAGAAAATGAAAATTAAAGTGAGACTTTTCTCTCTCTCTTATATATTATATTTTGATATAATGCAATGTATCGGTGATATTATTGGCTGATTGATTATGATATATTCAAAGCACAAGGAGTAGGCTAGGTTTTGTTCACCAACTCCAATATAGGCTAAGATTTGCAAGTTTCCTCCAATATTGCACAAGGGCATTTTTAGTCATTTCACATTTTTAAATTTAATGGTATTTTTGATAATTTGCCAAACCCTTAGGGTTTAGGGTTTGGTTAGGGTTTAGGGTTTGGAGCATTTAGGGTTTAGGGTTTAAAACAAATTAATTTTGCAATTTTTTTCTAAAAATTTCCAATTTAGGTTTTCAAAATATAAAAAATTAATATTTCTAAATTATAATTAGGATTTTCTAATTATATTAAAATTTCTTAATCATAATTTAAATCTTGCTAATTAGGATTAATATTTCTTAAATTAAAATCGCTAATTTAGCAATTAGGGTTAAAATGGTCATTAGGGTTTATAAACCCACAAATTAGGGTTTCTAATAGAAAAATAATTTTCTAAATTAGAAATTAAATTTCTAATTAGATTAGGGTTTTCTAATTACTTAACTTGAAAATTAGAATTAATATATCCTAATTAACATTAAAAGTATTAAATTAACACTTAGGTTTTTCCCTATTTACAAATTAGGTTTTTAAATCCGTAATTAGGGTTTTCAAATTTGGAATTAGGGTTTTGTAACCAATTTGTTAAGATTAACCCTAATTAATCCTATAATTATTTACACTTACGCCATTAAGTTCTCGATTTAGGGTTTCATGCACCTAATTAGGGTTTTGATTCCTAACTCAAATTAGGGTTTCAAAACCTGCTTTCTAGGGTTTCTTATTAATCGCTAGGTTTTCTAACCTAACGCCGACGTTTTAATATATACTTAGGGTTTGTTACATATATCGCTTATCCGGTCAACCTCGACCCTTAACCACATACCGCATACATATACATACATATAATATATAACATAAACACATTTCCTTAATCCCTAATAATTCACCTAAATCCTTCACGTAATTTTGAAATCCTCAAAATTCATTCTTAAAAATATCAAACGATACACTTATTTTCTATCTAGGTTCTAATTTTGAACCTTAAATCAATTAATAAAAATTTTAAAAAATTCAAAATTCTCTGTTGTCACATTCACCCTTTCTTCTAAAAATTTCATCCCCAAATTTACCTTACACCTTACACCATTCATTATACACATACATTCACACATCATCATCACATGCTACCCAATACACCACTCACAAGAGTAAAAGTTTTCAAATTGTTCCGAGGGTCATATAGACTATGAACACATAGTTTTAATTCATTTTGATCATATACCGCAAAAAACAATACATTACTTGGTATGTTTACAATCACAAAGAAGGTAAACTACCGTTGTTAGTACTTTAGGTGATCATTTATCGTATTTTACGCCATGCATAACGATTAATATATGTATAGCTAATATTTACGCTTACTTGATTGGATTATTTATCCAAACAACATAGTTCACCTCATTCTTATCATAGATTCCGCACCAAAACAATTTGGTTCGGAAATTTCTTTCAATGAACACTTTAGAGTTTTCATAAACATTAGTCTAGTTTAATCGAATAAAGATAGACTCATATCAATAATTCAATTCAATCAATTATTTAAGTGTAGCCAAACCCCGCTGGCAAATTAAAATTTTTTTTGAAAATATTTTTGAGAATGACGCCATGATGCCGCATCAGATTAATAAATTCGCTTGAGGATGCCGCCATTGTATGACTTTGTCATAACACATCATACAATAGTGGAACAACGATTTTAGATCAAATTCACACTAAGTATTCCCCTCAGTATTTATAACTCCATCAAATTTTTATCATCTCTCTCACACTAAAGTTATATGGTACATGAGTGATAAATAAAATAAATTTTGATATTTCAAATCATTTGTATGCTAGTCAAATAAGTAGCATAGACTATACTTTAAACCGCTTCAAAAATGATTACGAGTCTACATTTTTTTTTTTAAAAGCACATAGTGCGATTTTAGCTTGATGTCAATCATTTCAAGTCTAGCATAGCTAGGAGTTTTGGAAAACTTATGTCTCCACTAATAATCATTTGCTTAACAATCTATCTGCTCCTATAATCCTCAATACTCCATTTACACACAACTATACCCAGCTCAGAAACCACACTTATGAGTCCATAAATTACCACAATCATATGAGTTTAAGAACTTTCCTAGTCCGAACCTTTTCAAGGCCCATTCACGAGGGGTTCATAAACATTTCATATAACTATGAATCAAGTATGTCACATAAGTATGAGTTTTAAGAACTCATACTTAACCTTATATCCTCTACCTATGACCTATCTATCTCATATATATACACATGAGAAAGGAATCACCCTCTTAACATGCATATATATCAAATAGCGACACAAACATTTCAATGATTATCATTGCGTAAACTAAGTGGTTTTTACACCAAGTACAATTCCCCGCCCATACATAAGAATCATACAACTCAAGTTGCCAACATGAATCCTCAATCAATCCCCACCTAACACTAACACCCTTCTCAATACAAATTTCATTTAACTCAGATTCATAATCCTTTCTTTCATGAATTTTCATAGTACAATTTCATAGTACAACCGCCACACAACAAACTTTGTCAAACTTTTCAATCATTAGATTGATTCTTCTCCTCATACTATCACCTTATCGATCACGGAAAGTGATCTCATCGTATATATTACGATTCATTTCTATATCTTGATCGTGCTTTGTTTTACGATCTTCTATCACTACACTTTTTTAGTCTTTTTAGACTTCTATCTATTCATCACTACTGCTCAACTTTTATTATCGAGTTAGGAAACTCAGATCTTATAACTCACCGAGATTCATCTTTGAATCTTACCGACCAACTAACTCTATTTGAGTTAGTACTTATCCTAATCATCATGGGTTATTAGTCTCGTGTATTCCTACCTAAGGTTCATAACCAACAACTATGATACTAATCGTGAGGGCCCCTCAATCCGTGTCCCAAAATCACCTCGATCCTGGCTCGATCATTCTATACAACTATTACTATTTATGGAAGATATAAACATAAATTGTTTATACATTATATTACACACTATTCCCCAAGGTCGAGTAACCTTAACTTATACATAATTCATAACTTTTCTAACATATAACAACATTATCAAACATACACTATTACAAATCTAATCACATACATAAACTAAAGTCGAAACTGCCTTTTACCTTTCCTCAGATCCGACGTTTCGCTTTAATCTGCAATGTTTTATCATGATATAGCAAGGGTGAGCATAAAAGTTGCCCAACAAGTTTAAATTCAACAATATAACGATATATCATGATTGAAATGATTTGAATAATTGGTCAAGCTATAATTCAACAATATAATTGTGAACTAGCAGAACAAATTTATGACCGAACAAGTATTATACATGAACAAATATATATCTCAACCAACTGGTAATGAAGGTGATCAACCTTTCATACCGACTTTATACATGCAATATGTACAGAGTACAATTCATGGCAACCAAAGAATGATTAACCATAAGCTTATCCAAATAAAACACTCTTAATAGAGTTAAGTAAAACAAACTTGCCTGAACCGTTGATTACCGCTACGCAATTTATATCGCTTTATCCGAAGACCTAATATTAGTAATATAGATCTCCAATATTAGAATAATATCATCACAATATAATATATATATATATATATATACATAGAATAACCTAAACACATATAACACATAACCTATCACCTATAACACACATAAAACTCAGTGTCAAGTCAAACTATTAAGTCCGAGTTGAACCCGACACAAAATTCTAACATCCCGACGGCCTAGTTTGACAAAACTTTTATCGAGTTTAAGTTCAATTAAACTCGACTAACACTTAACAATTATCTCTTAATAATTTATTAATCAATAAAATATTTTTCATAAGCTCGTAATAATTTTTAAATAATTATTACTATTTATCATGATTTTTCAATCATTAAAAACGTATTTAAATAATTAAATACTACATAATTCTTTTATCATTAATATTTATTTATTATCAAATATTAATGAAATACATGTCATAATATTATAATATATTTATAATATCATTAAGTATTTTTAATACTTTAAAATCATATTTATATGATTTTTAAACACTTAAATTCATTATCCGATAATTACTATTAATATTAAAATATTAATATTTTCATGACAAAATATCAAAAGTTATATTTTATAACTTAAAATATTTTTATAATACTTAAATCATTTTTATATGATTTATAAATCATTAATTCTATTTTTCCTTAATTTATTTAATATATTTATTAAATAAACTAATTATCATTAATATTGATTAATTAATGAAATTCATCACAAAATATTAAAAGTCACTAAAAATAACTTAAAATATTTTCTTATACCATAATATTATTTTTCATGATTTTTCATGAATTAAAATCATTTTTAAATAATTTATTTAATATTATAATTAAATAAATTAAATACCATTTATATTCCAAAAATATTAAATATTTATGAAATATACTTAAAATAATTAAAAATTATTTTTCAGAATTTAAAATAATTTTTCAGAATTTATTTTGTATTTTTAATAATTAAAAACCATTTTTTTCTATTTTTAATTAATTTTCGAAAATTAATAATTAATTTCTTAATTAAATTGTCGCTTGCTTGCCTGTAAATTCATCGTCGTGATTGATAAGGTGGTTACTTTGACCAACTTTTGATCCTTGTTCTCGCTATGTTAAATGATAGATAAAGTTCTTAGATTGTAGTATAAGTGTAATACTACCATTATCAATACATTTCATGGCCATCGAACAACCTACCACGAGATCTAAGTCCCAAAAGTCAAAGTTCTTCATTTTCCATGTTTCCCGTAATGAAGAACAACCAAGGTATCAAGTTTGCAAGCCTTGAATCTATGGTTCAAATTTTTCGATTGTAATATTAAGGTTCCATAAGTGTATTAGTCATGCCAGGTACGATAATACATCATCAAACGTGTCTAACAAAAAAATATTTACGAGATCATAATTCATAGAAAGTAGTAATGGCCAGAATCGCTTATGAAGATTTCTCGGGTTACCTGTAATCTTCATCCCAGCCCATGTACCCTACTTTGACCATCCTTATTCTCAATCCTAAACATGATATGGGTAATCTAATGGTATGAAGGTGTAGTACATACATCATACTACAACTCCAAGCAACATCATAATCAAAATATCACAAGAAAGCGATCGAAGCCACGAACATGTTGTCGTCAGACCCTCCGGGTTTCGGGTCACCCGAAAACCGGATAGTCATGGTCAATCAACGAACTTTGGACTTTGTAACCTTCGATCTACACATGATCTGACTTGATTCAAGTCTCGAGATCCAAGAACTAACAACAAAGAACAAACCTACAACATTAAACACACCTAAACATTAACAGATAAAGATCTATGAGGTCCGATATATGGATGTCGATGACTTTTTCCAACTTTTCCAGATTTGATAAATCTTTAGATTCGAGCATCAAGATGATATGGATCTAGGTTTTAACAACCCGCATCATCAAATGACACCTCTACACACATGTAACTAAAACAACAAACAACATCAAATCACATGATTTCTAAAGTTTAGGGTTTATACCTTTCATGCTTGATTTTTGATTTCGATCCATGGATTCTGTTATCGGGCTTGCTAGAACTATCATGTTTCATCTTTCTTAACACTCTCTCACTCTATATCCCAAATTTCTAGAGAGAGAAGGTTGGAGAGAAAATGAAATATTAAAGTGGCCTTTCTCTCTCTTTAATCTATATATATATATAATGCAATGCATGTGGCGTGATATTTTCTACGGATGGCTGTGTTTTATTCAAGTCACAAGTAGGCTAGGTTTAGGTCACCAACTCACATAGGCTAACATTACAAGCAACCTTCAATTATGCAACAAAGGGCATTTTAGTCATTTTGATTTTAAATTAATGGCATTCTTGTCAATTTGCCAAACCCTTAGGCTTTAGGGCTTGGTTAGGGTTTAGGGTTTGGACAAATTTAGGGTTTAGGGTTTGAAACAAATTTAGGGTTTGCAATTTACTTTTCTAAAATCTCTAATTTAGGTTTTCATAATTGAAAATTAATATTTCTTAATTATAATTAGAATTTTCTAATTATATTAAAATTTCTTAATCATAATTTAAATCTCGCTAATTAGGATTAGTATTGCCTAATTAAAATCAGTAATTAAGCAATTAGGATTTAAATGGTCATTAGGGTTTTCAACCCACAAATTAGGGTTTCTAAATAGAAAACTAATATTCCTAAATTAGAAATTTAATTTCGTAATTATATTAGGGTTTCCTAATTACTTAATCTTGAAAATTAGAATTAATATATCCTAATTAACATTAAAAGTATTAAATTAGCACTTAGGTTTTTTCCTATTTACCAATTAGGGTTTCAAATCCGTAATTAGGGTTTCAAATTTGGAATTAGAGTTTCGTAACTAATTTTTTAAGATTAAACCTAATTAATCCTATAATTATTTACACTTACACCATTAAGTTCCCGATTTAGGGTTTCATGCACCGAATTAGGGTTTCGGATTCCCAGAACTGAAATTAGGGTTTTCAGAACTGATTTCTAGGGTTTCAGGTTAATCGTTAGGGTTTTTCTAACCGGAACGTTGACGTTTTAATATATACTTAGGGTTTGTTACGAGATATCGCTTATCCGTCAACCTTGACCCTTAACCACATCATGCATATACATATACACAAAACAACATAAACGCTATTCACTTAATCCTCAATAATTCACCTAAATCCTTCACAAAATTTTGAAATTCTCAAAATTCATTCTTAAAAATATTTAACGCGACACACTTATTTTCTCGCATCTAGGTTCTAATTTTTGAACCTTAAATCAATAAATAAAAATTTTAAAAAAAATCAAAATTCTCGGTTATCAACATATTTCCTCGATGAAGGAGTAATGACAAAGGCAAAGAACACCATCAAGATAAATACGCGACAATCATGGAAGATGTATTTTGATGGAGCTGTTAACATGGAAGGTTCTTGAGCCGGGCAGCTTCTAGTATCTCGCACGGGAGAGCGGATCCGCTGCCGTCAAGTTACAATTTGTAAGCACCAACAATACGGCTGAGTATGAAGGCTGTCTCGTGGGACTAAAACTTGCCCGTTCAATGGGCATCAGACGGTTAACTATCCTTGGAGATTCAGAGTTTGTAATCAGACAATCCACCGAATCTATCAAACCAAGGAACTACATTTGCTGCCTTACCATCGGCAGGTTTTGAAGATGGCTTTGGAGTTTGAAAAAATATCCTTTCTACATGTTCCTCGTAATAGGAATGACTTTGCGGACATGTTAGCAACTTTGGCCTCCCTGATTCGCATATCAGATAAGGAACATTTGCCAAGCGTCCCAATTTCCCTGCACAAGACCCCAGCCTATGGGAATTATGTTGGAGAAGTATCGGATGAGCTACCTCCTATCCAACATCCTTGGTATCAGCATATCAACGAATATCTGCGAGATGGATCTACACCCGCTGAGGCGAGCCCGACTGAGGAAAGGCGGATCCATCGACTTGCTATGAAATTCTACCTGAGTGGAGATGCGCTCTACAAAAGAGATGCAGGACTAGGTCTCCTCAGATGTTTAGACAAAGATCAAGCCCAAAGGCTTATGGATAAAATCCATGGCGGAGTTTGTGGCCCCCACATGAGTGGCCCCCTCCTTGTCAAGAAAGTCCTTAGGACAAGACATTATTGGTTATCTATCAAAGCTGATTGCAATGACCACGTCAGGAGAAGCTATCAATTCTAGATTCATGGGAATGCTACACACGCCCCTCCACGGGAACTCCACAATATGAGTTCACCTTGGCCCTTCTCAATGTGGAGAATGGACGTTATCGGGCCCATTCAGCCTAAAGCCAGTAATGGTCATCGATTTATCTTCACCATGATCGACTACTTCATCAAGTGGGTAGAATCAGCCTCCTTCCCCAAGGTTACTAAAGAAGTCATCATTGCTTTCATCAGAAACTATGTTATTTGTCGATATGGACAACCAGAGGTGATTGTGTCAGACAATGCTAAGAACCTCAACAACAGAATGATGGAGGAGCTATGCGGTAAATTCCACATCAAACATCTTAACTCTGTCATCTATCGTCTAAAGATGAACGGTGCGGTTGAAGCGGCTAACAAAAACATCAAGAAGATTATGCAAAAGATGTCCACCAACCACAAAGATTGGCCCGACCTATTGCCTCTTACTCTGTTAGCCTATAGAACCTCAATGCGCTCTTCCACTGGGTCAACCCCCTACGCTTTAACCTATGGGATGGAATTAGTGCTCCCCATAGAAGTTGAAATGGAATCCCTCAGAGTGTTGATAGACACTCAGCTGGATGAAGACCAATGGGTACAAGACAGGTATCACCAATTGTCTCTAATAGACGAAAGGTGAACCGCGACTATCTTCCATGGTCAGTTATATCAGTAAAGGATCGCCAGATCCTACAAAAAAAAGCTCAGCTATGGCAGTTCAAATAACACGACTTGGTTTTGAAGAAGATCATTGACAACCAAGATTAATCTAAGGGAAAATTCGCTCCTAACTGGGAAGGCCCGTTTATTGTCAAGGACGTATTGACAGGGGGCACTCTCAGATTGTAAGAAATGGACGGCGATGAATTTCCACAAATCATCAACTCGGACACCATGAAACGGTATTATGTCTGAAGTAATTTACAAACACCCTGGTGTGGAACCATTAGATGACCAGTCATTCCAGTTCTTTAACCCTTTACCACATACAACTTCTCTACACTTTGCCCCTCAGGGAAACATACTTTTCAAAGCCAGCAGCCTGGCTTTCTCCTTTGCGTTCCTACAACTTATGTCATCCCACCGCAGATTGAACCTCTTGTGTTTGCAGTTTGGCTACCCATACCTGGGATCAAACTTCTCATACCTACAGTTTATCCTTAACCTAGGATTAAACTTTCTCTTCCCCTCACTCTGACCTGCAAGTGGGATTACGCTTTTCTTTTCGCCCTGAGGGGCGAACTACGTCGACCTTATCTCCTCTTCAATAGGAGTACGTAGGCAACCATTTCATATGGCCCGGTCGCAATAAAACAAAAATAACAAAAACATTTCTATCATCTTCTCCTCACAAAAACAACAAAAAACATTCCTACACCATTTCAGCCATATACAACGTTGAACCTCTTACACCAGGTTCGAACTACGCAGACCTGATCTCCTCTTCAATAGGAGTACATAGGCAACCATTCATGGTGCGGTTTCACCCTCTACCAAAACACAAATCCTTGTCAGTTGGTACTGGGATCAAACTTTAATCCACTACATTTCATTTGTCTTCAAACCAAAGGGATGGAATTACTTGAACTCCTCCCAAATAGGAGATTCGGCGACCATCTAAGCTGCGGTCATACCTTGAAGAGCAACACCAATCCATAAGAGATGGAATTAACTAGGCTTCTCCTTAATAGAAGTACTGGCGACCATCTGTGGTGCGGTCAATCTCAGAGAGGAAAGCCACACTCCTCTCCACATTTCCATACAGAAACCAGTCCCAAGACACCAAAGATGGTAGGGATACACATAGATCGATGACTATCCAGAGACAACTCAATGTCCATCCACCCAGGAGGAATTCAGAATGCATCAAGACCACAAGCCTTGAAGCAGCAGGCAAAATATCAAGCAAATAGCAAGGCATATCTAAAAGGGAAGTGATCCAAAAATATATTTCCCTGTCATATATATAATGATGTTTGATATATATACAATGTAAACTGTATATGATAAAATGGCTAAGCTAGTCTGTGCAGGTAAATACAAGTTCATCTACAAGTCAGGGTATATGCGAGCTAACAAGCCCAACATGGCGTCCGTCTCGGAAGAAGAAGGAGGCGGTCGGTCTCTCAGACGCGAGAATATCCACACGACCCAACAGATCTGCAGCCATCTGCATGGTGACCATATGATCATCAATATATACGCTCATCTCTGCAATCATACCAGTGGTAAGGGATCTCACTGCAGCACTATCTATGACGGCTACATTCCGGGAAGATATGGCACTATCCCGTTCAACTATCACTGCGTCTCTGGCTGATCTGGCCTCATCCCGCTTAACAACATCGGTGTCTCTGCAAGCTAATGCCTCGTCTCTTTCTAACAGAGACGCGTCTCTCCTATCAAGGGCAGTCAACATCATAGATCAAGCCTGATCTCTCTCAAAGGTCATCAAATGAAGACTCTGTTCAAAGTACTGTGCTGAGTGCTGAATCACAACAATACTGGTACTAGGAGAATCCGGAAGAAATGTTGGCAACCCAGCAGTGGGCTCCTCCTCGATGTAGGTATCGATGTCCTCCATGGGCTCTACATCGTCGACTCTCGCTATCCCAGTCTCAGAGATCTTTGCAGTGTATAAAATCTCTGTCTCCATCCATGCGAAATACTCTGCAGAACAACCGGGATGATTGACAGAAAAAATAGCTATCTCACGCCAAGTTATGCCTAGATTGAGCCTAGACTTGATGCGAGCGTTTATTTGCTTATATATATATATATATATATATATATATATATATATATATATATATATATATATATATATATATAACTGTGTGTCAAACTTTGTTCGATGAGCCTAGACTTCATTTGGGCGTTTCTTCGATTTAATATATATATACTTATATATATTAACTGTGTGTCGAACTCTGTTCGATGAGCCTGAATTTTACATCTGGTGCGTTTACTCGCTTTTATATATATATATATATATATGATCTATTAATAGGACTCTCTATTCAATGAGCTCGGATTTTACATCCGTGACGTTTATTTGCTTATATATATATATATATATATATATATATATATATATATATATATTCGTCCCACACGGAGTTCACTTCATGGTCGTTAATCGTTTTTACTGACTTTCTTTATATTTCGTCATGTCTGGAGTTTACTTCATGGCAGTTGATTGCTTTTTACAGCTTTCTTTACATTTTGTCCCGCCTGGAGTTTCTTCCGTGGCGGATGATATCTTCTGACTTTATTTACGTTTTCGTCCCTTTGGAGTTTCTTCTCGTATGGTTGATAGCTTTATAACTTTATTTACATTTCGATCCCCGTGGAGGTGCTTCGTGGTTGGTGATCATATCTCATATATATATTTTAACTGACTTTTATATATATACCTTATTGCTTTCATACAAATTGTTGTATCTTGTGCTTAGGAATCATGTGATCACTGATTCAAATTTCATTGGATCTAGATTCGGTTCCGTGATGGACATTTTCAAATTGTATGCGACTTATAAGTTATTCTGCGGTGTCTGAATTTCCTTAGATGGTTTCTATACCCATGAGGAAGTCGGCATTATTTTGTACATTATTTTCATACGGATGCCTCGCATCTGTAAAATAAAATCAATCAAGCCGAACACTTAATAAAATGGGAGTGTAAAAGGTCTCAATTACTATTGAGCATCAGGGTTTGAAAAATCCTCTTTTATAAAAAATCACTTCCATATCTTGCTTAAAATTGAATTTTTACATAAATTCAAACCCTGTGTATATAGGTACGAATGAGGCCTCGCACTACTTCCAAATAACAGCACATTGACCCACACACACATTCAGATAGTAGTTTCTTGAAAAGAGGCAGTCACCGTGGTAACACGGATGTCGTTGGGTGCCTAACACCTTCCCTCTGCATAACCAACTCCCCGGACCCTAAGGAATCTTGATTTCACCGACCTGTTTAGTAGTGTCACATCACTGGGTCAATGTGCAAACCTATTCTCGGTTGTGTTGGTACAACCATTTAAAAAATCAACTGGCGACTCTTAACAGTCCATCATCGACATTATACATACCGGACCTTTTTCACTTGTTTTTTCAAACAAATCTCACCTAAAATGAGAGCACCAAAGAACAAGCAACGGAAAGGGACATCTAAAAATTCTGACGTCGACAATCACCACTGAATTTTCTTTAGAAAACTCAAGAATTCTCTCCTTTCTCTCTTAGCTTTTCTTTGTATTTATGTTATCTAACCTTAGGAGAAAATAAGACGCGAACTAATAAAATAAACTGATATGGCTTAAATTCCCACGTTCTCTTTCAGTTATAAAAAAACAAAAGGCGTAAGTTGGAAAAACCAAAGGCCACAAGGCCCTGTTTTCCCACACACCAAATCTCCCAACTAGATTATTTAAATAATTTTTATATTATATAGTTACCACTTGTCACACTTTATTTAAATAATTTTAGTTTAACTAATTAAAATAACTAATAATAATAATAAAAACCTTATTATCATTATACTTATAATTAATAAATAATTATATATATCTAATTTAATTAATAAATTAGAAACATCACTTTATTTAATTTATTTCTTTTCATTAAATTAAACAATTCATTTAATTTAATTATTTCCTTAAATATTAAATAATTGATTTAATTTAATTATTTCCTTAAATTAAATCCCTCAATAAAATTATCATTATTCAATTTAATTCACCATAATTATCAATTATTTATTTTCATTAATAAATAAATTATTTAAAATATTTATTTAATTTAATAAATATTTAAATTAAATTACAAATTTCTCGATCGTTACATCCTTCCCTCCTTAAAAGGATTTTGTCCCCAGAATCACAACTCGAAAAATTCATTCATTACATTCTTCCTCTCCTAACAAGATTACATCCCCGTAATCACTATACAAAATCAAGCAAACAATTGAGGATAATTCTTCATCATAACGCCTTCAAGTTCCCACGTAGCTTCCTCAGTATTGTGGTCCTCTAGATTACCTTAACAGAAGGTATCACCTTATTCCTCAGTACTTGTTCTTTTCTGTCAACAATTTGAACATGGACTTCTTCATATGTTAAGTCTTTCTCAAACTGTAAGGGCTCATATTCTATAACATCCTTATAATCAAGCTTATATGGTCTCAATACCGAGATGTGGAAAACATTATGGATATGCATTAACTCTGGAGGTAAAGCTACCTCGTATGCTACTTCGTCGAAGAACTTCGAAAGGACCTATAAACCTAGGGCTTAATTTCCCTTTCTTGCCAAATTGAATTTTCCCCTTCTAGGGAGATACTTTCAAGAAAACATAACTACCAACATCGAATTCCCGATTTTGTCGGTGCTGATCGGCATATTTCTTCTATCTATCTTGTGCAGCTATCAATCTTGCTCGAATCACCTTGATGATTTCGACGGTTTTTACACACCAACTCGGACCCAATTCTTGACGTTCTCCTACCTCATCCCAAAGACAACGAAGTTCTCAGATTTTCAGTATATACGCCTCGTAAAAGCGGCATGCCAATACTCGCGTGATAACTATTATTATATGAAAATTCAACCAATGGTAAATGATCATCCCAATTTCCCTTGAAATCCATAATACATGCTCTGAGCATATCCTCTAGTGTTTGGATAGTTCTCTCGCTTTGTCCGTCGGTTTGAGGATGGTACGTTGTGCTCATTTTCAGTTGTGTTCCCAAACATTCTTGTAATCGTTTCTAGAAATTAGATGTGAAACACGGATCTGTTCTAAGGTTATAGCCTAAGGTCGATCCCACCTAAGGTTTCTAACCCTAAAGCTTTGATACCAACCTGTGATGCCCCCAAATCCGGTTACTTATAAACCGAACTCATTGCTTCACGATACCATTTCTATAAGCTGAATAATGCTAATAATAATAACAATAATATAAAGTTCAAATTTAATTTACATATGCATCAAAGTTCACTCCCATGTACGAGACCTTTAAACATTCATTACATCATAGATAATAAGTATCATTGTCTTAATAAACTATAACTATTACACAACATATTATAAATCTCATTCGTACATATTTCCTTTCCCCTTGTTCTTGCATGAGCCTTCAGGTTGATCATACTTAACTGATAACATTTAAATTTAAAGCAAGAATGAGCATTGGATTGCCCAGCAAGTAATAACAACAATATATATATATAGTTTGAAAGAATTAAATGTTTTCTTTGAAAGACACTTCAACAACGAATCAACAGCCAGTGAAGTAAAATTTGAACCAATAATAACAACATATCACTTCCATATGTAATCTTTGAAACTACGTATAGACTATAACTGGAGATCATTCGACAGACTATGAACATTGTTTTTCATTTTTGCTAGGGTTTAGCAGAACTTCATCTGCAAACCGTCATAATTTATGGGCTCGAGGGTGATCATCCCAATGTGCCCTGTATTGATCAATACTACATGCAAGAACGATATTATCGTTCACTCTATCCACCTTAAGTGCACACAAGTTTCCCATATTCGGGATGTTCATACTTAGTCGGGAATCCAAACCAAAACAATCTGGTTGGATACAATAACGTTCTATCTTGTTCAATAATATTTTTATGTCTAGCTAAATCAAATAGCTTAGACGACTTTTAAGTCAACGTATACATACTTGAAATCAATAAGTATGTATTAACATATGATTAAATACAATGGTTATCCAAGTGGGGACACTTGTCTAACCCTATATACGAATTAACGAACAAAATAAATATCTGAATTATACAATAATACAATGATCGGATAATGTAAGAACTTGTATAAATACAAAGATTGGATACATAATCAATAATAATAGAGTTAATAATCTGGCACAATAATAATGTAATTCTGAAACTTTCTTATTAATGTCCATTGTATACAGTAAATGCAAAAGTAGGATACTTGCCTGAGCTGCTGCTTACAATAATGCAACTTAGATTAATCTTTTATACAGCGACCTATCAGTAATAAGATCATTCGTTCAATTAGAATAATATATCGTAACACATAGTACTGCTAATTGCAGTCAACACATAACATAATCACATTGTCACATATGTTTAACAGTCATTGGGTCATAAATAGACACATATCTAGTCAATTTATCTAAGTCCAGATCAATTTCTGAAATATTTCTATATACCGACGGCTTTATCGGGTAATTATCGAGTCTAAAACTCTATCTTGTTGTTCAATATTCATTTAGATATTTTAAATATCAGTTATATTATTTTTCATAGCCTTATAATAATTTTTAAATAATTATTATAATTTATCATGAATTTTCAAACACTTTGAAATCATTATTAAATTATTTAAATATTAACTAATTCTATTATCATTAATATTTAATTAATATTAAACTATTAATGAAACCATTGTCAAAATATTAAAGTTATTTATAATAACTCAAAAATATTTTAAAATATTAATAATACTCTTAAATGATTTTTAAACATTTAAAATCATTTTAATTAATTACCATTAATATTTAATTATTAATGTTCTATTTATTCAAATATTAAAAGTCATTAATTATAACTTAAAATATTTTTAATTCATTTATATCCTTTTAAATGATTTTTAAATTAATAAAACCATTTTAAAACTATTTATTTAATATAATTATTAAATAAATTTAATATCATTAATGTTAAATAAATATCATTAAGATTAAATTATTAATGAAATTATCCTTTAAATATTAAAAGTTATATTTTATAACTTAAAATATCTTTAAACACTTTATTTTCACTTAAAATAATTTTTCTAATATAAAAATCTTTTTACATTACTTTATTTAATATAATTATTAAATAAATCTAATATCCTTAATATTAAAATATTAATATTTTTCATGACAAAATATCAAAAGTTATATTTTATAACTTAAAATATTTTTATAATCTCTAAATCATTTTATATAAATTTTAAATTATTATTTTTATTTTCCATCATTTATTTAATATCTTTATTAAATAACTTAATCATCATTAATATCTAATTAATAATGAAAATCATCACAAAATATTGAAAATTAAAGAAAATAACTTAAAATATCTTTTTATATCATAACATATTTTTAAATGATTTTTCATGTATAAAAATCATTTTTAAATCATTTATTTAATATTATACTTAAATAAATTAAATACTTTTTATATTCCAAAAATATTAAATATTTATGAAATATACTTAAAATAATTAAAAACTAATTTTCTGGACTTTAAAATAATTTTTAATAATTTATTTGGTATTTTAATAATTAAAACTAATTTTCTCTATTTATTTAATTAAAATAATTAATTTAGAAATTAAACTGTCATTAAAAGGTACATTAGGCTGTACAAAAACTGTCGCTAATGGTGTTCTTCATCATACCCAGAAAACTAATGTCAGATTTCAAATGGGGTACTTTGACTACTATTTCTGATCCGATCGTGGTGTTGAGGACTATCTAATGATCACAGTATGTAGAACTAATGTAATACTACAATATACAACAACGATCATGGTCATAACATGCATCAATTGCAAGATCTAATCTAACCAAAACACTGTCAGAGCTGTTCTTCATTTCTGGGTCTGCCCAGAAATGAAGAACAGTTCGACTGCTCACTTTTGAGGTCCCACTACATGATGATCGTGCATCCTTTTTGTGATCTAAAAGTTCCAGGTTGTATACCACATGTAGCTAAATAGATCTATTACAAAACATCACTAAAACAACAACACAACAAGAAGATATAATCTGGTCAAACTATGCCAGAGAAGTTGTTCTTCATGAATCTGGGTTTTTCCTAGAAACTCATAAGGCTGGTGGTCAACCCTAGTTTGACCACCCATATCTTTGATCATATAACTGATCTGGTTGCTCTATGAGTTTTAAGATGTAGTATTCGTGTCAATCTACAAGTTTATAACAAGAACATGACCATACTATAACGGATCAGCAAGATCACAAGCTCTAAAAATCACTGTCAGAAATTCTGGGTTTCTGGGTTGCCCAGAAACTAAGAATTTCTGATTGGTGAACTCACTTTGACCACTAATATCTTTTAATCTAAAATGGATATGAACTTGATTCAAGTTCCAGATTCAAGATCTCCTGACAGAGTACAAGTACAAACCTTTAAAACACAAAAAAAACATGACAGATCGAGAGCTATGGGATCTGACATTCACTGTCAGACCCTTATTTTCAAAAATTCCAGATTTTGAAAATCATCAAATATGAGCCTCTAGATGTTATGGGTCTAACATCTAGCAACCCAGATCATTGATTAACACCCCATACAACATATTTTAACAATCAATTATAAGATCTAACATCAAATCACTGAATTTTTAAGTAGGGTTCTTTTATACCTTTTTGCACCTTGATTCTTGATTTCTTGCTTCTGATTTGATGTTAGTGTTCGTGGGGCTTGATTGAGGACTGATCTAGCAAGAAAATTTCTTGGGTTTGGTCTTGAGAGAGAATGGCTAGGTATTTGTTGCACAAATAAAGTAATAATGCATTTTCTCTCTCTTAATCTATGCAATTAAATTGATGCAATGAACTTGGCTGGTGAATTGAATCTGATATGCTGGTCATGTAGCTGCTAGGTTGATAAGGTAGGGTGGCTTGCAAGATTTGGCAAGATTTCCTAGCAATTATTCAACTAATGGGACAAAAGGGTATTTTGGTAATTATTTTTAATTTCAAGGGTATTCTTGTCCAATGTTATTAAATCTAGGATTTATTCACTAGATTTTACATCATAAAGTTTCCCAATTAATTACTAGGGTTTGGATAATTAAAAATTAAAGTATAATAAAATTTTATTTTTAAACACACTAATTAAATTAGGGTTTTTAGTAGAAATTAGGGTTTTATTAGAAAATTAGGATTTAATAATTAGGGTTCCTTAACATCATTAGGGTTCCCAAATTAACAATTAGGGTTTCTTAATTATCATTATAATTTACTAAAACAGTAATTAGGGTTTTTAATTTTAGCAAATTAGGGTTTTCAAATAATAATTAGGGTTTCTCCTAATTACAGAAATTATATAATACACAGTAAAATTCATATAACACCATTACTACACAGTCTCGAACTCATAACCGAGTTTAACAATTAGGGTTTAATAACATGATATGAGGGTCATGCCCTAATTTACCACAATTGAATAACCATTATCAGTCTCCACATTTACAGTACATATTTATAGCACTGAAAAATTAAAATATAATTAATATTATATTATTATTCTCATCCATTGATCAATACCCAAATGTAGGGTTTGGATTCCATATCTGATTTATTCTTCATATATAACATCAATAATTAAGCTAAAATAATTAACTTAAATATTCTCAACAATTCATATAATAAAATATTTATTATAATAATTCTAATAATCATTTCATATATTATTTAAATAATATAAAATCATGTTTTTCATGGAAAATAATTAATAAAAACATTTCTACTTACAAAAATTAATTACTATAGGAATATAATTTGTGGTGATTAATATTTCTAAAATTATTTATAGGTAATAAATATATTTGCATTTATCATACATTACTTGACACATATTCTCTTCATTAAAATAATAATAAAAAAATTATATGCAAAATTTCTTATTTATTTACATAGAAAATATCGAGTTATTACAACTCGACTGCAGCTCAGTCACCTTAGCTGTTGCAAAATTTCTCAACGCTTTCTGGTCTTCGGCAACCATTTCTTCTTCCTTATCAGAGTTTTCGAATTCGTCTCTTGTTTCCTTGATCCACTTACTTAACCTCTGAAACCTTCTCTCAATGTCGTCCTCAAATGGAAGCAAGTCTGGATTTTTGGATCGAGTTTGCATAAACCAATGTCAAAAACCTGAAATACGAAGAACAAAACAAAAAAAAAAAGTGTTTAAGTAAAACTGGACTAATTAAACTGATATCGCAAAAATAATAAAATCTATACTAAAATCCCCGGCAGCGGCGCCAAAAACTTGTTGGATAAAATCTATATACACACAACACGCAAGTATACGTGGTCAACAAGTAATATAATAGTAAGTAAAGTATCGTTCCCTCAGAGATTTAGCAAGAAATTAACCTCACAACGACCAATCTTCTATTAATCCTAATTTTATTAAACTAATCAATTTCCAGTTTATAGTGAAAATATTAAAATTATTAAAAATCAACTAAATACCAACAACCCTAAAACGACATTTTCAAACAAATATTAGAGAATTAGGCTTGTAACTTCACTCTAAGCATCCCTCTGATTATTATTCCCTTGTTCCAATTTAATTCACTATCTCAGTTTATTAATCAAGAACACATAAATAGTATTAACCACCTCTCGATGTATTAACACCGTATTAACCCAAATCCACAATTAAGATATAATTAAGTTAAACACCTTACTCAATCAACTCACTATATCTCTATGTGAATTCTAATTAAATAAGGTTTAAGTTCAAGTTCTCTTCATGACTACATGCGATGTCAATCATATCTCTACCCTAACATACATCAAGATTCTGTTCATTCACATAAACCAAGAACACATGCTATATTAATTAAGTCTAGATTTATATTTCATCTCTCGAATTCATACAAATCCACATAAAATTGTTGATCAAGCAATGCATACATTCAAACTCAAATTAATATAGATAAACTGCATAATAGCTTTATTAAACTAAAAACTGAGGTTACATAATCATTGTTCCACTTAAAGATCCATTATAAGCCTAATAAGTAATTTAGTTCATAGCTAATAAATTAAATACTGAATAAATAAAAGAAAACATCATCCCAATTACAGAATATAGAAATTAGAGGAGAATAGTAATACACCACCATTCTCGCCCTTCGATTTTGAAATCTTCGTGAAATTATTATTCTTCTTCGTTCCTCCAAGCTCTTGCTTTTAAATCTCGTTCTCGAAGTGTGTCTAGACAGATCTCCATTCTTCCACACATAGCATAAAAGTAGTCTCAATTCAGCTCCATACATCAATACTAATCCAACTCTAACTCTCCTCATAAGAATTCAAGTGGAGACATGAATCCTTTTCAAAATCAACAACTCAAGAGTCAAAGACTCCCACAAATTAAACTAACAACCATCCCACACTCCTAATATGGTCACATTACATAAAGAATTATTAGTTCCCAACAAAGCCCAACTTCTAGCACAACAATAAATCTCGCCCAACAAAAACCCCGACGCAGCGCGCCCCGCGCTAGCGCCCCAGGAGGTTGTCTCGTTCCAGCTCACCCCGCGCTACATTCCTATGCAGCATAGCGCGCCCCGCGCTATGTAGTCAAAAACTCCAAGATTGCTCGAAATCTCCTTCCAATTGTAACATTTTGATAGGCCCATGGATTATCCTGCAACAAGAAAACAACCAATCAAAAGTAACATGAAATTACAAAAAACTAACAATATATCAAGCTAAACGAACATAAATCATAGGTTAAAAACCTACTCATCACATCCCGATCAAGGGAAAACTTTTATGCGTCCAAGGCGGACAGAGTGAACGATCCTATCGTTCTTACATGTAGTATTGATCAATACAGGGCATAACTAGCTGATCACCCCCCGTGCCCCTAAGTTATGATGATTTGCAGATGAATTTCTGTTTAAACCTATTTGAAAACTGAAAACAATGTTCATAGTATGTCACCTTAACTCTATTTATAGTCAATACGTAGTTTCAAAAATCTGATAGAGAGTTGTTATGTTATTATTATTGGTTCAGATTACTTCGTAACTATTGAATTGTTGTAGAGGGGTAGTACAAAGAAAACATTTAACCCTTTCAGCTAATATTTATAATTGTTATTACTTGTTGGGTACTCAAATGCTCATCCTTGCGTAATTTAAATGTTTTCAGCTAAGTGTGAACAACCTGAAGGCTCTGCTAAGAACAAGGGAAAAGGAAAGGTTGCTAAATAATTGTAATGTTATCTTATGTAATAGTTGGATATTATTAAGACAATGACATATATTATCTATCATGTTATGTAGTGAATGTAATAAAGGTTACGTACTTGGGAGCTAGACTCTGATGATTATGTAAATTAAATTCAATATTTATATTATTGTTATTATTATTTGTATTATTTCGCTCATAGAAATGGTATCGTGAAGCACCGAGTTTGGGTTTCAAGTACCTGGATTTGGGGGCTTTACAGGTTGGTATCAGAGCTTAGGGTTAAAAAGCTTAGGTGGGCTAGACCTTAGGCTATAACCTTAGAACAGAGGGAAACGTTGAAAATGCAAATAACTCATATAGAGTTTATAAGAAGATGAATTGAATAAATTCATCGTCAAACCAAAAATTAAAGATAACTTATACAAAATTATTATTTGCTGTGTGTATATACTATATGCTAATCAGGATAATTTTTTTGTGTAGATGTTTGGTGGAAAAGGCTTGTTATATGCTTATAGCATGAAGAAGGATCAAATCCATACACCCGAGCTAATATCAAAGCCAATAGCTAAAATATAGGCTCACAATGAAAGCAACTCGGACGAAGTGGTTATTATAGAAAACATAATACCAGCTCCGGAGATGGTGGAGCTGATAGATAGTGATTCGGACACTAAAGTTGAAGCTGATCAAGCATCAACAAAGATGCAGGATCTGAGGAACAAGGCTTCTTCTCTGGAAAAGCTGTGGGAAATAGAAAAGCTATTAAATAGTCAGTTGCGAAAAGCCTTACTAGAAACAATGGAAGAACAAGATAAACTTAAAATCTAAATTGATCAAATGGGAGCCACAAGCAACACATCGTGTGCAGCTCCGAGCAATAAGGGGAAAAGAAAGATAGAAGACCACGACTTAGGAAAATTCGATAAGAAGAAATGGAAAAATATATGTTACCTTTGCGGCTATGAGGGACATACCACTCTGTATTTTCTCGACTATAAACCAGGAACATGTTTTATCTGTGGGATAGAAGGTCATCAGGCGAAAGGTTGTCCAAGAAAAAGTCGTAGCAAATAGGTAGTATATGTTCTGTTGTGTAGGTGTGTTTAATGTAATATATATAATAAGTATGTCTGTGTAATGTAATGTTCCCAACTTTTGTATTAGTCAAGACTGTAAATCCCAACTTTTGTGGTCACAAAGGGATATCTGATGTTTAAAGCATTATGTGATATACTATGTAAAGTATTCGTTAAATGAATATGAATCTAGGTTTAAGTAATCAAACAAGTTTAGTATATCAAACTTATATGATAAGGTTTAGAATGTAAGTTAAATTTATGATTTTATTTAATCAGATAATGCCGCCAAGACGTCGAACACGAAATCAAAGGGCAGAAGAATCTGTCAACAACGCTGAGGGACAACAACAAGCAGACCCGATGCAGAACTTCGCAAAAAGTTACTTTGGAAAGCAAGAAGGTCTGAGCTGAGGGGCAAAAGACCGCTTTTTCTACCTATATGATGAAGTGGGAGGCGAACTTTTGGTGGAAAGAAAATCAGGCGAGGGCAGAAGAAGGTGCAGTTACTTTGGATAGGTTTAAAACACTATTTTTCGAAAACTATTTTTCATCTAGTATGCAGGCTAGGTTGGAGGTGAAATTTTTAGAGTTGAAGCAGGAGAATATGACGGTGTCAGAATACGCCGCAAAATTCAATGAGTTAGCTAGGTTCGCTCCACATCAAGTTGATACAGAGGCTAGGAAAGCAAGAAGGTCTGAGCTGGGATTAAAACCCTGGCTCTATAATAAGGTGGCGGTGTTGCAGATTCCTACATTTGCATCACTCATAGAAAAGGCGATTATATCTGAGGAAGGGAGTGAGGCCATGAGCCTCTACAACAAGGAGAGGAAGAACAAAGGTAAGGTCGAAGGATCTGGGAAGATGGGAATTAATAGTGGGAGCAGGATTGGAGATGGAAAGAGGAAGGTGAACAACCTTGGGAATGTGCAGGTAAAACAAGAAGGTGTGAAGAAGCAGATGGTGCCGTTTAAGACTTGTGGAAAAAACCACTCTGGGAATGATTGAAAGGTAAATTTGTATGCTATAAGTGCGGGCAGGAGGGCCATATCTGTGATAACTCGGAAATCCGGATTGTCTAGAAATTAAGATTTAAAGAATTAGTTATTAATAAAATGAATTTTTATTAATATTATTATGTGCTATGTGTTTATTAATCTTTCTATAACCTAGGTTGATTATAAGTCAGGAGGATTCTGGCTACGAGCTAGATTGAACGAGTAAGAATTTTCAAGACGAAAATAAAAGTTTTCCGGGAACAAAATATTTTTGGGGAAAAAGACGAAATAGGCACTATTCATCCGTTTCTGCTCGGAGATTTATTTTGAAATTCCGAGAAGTTATTGATTACGTAAAATCTTGAGACATGATGGAATATTCAATAATATTTCAGTTATGGCAAAAGCGAAGTTTTCGCCCGCGGACTCAAAATATAAGGGTTAGGAAAAGTGAGTTCCGCGAATGTAATGAGTACGTATAATAACTAGGTTTATTATGAGTGAGAAATACGAGTATGATACGAGTTATTATACGAGTATAGAAAGAAGAATAGTATGACGTATAATACGAACATTGTACGAGTTAAATACGAAGAGAATACGAGAATACGAGAATGGAATGCGTAGAATACGATTAGTCTTAATGGACTTTGTGTTCATGGACTTTGTAGAAACCAAATGGACTTGGATTATGTCAAGCCCAATGATTTGTGAAATCAAGCCCAAGATAGGCCCAATAAGAATTAGGGTTAAGGCCCAAACCAAGAAAAGAAACCGCGGATCGAACCGATGGATAAACGGATGGGTAAGAACCATTGGGGCAACCCATGGGCATGTGGGCCGGCCACTTGGCCACCAAGTAAGGGTGGTGGCCAAGTTAACTTGCTGGCTAAGATGTGGAGGAGGTGGGAATAGTAACTTTAGGGGCGAAATGACTAAAATGCCCCTAACCTTGGTTTTCTATAAATAGAAAGCTTAAGTTCATTATTTTGAGCTTTAAAAATCCTAATCTTTGAGAGAGAAAGAGAGAGGGTTCAGATGGAAGAAGAGAGGAAGAGGAATGAGGAAAAGCTAGCTCGATTGCACGCTTTGTCCGACGGAAGGAGATTAAAGAAGAACGGTAATCCGAACACTAATTTCTTCTAAATTTTCTTTAAGTTTTTATGTTCAAAAACATAACTTAATGAAGATAAGAAGTAGATTAAGTTAGAAAATAATTTAATTTGGTTGAAATCGTAAGAAAATGATGAAATAAAAATAAGAAATTTAGTTTATAAATTTCTTAAGCAAGTATAAGATTCGTGAGGATTTTGAGCGATCCGAATGAATATTATGAACGAGTAGGTGAATTAAGTAAGGAATGATGTTCTATAACATCAAATTCCAAGAAAAAGTGAAAGTAATCCAAAATATCGATTTAAATGAAGAACGAACGAAGAACGCGAAGAACACGCGAAGAACACAAAGAACGTTGTTGATGGACAAATTTAAAACCATCGTAGTGTAATTGTTGTTGATGGACAAGTTTAAAACCATCGCGTATAAGTTAGATGCTTATTGCTTGGTTAGGAACGTTAGAAACGTTCATGAAGAATGGATTAAAACTAAGCTATAACGAAGTTATGGCGAAAATTTCGTAAAAGAAGAACGAAAATTTGAAAGTTAGTAAATGAACCGAATCATGTAGGGTTTTATAAGAAAGTAAGAGAACGTAGAAAATGTGAGTCGAGGACTCAAGAATGAACGAATTCTGAGTTCGGATGACCAAATTACGGACGAACGAACAAAGAATGTTAAAAACGTTAAAATGAACGAAGTATGAAGATTAAGCCAATTGAATGGCATGTTAACGGATTCAGAACAAAGTTCTATCCGAGGTTAATCGATGTTCGTAAGATAAGGAAGAAAATGGCTTTGGAACGACCTCGTTCCAAGTTATAACGAAGAAGTTATGAGATTTCGAAATCAGCGTCTCAAGCTTGTAAAAGACTTAGAAAAATTTTCTAGGTTTCATGCTCGGCGCCGCAGCAGGAGTTGTGCCTTGAAGGCCGACGCCAGCACGATAACAAAGTCCGAAACACACTGAAGAAGAGTTCGCTTAGTACGAATCAGTAGTAATTTATGGCCGTAAGCATTTCGCCATATGCATCTGAAAATCATCTGGAGTGTGGCAAATACAGCCCACTAAATAAGAACTCGTCTTGCTTGCAGCAGCGAGAGGAAAGGAAGAACCCAGTCAGCAGCCAAGGTCTAGTAATGCCTAGAAATGAGATTTTTAGTTCTCAGTTATTGGAGGATGTGCAAGAAAGAAATATGAACATAATGTTCAACTAATGTAACACTTAATCAAGTGTTTTAAACCTTTAATAAAGGTTGAATGAAAAGATTAAACGAGATTAAAAGACAAAGAATGAAGGTGCGGGTTACGCAACCAATATCCGGGGACCGTAATCACGATGAATGAACGTGAGGGATTACTGTGATTGTGATTCCTTAGACGTTAAGTGACGAAGGTAATGAATAACATTCCGATGTTATGTCATGGTATAAGAGATAAGTGTAAAGCGTATAGATGCTATGAACGCAACGTTGTTGTGATGAACGATCGGTCTTAGTATACAGCAGACTGTATGGCTTCGACATTAAGAAAAAATAATGAACATGGGGTTTATGGAATGGATAACGATGAATGCTATTGAAACCTTGAGTAAAGGTTGAATGAGAGATTAAGAGACGAGCAACGTGAACGTTGAATACGTAAATGATCCTCGTGAATCATATTCGCGTTTGTTTAATGTGCTAAGTATACCTGTCAGTATGACTTAGGCGTTGATGAATGTAGTAAGTAAGATACTGAATGATATCAAGAAAGTCGTATCGAACGGTAATGAGATTAATGAAAGCCGAATGTGAATCGGATAAGAATGAATCCTGAGGTATGGTAATTACTTGCTAGAAAGCCAAAAGGAATAAGAAATTAACTTAACAAACATTATAATTTAATAATTCGTATAAGTTAAGAGAAAGTTAGGTTGTGGTACAATCGTAACCTTTGATGGTTGACATATGGGAGCTGGGCTAAACAATTCCTTCAGAGAGCGAAGGTATATACGAAACTGGCAACCGATCTAACTCACTGTGATGGCAGTGTAGATGAGACGAGAACTTATTTGTTGGTTGTTTATGGGAAACCACTCAGAGTACCATATGGACTACTAGCAGAGAAGTGATGTGTGTTGAGTCTTAGAGAAGTATAAGAAGAAGATAATAATGTAAATCATCAAAGATGATGAACGTTTTGAGTAAGACATCTCTGTATGTCATGAAACCGTAAACCGGTAATGAATGTTGGTCGCGTAAAATTATATTGTAAGAATGCGAACCTTAAGAAGTAAAGTTAAGTAATCCAATGCGTAAGTCAAGTATTGACTAATTGGTGTATTTGTTATTTCCTTATGTGTTATAGGGATTGGAATGAAAGCGATTCAAATATAAGTCATGGTCATGCATAAGGCAAAGTTTCCTAACTTCATTCATATTTTAAATGAATGCTAGTTTCTTAAACTTCTCAGATGTTGAACTTGAGAAGTTCTGTCTATATGCGAATGTGCGATATTTGTGCAAGGTGGAAGAACGTATGAGGCCTTGTGCCACAATGTGAACACTTCGGTGTTTCTATGAGATGAATTATTCTATGTTTGAACTGTTCAATAAAAGAATGTTCTGTTTATACATGAACCGTTATTGTTAAGTCTGTGCTATTGATTCTAGCCAGACAGGATGTGTATGAAAGAGAATAGAGAATGAAAGTATTTCAAAGTGAATGTGACTAATTTTTTAAGATGAAAGGAATCAAGACTATTCCTATTATTCAAGCTGCTTCGTAACCTTGTTCGGTTATTGAAGTCTGAAAAGAATGTTTAAATTCTTGAAGTTGTTTGTTCAACTATTATGACTTGCTGGGCAATTGAATGCTCACACTTGCTTTAAATGAAAAACATTTTCAGTGAACGATGTTAGAAGAACTTAAGGATCCCGTATAGATCAAGCTGACAGTATCCAGATGAAGTGCCATTCAGAATGTGAATGAGCGAGAGGATCAAGTGAAGACTTATGATGTAGAAAGATGAAAATTAAACTATAGACTAGTTTAATGAACTGTATGTATCCTTGGTGGCGGATAAAAGTCACTCTTGTAAGATGAAAGGAATAATGTAATTATCATTATTTGTAATGAGAAAGGTTATAAGGTTTTAGAACCTGGGAATTCAGAATGTATGTTATTATATTTAGTATATAATGATGTATGTTAGATGAATGATGTACTCGTGACGTACGGAATCCGGGTGTGAAGATAGACCAGATTTTGGGGCGTTACAGGTTGGTATCAGAGCTGATAGGTTATAAACCTTAGGTATGAGTACCTAAGACTATAATCGTAAAGAGAAGGATAAGAAGATCACCACGTGATCATAGTAAATCGTAGTAACAGATGAGCTGTTAAACGATGAATGATATATAGTTATATGTTATGAATGAATGGTACTAAAAAGTAGTACGGGAAGAAGAACTCAAATTAAGTTATAAAGGATAGTATACGAATTAAAGAAAATTCGTATTAAGTAAAGAGAAAGTTAGAAGTTGTAAGATTTCAATTGAGGATTCATAGGATGGCTGAGTTGTATGAATCTTTGTATGGACAAAGGTTTGTGCTTGGTGTAACAACCACTTAGTTTATTACAGTGATAATCATTGAAATTGGTCGCGCTATCAAGATGTATATAAAGAGAAGGTGAATCTTTTCTCATGTATATACGTCATAGGTAGAAAATGATAAGATAGGTGCGGGTTCTTGAAACTCATACTTATGAAAATTTTGTGACTCATAGTTATATGCTATGTTTCTGAGCCATAAGCATATGGATAGTCCTTGATTTGTTCTAGGATTACATATTGCAAAGATAAGTTCTTAAACACATATGGTTGTGGAAAGTTCCTAAACACATAAAGTGTGGTAAGTTGATGAACTATACTAAGGTATAAGAATGTTTAGACTGAAAGTAAGTATTTTAAGTAGACTTAGCATTGAAGGTGCTAGAGAAGATTAAGTATTGTTGTAAGTAAGACAATGAAGGAAGATGGAGAATAAGATATTCCAAGTCATCTAGCTATGCTAGAGTTCGAAATTTCTTGAAATAGTGCTGATGTGCGCATTTTAAAAATGAAAGAATTGGTTCAGCTTTTGGAACCAATGGATTTTTAAAGAATTATTCTTGGTATGTCTATGCTAATTGTTTCAGCTAGACAGAAATTGGTTTAAAATATCAAAATGAATTTTATATCATCAGTGCATTTGATGCAAAGATGGTAAAAGGATGGAGTTATTAATGCAATTAAACCTGGTGTTGGATTTGATCTTAGGATCAACAACCTGCTATAATATGATGTATAATGACGAAGTAATAAACTGACGAAGTCCTCAACGTACTGTGAAGAGTGCGGTATCATGACGTCATAAAACTTTTTGATGTATTGCGAAAGTATTTAAAGAAGTAGTCGATGTCAATTGAGTTGACTAGACGAATGTTTCAAGTTGATGTCCAATTTATTGGTATGGTCTAAGCTACTTGATTTGGCTAAGACGAATGGTATGTCATGATTAAAAGAAAATTGAGCTTTCTTTGAAGAGCTATGCCAAACCAAATTGTTTTGGTGCGGAATCTAAGGAGTAAGTCTGAGGTGAACATACTCGAAATGGGGTTATCGATGGGTTGATCACCTACGATGGAAGAAGGTAGTTTACCTTCTTTATGATTGTAAAGGCCAACTGTGGAAAGAAAGGTTATGGCATCATGCTGGTAAACCTAGTAAGAGTTCATGGTCAATTTGACCCCTCAGCAAACGTATAAAATGTTTTAAAGGAATTCTTAAATTCCTCGCTATTCCTTCTACTTCATGATTCTTGATAGGTTATGGAGGTTAGGTGTGACGCCCCCAAAATTAGGTATACATCACCCATTCTGAGTCGCCAGATACATGGTACAAAATTTAAATACAACTTTATTTATACAATTGTTGAGCTGTCGTATAGAATACGACCACAGTTAACTGTGAGTTTTAATACAAATGTATATAACTCTCATGGTGCCTTGACCACAACCTCACAATGGTACTTTACATAAAAGTATAGTCAAAGAGTGTTTTAGAAACTAAAATCTTTGGGAAGTACTCAAGGAAACCTTCGTACATGGGAGGCCATGCATCTAGGTTATAATAGATATCATATTGCCACAGAATTATCCTTGGTTGACCCAATAGACCCCAAAGAAAAATGAGAAGATTACTATCATCTTCTTTCCAATAGTGAGTCTTCTCTTGACATATAACTATCTCTACTGTCTTCAAGTGAATATTATATTTTAAATCAACTCCAAGATCATATAGGTAGTGTCCGTAGATATACTCAAAGAAGTGGATGCGCATAACCCCATCTTATGATAACACGAGGTTGTATGTCATTAGACATCTTGTATGATAGTGGCAAAACACCCTTCAAAGTTGGGTTCACCTCACCCTATTTGATTCTCCAAATATAACTACTAAATGTTGTATAGAATATACACACACTTTTCTATCTTGTTTAAGGAGAACCTCCACACTAGAGACCACCATTGTTCTATTCCCTCATTATTCCCTGGGCCGAATGACACTCTTACTAAGAACACTCTTATTACCATAAGGAATTATGAAGCGAAAAGGGTGAGCACAACTAGCCCAATAAAGAATATCATGACTAAAGATAATTAAATTATCAATAGCTTTCATCAATAATAAATAAGAGATTTAGAACATATGGTAGATGATAAAACTTTTCAACCATAGTTGCAGCTGAACGAGAAATCCATTAGAAGAGTCAAATAGACCATAAGGTCTATTATCTTCTCTATGTTAAAAGTCCACCAATAATGTTTTATCCATGTAAAATAAATCAACAGTTCCTGTCCACAATCATATGAATAATTCATAATCATAATTGTGGTTCTAAATTCCTCTTCGCAACTAGGGCGAAGATAATTCTCATCACCTATCTTCACCTGAAACATCAAAAATCATGGATATACCAAATCAGAATTCCTGCTCATAATCATACTAATAAATTCATCTTTGCACCATGGTCAAAGATATTCATTAATAATTCATCTTTGCACTACATGCCAAAGACATACAACTGTATTTTAGAAGAGTCAAGTAGAACATGATATCTACTATCTTCTACGCATTAAAAGCCTAAAATAAATATTTTATCGCTGAGACTCAGCTTAATAAATAGTTCACATCATCGAATCAGCCCTGCACTACGGCCAAAGAAATTCGTTAATATGATATCCATGAATTTATATTTCATTGCTGAGACTCAGCTCGATAATCAATCCATATAACTGAATTATCCATGCACTACGGCCAAAGATATTCATTATTATCACATCCATGAATTAATATTTCATCGCTGAGACTCAGTTCAATGATTAATCCACATCATCGAATCATCCCTGCACTACAGGCCAAGGATATTCATTAGTATCACGACCACGAATTATCCATGCACTACGGGCCAAAGATAATCGTGTTTTTATCAACGGTCCTTACCATGCCATAAAATAATTCATCTTTGCACCCTTGGCCGAAGAGAATACATTGCCATAATCATACCAAAAACTGTCCATCAATGCACTACGGGCCAATGAGGACTTTTTCCACATCATTTGTAACATTACGGTCATGATTATACTGAATAATCCCTGGTCATAATCATACCAATTCCATCTATGCACTACAGGCCACAGATGACTTTCAACATAATATAAGCATGAGGATGATGATAATGATATAAGAGTCAATCAAATGAGATAAAGGATAAATATTAAACATTTATAATACAATTTATCCATCGTTCAATAATAACCAAATGTTATCAATCACTTAATAATCTCATAATCTAATATCATTAATATTATAACAATATTTTAATCATTTCTTAAACATATAAACAATTTATTTCAATTGTTTACACTTTATCAAATAATGCATTTAATCATTCAATAATGCCATACTCATATGATTTCATAATCAATGATCAAATCCCTCATTAAATCTGCATATACCCTATATAGGATTCTCAAGCCATAAAATCCTATTTTTCAATTTTATTACTTCACATAACATATTTAATTCATTTACTCATAACTAGTTCATTTTTATAAAAAATACCAAATCAGTCCCAAAAATATTTCTTTTCTGGGATTTAGCATAATATAGTCCCATCTTGAACATATATTTTTTTCAGAATTTTTAAAATTCATTTACTATTTTTCATATGGCTAAAACTGCCGAATATTTAGACATTTATCATAAATTGTACTTTTGTCCAAAAATTCTGAAATTCACAGGGTATACTACTGTTATATACATGTACTCCCAATAAAAATTTCACCAATTTTGGAGTTAACCGCAAGGAATTATAAGGGTTTACTTTTAAAATAGTCTTTTCCCATAAAATCCATAACTCTTAATCTATACATCCAAAAATCGCCATTTTTGGACACAATCTAGAAAACTCATCAAATTATCATTTTAAATTTTTCCAGAATTTTTGAGGGTCAGAATAATTATGAATCTGCCCCTGGAAGAAACCCCTTTTTAATGAAAATACCATTCGTATGAGTACGAAGGATCATTCACCATGCATGTGGTAATCCACATAGACAGGTTATTCCAACAGAATAATAAAGAATGGAATAACATAAGGATTCACCATGCGTGCGATAGACTACAAAGCGAGTTATTCCCAACGAGAATAATAAATAATGGAACCGGTCCCGCCGGTAAATAGCGCCGCAGACATGTGATATATTAAAGCGAATAATAAATAATGGAACCGGGGACCACAGAACGCACAAAAGCAGGATATTCGATGAATAATAAATAATGGAACCCGGTCCAAAATAGAACGCACGAGACAGAGTTATTATTCCGAGAATAATAAAGAACGGAATATTAGAAGAATTTCACCATGTATACGGTACTTCGCATAAACAGGTTATTCCAACATAATAATAAAGAATGGAATAACAGAAGAATTTCACCAAGTATAGGGTAGTCCGCGTATACAGGTTATTCCAACAGAATAATAAATAATAATAATATCCTTTACGAGTACGACAATTATATTCCCTACCTTAAAAAGAAAAGTATTCCGACTGGTAGGGCGGGAATATACTTGAAGAAAACTTGCATTACGCTCAAAGCTTTCTTAAACTGTAAAGAAATACGCTCAAGATTATAGAAGAAGAACTCTCTCTATAGTTTCTCTCTCTAGAGTTTCAGTGAATTCGTAAGAAATAATGAAGGAATGAGTTTCTATTTATAGAAAAATGGACTGCATAGTAACTAACTCATGAACGGTCCAGATTGATTTACTTTAATATGACGGTCCATATTTAAAGCAAAATCTTTTAAATAAAATATAATATATTCTATTTATAATCTACTAAAACGAATAACTTTATAAAAGATTTTACTATGTAAACACTATGCAAATACTATGCATAATAAAATATAATATATTCAATTTATAGAATAACTTTATAAAAGTATTTTGTTTTATATAAAAAGATTTTACTATGCAAAACACTATGCATAATAGGATATAATATATTCTATTTATAGAATAACTTTATAAAAGTATTCTGCTTTTATATAAAAGCTTTTCTATTTTATTACATTAATAATACCAATAAAACAAAACTGAGTGACTTATCACATTAGCATCAATAATCAATACCGTGCTATTTACCAAAATAGAAAAAAAATTGAATACTTTTATTTCATAAAATTCGGGGTCTCACAATCACCCCTCCTTATGAAATTTCGCCCTCGAAATTTACGTCGTGCACTGATATTCAAGAGATGAGAATACCTTGCTTTCTTTTTTGGATTGTACCTTCCGGTTATATCCTTTGTATCATGATTTTTCCATTGCCCATCTCCTGTATTTCAGATATCATTCTAGAATATATCTTCAAAACAAAGGTTAATTGACATATCACAATTTGTCAACTTATCAAGTAAACAATTTAGGCTTAGGTAAGTCACACACTAGCAAAGTATATAACTAGTCTCTCTCCTCCTAGTTCTAGACTCTTATCTCCGCCAGCGACCATATCCCTAAGCTCTGATACCAATTGTGACGCCCCCAAAATTAGGTATACATCACCCATTCTGAGTTGCCAGATACATGGTACAAAATTTAAATACAACTTTATTTATACAACTGTTAAGTTGTCGTATAGAATACCACCACAGTTAACTGTGAGTTTTAATACAAATGTATGTAACTCTCATGGTGCCTCGACCACAACCTTACAATGGTACTTTACATAAAAGTATAGTCAAAGACTGTTTTAGAAACTAAAATCTTTGGGAAGGGCTCAAGGAAACCTTCGTACATGGGAGGCCTTGCGTCTAGGTTATAATAGATATCATATGGCCACAGAATTATCCTTGGTTAATCCAATAGACCCCAAAGAAACCCGAGAAGATTACTATCATCTTCTTTCCAATGGTGAGTCTTTTCTTGACATATAACTATCTCTACTGTCTTCAAGTGAATATTATATTTTAAATCAACTCCAAGATCATATAGGTAGTGCCCGTAGATATACTCAGCAAATGGATGCGCACAACCCTGTCTTATGATAACACGAAGTTGTATGTCATTAGACATCTTGTATGATAGTGGCAAAACACCCTTCCAAAGTTGGGTTCACCTCACCGTATTTGATTCTCCAAATATAACTACTAAATGTTGTATAGAATACAACACACTTTTCTATACTGTTTAGGGAGAACCTCCACAGCTAGAGACCACTGTTCTATTCCCATGTTATTCCCGCTCGACCCGACAACACTCTTACGACAACACTCTTATTACCTGAAAGGAATTGTGAAGCAGAAAGGGTGAGCACAACTAGCCCAGTAAAGAATATCATTTGTAAAGATAATTAGATTATCAATAGCTTTCATCAATAATAAATCAGATATTTAGAATATATCGTAGATGATAAAACTTTTCAACCATAGTTGCAACGGAACGAGCAATCCATTAGAAGAGTCAAATAGACTATAAGGTCTATTATCTTCTCTATGTTAAAAGTCCACCAATAATGTTTTATCCATGTAAAATAAATCAACAGTTCCTGTCCACAATCATATGAATAATTCATAATCATAATTGTGGTTCTAAATTCTTCTTCTCAGCTAGGGCGAAGATAATTCTCATCACCTATCTTCACCTGAAACATCAAAAATCATGGTTATACCAAATCAGAATTCCTGCTCATAATCATACTAATAAATTCATCTTTGCACCACGACCAAAGATATTCATTAAAAATTCATCTTTGCACTACATGCCAAAGACATACAACTGTATTTTAGAAGAGTCAAGTAGAACATGATATCTATTATCTTCTACGCATTAAAAGTGTATAATAAATATTTTATCGCTGAGACTCAACTTAATAAATAGTCCACATCATCGAATCACCCCTGCACTACGGCCAAGGATATTCGTTAATATCACATCCAAGAATTTATATTTCATCGATGAGACTCAGCTCTATAATCAATCCATATCACTGAATTATCCATGCACTACGCCCAAAGATATTCATTATTATCACATCCATGAATTAATATTTCATCGCTGAGACTCAGCTCAATAATTAATCCACATCATCGAATCATCCCTGCACTACAGGCTAAGGATATTCATTAGTATTACGACCACGAATTATCCATGAACTACGAGCCAAAGATAATCGTGTTTTCATCAACATTCCTGATCATGCCATAAAACAATTCACCTTTGTACCCTTGGCCGAAGAGAATCCATAGCCATAATCATACCAAAAACTGTCCATCAATGCACTACGGGCCATTGAGGACTTTTTCCACATTATTTGTAAAATTACGGTCATGATTATACCAAATAATCCCTAGTCATAATCATAACAAGTCCATCTATGCACTACAGGCCACATATGACTTTCAACACAATATAAGCATGAGGATGATGATAATGATATAAGAATCAATCAACTGAGATAAAGGATAAATATTAAACATTTATAATACAATGTATCCATCGTTCAATAATAACCAAATGTTATCAATCACTTAATAATCTCATAATCTAATATCATTAATATTATAACAATATTTTAATCATTCTTAAACTTATAAACAATTTATTTCAATTGTTTACACTTTATCAAATAATGCATTTAATCATTCAAAAATGCCATACTCATAAGATTTCATAATCAATGATCAAATCCCTCATCAAAATCTACATATACCCTATATAGGATTCTCAAGCCATAAAATCCTATTTTCTAATTTTATTACTTCACATAACATATTTAATTCATTTACTCATAACTAGTTTATTTTTATGAAAAATACCAAATCAGTCTCAAAAATATTTCTTTTCTGGGATTTAGCATAATATAGTCCCATATTAAACATATATTTTTTTAGAATTTTTAAAATTAATTTATTATTTTTCATATGGCTAAAACTGCCGAATATTTAGACATTTATCATAAATTGTACTTTTGTCCAAAAATTCTGAAATTTACAAGGTATAGTCCTGTTATATACATGTACTCCCAATAAAAATTCACCAATTTTGGAGTTAACCACAAGGAGTTATAAGGGTTTACTTTTAAAATAGTATTTTCCTATAAAATCCATAACTCTTAATCTATACATCCAAAAATCGCCATTTTTGGACACAATCTAGAAAACTCATCAAATTATCATTTTAAATTTTCCAGAATTTTTTAGAGTCATAAAAATTACGAATCTGCCCCTGGCAAAAACACCTTTTTAATTAAAATACTATTCGTATGAATACGAAAAATCATTCACCATGCATGTGGTAATCCACATAGACAGGTTATTCCAACAGAATAATAAAGAATGGAATAATAGAAGGATTCACCATGCGTGCGATAGATCGCACCGGCGCGAGTTATTCCCAATGAATAATAAATAATGGAACCAGTGCAGCGTAAACGCACGCAGACACGATATTCCGACAAAATAATAAATAATGGAACCAGGTCCGGCGTAAATGCACAAACAGGATATTCCGACAGAATAATAAATAATGGAACCAGGTGTAGCGTAAACGCACAGACATGATATTCCGATAGAATAATAAAGAATGGAATATTAGAAGAATTTCACCATGTATGCGGTACTTCGCATAAACAGGTTATTCCAACATAAGGCACTTGCCATGTGAAAAGGCAAGTGGCTTGACAACTAGTGATGTGAAAAGAAAAGTGGTTTGACACCTGTAATGTGAAACGATAATTGGTTCGATGCATATAATGTGAAACGACAAGTGGTTCGACGCCTGTAATATGAAACGACAAGTGGTTTGACGACTGGTAAAGGTAATTACTATTGACGAAGGTAATTACTATTGACGAAGGTAATTACAATTGACGAAGAGACTCTTAGATGATGACATATGGGCCCCCCATAAAATAACCAAACTTACCACAAACGTCTCATAACAGACTCTTCATATACATCAAGGATTGAATAAATATTACCACAAATCATTTTATTTTTAATCAACACATATTTAATCTTTCAACAATTATTAATCATTTATAATTTGTCGTCTCAATTATTGATTTAATAATATAACATAATATACAGATGATACTGTGACAATAATTGAATCAATAATATAAGAGATATAATGTAGCAATTACTATAGCAATAATTGAGTATAGCTAAGTGACTTCTCACGTAAGCATCAATAATCAATACCGTGTGCTACTATGCAACCACGTGTATTACTGTACTTTTACTACAGGGTAGTTCAACAGTTTTAACGGTAACACCTCCGTCGTTATTTTTATAGAAAGATAATTTTGTCGTTTTTTAACTACGACAATACTTCCGTTGTGGGGTCCACCAATGATTGAGCCGTCGTACGAATATTCCCCGACAAAAAGAATATTCCCCGACCAAACGAATATTTTATAACAACTTGCTTACTTTGCAAAATTTATAAATATTACCCATGACTATAACATTATATCAAATTTATTCCATAATATTCAAAAATAATATTTATAGAAAATTCATCTTTATTTATAAAAGTTGGGGTCTTCCACAGGATATTCCGACAGAATAATAAAGAACGGAATATTAGAAGAATTTCACCATGTATATGGTACTTCGCATAAACAGGTTATTCCAACATAATAATAAAGAATGGAATAACAGAAGAATTTCACCAAGTATAGGGTAGTCCGCATATACAGGTTATTCCAATAGAATAATAAATAATAATAATATCCTTTACGAGTACGACAATTATATCCCATACCTTAAAAAGAAAAGTATTCCGACTGGTAGGGCAGGAATATATTTGAAGAAAACTTGCACTACGCTCAAAGCTTTCTTAAACTCTAAAGAAATATGCTCAAGATTATAGAAGAAGAACTCTCTCTATAGTTTTTCTCTCTAGAGTTTCAGTGAATTCGTAAGAAATAATGGAGGAATGAGCTTCTATTTATAGAAAAATGGACAGCATAGTAACTAACTCATGAACGGTCTAGATTGATTTACTTTAATTTGACGGTCCATATTTAAAGCAAAATCTTTTAAATAAAATATAATATATTCTATTTATAATCTACTAAAATGAATAACTTTATAAAAGATTTTACTATGTAAACACTATGCAGGCACTATGTAAACACTATGCATAATAAAATATAATATATTCAATTTATAGAATAACTTTATAAAAGTATTCTGTTTTATATAAAATGATTTTACTATGCAAAACACTATGCATAATAGAATATAATATATTCTATTTATAGAATAACTTTATAAAAGTATTACATTTTTTATATAAAAAGCTTTTACATTTTATTACATTAATAATACCAATAAAACAAAACTGAGTGACTTATCACATAAGCATCAATAATCAATACCATGCTATTTACCAAAATAGAAAAAAAAAATTGAATACTTTTATTTCATAAAATTCGGGATCTCACATTAGGAATGATGGAAAGATAAGAACTTCTTTGAAGAGAAGTTGAGAAGAAAAGTAAGCTAAAATTTCGAGGGCGAAATTCTGTGAAGAAGTGGTGAATGTGATAACCCGGGTATGGGTATGGTTTGAGGAAATTCCGAGGACATAATTTTTATAAGGGGGGAAAGATGTGACAACCCGAAAATCCGGATTGTCCAGAAATTAAGATTTTAAAAATTAGTTATTAATAAAATGAATTTTTATTAATACTATTCTATGCTATGTGTTTATTAATCGTTCTATAACCTAGGATGATTATAAGTCGGGAGGATTCTGGCTACGAGCTAGATTGAACGAGTAAGAATTTTCAAGACGAAAATAAAAGTTTTTCGGGAATAAAATATTTTCGGGGAAAAAGATGAAATAGGCACTATTCATCCGTTTCTGCTCGGAGATTTATTTTGAAATTCCGAGAAGTTATTGATTACGTAAAATCTTGAGGCGTGATGGAATATTCAATAATATTTTCGAGTTATGGCAAAAGCGAAGTTTTTGCTGCGACTCAAAAACACGAGGGTTAGAAAAAGTGAGTTCCTCGAATGTAATGAGTACGTATAATAACTAGGATTATTATGCGTGAGAAATACGAGTATGATACGAGTTATTATACGAGTATAGAAAGAAGAATAGTACGACGTATAATACGAACATCGTACGAGTTAAATACAAAGAGAATACGAGAATGGAATGCGGAGAATACGATTAGTCTTAATGGACTTTGTGTTCATGAACTTTGTAGAAACCAATTGGACTTGGATTATGTCAAGCCCAATGATTTGTGAAATCAAGCCCAAGATAGGCCTAATAAGAATTAGGGTTAAAGCCCAAACCAAGAAAAGAAACCACGGATCGAACCGATGGGTAAACGGATGGGTAAGAACCATTGGGGCAACCCATGGGGTGACCCATGGGCATGGGGTGACCACTTGGCCACCAAGTAAGGTGGTGGCCAAGTTAACTTGGTGGCTAAGATGTGGAGGAGGTGGGAATAGTAACTTTAGGGGCAAAATGACTAAAATGCCCCTAACCTTGGTTTTCTATAAATAGAAAGCTTAAGTTCATTATTTTGAGCTTTTGAAAATCCTACTCTTTGAGAGAGAAAGAGAGAGGCTTCGAATGGAAGAAGAGAGGAAGAGGAATGAGGAAAAGCTAGCTCGATTACATGCTTTGTCCGACGGAAGGAGATTAAAGAAGAACAGTAATCCGAACACTAATTTCTTCTAAATTTTCTTTAAGTTTTTATGTTCAAAAACATAAATTAATGAAGATAAGAAGTAGATTAAGTTAGAAATGATTTCATATTGGTTGAAATCGTAAGAAAATGAGGAAATAAAAATAAGAAATTTAGTTTATAAATTTCTTAAGCAAGTATAAGATTCGTGAGGATTTTGAGCGATCCGAAAGAATATGAACGAGTAAGTGAATTAGGTAAGGAATGATGTTCTATAACATCAAATTCCAAGAAAAAGTGAAATCGTAATCCAAAATATCGATTTAAATGAAGAACAAACGAAGAACGCGAAGAACACGAAGAACGTTGTTGATGGACAAATTTATAACCATCGTAGTGTAATTGTTGTTGATGGACAAATTTAAAACCATCGTAGTGTAATTGTTGTTGATGGACAAGTTTAAAACCATCGAGTATAAGTTAGATGCTTATTGCTTAGTTAGGAACGTTAGAAACGTTCATGAAGAACAGATTAAAACTAAGCTATAACGAAGTTATGGCGAAAATTTTGTAAAAGAAGAATGAAAATTTAAAAGTTAGTAAATGAAGCGAATCGTGTAGGGTTTCATAAGAAAGTAAGAGAACATAGAAAATGTGAGTCGTGGACTCAAGAACGAACGAATTCCGAGTTCGGATGACCAAATTACGGACGAACGAACAAAGAATGTTAAAAACGTTAAAATGAACGAAGTATGAAGATTAAGCCAATTGAATGGCATGTTAACGGATTCAGAACAAAGTTCTATCCGAGGGTAATCAAAGTACGTAAGATAAGGAAGAAAATGGCTTTGGAACGACCTCGTTTCGAGTTATAACGAAGAAGTTATGAGATTTCGAAATTAGCGTCTCAAGCTTGTAAAAGGCTTAGAAAAATTTTCTAGGTTTCATGCTCGGCATGTGCATGTGACGAGTTGTGCACTTGAGGCCGATACCAGCCTTGTGTAGCGTAATAGTGTCCGAACACCTTTGCAAGAGCTTCGTCGCAATATGAACCATAGTACAATTTATGGCACCGCAATGCCATGTACAGTACGAAAATCTTCTAGAGTGTGGCAGCAATGCTGCCCATTATAAAATAAGGACTTCATGCCATGGCCATCTCGGAAGAGAGAGAGAGATAGGTCGGCCACACGGTAGCGAGAGGAAAGGAAGGGCAATTGTTTATATATATTCTGAAATGATTATATATTTCTTTGAGATATGAATATCTTTGGCCCGTAGTGCAAAGATGACTTATTGATGAATATCTTTGGTCCATAGTGCAAAGATGAATTATTGATGAATATCTTTGGCATGTAGTGCAAAGATGGTCTGTTGATGAATATCTTTGGCCCGTAGTGCAAAGATGAATTTATTAGTATGATTATGAACATGAACTGTGATTTAGTATAACCATGATCTTTGATGTTTTAGGTGATGAAAATTATCTTTGTCCTGGATGAGAATAGGAATTTAGAACAACAATTACGATTATGAGTTATATATGTGATTGTGGACAGGAATTGTTGATTGATGTTACAGGGATAAAACATTGTTAGTGGACTTTTAACGTGGAGAAGATAATATACTTTATAGTCTATTTGACTCTTCTAACGGATTGCTCGTTCCGCTGCAACTATGGTTGAAAAGTTTTATCATCTACCATATGTTCTAAATCTCTGATTTATTACTGATGAAGGCTATTGATAATTTAATTATCTTTAGTCATAATATTGTTTACTGGGCTAGTTGTACTCACCCTTTTGCTTCATAATTCCTTTTCAGGTAATAAGAGTGTAGCTGGGTCGAGCGAGGGTAACGGGGAAATAGAACGGTGGTCTCTAGCTGTGGAGGTTCTCCATAAGCAGTATAGAAAGGTGTTGTATACATCATTCAGTCAAGAAATGGGGTCCACCAACACACAAAACATGTGTTAATCATTTAATGCAACAAAAATACTCTTCCTCCTCATATACTCATATATCCCACATTCATTGTAAAAATATCATCATTATTACATTATAATAATATAATAAAATATTATTTTATCAGAAAAGATAAAATATCAATTTTTAACAATTGTCACTTTAAAAATTTTCTCCATCTATATCCACATAAAATCAATATTTTCCTCATCATATAAATCAATAATGAATTATTCACAAATAATATTACAGAATCACAATAATGACAACCAGGCAGTTCCTAGGAAAGATGGGGCTTTCCAATAAAAATTTCTCCTTACTGGCGCGCAATTAGGTGACCAAACCTCTCCTTAGACAAAACTATCTAGACATTGCCAATAATGCTATCTAATAATATTATTCAAATAATATGAATTATTGATTTGATAATGGAAAATACTATGCAGTGATAATTAAAACAATAATAATATAAAATATCAACGCAGTAATTATTGAATCAAAAATAAAATATTGAACATTAATTACTATAACAATTATTGAGTAGTGCCTTTTTACGTAAGAATCACTAATTGGTGCAATACTGGTGTCTCTTGTAACAACAACGTATTATTCGTGTGTTTTAACTACCGGGTATTCCAACAATGATTAATCTTGAATAACTACGCCAGTTATTTGTAAATAACTTATACTTATCGTTTTCTTCATCCAATCGTTTTTACATTATGGGGCCCATAAAGGTTTATGCTGTAGTCGTATGAATATTCCCAGAAGCGGTGAAGAATATTCCACGACCAAACGAATATTTCCGACAACAACAATGAGTATTTTATAACCACTTGCTTATTTTAAAAAAATTCATATATCACCCTTAACTTTAAACTTTTATCAATTTAACCATTTACTGAATAGTAATTATAAGAAAAATTGAATACTTTTATTTCATAAAATTCGGGGTCTTACAATCTCCCCTCCTTAAGAAATTTCGTCCCCGAAATTTACGTACTGCATTTCAAAGAGTTGAGAATACCTTGCTTTAATTTGATTCCATCTTCTCTCGTCATCATGATTTCTCCATTGCTCATCTCCTGTATTTTAGAGATATCATTCTAGAATACAACTTCAAAACAAGGGTTAATTGAACAAATTAACATATCACAGAATATCCCGATATTATGACTGACCAACAAATAAGCTTAGGTAAGACACACTAGCGAAGGATTTACTCATCTCTCCCCTCCTAGTTATATTCCCCTATCTCAAAATCGGAGACCATATCCTAAGCTCGATACCAACCGTGACAACCCCAAAATAGGTCCATTCCATCCAACCCATTCTCGAGTGCGCCAAATACATGGTACGGAAAATAACTACAACTTTATTAATACAATTATTGTGCAAGATATCGACAACACTTAAACCGTGAGTTTAAATACAAATATAGACCAATCAGTGACTCATGTCCCAACCTTGGACATCACCTCATAATGACACCTTACATAAAGGTATAGTCGAAAACTATTTTAGAAACTAAAATCCTTGGGAAGTGCTCAAGAAACCTTACCTTCGTATATAGGAGGCCATGCGTTTAGGTTATGATAGATATCATATGGCCACGAATTATCCTTGGTTGATTGAATAGACCCCAAAGAAAAATGAGAAAATTACTATCATATTCTTCCCAATGGTGAGTCTTCTCTTGACATATCATTATCTCTACTGTCTTTAATTGGGTATTATACTCCAAACAAACACCAAGATTATATAGGTACTGCTTGTAAATATACTCAGCAAGTGGATGAGCACAAACCTGTCTTATGATGACATGAGGTTGTATGTCATTAGACATCTTGTATGATAGTGGAAAAACACCCTTCCAAGTTAAATTCACCGCACCCTCAACATCTATAGACCACCGTTCTATTCCCATGTTATTCCCCGCTTGTCCCAGCTACACTTTTATTACCTGAAAGGAATTGTGAAGCAAAAGGGTAATCACCTGTCCACAATCACATGTATAACTCATAATCGTAATTGTTGTTCTAAATTCCTACGCTCATCCAAGACGAAGATAATTTTCATCACCTGTCTTTATCTGAAACATCAAAGATCATGGTTATACCAAATCAAAGTTCATGTTCATAATCATACTAATAAATTCATCTTTGTACTACGGGCCAAAGATATTCATCAACAGTTCATCTTTACACTACTGGCCAACGATATTCAACAACCGTTCATCTTTGCACTATAAGCCAAAGATATTCAACAACAAATCATCTTTGCACTATAGGCCAAAGATATTAATATCTCGAAGAAATATATAATCATTTCAGAATTTACATAAACAATAATTATAACCATGTTGATCAATTCACCTTTGCACTTAAGTTAAAGATATTCAATTATAAATTCAATGGTCATGATCATACCAGTCACAATTCAACTTTTCACTACTGGCCAAAGAGAACCCTAGTCATGATCATACCAATAATCTACCCATCTTTACACTCCAGTGAAAGAGAATTTCAACATCAGGGTTATAAAAATGTTATATATGATAATAAAATCAATACATAGTTTTAATCTCCAGAATAATATTCATAAATTGAATATTCGTTTGGTCGTGGAATATTCTTCTTTGTCGGAATATTAAATGCACGGTAGCAAATTGTGTGGGCCCCATAACAAAAAGCGATTGGATGTAGAAAATGACAAGTATAAGTTGTTTATAAATAATGGCGCTAGATTTATTACTGCATTATCTTGTTGGAATACCCGGTGGTTAAAACACGATGTCTGCTGTTGTTGCCGATGCACGGTATTGCACCAATTATTGATTCTTATATAAGAAAGAACTACTCAATAATTGTTACAGTAATTACTGCTCAATATTTTATTTTATTGATTCAATAATTGCTACGTTGATATTTTATATTATTGTTGTTTTAATAATTGTCACTACACAGTATTTTTCATTATCGAAGCAATAATTCATATTATCTGAATAATATTATTAGATAACATTATTGGCAATGTCTAGAAAGTTCTGTCTAAGGAGATGTTTGGTCACCTAATTGCACGCCAGTAAGGAGAGATCCTTATTGGAAAACCCCCTCTTTTCTAGGAATGGCCTGGTTACCAGTACTGTGATTCTGTAATATTATTTGTGAATAATTAATTATTGATTTATATGATGAGGAAAATATTGATTTTATGTGGATATAGATGGAGAAAATTTTAATGTGACAATTGTTGAAAATTAATATTTTATCTTTTTCTGATAAAATAATTCATTTAAATATATTATTATATTTTAATAATATAATAATAGTGATATTTTTACAATGAATGAGGGATATATGAGTATATGAGGAGAAAGAATATTTTTGTTGCATTAAAGGATTAACACATATTTTGTGTGTCAGTGGACCCCATTTCTTGACTGAAAGTTGATTATAGCCTGTAAAATCGCCCGTTTGTGGATATCGGTCAATTTCTCTTTGGAATTTGGAAAAACTTAAACTTACAAAGTTGTTAAGAATGAAATTTCCTATGGAAAGGACATGTGGTTTGAATTTTTCTAACAAAAGGGCTATTTATTATGAATTATTGAAGTTCGGAAGTTCCGAAATAATTGATTTTTGGAAGTTTTAATTATTTATTTTATGAAAAACGATTTTCTTACCTTTTTTCTAGAAGATTGGCATGTGGGAAATGCTAAGATCTGATTTCAAAGGTGGGCTTGAAAATTTATATATATATATATATATATTAATATTATATTAAATTTTCTGCTTTGGTGTTCTGAGCAATTTCCAATAAATAGGGTGCTTAGGTTAGAATTGAAAATAACACCAGAAACTAAAGATTTCTCTCTCTTTCTCTCTCTATAATATCGAGTGTATTTTTGTGAGTATTTTAGTACTTTGAGTATTGTTATACGGTGCAAGTTCTTTCAGCACTATATCCAGTATTCCAGTCAGAAGTACTATCGTTTTGAGGTAAGGGAGATTATTTTCTTCATAAATGATATTATTTCTTCAATATCATTATGCCGAAATATTGGTTTGAACTTTTTATCAAATTCGGAACTTTTTCATGTCGGGGTTACTATTCACGAGTTACTATTCATGAGTTAATATTCACGAGTTACTATTCACGAAGCATGATGATATTTTTTGTGAAATTTCTATCTTTTGGTGTCGGAATTACTATTCACGTATACGGCACTATTCACAAATACGACATTATTCACAGAAAAATTAAGTTTTCTTCTATGTGTCCAAGATTGTCTATTATAATTCCTATCTTTGATTGGATCTATGTTTTGGTCTTCATTCTTGAATTTTACTCCACTCTAGTTATTTATGATGTATTTTTGAACTTGGGTTGTTTAAAGTACGAATCCTTAATATTTGTTCTTTTGTTTCACTGGATTCGTTTTCTTTAAAATATTTTTCATCATCCTCAGTCCTAAATGATGATATAACTGAATATCTTTGGCCTGTAGTGCAAAGATGAATGATTTTATGATGAATATCTTTGGCCCGTAGTGCAAAGATGAACAGGTGTTGAGATGAACATGGCCGATTGATTAATATCTTTGGCCTGTAGTGCAAAGATGACTATTTGATTCAAGATGTATATTGATTGATGTTACAGGGATAAAATATTGATGATGGACTTTTAAATTCATAGATGATAGTAGATATCATTCTCTACTTAACTCTTCTAATAAATTATTGTTTCCGCTGCAGTTGTTGATCTAAAACTTGTTGTCTATTGTATTCTATCAGATTTTTCCCTGTTGAGGACTAACAATAATTTGTTGTACATTATCTTAGTCATAATATTCTTTACTGGGCTAGTTGAGCTCACCCTTTTCCTTTTTGTTCCATTTTTCTCCTCAGGAGAGCGAGAATATAACGGGAACTAGTCGGGTGTGAAGTGATGGTTCAAGACAGTGGTTTTAGTAGTCCTCACTATTTTGTAAAATACTGTATCCATAATTGTAATGAGGACTTTATTTGGGTGTAGATATTGTCTAGAAGACAATATTTGTATTTAAACTCACAGTATATGTATTGTCGTATTTTACACGACAATTGTAATAATGAAGTTGTAGTTGTTTCTGTACCATGTATTTGGCGACTCAGAATGGGTTGTGGATTAGACCTATTTTGGGGGCGTCACACACTGTGACGTCCCCAAAATAGGTCCAATCCATCCAACCTATTCTGAGTCGCCAAATACATGGTACAGAAACAACTACAACTTTATTACTACAATTGTCGTGCAAAATACAACAACACATATACTGTGAGTTTTAATACCAACTATGACTCGTGTCCCAACAATGGACAGCACCTCACAGTGATGCCTTACATAAAGGTACAATCTAGAACTGTTTTAGAAATTAAAATCTTTAGGAAGTGCTCAAGGAAACCTTTGTACATGGGAGGCCATGCATCTAGGTTATGATAGATATCATATGCCCACAGAATTATCCTTGGTTGACCCAATAGACCCCAAAGAAAAACGAGAAGATTACTATCATCTTCTTTCCAATGGTGAGTCTTCTCTTGACATATAACTATCTCCACCGTCTACAATTGAACATTATGTTTCAAATAAACTCCAAGATCATATAGGTAGTGCTTGTAGATATACTCAGCGAGTGGATTTGCACAACCCTGTCTTATGATAACGCGAGGTTGTATGTCATTAGACATCTTGTATGATAGTGACAAAACACCCTTCCAAAGTTGGGTTCGCCTCACCCTATTGTTGTTCACCAAAATCAATTATTAAGTGACGTATAATATACAACACACACATCTTAGGTCCTCAATACAATTATATATTGTATGTCATGTCGTTTTATAATGTGTTGAGAAACTTTGACAGACCCGAACTATCACACTATTCCCCTGTTATCTTCGCTCGACCCAGCTACACTCTTATTACCTGAAAGGAATTATGAAGCAAAAAAGGGTGAGCACAACTAGCCTAGTAAAGAATATCATGACTAAAGATAATTACATTATCAATAGACTTCATCAGTAATAAATCAGAGATTTAGAACATATGGTAGATAATAAAATTTTCAACCATAGTTACAGCGGAACGAGCAATCCATTTGAAGAGTCAAATAGACCAAAAAGTCTATTATCTTCTCCACATTAAAAGTCCACCAATAATGTTTTATCCCTGTAACATCAATCAACAGTTCCTTTCCACAATCATATGAATAACTCATAAGCATAATTGTGATTCTAAATTCCTCTTCGCATCCAAGACGAAGATAATTTTCATCACCTGTCTTTACCTGAAACATCAAAGATCATGGTTATACCAAATCACAGTTCCTGTTCATAATCATACTAATAAATTCATATTTGCACCACGGGCCAAAGATATTCATCAACAGTTCATCTTTGCACTACATGCCAAAGATATTCAACAACAAGTCATCTTTGCACTACATGCCAAAGATATTCAACAACGGGTCATCTTTACACTACGAACCAAAGATGTTCATTAATAATTGATCTTTGCACTACATGCCAAAGATATTCATATCTCAAAGAAATACATAATCATTTCAGAATTTATATAAACCATAATTATAACCATATATGTTGATCAATTCACCTTTGCACTTAAGCTAAAGATATTCAATTATAAATTCAATGGTCATGATCATACCAGTCAACAATTCAACTTTGCACTACTGGCCAAAGAGAACCTATAGTCACGATCATACCAATAATCTACCCATCTTTACACTCAAGTCAAACAGAAATATCATCATTAGGGTTATAAGAATGTTATATATGATAATAAAAACAATATAATCAACATATAGATTTAATCTCAAGAGTAAGATTCATAAATCAATAATCTCATAACACCTTAACCAAAATGTTATAAATCACTTAATAATCTCATAATCTAATATTATTAACACTACCACAATATTTTAATCATTTCTTGAACTTATAAACAATTGAATTTAATTATTTATACTTTACTAATTAATGCATTTAATCATTCTAAAATGCCAAATTCATAAGTTGTTTATAAATAACTTAGTAGTTATTACCAGATTAATCTTTGTTAGAATACACGTGGTTAAAACACGATGTCTGGCGTTGTTGCACAAGATGAGCACGGTATTGCACCAATTATTGATTCTTACATAAGAAGGCACTACTCAATAAGCATTACGATGAGTTCTTGTTCAATATTTTATTTTATTGATTCAATAATTATTGCGTTGATATTTTATATTACTGTTGTTTCAATAATTGTCACTACACAGTATTTTCCATTATCGAAGCAATAATTCATATTATTTGAATAATATTATTAGAAAACATTATTGTCAATGTCTAGAAAGTTCTGTCTAAGGAGATGTTTGGTCACCTAATTGCGCGCCAGTAAGGAGAAATTCTTATTGGAAAGCCCCCTCTTTCCTGGGAACTGCATGGTTGTCAATATTATGATTCTGTAATATTATTTGTGAATAATTAATTATTGGTTTATATGATGAGGAAAATATTGATTTTATGTGGATATAGATGGAGAAAATTTTTAATGTGACAATTGTTAAAAATTGATATTTTATTTTTCTGATAAAATAATATTTTATTATATTATTATAATAGAATAATGATGAAATTTTTACAATGAATGTGGGATATATGAGTATATAAGGAGGAAGAGTATTTTTATTGCATTAAATGATTAACACATGTTTTGTGTGTCGGTGGACCCCATTTCTTGACTGAAATTTGATTATAGCCTGTAAAATCGCCCGTTTATGGATTTCGGTCAATTTTTGTTTGGAATTTGGAAAAACATTCTTCTGCAAAGTTGTAGGGAATTGAATTTCCTATAAAATTACGCGAGATTTGAATTTTCTGATAAAAGGGCTATTTATTATGAATTATTGAAGTTTTGAAGCTCCGAAATAATTGATTTTTGGAAGTTTTATTTATGTTTTAAAAGAAAAATGTTTTTTAAATGTTTTTGGACATCTTTAACATGTGCTAGATGGCTGAAATCAGATTTCAAAGTGGGCGTAGGAATTTTTTTTATATATAATATTATTATATTAAATTTTATGCTTTGGTGTTCTAAGCATTTTCTTATAAATAGGGTGCTTAGGTTAGAATTGAAAATCACACCAGAAACTAAAGATTTCTCTCTCTTTCTCTCTCTATAATATCGAGCGTATTTTGTGAGTATTTTAGTACCTCGAGTATTGCTATACGGTGCAAGTTCTTTTAGCACTATATCCGATATTCCAAATCGTAAGTACTATTCTTTTACGAGGTAAGGGAGATTATTTTCTTCATAAATGATATTATTTCTTCAATATCATTATGCCGAAATATTGGTTTGAATTTTTTATCAAATTTGAAACTTTTTCATATCGGGGTTACTATTCATGAATTACTATTCACGAGTTACTATTCACGAAGCATGATGATGTTTTTTGTGAAATTTTTATCTTTTGGTGTCGGAGTTAATATTCACGTACACAGCACTATTCACAAATACGATATTATTCACAGAAAAATTAAGTTTTCTTCTCTATGTCAAATATTGTCTGTTATGATTCCTATCTTTGATTAGATCTATGTTTTGGTCTTCATTCTTGAATTTTACTCCACTCTGGTTATTTATGAAGTATTTTTGAACTTGGGTTGTCTAAAGTACGAATCCTTAATATTTGTTCTTTTGTTTCACTGGATTCGTTTTCTTTAAAATATTTTGCATCATCCTCAGTCCTAAAAGATGAATGATTTCTGATGAATATCTTTGGCTCGTAATGCAAAGATGACCTGTTGTTGAATATCTTTGGCCTGTAGTGCAAAGATGACTTGTTAATGAATATCTTTGACCTGTAGTGCAAAGATGACTTGTTGATGAATATCTTTGGCCCGTAGTGCAAAGATGAATTTATTAGTAGGATTATGAACATGAATTGTGATTAGGTATAACCATGATCTTTGATGTTTCATGTGATGAAAATTAACATTGTCCTGGATGAGGAAAGGAATTTAGAACTACAATTACGATTATGAGTTATACACGTGATTGTGGACATGAATTGTTGATTAATGTTACAGGGATAAAACATTGTTGATGGACTTTTAACATGGAGAAGATAATAGATTTTATGGTCTATTTGACTCTTCTAATGGATTGCTCGTTCATTTAAACTATGGTTGAAAAGTTTTATCATCTACCATATGTTCTAAATCTCTGATTTATTACTGTTGAAGGCTATTGATAATTTATTTATCTTTAGTCATGATATTCTTTACTGAGCTAGTTGTGCTCATCCTTTTGCTTCACAATTCCTTTCGTGTAATAAAAGTGTAGCCGGGACAAGCGAGGGAATAACGGGGGAATAGAATCTGGGTCTATAGATGTTGAGGGTGCGGTGAATTTAACTTGGAAGGGTGTTTTTCCACTATCATACAAGATGTCTAATGACATACAACCTCATGTCATCATAAGACAGGTTTGTGCTCATCCACTTGCTGAGTATATTTACAAGCAGTACCTATATAATCTTGGTGTTTGTTTGGAGTATAATACCCAATTAAAGACAGTGGAGATAATGATATGTCAAGAGAAGACTCACCATTGGGAAGAATATGATAGTAATTTTCTCATTTTTCTTTGGGGTCTATTGGGTCAACCAAGGATAATTCTGTGGCCATATGATATCTATCATAACCTAAACGCATGGCCTCATATGTACAAAGGTTTACTTGAGCACTTCCCAAGGATTTTAGTTTCTAAAATAGTTTTCGACTATACCTTTATGTAAGGTGTCATTATGAGGTGATGTCCAAGGTTGGGACATGAGTCACAGTTGGTCTATATTTGTATTTAAACTCACAGTTTAAGTGTTGTCGTATCTTGCACAATAATTGTATTAATAAAGTTGTAGTTATTTTCTGTACCATGTATTTGGCGACTCAGAATGGGTTGGATGGAATGGACCTATTTTGGGGTTGTCACAGTTGGTATCAGAGCTTAGGGATATGGTCTCTGACGGAGATAGGGGAATATAACTAGGAGGGGAGAGATGAGTAAATCCTTCGCTAGTGTGTCTTACCTAAGCTTATTTGTTGGTCACTATAATATCGGGATATTACGTGATATGTTAATTTGTTCAATTAACCCTTGTTTTGAAGTTGTATTCTAGAATGATATCTCAAATACGAGGAGATGAGCAATGGAGAAATCATGATGACAGGAGAAGATGGAATCGAAATTAAAGCAAGGTATTCTCAACTCTTTGAAATACCGAGTGCACGTAAATTTAGGGACGAAATTTCATAAGGAGGGAGATTGTAAGACCCCGAATTTTATGAAATAAAAGTATTCAATTTTTCTTATAATTACTATTCAGTAAATGGTTAAATTGATAAAAGTTTAAAGTTAAGGGTGATATATGAATTTTTTTTAAAATAAGCAAGTGGTTATAAAATACTCATTGTTGTGGAAATATTCGTTTGGTGCGTGGAATATTCTTCCCGCAATTGAATAATATTCATACGACGGCGCATCCTTTTGTGGGCCCCATAACAGAAAACGATTGGATGAAGAAAACGATAAGTATAAGTTATTTACAAATAACGGCGTAGTTGTTACCGTTAATACTATTGGAATACCCGGTAGTTAAAACACAGTAATACACGTTGTTGCACAGTAGCACACGGTATTGCACCAATTAGTGATTCTTACGTAAAAAGGCACTACTCAATAATTGTTATAGTAATTAATGTTCAATATTTTATTTTTGATTCAATAATTGCTGCGTTGATATTTTATATTATTATTGTTTTAATTATCACTGCATAGTATTTTCCATTATCAAATCAATAATTCATATTATTTGAATAATATTATTAGATAGCATTATTGGCAATGTCTAGATAGTTTTGTCTAAGGAGAGGTTTGGTCACCTAATTGCGTGCCAGTAAGGAGAAATTCTTATTGGAAAGCCCCATCTTTCCTAGGAACTGCCTGATTGTCATTATTGTGATTCTGTAATATTATTTGTGAATAATTCATTATTGATTTATATGATGAGGAAAATATTGATTTTATGTGGATATAGATGGAGAAAATTTTTAAAGTGACAATTGTTAAAAATTGATATTTTATCTTTTCTGATAAAATAATATTTTATTATATTATTATAATGTAATAATGATGATATTTTTACAATGAATGTGGGATATATGAGTATATGAGGAGGAAGAGTATTTTGTTGCATTAAATGATTAACACATGTTTTGTGTGTTGGTGGACCCCATTTCTTGGTTGAATGATGTATACAACACCTTTCTATACTTGCTTATGGAGAACCTCCATGACTAGAGACCACCGCTTCTATTTCCCCGTTACCCTCGCTCGACCCAGCTACACTCTTATTACCTGAAAAGGAATAATGAAGCAAAAGGGTGAGTACAACTAGCCCAGTAAACAATATCATGACTAAAGATAATTAAATTATCAATAGCCTTCATCAGTAATAAATCAGAGATTTAGAACATATGGTAGATGATAAAACTTTTCAACCATAGTTGCAGCGGAACGAGCAATCCCTTAGAAGAGTCAAATAGACCATAAAGTCTACTATCTTCTCCACATTAAAAGTCCACCAACAGTGTTTTATCCCTGTACATAAATTAACAGTTCCTGTCCACATTCATGTTTATAGCTCATAATCATATTTGTGGTTCTAAATTCCTCTTCTCATCAAAGACAAACATAATTTTCATCACTTGTCTTTACCTGAAACATCAAAGATCATGGTTATACCAAATCATAGTTCCTGTTCATAATCATACTAATAATTTCATCTTTACACTACGGGCCAAAGATATTCATCAACAAGTCATCTTTGCACTACGAGCCAAAGATATTCAAAATGATCATCTTTGCACTCACGTGCCAAAGATATTCAACAATGAGATCATCTTTGCACTTTCTGAGCCAAAGATATTCAAAATATGTCATCTTTGCACTACTACCCAAAGATATTCAAAATAGGTCATCTTTTGCACTCACGGGCCAAAGATATTCATCAACAATTCATCTTTGCACTCTGAAGCCAAAGATATTCCTCAATAGTTCATATTTGCACTACTCTGGGCCAAATATATTCATCAACAGATTCATATTTGCTCTTCTGTGCCAAATATATTAATATCTCAAAGAAATATATAATCATTTCGAATTTATATAAACAATAATTATAACCATATTGATCATTTCACCTTTGCACTTAAGCTAAAGATATTCAATTATAAATTCTATGGTCATGATCATACCAGTCAACAATTCAACTTTGCACTACCGGCCAAAGGGAACCCATAGTCATGATTATACCAAAAATGTACCCATCTTTACACTCAAGTCAAAGAGAAATATCATCATTAGGGTTATAAAAATGTTATATATAATAGTAAAATCAATATAATCAAAACATCTAGATTTAATCTTAAGAGTAATATTCATAAATCAACTATAATTTGGTTAGAAAAAGAAACCAATTTTATGATGAATAGTAACTCGTGAATAGTAACCTATGAATGGTAACTTCGTGAATAGTAACTCATGAATAGTAACTCATGAATAGTAAACCCGACACAAAAAGATAGAAATTCCATAATAAAATCCATACCAATATTTCGGTATAATGATATTGAAATAACATTTCTTAAACTTATAAACAATTTATTTTAATTGTTTACAATTTACTAAATAATGCATTTAATCATCCTAAAATTCCAAACTCATAAGATTTCATCACCAATAACCAAAACCCTCATTAAAAATCTGCATATACCTCATATAGGATTCTCAAGCCATAAAATCCTATTTTCCAATTTTCTTACTTCACATAACATATTTAATTCATTTTCTCATAACTAGTCCGTTTTCATGAAAAATACCGAATCAGTACAAACAAATTTTCTTTTCTGAGATTTAGTAGAATATAGTCCCATATTGAACATATATTTTTCTCAGAATTTTTAAAAATCATTTACTATTTTTTCATATAGCCAAAACAACCGAATATTTAGATATTTATCAAAAATTAAAATTTTCTCCAAAAATTCCGAAATTTACAGAGTATACTTCTACCATATACATGTACTCCCAATAAAAATTTCACCAATTTTGGAGTTAACCACAAAGAGTTATAAGGGTTTACTTTTAAAATAGTCTTTTCTCATAAAATTCATAAGTCATAATCTATACATCCAAAAATCCCCATTTTTGGACACAATCTAGAAAACACATCAAATAATCATTTCAAATTTTTCCAGAATTTTTGAAGGTCAGAAAAATTACGAAACTGAAAAACATAACAACCCTTAAAATCCCTTACTATCCCTTATCTCAAAAGAGCAGTACTTCTAACAGGATATCGGATATGATGCTGAAGGAAACTTGCACTGATGAATAACAACTCACCAAGTATCTAAATACTCACAAAATGCACTCGTTAATCTAGAGAGAAAAAGAGAGAAAACTTATGAATTCTGGTGTGATTTTCAATTCTAACTTAGCCCTTTATTTATAGGAAAATGTTAGCATGCCGAAGCAGACTTGACCTGCTACCAATGGCTTTACATACTACTATTGCCACCCACCACATTTGAAATAAAATTCAGCATATTTCTTCACCAACCACAAGTGGGGCCCACTCAATTCTAGAATTTTCCACCAAAATCATTTATAAACCTAATTTTTGAATCAGTCACCTCTTAAAATTCATAACAAATCATACGTTCATTTTTAACGGTTTAAAATTTGTGGACATATACTCAACGTATATATGTTTAACATATCCAAAAATCACAACGATCCAACGGTCGGATTAAAAATTATAACTCACACTATAAAGTTGTAAGAACACTGATTTGATCTTTTAATACCTCTAATCCGACAAAATACTGATAAAATACCTCAACATTAATTCCTTCATTTATAACCACATAAATAAATCCATTATTTATATCCAAATCAAATAAATATTTCATTATCATATAAATTAATAATTAATTATTCACAAATAATATTACAGAATCACAATAATGACAACTAGGCAGTTCCCAAGAAAGAGGGGGCTTTCTGATAAGGATTTCTCCTTACTAGCGCCCAATTAGGTGACCAAACCTCTCCTTGACAGAACTTTCTAGACACTGCCAATAATTCTATCTAATAATATTATTCAAATAATATGAATTATTGATCTGATAATGGAGATACTGTGCAGTGACAATTATTGAAACAACAGTAATATAAAATATCAACGCAGCAATTATTGATTCAATAAAATAAAATATTGAACAGTAATTACTGTAACAATTATTGAGTAGTGCCTTCTCACGTAAGAATAAATAATTGAAAAAAATTAATGTGCAATACCGTGTGCTACTATTCAACTACGCGTATTACTTTATTTTAACCACCAGATATTCTAACAGTGTTAACGGTAACGATTACGCCGTTATTTATAAAACTCAATTTTTGTCGTTTTCTTCATTCGATAGTTATTCTGTTATGGGGCCCATAAATCGTTGAGTCGTCGTATGAATATTCCCCGATAGAAAGAATATTCCACGACCAAACGAATATTCCCCGACAAATGAATATTTTATAACCACTTGCGTATTATGAAAAAAAATTCATATATCACCCTTAACTTTAACTTTTTATCAATTTAACCATTTACTGAATAATAATTATAAGAAAAATTGAATACTTTTATTTCATAAAATTTGGAGTCTTACAATCTCCCCTCCTTATGAAATTTTGTCCCCGAAATTTACGTACCTGGTATTTCAAAGAGTTGAGAATACCTTGCTTCCATCTTCCCTGTCCTCATGATTTCTCCATTGCTCATCTCCTGTATTTCAGATATCATTCTAGAATACAGGTTCAAAATAAGGGTTAATTGAACAAATTAACAGATCACATAATATCCCGATATTATGACTGACCAACAAATAAGCTTAGGTAGGACACACTAGTGAAGGATTTACTCATCTCTCCCCTCCTAGTTCTATTCCTCGATCTCCGCCAGAGACCATATCCCTAAGCTCTGATACCGACTGTGACAACCCCAAAATAAGTCCATTCCATCCAACCCATTCTGAGTCACCAAATACATGGTACATAAAACAACTACAACTTTATTACAACAATTGTCATGCAAAATACAACAACTCATGTGTTGTGAGTTTTGATACAAATATATATATCAACTGTGACTCTTGACACCAACTTGGGTAGCACGTCACCATGACATCTTACATAAAGGTATAGTCAAAAATTGTTTTAGAAATTAAAATCTTTGGGAAGTGCTCAAGGAAACCTTCGTACATGGGAGGCCATGCGTCTAGGTTATGATAGATATCATATGGCCACAGAATTATCCTTGGTTGACCCAATAGACCCCAAAGAAAAACGAGAAGATTACTATCATATTCTTTTCAATGGTGAGTCTTCTCTTAACATATCATTATCTCCACTGTCTCTAATTGAGAGTTATAGTTCAACCAAACACCAAGATTATATAGGTAGTGCTCGTAGATATACTCAGCAAGTGGATGAGCACAACCCTGTCTTATGATTATACGAGGTTGTATGTCATTAGACATCTTGTATAATAGTGGCAAAACACCCTTCTAACGTTGGGTTCGCCTCGCCCTATTTGATTCACCAAATATAACTACTAAATGATGTATACAACACCTTTCTATACCGCTAGGAGAACCTCCACAACTAGAGACCACTGTTCTATTCCCCGTTACCCTCGCTCAAACCCAAATACACTCTTATTACTTCGAAAAGGAATTGTGAAGCAAAAGGGTGAGCACAACTAGCCCAAAAAGAATATCATGACTAAAGATAATTAAATTATCAATATCCTTTATCGAATAAATCGTAGATTTAGAACATATGGTAGATGATAAAACTTTTCAGCCATAGTTACAGCGGAACGAGCAATCCATTAGAAGAGTCAAATAGACCATAAAGTCTACTATCTTCTCCACATTAAAAGTCCACCAACAGTGTTTTATCCCTGTAACATAAATCAACAGTTCCTGTCCACATTCATGTGAATAACTCATAATCATATTTGTGGTTCTAAATTCCTCTTCTCATCCAAGACAAAGATAATTTTCATCACTTGTCTTTACCTAAAACATCAAAGATTATGGTTATACCAAATCACAGTTCCTATTCATAATCATACTAATAAATTCATCTTTGCACTACGGGCCAAAGATATTCATCAACAAGTCGTCTTTGCACTACAAGCTAAAGATATTCAAAAATAGGTCATCTTTGCACTACAGGCCAAAGATATTCAACAACAGATCATCTTTGCACTACAGGCCAAAGATATTCAAAATATGTCATCTTTGCACTACGACCCAAAGATATTCAAAAACATGTCATCTTTACACTACGGGCCAAAGATATTCACCAACAATTCATCTTTGCACTGTAGGCTAAAGATATTCCTCAACAGTTCATATTTGCACTACAGGCCAAATATATTCATCAACGGTTCATATTTGCACTACAGGCCAAATATATTAATATCTCAAAGAAATATATAATCATTTCAGAATTTATATAAACAATAATTATAACCATGTTGATCATTTTACCTTTGCACTTAAGCTAAAGATATTAAATTATAAATTCAATGGTCATGATCATACCAGTCAACAGTTGAACTTTGCACTACTGGCCAAAGGAAACCCATAGTCATGATCATACCAAAAATCTACCCATCTTTACACTCAAGTCAAAGAGAAATATCATCATTAGGGTTATAAAAATGTTATATATAATAGTAAAATCAATATAATCAAAACATCTAGATTTAATCTCAAGAGTAATATTCATATATCAACCATAATTTGGTTAGAAAAAGAAACCAATTTTGTCATGAATAGTAACTAATGAATAGTAACTTCGTGAATAGTAATTCATGAATAGTAACTCGTGAATAGTAACTCATGAATAGTAAACCCGACACAAAAAGGTAGAAATTCCACAATAAAATCCATACCAATATTTTGGTATAATGATATTGAAATAACATTTCTTAAACTTATAAACAATTTATTTTAATTGTTTACACTTTACTAAATAATGCATTTAATCATCCTAAAATTCCAAACTCATAAGATTTCATCACCAATAACCAAAACACTCATAAAAAATCTGCATATACATCACATAGGATTCTCAAGCCATAAAATCCTATTTTCCAATTTTCTTACTTCACATAACTAGTCCATTTTCATGAAAAATACTGAATCAGTACAAAAAAATTTCTTTTCTGAGATTTAGTAGACTATAGTCCCATATTGAACATATATTTTTCTCAGAATTTTTAAAAATCATTTAATATTTTTCATATGGCCAATACAGCCAAATATTTAGATATTTATAAAAAATTATACTTTTATCCAAAATTCCAAAATTTACAGAGTATACTTCTATCATATACATGTACTCCCAATAAAAATTTCACCAACTTTGGAGTTAACAACAAGGAGTTATAAGGGTTTACTTTTAAAATAGTTTTTTCTCATAAAATTCATAACTCATAATCTATACATCCAAAAATCGCCATTTTTGGACACAATCTAGAAAACTCATCAAATTATCATTTCAATTTTTTCCAGAATTTTTGAAGGTCAGAAAAATTACGAAACTGAAAAACATAACAACCCTTAAAATCCCTTACTATCCTTTATCTCAAAAGAGCAGTACTTCTAACTGGATATCGGATATGACGCTGAAAGAAACTTGCACTAATGAATAGCAATTCACCAAGTATCTAAATACTCACAAAATACATTCGATAATCTAGAGAGAAAAAGAGAGAAAACATATGAATTATGGTGTGATTTTCAATTCTAACTTAGCCCTCTATTTATAGGAAAATGTTAGCACGCCAAAGCAGACTTGACCTGCTACCTGATTGCTTTACCTGCTACTATTGCCACCCACCACATTTGAAATAAAATTCAGCATATTTCTTCACTAACCACAAGTGGGGCCCACTCAATTCTACAATTTTCCACCAAAATCATTTATAAACCAAATTTCTGAATCAGTCACCTCTTAAAATTCATAACAAATCATACGTTCATTTTTAACGGTTTAAAATTTGTGGACATATACTTAACGATATATGTATAACATATCCAAAAATCACAACGATCCAACTATTTGATTAAAATTATAACTCACACTATAAAGTCAGTAGAACAATTGATTTGATCTTTTAATACCTCCAATCCGGCAAAAATAATCGATAAAATACCTCAACATTAATTCCTTCATTTATAACCACATAAATAAATCCATCCTTTATATCCACATCAAATAAATATTTCATTATCATATAAATCAATAATTAATTATTCACAAATAATATTACAAAATCACAATAATGACAACTAGGCAGTTCCCAGGAAAGATGGGGCTTTCCGATAAGGATTTCTCCTTACTGGCACGCAATTAGGTGACTAAACCTCTCCTTGACAGAACTTTCTAGACATTTCCAATAATGCTATCTAATAATATTATTCAAATAATATGAATTATTTATCTGATAATGGAGATACTGTGCAGTGACAATTATTGAAACAACAATAATATAAAATATCAATGCAGCAATTATTGATTCAATAAAATAAAATATTGAACAGTAATTATTGTAACAATTATTGAGTAGTGCCTTCTCACGTAAGAATAAATAATTAAAAAAAAATACTGTGCAATACCTTGTGCTACTGTGCAACTATTCGTATTACTATATTTTAACCACCAGGTATTCCAACAGTGTTAACGGTAACGATTACGCTGTTATTTATAAAACTCAATTTTTGTCGTATTCTTCATCCGACCGTTATTCTGTTATGGGGCCCACAAATGGTCGCATGCAATGCATTTAATATTCCCCGACAGAAAGAATATTCCACGACCAAACAAATATTCCCCGACAAATGAATATTTTATAACCAGTTGCGTATTTTGAAAAAAAATTCATATATCACCTTTAGCTTTTACTTTTTATCAATTTAACCATTTACTGAATAATAATTATAAGAAAAATTAAATACTTTTATTTTATAAAATTTGGGGTCTTACATTATGCATAGTGTTTGCATAGTGCCTGCATAGTATTTTAAATAGTAAAATCTTTTTATATAAAACAGAATACTTTTATAAAGTTATTAGTTTTATTAGATTATAAATATAATATATTATATTTTTATTTAAAAGATTTTGCTTTAAATATGGACCATCAGATTAAAGTAAATCAATCTGGACCGTTCATGAGTTAGTTACTATGCAGTCTATTTTTCTATAAATAGAAGCTCATTCCTTCATTATTTCTTACGAATTCACTGAAAATCTAGAGAGAGAAATTATAGAGAAGCTATAGAAAAGTATTCTGCTCCTTCCCTACTCTTATATTCTCAGCTTTTACTAGAAAGGATATTATTTGTTGTACTCGTAAGGGTATTATTTCATTTGTATTCATGAAGAGAACTTCATTATTCCATTATTTATTATTCATAGAATAACTCAGATACGCTGCAAGGCTACCCTATACTTAGTGAAATTCTTCCGTAATTCCATTCTTTATTATTCATTGGAATACCACATGCATGCGCTTTTACGGACTTGGTTTAAATCTTTACTATTCTCATTGAATATCCTCATGCATAAGCGTTTTTACGCCGACCGGTTCCGTATTTATTATTCTGTTGGAAATAACCTGTTTGTACGGTCTCTATCGCATGCATGGTGAATCCTTCTGTTATTCCATTCTTTATTATTCTGTTGGAATAACCTGTCTATGTGGATTACCACATGCATGGTAAACGATCCTTTGTATTTCACTCCTTGTTAAATTGTGGAAATGATCTGTTTACGTGGATTATAATGAAAGTCATAATAAAAGCATTTGACTAATGAAAATTATGGGTATATGTGTTATTAGTAAGTGTTATGACGAGTTATGTTGGTTATTATATGAAAACATGAATGTTTCTTAGAAATCACAAATGGTTGAAAAATCAAATTTTGGTGAAAATGGAACATGAAATTCAATTGACCATATCTCCTATTATATTTCGAATTTTTGAGTGTGGTCAAGTTCTAGAGTTAGGTCTATGAGTTTTGTAACTTATCCAAGTGGAATCACTGGAAAAGGTGTTGTAGATTTTTGTGTGGACTGATTTTAGCAAAGTACAAAAAACTGCAAAATATGAAAAAGGTTGCTGCCACGATTTTAAAAGGGATGTTTCGGCCACTTAATTTGTGAGAAAAATTCTGGCCTATTGGGACATGAAAGTATATGGTATAAAGTACCTCCTGTCCAAAACTGAGCTCATTTCGACTTAAAATGAGCAAGTTATGACCATTTCAATATTTAGGTTTTTCCGATTTAAAAACTTATAACCGGAGTTCTATAACTCCGATGACCATGAAATTTAAACTGGAAGCTCACGTTAACATGTGTAAGATCCTACCAAGATTTGAGAATTTCTGGAGTTAACCGTGAGGTAGCTAATTTCTTAAGGAATTAATTAAAAATTGATTTTTGAAAAATAGTAAATCAATTTTAAAAATGTCAAGAAAAATATATGTTCAATATGGGACTATATTATGCTAAAACCCATAAAAGAATAATTTTTGGGACTGATTTGGTATTTTTCATGAAAATAGTTTAGCTACGAACATATGAGTTAAATATGTTATGTGAAGTAATAAAATTAGAAAATAGGATTTTATGGCTTGAGAATCCTATATAGGGTATATGCAGATTTTTGATGAGGGATTTGATCATTGATTATGAAATCTTATGAGTATGACATTTTTGAATGATTAAATGCATTATTTGATAAAGTGTAAACAATTGAAATAAATTGTTTATAAGTTTAAGAAATGATTAAAAATATGGTTATAATATTAATGATATTAGATTTAAGTGATTGATAACATTTGGTTATTATTGAACGCTGGATAAATTGTATTATAAATGTTTAATATTTATCCTTTATCTCATTTGATTAATTCTTATATCATTGTCATCATCCTCATGCTTATATTGTGTTGAAAGTCATCTTTGGCCGTAGTGCATAGATGGACTTGGTATGATTATGACCAGGGATTATTCGGTATAATTATGACCGTAATGTTACAAATGATGTGGAAAAAGTCCTCATTGGCCCATAGTGCATTGATGGACAGTTTTTGGTATGATTATGGCTATGGATTCTCTTCGGCCAAGGGTGCAAAGATGAATTATTTTATGGCATGATCATGACCGTTGATGAAAACACGATTATCTTTAGCCCGTAGTGCATGGATAATTCGTGCTCGTGATACTAACGAATATCCTTAGTCGTAGTGCATGGATAATTCAGTGATATGGATTGTGTAACGCCCCCAGATCCGTGTAACATCGACTATAGGACTTGGTGCTCACGATACAACATACAACATCATCTATCTAAGTAAACTTTAACAATAATAATAATATTATATTACCCATTACATAAATAGTCGAAATAAAATCCCAAGTCTTTACAACCTTAAAACATATTGGAACTTAGTCTTAGCGTTTATCGCTACATTACACATATGCGGAAATAATTAACTTATTACATAACCATTAGCATCACTTCATCTTGGACTTTCCCTTGTCCTTGCCCAAACCCTCAGCCTTCTCACACTTAATTGAAAGGTTTAAACAAGAATGAGCACGAATTGCCCAGCAAGTATATACAGAAATTTGAAAACATACATCAGTAGTGAAAACAGTTGAATAGCTAAACCTCAACAGTTGAAATCATTATCAAGCGTTAAATAGCAACATCAAGAATGGAAATTTAAAAATTTTCAATATCATACTAAGGGGTGTAAAATACCCTGAACATATTTTCTTTCATCAAAAATCATCAGACGGTTTAACAATCCAATAGACTGTAAACGGTCTCTGCAAGTACACCAGGTGATCAGCCTATTGTACCTTACGCCAGTGCACAAGTATTAAGTTTTAAGCTGCATAAGCGAAATGGGACTATTTTCTCGACATCCGCTTTGCCCGCTTATTCGGGTTGTTCATCTTAGTAATCATGCGAGACCGCACTAAAGCAATTTGGATTGGTAAACATTTAATAGCTTCAAAGATTTGTTTTAAATCACTTTTTCCATCAATAATAACTAGCCTAAACAAAGGCCGTGAACATACTTAGAAACGATTCGATAATGAAATGAAATTTAAACATATGGCAGTTAAAATAATAACTGAATAATCATCGATAAGCTTGCAAGATAATTGAAATTTGTATGACTTTTCAACGAAAAACTTGCATGAATAAATAACTAACACAAGTCCAATACTTACCCTTACTGCGATAATATTAGTAAGGATTTAGTAAATACCCAAAAGAAATTAGGGTTAGGAAACTTGCCTGATAAGCCTGCTACAATTAACGTTAGTAATTAACCTTCACATAACCTAATCACATGTGTCTCGTTAATCACCATTCATACACAATCTATTTTGAAGTATAAGGGTATCCTATTGGATATGCTATAAACATCATAAGAGAATATATTTAGAAAATATATGCCACCCATTTTAGACATCATAGGCAGCCCAAAACAGAACTTAAAAATGCCCAACATAACAGTTTTTATTTTATTTTATTTTCTCAGCTTTACCATATCTCGCTAAAACAGTCATAACTAATTCGTTTTAAAACATTTTTGAGCGATTCTTACGCCCACGCGAAGCTAACTTCTGGGGCTACAACTTTCGTTCATGGACCATCTTCAAATTCCAAGCACAAAATTCGAGAAAATCCGTACAAGGGGACTGCTCCGAATTTTGTTGGACAGATTTGACGCAACTACTTTGAAAAGTCATAACTCCTTGCTCCGAAGTCGGAATTAGTCCGTTCCGGAGTCTATGGAAAGATTATTTAGTGTAATATAATAACCCAAAAGCCCAAAAGTTTTTGGAACTGTAGCTATCCCCGAATTTGTCCTTAGGGTCAGCAGTTCACAATTTTTTTCGGTTTCTAACATGTTTATTTCGCGACCTTACGATTTTCATATCTCACTCAATATAGCTTTGATCCGAATGAAATTTGGACATGTTATACTTCATGCTACATACTATTTTACAAAATTATTACATGCACCAAATGGATTATCTAAGATATGATTTCGAGTGACCAAAAATCGTTAAAAAATCATGCAAACTAGTTTAACCCAACTTTTGAGAAAATCATGATTTTGATTCTAGCATGCATGGATTTGATTCCTACTGTCCAGTCCACATTTACTAACATATATACACATGTTACAACAATCAAACCCTCTAACTTTTCATGTTTTGATCAAATTAGCAACTAAGAGGCATTTTATCAAACACTTAGCATACATGGCATGATTTCTTGACTTTCTATGAGTTAGAACATGTACTAAACCAGAATTTTCATTCTCTAATACCAAATATCAGAAACAAAGAAATAGCATAGCATTACCAAGCCAAAACAAACATCTATCATTCTTATCCATGCATGTTTTCACTATTTCCTTAAGAACACATAAAAGAGAGTGTCATAGCTTACCTTGGACGAATTCTTCCTTGTTTTGACTCTGATTGAGACTCACACCTCGCTTGTTAGGCTCTCCCAATCTCCAGAATTCTTCTAACACTATCTAACACTCTCAATTTCTCTCCAAGTTTACTCTCTTGGAGGAATTTTAGTAAAATGAAGAATATAGAAGTGAAGAGTGTATATATGTATATGATGATAGCATAGATGCTTGTTGTAAATGTCTCTGAAATCATCGATTGAGAGACCTTTGCTATAACCCATGATCACTTGATAATTAAACCAACCAAATGGGAGTTACAGAAAATGAAAAGTTGTTTGGTTTGAGAAATAAACTAACTCCTATCATTGCTATGTTGATATATACGTATTCTTTTCCTCCTTGTCCCAATATGTGTGACACAAGACTCCCCAAATTACCGTATATTTATTAAAATATAAATTTATCCATTTAATCAATTAAATAACCATTTTGACCATTTTGCCCCTCGTAGTAAAACGTATCGATACCTATATCGATTCATACTAAATTCGATGTCCCGGACGTCACGGAACTATCTGTTTCATCAAACTCAACTTCAAAATTTCGTAGTTGACTTTTTCCCCGAAAAAGTCAACCGGTTGACTTTGACCAAAAAGTCAACCGTGACACATTTTCGTGGTTACAGTCTATCCTGACTAATTTCGACATTTCGGACTCAAATACGCAGACCGCGTCTCTAAATTCCACTCCAAACTCAAACTCATATTTGTAAGTCATCCCACGAAATTAATTAGAATTAATTTCATCCTTAACCAATTTAAATAATTGGCCTAACCGTAACAACCATTAATATGCATCTTATCACATAACCTATAATAAAAATAAATAATTCATCTAAAAATAATTGTCACATAAGAATTTCACATAAGTTTGTTTATTGAAATTGTTTAATTACATAGAAAAATCTAGGATATTATAGATTGATTATCGAGCTGAGTCTCAGCGATGAAATATAAATTCATGGATGTGATATTAACAAATATCCTTGGCCGTAGTGCAGGGTGATTCGCTGATGTGGATTATTTATTAAGCTGAGTCTCAGCGATAAAATATTTATTATACACTTTTAATTCGTAGAAGATAGTAGATATCATGCTCTACTTGACTCTTCTAAAATACAGTTACATGTTTTTGGCATGTAGTGCAAAGATGAATTGTTTATGAATAACTTTGGCCATAGTGTAAAGATGAATTTATTAGTATAATTATGAGCAGGAATTCTGATTTGGTATAACCATGATTTTTGATGTTTCAGGTGAAGATAGGTGATGAAAATTATCTTCGTCCTGGTTGCGAAGAGGAATTTAGAACCACAATTATGATTATGAATTATTCATATGATTGTGGACAGGAACTGTTGATTTATTTTACATGGAGAAAACATTATTGGTGGACTTTTAACATAGAGAAGATAATAGACCTTATGGTCTATTTGACTCTTCTAATGGATTTCTCGTTCCGCTGCAACTATGGTTGAAAAGTTTTATCATCTACTATATGTTCTAAATCTCTGATTTATTATTGATGAAAGCTATTGATAATTTAATTATCTTTAGTCATGATATTCTTTATTGAGCTAGTTGTGCTCACCCTTTCTTCTTCACAATTCCTTTCAGGTAATAACAGTGTTGCCGTAAGAGTGTTGCCAGGTCGAGTGGGGATAACAGGGGAATAGAACAGTGGTCTCTAGCTATAGAGGTTCTCCCTAAACAGTATACAAAAGTGTGTTGTATTCTATACATCATTTAGTAGTTATATTTGGTGAATCAAATAGGGTGAGGCGAACCCAACTTTGGAAGGGTGTTTTTCCACTATCACACAAGATGTCTAATGACATACAACCTTGTGTTATCATAAGACAGGTTTGTGCGCATCCACTTGGTGAATATATCTACGGGCACTACCTATATGATCTTGGAGTATATTTGAAATATAATTTTCACATGGAGACTATAGAGATATTTATATGTCAAGAGAAGACTCACCATCGGAAATAAGATGATAGTAATCTTCTTGTTTTTCTTTGGGGACTTTTGGGTTAACCAAGGATAATTCTGTAGACATATGATATCTATTATAACCTAGACGCCTAGCCTCCCATGTACGAAGGTTTCCTTGAGCACTTCCCAAAGATTTTAATTTCTAAAACAGTTTTTGACTATAATTTTATGTAAAGTACCATTATAAGGTTGTGGTTGAGGCACCATGAGAGTTACATACAATTGTATTAAAACTCACAATTAATTGTGGTCGTATTCTATACGACAGTTCAACAGTTGTATAAATGAAGTTGTATTTCAATTTTGTACCGTGTATCTGGTGACTCAGAATGGGTGATGTATACCTAATTTTGGGGGCGTCACAGTAATATCATGAACGTAGATCTTATCCCTATTCGACTTGGGGAATTTGACGTTATATTGGGAATGGACTGGTTATTCAATTATAAGGCTGTAATTGATTGCCAAAAGAAGCGTATTAACCTTATGACCCCTTCAAAGGTTGTGTTTTATGGTAGCAAGTCACCTAGACAAGCGAGTTGTCTGACGATGATGCAGGCCAGGAAGTTGTTAAGACAAGGCTGTGTACGATTGTGAGGGACTTCGTCGATGTATTTCCAGACGATTTGCCAGGACTTCCACCAAATAGAGAGGTAGACTTCGTGATCGATTTGGCGCCCGGAACTGCTCCAATATCGAAGGCACCATACCGAATGGCACCAGTAGAGATGAAAGAACTAATGGTACAACTACAAGAATTACTGGACAAGAAGTACATTCAACTGAGCGTATCGCCGTGGGGAGCGCCGGTGTTGTTTATGAAAAAGAAGGACGGGTCAATGCGGCTCTGCATTGACTACAGAGAATTGAATAAGGTCACGATTAAGAATAGATATCCATTACCGAGGATCGACGACCTGTTTGATCAATTGAAGGGAGCGATACTTTTCCAAGATAGACTTGAGAAGCGGTTATCATCAACTGAAGGTGATGCCATATGATGTACCGAAGACAGTGTACAGAACGCGATATGGTCACTACGAATTTTTAGTAATGTCGTTTGATCTTACAAATGCTCCTGCAGCATTTATGGGACTAATGAATGGTGTGTTCAAGCCGTTTTTGGACAAGTTCGTAGTGGTATTTATAGATGACATTTTGGTCTATTCGGAAACCAAGGAAGAACATGAAGAACACTTGAGATTAACATTGGAAGTATTGAGAAGGGAAAAGTTGTATGCCAAGTTTTCAAAATGTGAATTTTGGATTGAACGAGTACAATTTCTTGGGCACGTGATCGATAAAAATGGAATTTCGGTAGATCCATCCAAAGTCGAAGCCGTGATCAACTGGGATCAGCCGAGGACGCCGTCGGAAGTACAAAGTTTTCTTGGATTGGCAGGATATTATAGAAGGTTCATTCAGGATTTTTCCAAAATCGCAACTCCGCTAACGAATTTAGCTCGAAAAGCTGTAAAATTTGTTTGGATGGAGAAGTGTGAGGAAAGCTTTCAAGAATTGAAGAAGAGGTTGAGTACATCACCTGTGTTGTCTCTTCCGAACGATACATGAAATTTTGTTATTTATAGTGATGCGTCGCATTAAGGACTTGGCTGTGTGCTGATGCAAAACAACAAAGTCATTGCATATGCATCATGACAATTGAAGGATTACGATAAGGGATATCCGACCCATGACTTGGAGTTAGCTGCAGTTTTTTTTGCTTTGAAAATTTAGAGGCACTATCTCTACGGGGAGAAGTGTGAATTATATACTGACCACAAGAGTCTGAAATATATTTTTACACAGAAGGATTTGAATATGCGTCCAAAGAAGATGGTTGGAATTAATTAAGGATTACGATTGTGAGATTTTGTACCATTCGAAGTAAAAAGCAATGTGGTTGCCGACGCCTTAAGTAGAAAGGGTCGTGAGAAATTGACGATGTTGACCGCTTCGTGAGAAGCTAATTATAGAAATGGAGAAATCGGAGTTGGTAATCGCCACAAAGAATTGCGATGATCATATCTCTCATATTATTGATTCAATTATTGTCACAAGATCATCTCAGATAATATGTCATATTATTAAATCAATAATTGAGACGAAAAAGTTATTCATATTATCATTTATAATATTGACAATGTCTAGAAGTTCTGTCAAGGAGAGGTTTGGTCACCTAATTGCGCGCCAATAAGGAAAAAAATCCTTATTGGAAAGCCCCCTCTTTCCTGGGAACGACCTGGTTGTTAAAAATCCTTAATTTTGATTAAAGATGAAATTGATAGTTCCATTGTGTTGGGATTATTAGTGTTAGTAGAAATCGACATTTGTTTCGATAATAATTGATGTCTGGAGGTGATATTGTTCAATCGGGTATTCGGGGCACTATTCATGCTGGAGTACTATTCATGAGTTACTATTCACCCAGTTACTATTTACTCTAGTATTGTTCACTCGAGTATTTGGGACACTTTTCGTGTCGAAGTACTATTCACGAGTTACTACTCACCCAGTAACTATTCACTCTAGTATTGTTCACTCGGGTATTTGGGACATTTTTCGTGTCAGGGTACTATTCCCGAAGTACTATTCACGGGATACTATTCACCCATAAAATATATTTCTTTTCGATCCAAATCATTTTTGGGTACAATATTATTCTATGAGGAGATGTGCTAATTTTTCAGACCATTGGTTGAAAATATAATAGTAAATCAATATGGACCGCTGTTGGAAAGTTATAATAGTAAATCAATATGGATCGCTGGTTTAAAGTTTTAATAGTAAATCAGTATGGATAGTTGCTTTAAGTTTTAATAGTATACCAATATGGATCGTCCGTTTAAAAGTAAATCAATCTGGACCGTTCATGAATTAGTTATTATTCAGTCATTCTCCTATAAATAGAAGCTCATTCCTTCATTATTTCTTACGATTCCACTGAAACTCTAGAGAGGGAAACTATAGAGAGAAAAAAGAAAAGTATTCTGCTACTTCACTACTCCAATATCTAGTTTCTTCTAAGGTAAGAGATATTATTTGTTGTACTTGTAAGGGGTATTATTTCTTTCGTATTCATGAAGAGAACTTCTGTTATTCCATTCTTTATTATTATGTTGGAATAACCTGTTTATGCAAAGTACAGCATACAAGGTGAAATTCTTCTGTTATTTCATTCTTTATTATTCTGTTGGAATAACCTGTCTGTGCGGTCTATCGCATGCCTGGTGAATTCTATTGTTATTCCATTCTAATTATTCTGTTGGAATAACCTGTTTATGCGAAGTACTGTATACATGGTGAAATACTTCTAATATTTCGTTCTTTATTATTCTGTTTAATATTCTCATTCGTGCATTTACGCCTGCACTGCTTCCATTATTTATTATTCTATCGTAATATCTTGTCTGCGGCTTACACCGGACTGGTTCTATTATTTATTATTCTCGCTTTAATATCCTATCTCAGTATGTTTACGCCTTTAACCTAGTTCCATTATTTATTATTCTCGTTGGGAATAACACGTCTGCATGCAGCCTATCGCATCGCATGGTGGTGAATCCTTCATTTATTCCATTCTTTATTATTCTCTTGAATAACTTGTCTATGTGGATTACCACATGCATGGTGAATGATCCTTCGTATTCATTCCTTATTAAATTGTTGAAATGATCTGTCTACGTGGATTACCGCATGGCGTGCAAAAATCCATTTGCAGTTTCATATATTTTATTATACTCAGTTGGTTAAAGCTTTGGCTTCTATACTCCATGAAATTTGTGGAATATCCTTGATATTTGCGTTTCATCCAATATCTTTTCATGGAAATATTCTTCTGAGCATTCTTGAATTTTACTCTACAAAGCAGTATCATGTTGACAATTTGGATGTTATTGGTTCCTGCATAAATTAATTTATAAATCTTTAAAATTTATTCTTGAACTTGTTTTATTGAATTATTATGTCATTGTCATCATCCGCATGCTTATATTGTGATGAAAGTCATCTTTGGCTTACATGCATATGTGGACTTGGTATGATTATGACCATGGATTATTCAGTATAATCATGACCGTAATGTGATGAATGACGTGGTAAAAGTCCTCATTGGCCTGTAGTTCATTGGTGGACAGTTGTTCGTATGATTATGACTAGGGATTATTCGGTATAGTCATGACCATTGATGATTACATGAATATCATTGGCCGTGGAGCAGGGATGATTCGATTTTATTTATTAAGTTGAGTCTCAGCGATAAAGTTGATGAAAAACTTTTTAAATCATAGAAGATAGTAGATTGTATACCTTACTTGACTCTTCTAATGGATTACTTGATCCGCTGCAGTTAAACATGTTGTCTATTATATTCTATCAGTTTAACATTGTTGAAGGCTAATGATAATTTATTCTGCATTATCTTAGTCATAATATTTCTTACTGGGCTAGTTGAGCTCACCCTTTCTTTCACTATTCTCTTCAGGAAATGAGAACGTAGCTGGGACTAGTCGGGGAACAGAGTGATGGTTCTAGATGGTGCATTAGTAGTCCTCACTATTCTGTGAAATAGTGTGATAATAAATGTAATGAGGACTCCATTAAGTGTGGATATTGTCTAGATGACAATATTTGTATTAAAACTCACAACCTATGTTTTGTCGTATTTTAGACGACTGTTGTATAATTAAGTTATATTTTATTTATGTACCATGTATCTGGCGACTCAAGATGGGTGAGGTATACCTGTTTTGGGGGCGTCACAATCATCATAGGTTATAAAATGATTAATAAACACATAGCACATAATAATATTAATAAAAATTCATTTTATTAATAACTAATTCTTTAAACTTAAATTCTGGACAATCCGAATTTTCGGGTTGTTACAGTTAGACCATGAAATTGGTTTGTACTTGTAGTATTACACTAGTACAACATCATTGATACTCTTACATGCCTTGAATCATGACCAGTAGGAAACTAACTATGGTCAAACTAGCCCCCAGGGCATTGACTATGGTTGTTCTTTAGTGATGAAGAACACCAACTGCGACAGTTTTCGTCGCTAAAGCCTATAGCGACAGTTTTAATAAAATTAATAAAATTAATTTCCAATAAATAGAGAAAATAGAAAATAATTCATAAAAATTCAAAAATATGTTTTCAAAATTATTTAAAGTTATATAAATTAACTTGTGATAATTTTACATAATTTTCATTAATATTTTAATTTATTTCAATATTAATGATATTAAATAAATTAGTTAAAATGATTTCAATATTTTAAAAATCATTTTAAGTGATAATAAAGTGTTCAAAAATATTTTAAGTTATAAAAGATGACATTTAATATTTTGAGATAAATTTCATTAATAATTTAATAGTAATGATAATAAATTAATTTAATAATTATATTAAATAAATGGTTTAAAAATGATATAAAGGATTTAAAAATAATCAGGCACAGAGTTCACAGAAGTGCATGACTCTTGAAGCCTAAATAATCAAGGCGTCACCGACCGCCAAAGTGAGCCTCACTTTCAGAAACTCAAGCACAAGAACGCTGGACAAGTTGTAAGGGAATCGCGGTAGCAGTAGTTCTAGTCTAGTCTCCAAGCCCTAATGGTGACACCGCAGCACGGCATAACAAAGCAACATTGACTTAGGATAGTTTATGACCTCCAACCATTATTCTTACTTCTTGTTAACATATTAACTTCATTTTTGTAATCATGTTACAAGTTCATATACATTCATTATAAGTTCATAAATTATTTAGGTTTGATTTACTCATTCGTGACTTACACGGCTTAAGTTCATTGAGTTGTTCATTCTCTTCATTCTTTAGCATATAAATCCTACCACTACCCACTTCTCTAACAATAGAAGAGAAAGAGATTCATGGCTTAGGTTCTTACCCTTGAAGATTACTTGATTAAGCTTTGATCTTCTTCTTGCTTCTTGAAATATGAAAGACTAGTTTTCTGGTTTTTCTTGCTTATTCTTTCAAGCAAATAAGCACTTAACTTGTTGGAGTTTTGAACAAGGAACAAATGAGCTAGCAAGCTTCCTATTTATAGGAAATCCTAAGTTAGGGCATAAGATTCATTAATCCATCCACCTCCTTACTATTCATAGCTTAAGCACTAAGTAAACTTGGCATCCACAACACTTAGGCATTAAGTTAACTTGCTTAGCATAACTTTTATCCTTTGCTTGCTCATCACATTTACTTAACCATTAAGTTATCTTGATCCCCACTTTAATTACTTGGTCATTACATATCTTAGCCATTAAGTTACTTGCTCCATACTTTGGATCATCCATGGTTTGCCCCATGGGTCACCCTAGCCCATTGGATCATAGCTTGGGCTTTGTTTTAATTAGCTTAGCTTAAGTTTTGGACTTGTACATTAAATTACTTTAGACTTCACATTACAAAACAATTAGGCTTGCACATTAAATTCTATTGGACTTTCATATTAAATCTATTGGACTTGTACATCCTACATAATCCACAAACCCATTCACAAATGGCTTAAAGCCTTAGGACGTATTTATTTACGTATTCATCTTGTATTCTAACTCGTATACTAATTTATGATAGATGATATACCATCATTCATACATACTCGTATAATACATCGTATCATACTCGTATTCATTACCTTGTACAATACCTACGTATTATACGATCATCGCTTTAATTTACTATACGCATTTAAATTCCTTCTCACAAATCCCTTTCTTATAATCGTTAGGTTTTAAGTCCACAGGCGAAATATTACGTTTTCCATAACTGAAATATTATTGGATATTCCATCTTACCTTGTTATTCTATCGTTAGGTATTTCTCGAAAGTTCAAAAATAATTCCCGAGCAGAAATGCGTGAATAATGTTTTTCATCTAATTTCTCGAAAAGCTTTTATTTTCATCTTGGAAATTCAAACACTTTAATTCTATCACGTAGCCAAAATCCTACGACGTTCTGATATGTTTAGGTCATCGAACGACCTTCAATTAGCTTGCTCGTATAACTAGTCAATTAAATTTATTTAGTCCACCTAATTAAATAAAATTTTAATTCTCCTAAAAATCCGATTTTCTCGGGCGTTACACTTAGTATATTGTGTGAAAAATCTTATCCTTCCGATGTCCCAAAACTGCCCCAATAGCATAATCATTGGCATCATACATTAGTTAAAACGGCAATTCCCAGTCAAGGGCAACCACAACAGGTAATGTAATGAATCTTTACTTGAGTAATTCAAATGCCTCTATACATTCCTTATCAAACTTTAAATGCACATCTTTTTCCAGAAGGCTACATAGGGTCTTGGGGATTTTTTAGAAATCCTTTATAAATCACCGATAAAGGCCATTGTGCCCCATGAAACTCCGGACTCCTTTCACAATAGATAGAGGTAGAAGTTTTTCGATAACATTAATTTTTGCCTTATCCACCTCGATTCCATTGGTAGATATTTTGTGTCCCAAGATAATTCCTTCCTAGACCATGAAGTGGCATTTTTCCCAGTTCAACACTAAGTTAGTATCTACACATCTGTTGAGCACAAGATGCAAAATTTTCAAATATGACGTATAAGAATTCTTGAATACTGAAAAGTCATCTATGAACACTTTAAGTATATTTTTTACCATATCGCAGTAAATGGACATCATACACCATTGAAATGTAGTTGGTGCGTTACACAACCCAAATAACATCCACTCGAAAGGTAAAAGTTCCATAAGGGCAAGTGAATTTTGTTTTCTCTTAATCTTCGGGAGCAATAGCTATTTGGTTGTACCCAGAGTATCCATCTAAAAGACAATAGAATTTATGCCATGCGAGTCTATCTAACATCAGATCGATGAAAGGTAGAAGAAAATGATCTTTGCGAGTAGCTTTTTAAGTTTTCTATAGTCCATACATATTCGCCACCCTATCACTTTTCTTGTAGGAATCAACTCATTGTTCTCATTACTGACAACAATCATGCCTTCTTTTCTTCGGGACACATTGGACAAGGTTTACCCATGCACTATCACAAATTGGGTAAATTATGTCAGCATCAAGTCATTTGAGTACCTCATTTTTTTACTACCTCTTTCATGATATGAGTCAGTCTGTGTTGATGTTCAGTGGTAGGCTTTGTGTCATCCTCCATGACGATTTTGTGCATGCAGATGGATGGATTGATTCCTTTAATGTCGACTAGTGTCCAGCCCAAAGCTGTTTTATTATTCTTCAAAACCTGTAATAATTCACCTTCCTGAACTTCACTCAACAATGCAAAAATAATTACAGGCAAAGTTGATGATTCTCCAAAATAGGCTATTGCTCCTCGGATGTAGATTTCGGTCTAGTCAACGGTTTAACATATTGTTTTAAGTTAGTGAACCATGGGTATTCATTTTACAGTTTCACATACTCGAGATGAGTAGGATCTTCCACGTCACTAACACCAGTTAGAGTGGCCTCAAGAGAATCAAAAATGTAATTTTCAAAGAATACTTCATCCACCATTTTGTTAATCATATCGACCCGGAAGCAATCTTCAAAGGCACTGGGGAACTTCATAGACTTGAAGACATTAAAAGTCACTTCCTGGTCTTGAACTCTTATTGTGAGTTCCCCCTTCTGAACGTCTATAAGTGTTCTGCCTGTAGCTAGAAATGGTTTACCCAAAATAATAGGGACCTCCATGTCCTCCTCGAAATCCATAACAATGAAATCAGCGATGAAGATGAACGTGTCCACATTGATAAGCACGTCTTCCATTATTCCCTTCGAATAAGTTAGGGATCTGTTGGCCAACTGCAGTGTGACATTGATAGGCTTGGCCTCATTTAACCCCAACTTCGTGTAGATAGACAACGACATTAGATTAATGTTAGCTCCTAAATCACATAGAGCTTTTCCAATGAACTGGTCCCCGATGGTGCATAGAATAGTAAAACTTCCAGGGTCTAGAAGCTTAGGTGGAAGCTTTTTCTGTAGAATGAAACTACACCACTCTGTCAGTGCTATAGTCTCCTAGTCCTCTAGTTTCCTCTTTTTGGACAAAATGTCTTTTATAAATTTCACATAACTAAGCATTTGTTCCAGTGCCTCAGCAAATGGAATGTTAACTACATGACTAGGCTTATTACCAGTAGGAGATGGTATTGTGGTTACCTTTGGCATATTCTCTTCTCCCCAATACTTATAACTATTGGGCTTAACACTGCTCTCCTCTATAATAACTTACGGTTGCAATGTTGAGGTTTCTCCTCCAATTTAATTTAATGCCTTGCCACTCCGGAGAGTGACTGCTTTATATTGCTCTTTGCCCTCCCTCTTGGGATTCACCTTAGTGTCACTCGACAAGGTGCCTTGGAGACAGTTATTAAGGGTAGTAGCCAACTGTCCCACTTAATTCTCTAAATTTCAGATAGAGACCTCCTGACTATTAATTCTAGTCTTGTTCCGAGCTATATATATTGAGAAGAGATCTTCCGGGCTAGGCTTCCTTTCTTACTGAGGTGGGGGTTGGTATGACCCTTGTGGAGGTTGATTTTGAGATTAAAAACTAGGGGGATTTGAATATGTTATTCTAAGAGCAGAGTTGTTGTTATTGTTGCTCCACGAGAAATTTGGGTGATTTCTCAACCCAGGATGGTAGTGTGTTGGAACATTGGTGTTTTATTGTCGCCCGTAGTTGGAGACAAATTAAACTAATTCAGCACTAATTGCGTACTAATCGATTGGGTGGCTCCCATCACATAGGTCACATGTCACCGCCACATTTTGTACTGATTGTATCCCTATGGCATCAATTTTTTTAGTAAGAACAACAAGTGCTGATAATGTAGTCATAGCATCGACTTCATATACCCCTGCCACTTTCTGTGGTGCTTGTCTCTCATTAGGCCACTGATAATTGTTCGTAACCATGGTCTCCACCAAGTCGTAGGCTTTATTATATTTCTTTGCCATAAAGGCCCCACCAACTGCGTCATCAATACTCGATCGAGTGGAATCAAATATTCTGTTATGGAAGGTCTGAATTGGAAGCCAATCAGACAATCCATGGTGTGGACATCGTCTTAATATATCCTTGAATCGCTCCCACGATTCGTAAAGAGCCCCAGATTCATGTTGTGAGAAGGATGTGATGTCATTCCTAAGCCATGAAGAGTAGAAAGAACTTCGCCACAAATTTCTTGAGCCAAATCAATCCAGGTTGTAATGGAGTCCGACAGAAACGAATTCAACGAACTGTTGGCTTTGTCTCGAATAGTGAATGGGAACAATTTGAGCCTCATAGCATCATCAGAAACTCCATTACATTTGAAATTGTCACAAAATTCCATGAAGCTTATCAAATGGTCATTAGGGTCATCATTCGGCACCCCTCAAATTGCACATTATTCTGGATCATTTGAATAATGCCTGACTTAATTTCAAAGTTATTTGCTTGAATCGTGGGCCGTTGTATACTTACTTGAATATCTATGAAGCGTGGCACGGCATAATCCCACAATGATTTTTATATTTCTTTTGCCATGGTATCTGGATTTCTTATGCTCCGAACTCTTTCTCTTCTCAATATTTTAAATGTTTTGTAAACCTCAGGATCAAGAGGTTTTACCTTCTGATTTTTGCGAGGTTACATACACAATCAAGAGTACCTGAGAAAAATATTAAACAGAAGATCACATCTTAATTAAGATTGTCTTCACTTGGTATTAATATTGAAAATCAATAAATATTAAGTCCCCGACAACGACGCCAAAAACTTGTTGGTCAATTTCACAACTGATAAAACACGCGTAAGTATACACGGTCAAACAAGTAAGACAATGATAAGTTGAGTGTCGAACCCACAAGGAAAAATACTAAAGCTAAACAAGTACTAAAATTATATCAATATTATCTTATCCAAACAGTTGATTAAAGATGGTTTGTTTAAAGCAATATGATTAAAACAGTAAATGGTGAGCAAAAGTTGTATCAAATATGACAAGCTAAGATTACAACTCCCCTAATGCTTTGCATAATCTCCTAACTATCTAACAAATCATTAGAATGGTCAACCGAGAATTCTATGTATACATAAGCCTCTTCTGATGGTCATATGAAATCCCCTAGCTAAATAAATTACTATATTCCTATGGTGAAATAAATTAGACTATGGGTCATTAAGATTTAATTGTCATTAGTCACACAAGGCAAATAGATATATTAATATTCTATTATGCAAGACATGCTCTCAATCCAATAGGAATGGTTATAACAAGTATTATCATATTTAGGTTTAAGTATTAAAGTCCATTTTCCAATATCAAAGTAATACTCATATCAATTACTTGGCCAAGCAATCAATAAATAAAGCATAAAATACAATAAACCATTCAAAAATGATATTTTATACTCCCTCTGTCCCAGGATAAAAGTCTTGGTGGACTTTTCACGCATATTACGAAGATGAATAAAATGACAAATTTGCCCATAATAATGTCATTAAATATGGAGAGAGAATTAGAATAAGAAAAGTATGAGATATTTAATGCTACAGGCATAATAGGAAAAAATGTGTAAATGTTTGGTTATTAAAAGAAAGTGGACATTTAACATGGGACAACTCAAAATAGCAATAAGGACTTTTATCCTGGGACGGAGGGAGTAATAAATAAGAGAGAAAGTCAATTACACTAATCATTAGGTTGCATTGCAATCCTAGAAATGGAATTAGTTCATAACTATAGAACTAAACAACATTATAAATGTATTCAAGATACTCAAATTACAAAAATAAATGAAAGAATTAGAATAAGAAAAACTGTGACGCCCCCAAATTCAGGTACTTGAAACCCGAACTTAGTGCTTCAAGATATCATTTCTTTGAGTGGAATAATAATAATAATATAAATATTAAAATTAATTTACATATCAGAGTTGTCTAAATCCCAGGTTCACAACCTTTAAACATTTCATTACATGATAATTAATAAATATTATCGTCTTGATTAAGTCTAACTATTACAAAAGATACCATTAAACTTATTCAGTCAGTTTTTCGTTCCCTTTGTTCTTGGCAGAACCTTTAGGTTGATCACGCTTAGCTTAAAACATTTAAATTTAAATCAAGAATGAGCATTTGATTGCCCAGTAGGTAATAGAAAACAATAAATATTAGCTGAAAGATGTAAATATTTTCTTTGTAGAGCACTTCTACAACGGAACAATAGTTGTGAAGTAAATTGAACCAATACTGAACAACTTAACCAATAATTTACATTTTTGAAACTACGTACTGACTATACATGGTGATCAGTCGACAGACTATGAACTGTGTTTTCAACTTTTGAAAAGGTTTTACAGAACTTCATCCCCAAACCGTCATAACTTACGGTCACGGAGGGTGATCAGCCCGTTATGCCCTGTATTGAACAACACTACATTTTAGAACGATGTTTTCGTTCATCATATCCTCCTTGGGCGCACAACAGTTTCCAATGATCGGGATGTTCATATTCAATCTAGAATCTGAACCAAAAAAATTCGGTTGGATAACAATAAGGTTCTATCATGTTCAACGAAATTTTTAAATATGTGTCTAGCTTAGTCAAATAGCTTAGACTGCTTTTAATTAATGTATACATATCGTAATTGAATAAGTATGTATCAACCAGTACAACAATTATCCAAGTGAGGACACTTGTATAACCAAATTTAGAAATTAACGAATAGAATATATATCTTGATCCATAATAGTAGAGTTAAAGAACTTGTACAATAGAGTATAATTTAATAACTTACCTACCATAATCATTCCATAAGTATATACAAAGGTTAAAATACTTGAACAATGAAAAAGAATAGTTCAGATACTAGCCTTCACATGTCCATTGCATAAAGTAACTGCAAAGGTAAAGATACTTGCCTGATCTGCTGCTTACACAACTTATTTTTATCTTTTACACAAAGACCTCTCATTAATAAGATTATTCTTTCAATTAGAATAGTACATCATAACAAATAGTACTGCTATTTGCATTCAACACATAACTTAATCACATTGTCACATAGTTATATAGGTCATTGGAACATAAATAATCACCTATAAAGTCAAACTATTTAGGTCCTGATCAATTTCGAAAACATGTCGGTGTATCGACGGCTTTATCGGTAATTATCGAGTTTAAAACTCTATTCTATAGTTCAATATTCCTTCAAATAACTTAAATATCAGTTATATTATTTTTTAGTGGCTTATAATAATTTTTAAATAATTACTATAATTTATCATGATTTTTCAAACACTGGAATCATTTTTAAATGATTTAAATACTAAATAATTTTATTTTCATTAATATTTAAATAATATTAAAATATTAATGAAACCATTGCCAAAATATTAAAGTTATTTATAATAACTCAAAAAATTTTAAAAAATATTTATTACCCTTAAATGATTTTTAAAACATTTGAAATCATTTTTAAATAATTACCATTAATATTTAAATATTAATGTACTATTCATCAAAATATTAAAAGTCATTTATTATTACTTCAAATATTTTTAAATCATTTATATCCTTTTAAATGATTTTAAATTTAATAAAACCATTTTTAAATAATTTATATTATATAATTATTAAATAAATCTAATATCATAATATTAAATTATTAATGAAATTTACCTTAAAATATTAAAAGTTACATTTTATAACTTAAAATATTTTTAAATACTTTATTATCATTTAAAATAATTTTTAATATAATAAAATCATTTTTAATCAATTTATTTAATACATTTATTAAATAAATTTAATATCATTATTATTCAAATAAATAATAATATTTATGAAAAAATATGTCAAATTATTAAAATTTAATTTTTATAACTTCAAATAATTTTTAAAACTAATTTTGTAATTTTTATAAATTTATTTATATTTTTAATTGATTTTTGGACATTTATTTAATTAAAATTAATAAGTCTTTCGTTATAGCCTTTAGTGACATAAAGTGTTGCCTAAAGTGTTCATGAGCCTCATGAACACTCATAAGCAGTGATCGAGTTGCTAGGTTTGACGAACAATAATGTTCAGATCTTGATGTTTCTCGGTAAGCTAATGATCAAATCTTGTAATATTAATGTAATACTACAATTATATAGCAATTTATGGGTCAGATCATAACACGTCAAGAAGACATAAGCCTTTAAACAAGCTGTCAGAGTTGTTCTTCATTTTCTGGGTTACCCAGAAATGAAGAATAGTTCGAGTAGTCACTTTTGGGCTTCCACAACTTGCAATCCATGTAATTTTTTGGTGTTCTTAGGGTTCCAGATTATAGTCCATATGTAAAGGAACAGATCTATCACATAAAATCAGTCTAATAACATCACAACTACCATATATGATCCGGTCAAACCATGTCAAAAATAAGTCTCTTAAGTTTTCTGGGTTACCCAGAAAACACCATTCGTGATCATTCTGCCTGGTTTGACTGTCCACTGTCATAATCATGTTTGATGTTTTAGTTATCTAATGGCATAAGCATGTAGTCTATATAACTTATTACAACTTAAATACAAAAACAAGAATAAATCATCAAACAATTGAAAGATCAAAGCCCCTAAACTTCTTGTCAGAGCTTTCTAGGTAAGTTATGGGTTACCCAGAATTTGCTAAGTCATGGCCGGTCAACGAGGTTTGACCACCCATAATTTGCAATCTATACCAGATCTGACCATGATTCAAGTTCTAGACCAAATTCCTCATGATATATTACAACTATAAACTTTTAAAACACTAAAAACATTAATAGACACAGATCTATGAGGCATGACATTCGATTGTCAAACAACATTTACAAATTTTTACAGATTTTTGAAATCTTCAATTTCGTGCATCTAGATGTTATAGATCCACTATATACCAACCCAGATCACTGATTAACACTATATACAACATATGTAAACACAAAAACATAAGATCTAACATAGCATTAAAGATCAGATTTGGTTTTGGGGTTTATACCTTATTTTGAACAAAGCTTGAATCTTGGTTACCTAATCTGTTTATGGTGTTCTAAGAACTCGATAAAGGACTGAAATGCTTTTGAAATTCGTGGGTTTAGAGAGAGAGGGACTTGGTTGGGTGTTGGTGAACAAATGGGACTAAAATGTGGACTTTTCTCTCTAATTCCTTATATATTTTAATTCAATGGACTTAGATGATGCAAGGTGTCACTTAGCTCAGATTTGGCTGAAATATGAAGCACATGTGATCTAGAGTTAGCCACCAACTCAATTATATGGAAAGATGTACACCATCCAATTAAAGAATTACAAAAATGGCATTTTGGTCTTTTTGCTCACATTTTTAATGGCAAACTTGGAACTTGACTGATCCTTAGGGTTTGACCCTTAGGGTTTGACCCCAAGGTTTTGAAAAATTTAGTTTCTAGGATTTTCTAATTAGGGCTTGAAATAAAAAAAATTAGGCTTTCTAATTTTAGAAATTAGGGTTTATTAATTGTATTAGGGTTTCATGATATTATTAGGGTTCCCAAATTCTGAATTAAGGTTTCCTAATAATTATCTATAATCACATAATATACACACTTTCATTTAAATACCAATATAATCGATTATTATGTTAATACGTAAATACAATAAGTAATTAAATTCTTAACATATATTCATATAATTATGTCAATAATCATAATTATATTTAAAATCTATATTCATGGATCAAATTAATATACTTACATATATTAGAATACAAACATAGTTAATACTAATATTTAATATTCAAATTTCTTAAGAAAATAATTTCTTTTTATTCATAACTTAAATATACTTTCCTTATAAATACAATTTTACAATAATTGTATTAATCATGAAATTACATAACATAGATCAAAATTTAGGGTTTTGATCTATATTTACGATTACATCCTATATACCATTATTAATTAAGTTCAAATAATTTACTTAACTAATCTGGATAAATTCATATAACAAAATAATTATTATAATAATTCTAATAAGCATTTCATATATTATATAAATAATACATTAATCATATTTTCATGTAAAATAAATAATAAAACATTTTTATTACAAAATTAGTTTTTATAGGAATATAATTTATAACAATTAACAATTCTTTTTAAAAAATTTATTTGCAATCATTCATGTAATAATTAAATTTTTATTTATCACATATACTGTGACGCCCCCAAAATTAGATATACATCACCCATCTTGGGTCGCCAGATACATGGTACAGAATTCAAATACAATTTACTAATACAACTGCCATGTATATGCAATCGACAAAACATAAAAATCGTGAGTTTGAATACAATTATTGTCTACTAGAGATTATACAAACTCAAAAGGAGTCCTCATTACAATTATTATCACACTATTTCACAGAATAGTGAGGACTACTAATGCTATCCTCTTGACCATTACTCCATTCCCCGACTCGTCCCAGCTATATTCTCATTTCCTGAAGACAACAGTGAAAGAAAGGGTGAGCTCAACTAGCCCAGTAAGAAATATTATGACTAAGATAATGCAGAATAAATTATCATTAGCCTTCAACAGTGTTAAACTGATAAAATATTATAAACATCAAGTTTAACTACAATGAACCAAAGAATCCATTAAAAGAGTCAAGTAGAAAATAAAATCTACTATCTTTTATGATTTAAAGGTTTTTCATCATCATATATAGCCGAGAATCGACAATAAATATTCCACATCATCGAATCACCCATGCACTATGGCCAAGGATATTCTTTAGTATCACGACCACAATTATTCATGCACTATGGGCCAAGAATATTTGTGTATTCATTAATGGTCATGATCATGCCAACAACTGTCCATCAATGCACTACGGGCCAATGAGGATTTTTACCACATCATTTGTAACATAACGTGTCCATGATTACAATCAATGATCCTCGGTCATAATCATACCAAGTCCATCTATGCACTATAGGCCACAGATGACTTTCAAAAAATATAAATATGAGGATGATGACAATGATATAAGAATTCAATAAAACAAGTTCAAGAATTAATTTATCCAGGAACCAATAACATCCAAACTGTCAACATGATACTGCTTTGTAGAGTAAAATTCAAGAATACTTAGAAGAATATTTACATGAAAGGATACTGGATCAAGCACAAATATCAAGGATATTCCACTAATTTCATGGAGTATAGAAGTCAAAGTTTTAACCAACTGAGTATAATAAAGAATGGAATAACAAAAGAAATCACCATGCATGCGATAGAAGTAGCACATGCGAGTTATTCTAACAGAATAATAAATAACGGAACAGGTCCCAAGTAAAAGCGCATGCAGCATGGATATTCCAACGAATAAATAAAGAATGGAACCAGTCCGCGTAAAACACACGCAGACGTGGATGTTCCAACGTAATAATAATAAAGATTTTAACCGGTCCCGTGTAAAACACACGAATATGATGTTCTAACGTAATAATAATAAAGATGAAACACAGTCCTATGTAAAACACATGCATGTGATGATGTTCCAACATAATAATAGAAGAATGTCACCAAGTATAGGGTAAACCACAGCGATATAAAGTTATTCCAATGTAATAATAAGCAATGGAATAACAACAGATTCTCTTCATGAAAAAGAAAGAATAACAACCCTTGCTTTAATAGGAGATTAAATATCTGCGATGGTGTAGTAACAGAATACTCTTCTTCTTTCTCTCTATTCTCTCTATACTTTCTCTCTCTAGCTTGAATGAATTAAATGAAAATAATGAAGCACTAGGCCTCTATTTATAGAAGATTTCTAGCTTAGCACTTGCCCATGTGAAAAGGCAAGTGGCTCGACGATCGTGATGTGAAAAGAAAAGTGGTTTGGCGCTTTTAGAATGTGAAACGACAATTGGTTCGACCTTTGTAATATGAAACGACAAGTGGTTCGACGCCTGTCATATGAAACGGCAAGTGGTTTGACGACTGGTAAAGGTAATTACTATTGACGAAGGTAATTACTATTGACGAAGGTAATTACTAATGACGAAGAGACTCTTAGATGATGACATATGGGCACCCCATAAAATAACCAAACTTACCACAAACGTCTCATAACAGACTCTTTATATACATCAAGGATTGAATAAATATTACCACAAATCATTTTATTTTTAATCAACACATATTTAATCGTTCAACAATTATTAATCATTTATAACTTGTCATCTCAATTATTGATTTAATAATATAACATATTATACAGATGATACTATGACAATAATTGAATCAATAATATAAGAGATATGATGCAGCAATTACTTTAGCAATAATTGAGTATAGCTGAGTGACTTCTCACGTAAGCATCAATAATCAATACCGTGTGCTACTATTCAACCACGCATATTACTGTACTTTTACTACCGGGTAGTTCAACAGTTTTAACGTTAACACATCCGCCGTTATTTTTATAGAAAGATAATTTTGTCATTTTCTAACTACGACAATACATCCGTTGTGGGGTCCACCAATGATTGAGTAGTCGTCTTTAATATTCCCCGACAAAAAGAATATTCCTACCAAACGAATATTTTATAACAACTTGCTTACTTTGCAAAATTTATAAATATTACCCACAACTATAACATTATATCAAATTTATTTGATAATATTCAAAAATAATATTTATAGAAAATTCATCTTTATTTATAAAAGTTGGGGTCTTACATATACACATACGCTTTACCTGGCACATATTCCCACCTTTATTTCAATAAAAAAATAAAATAAAACTATACGCAAAATTTTTTATTTACATATATCAAAATCTTTGGTTATTACAAAAACCCTGTTTTAGAAGTATTCTAGCTCTAATTCTTCTCTTCAGGGTGTAGAATCCAAGAGATGAAGGAAGCAATGATATTTTCTCCTTGATCAACCAACTTCTTTCTCTTCTATGTTTTCTCTCTAATATGCTCTCTGCTCTCTAAAATGAAGGAGGTTGTATATCCTCTACTGTCCAAGCACTTAAGTTATTTAAGTCTATTGTCTGCCTGAAAACCGTATGTGGCGTTGCAACGCCAAGATTAAGCCTTGGACAGGCGATGCAGCGCTAGGTTAATAACTCTGGTAAATAAGTGGCGCTGCATCGCCAATATATATGGAGATAAGTCTTGTTACAGCAGCATTTGGGTTAGGGCTCGAATCTCTGAGAGGCGCAACGCTTTGATTTAAGCCGAGGAAGCTGGCGCCGCAATGCTTGGAGCAGGAAAATTTACTCTTTTGCCCTTTTCAGCATGAAAAGACCTAATAAACCACATGTGAATCACTTTAGTGCAAACTAACACAATATAATATAAAAGCAATATAAATAAGGACGAACACGCAACATCTTAAGTATTAACATGCCCGATTTGCGGATATAAATCTTACTCATCAACGACCATCGACATACCTACGTCTAAATGATCGGCGTAGAACGGCATATATAGATAAGATATGATACACATAATCAGGGCATCCACAATTGATGTGTGCCATCTCTCCTCCGAAATGGCAAAATCCCCCCGATGAATGGCAAAGCTATTAGCGGAAGCAAAATGATCTATCAAAAAATCCATGGAGATGATGTGGCTGCCACCAACCTCAGCTAAGACAACCGCCCTCCTCAAACCAATGACAGTCATAAACTGGCGACACATATGTCCTAATGCCACTCTAGCACAGAGTCCTCCCTCCATCGATAAACCAAAAATACGACTATACTCCTCCAAAGTGGGAGTTAACTCATCAAAGCCAAACCTGAAGACACGATGCTCTAATATCCAATGAGTAAGCATCCTGTCGATAAAGTCCTCTAGAATCTGGAAGGACAACAAAGATAAGGAATGACCCAACATGCATCCGACTATAATGCGATAAAAATCAGATAGACTGTAATAACCCGGGATTTCGAATATTCAAAATTTTATAAATAATTTTTTTATTATTAAAATTTATATTGATTATTAATTTTGTGACAAGTTTCTGTGATACGAGTCTCGAGAAAGTCAATTTGTATATTGACTAATAAATTTTAGAGTAGAGTTGTGCTTAAAAAGATGAGAAACCCTAACCCTGGTTACGGATATGGATTCGATAAAAAATATATTTAAAATAATTATATTAATATGTATGTGTTTGAATGGTATATAATTTTTGATCAATGATAGATCGGATAAGGTTTAAAATTTATAAACCCTAATAAGAGATTAGAAACCCTAATCTCAGAATTAAAACCCTAACGTACCGTTAGAAACCCTAATTGTACGCCGGGAAATCCTAATTTCATATTCGGGAATCTTAAACCCTAAATTAGGAAACCCTAATCCTAATTGGCAAGCCTAAGATGTTTATTAAACTTAAAATATGATTAGAAAACCCTAATTATATTTTAGTATCTAAATTTCTATTTTACAAGCCCTAATTGTAATTTAGAATTGTTAATTTTTAATTTTTCTAATTAAAACCCTAATTGGAAATTAGGGAAAATAATTATGTAAAACCTAAGGGTTAGGACCTTGGGGTTAAATCCTAAGGGTGTGGCAAATTACATGTATGCCATTAAAATCAATTTGTTAATGACTAAAATACCATTTTTCATTTTCTTTGATTAGATAACTTTGCAAAAATGCTAGCAACATTAGTGGTTGAACTACTACATTGACTTTGTGACACAAATATGTAGCAATCAACCGAAATTATAAGCCCTAGCAACATATCATTGTATATATATAGATTTAAGAGAGAGAAAGTATACAAAACTTAGTCATTTTGTACACAAACCTCCACTAACACTTATTCTCTCTCAAAGCTCTGAAATAATCAAGTAGATCATTCCTATTTTAGCCCTTTAAAACATCTAGACCAGATTGTTAAGACAAGATCAAATCATATTTAAGAAAAGGTAAAAACCCTAAAACCTATTTTGATCTTGTATGCTAGGAAATTTTTCTTGTTTAAGTGCTTAGAATCTTTCTAATGGATGTTTTATGAAGATCTATGATGATCTATCATGAATCCATAGCATCAAAGTGCCTTAAAATGATGTTTTTCAAAATCTGTTCTTGAGCAATTTTTGTGGTCTGACAAGAAATGTCAGTGGCCACAGATCATTGCTCGTTTACTATTTTTGTTGTTGTAAAGTTGTTACATGTATCCTGGTATGTGGTCTTTAAGCTGCAAGTGGAATCAGTGTCATTAGATGTCTAGATCATGAGTTATTAACGGTCGAAACTCGTTGACCGAAGTTGACCAGTCGAAATCTGTGTAACCCAGAAATTCAAAAAAACGAGTCTGACAACGTTTTATAATGAACAGATCTGTCAGGTGTTAGGTGATATATTGATGTTATGATATCTATGTTGTTGCCTGTTATATTGTCTTTGATTCCATGGCTTTAGATCCCACAAATAAGCAGTAGATCAAGCGAAGCATTTGGTCAAACTAGGCATGTCAATCATGATTACCGTTTTTGGAAAACCCAGAAAACGGTTAATCCATGATTCTGACATGGTTTGACCATATTATTGTCTTGTGATTCCCTTATATTTGAACTGCTCTGTTAATGTATAAATGTTCCTGGGCATATGTATTATAGTTATGAACCTGCATAACACCAATAAAATTACTGGAACATAAACTTAATTGACCATCAAAGTGACAAGTCGAGTTCTGGGTTTCTGGGGAAAACCCAGGTATGGTCTGACAAGAGTTTTGATTGCCCAGATCTCCTAGTGTGTTTGTTTTTAGGCCACAATGATTGTTATTTGTTGTAGTGTTACATAAACACTACACGATCAAAGTTAGAGCTAGCCCAGAATCGAATTACACTGAGACTAAAATCCGGTCAAACAGGGCACCTAGAACATGAAGCTGTCAGTGTTCTTGAGGCTCAAGAACACCAACAGCGACGCTTTGTGTCGCTAAAGCTCTTTAGCGACTGTTTCTATTTATTTTATTTTCTAATTTTCTGAAAAATACATAAAAATAGAAAATAAATTATAAAAATTACCAAAAATGGTTTTAAAAATTATTTTAAATTATGAAAAATACTTTTCTGACTATTTGGAATATTTTTTATTAATAATTATAATTATTTGAATATTAATGCTATTTAATTTATTTAATTAGCGTATTAAATAAATTAGAGAAAAATGATTTTAATTATATAAAAATAATTTTAAATAAGAATAAAGTAATTAAAATATTTTGAGTTATTAAATGTACCTTTTAATATTTTTGGAGAATTTTATTAATAAATTAATATTAATGATATTAGATTTATTTAATTATTAAATTAAATAAATAAAATAAAAATGATTTTATTAATTTAAAAATCATTTTAAATAAGAATAAAATGTTAGAAAATATTTTGAATTATAAAATATAAATTTTAATAATTTTGGAGAATTCTCATTAATAAATTAATATTAATGATATTAGATTTATTTAATTATTAAATTAAATAAATAAGATAAAAATGATTTTATTGATTTAAAAATCATTTAAAATGAGAAAAATGATTTAAAAATATTTTAAGTTATAATTAATGACTTTTAATATTTGGATAGTAATTTCATTAATATTTAAATATTAATGGTGATAATTTAAAAATGATTTTAATTACTTTAAAAGTCATTTAAGTAGAATATTAATGATTTAAAATATTTGAAGTTATTAACAATAACTTTAATATTTTGATAAGTATAGCATTAATATTTTTATATTATTAAATATTAATGATAATAAGATTATTTGATAATTAAATCATTTAAAAATGATTTAAGTGTTTGAAAAATTATTATAAATTATAATAATTGTTTATAAATTATTAAAAGCTTCCGAAAAATATTATAAATGATATTTAACTTATCTAAAATAATATTGAAGCTTAGAGACCAATTTTAATTGACAATCAATGTGTTAATTGTCGGATAGGGTGACCAGAACACTGAGAATGGACCGAAGTCCAACCTGACCAAAATAGTTAGACTTGATAAGTGTTTATATAGGTTATAAACACTGATGTGATTATGTGATAATGTGCCTAGTAGAAGTTTGACTGTAGAATACAGTGTTACGTGTTATAAATGATTGAGCTAATTGTGAGACCGACATTGTTGATTATAGGTCTTACGAACGCAATTAATTATATTGTGTAGCTGTAATCAACGTGGAAGGCAAGTTCCCTAACTCAACCTTAAGTTATATTCATTCAATTATTATAGTGGTTAATTATTGCTAATTATACCATGTCCAGGGATTTATTGTTGATTAAATCACAGTTAGTGCATGTTTAATAATTCAAATTGAATTACTGATTCAGAAAATATATATTCGTAGAATTACTGTTGTTGGATATTCATATCTGTAGAAGCTAATATTGACAATACAAATAATTCCTGTTTATTGTCAAAATATGTTATAAAATGTCTTAACTAATTATTCTGGCTAGACGAACAATTGTTAGAACTTGATAGATTCGAGAAGAGAATTCAATTGTTATTGATAGATCGATGTTAATTATTTTGGCTAGATCGATAAGTAAATAGAAATTGAAATCATTAAATTTCGTTGTTAAATCAAATCTTGATTCTGAGACTGAGAAGAACAACCATTTATATAAAGGGAACATTTTTAAGTCGTATATTCGACCATTGCGTGCGACCTATAGGTATTATGCATAATATAGGGTATAAGGAGTTGGCCGACTCTAAGTACTTGCAGAAGGGTATGATTTAATCTTTATGATTATCTGATACTCATGCGTATGTATCAAAGTAAATCTTTGATAGATACCTCAGAAAGTAGAAATTCTAGATCCAATGGATCGCTCAGCATAAATCTGGAAAACATTTCAACTTTGTAATTGCGTAGAATTTATTCTTGATTATTCAATAGAATATCGTAGAAACTTTGAAAGCGTTGTACTATTTCATTATCAAATTATTGCGTTGCCTAGAATACGAGAAGACTTGTTATTGATTAATGATTTGTTCAGCTATTTTAAAGTTCACCGAACTTTGGTTTCATTCTATCAAAATATATAGTATGTTCTTATTGATTCGTATACATTTATTGTAAGACCCCAACTTTTATAAATAAAGATGAATTTTCTATAAATATTATTTTTGAATATTATGGAGTAAAATTAATATAATAGTTGTGGGTAATATTTATAAATTTTGTAAAGTAAGCAAGTTGTCATAAAATATTCGTTTGGTCGGGGAATATTCTTTTTGTTGGGAATATTAAATGCGACGACTCCAATCATTAGTGGACCCCATTAATGAAGTATTGTCGTAGTTAAAAAACGACAAAATTATCTTTCTATAAAAATAACTACGGTGGTGTTACCGTTAAAACTATTGAACTACCCATTAGTAAAAAATACGAAGAATATGCGTGGTTGCATAGTAGCACACGGTATTGATTATTAATGCTTACGTGAGAAGTCACTCACTTATACTCAATTATTGCTACAGATAATTGCTTTGCATCATATCTCTTTTATTATTGATTCAATTATTGTCACAAAGATCATCTCAGATAATATGTTATATTATTAAATCAATAATTGAGACGACAAGTTATAAATGATTAATAATTGTTGAAAGATTAAATATGTGTTGATTAGAAATAAAATGATTTGTGGTAATATTTATTCAATCATTGATGTATATAAAGAGTCTGTTATGAGACGTTTGTGGTAAGTTTGGTTATTTTATGGGGGGCCCATATGTCATCATCTAAGAGTCTCTTCGTCAATAGTAATTACCTTCGTCAATAGTAATTACCTTCATCAATAGTAATTATATTCGTCAATAGTAATTACATTCGTCAATAGTAATTACCTCCGTGAATAGTAATTACCTTCGTCAATTGTAATTACCTTTACCAGACGTCAAACCACTTGCCGTTTCATATTACAGGCGTCGAACCACTTGTCGTTTCACATTAGAGGCATCAAACCAATTGTCGTTTCACATTACAGGCGTCAAACCACTTTTCTTTTCACATCACCAGTCGTCAAGCCACTTGCCTTTTCACATGGCAAGTGCTAAGCTAGAAATCTTCTATAAATAGAGTCCTAGTGCTTCATTATTTCTCACGAATTCATTCAAGCTATAGAGAGAGAAAGTATAGAGAGAATAAGAGAGAAAGAAGAAGAGTATTCTATTACTACACTACTGCATTATTCAATCTCCTACTAAAGTAAGGGGTGTTATTCCTTCTTATTCACGAAGACAACTGTTATTATTCCATTGCTTATTATTCTGTTGGAATATCTTGTATACGCGGTTTACCCTATACTTGGTTCCGTCTTTATTATTATTCTGTTGTAACATCCTGTTTGTGTGTTTTACACCGGACCTGGTTCCATTCTTTATTATTCTGTTGGAATATCCTCGTCTCATGCGCTTTCTACGGGACCGGATTCAGTTATTTATTATTCTGTTGGAATAACCTGCCTGTGTGGTCTATCGCATACATGGTGATTTCTTTTGTTATTCCATTCTTTATTATACTCAGTTGGTTAAAACTTTGACTTCTATACTCCATGAAATTAGTGGAATATCATTGATATTTGCGCTTCATCCAGTATCCTTTCATGGAAATATTCTTCTAAGTATTCTTGAATTCTACTCTACAAAGAAGTATGATGTTGACAATTTGGACGTTAATAATTCCTTGTTTATATTTTGTTGAAAGTCATCTGTGGCCTGTAGTGCATAGATGGACTTGGTATGATTATGACCATGGATTATTCGGTGTAATCATGACCGTAATGTTACAAATGATGTGGTAAAAATCCTCATTGGCACGTAGTACATTGATGGACAGTTGTTGGCATGATAATGACCATTAATGAATACACAAATATTCTTGGCCCGTAGTTCATGGATAATTGTGGTCGTGATACTAAAGAATATTCTTGGCCGTAGTGCAGGGGTGATTCGATGATGTGGAATATTTTTTAAGCTGAGTCTCAGCTATAATAGTGATGAAAAATCTTTTAAATCATAAAAGGTAGTAGATTTTATTTTCTACTTGACTCTTTTAATGGATTGCTGGTTCCGCTGCAGTTAAACTTGATGTTTATTATATTTTATCAATTAACACTGTTGAAGGCTAATGATAATTTATTCTGCATTATCTTAGTCATAATATTTCTTACTGGGCTAGTTGAGCTCACCCTTTCTTTAACTGTTTTCTTCATGCAATGAGAATATAGCTGGGACGAGTCGGGGAACGGAGTAATGGTCCAGAGGATAACATTAGTAGTCCTCACTATTCTGTGAAATAGTGTGATAATAATTGTAATGAGGACTCCTTTTGAGTTTGTATAATCTCTAGTAGATAATATTTGTATTCAAACTCAAAGTTTATGTTTTGTCGTATTGTACACGACAGTTGTATTAGTAAGTTGTATTTGAATTCTGTACCATGTATCTGGAAACCCAAGATGGGTGATGTATACCTAATTTTGGGGGCGTCACATTTATTGTATGGCTTAACCTGCGGGGCAAACTTGTTGCTCACCCTTGCTATATATAAAACATTTCAGCTAGGAACGAATAGGCCAGCGGGTCCAAGAAGAACAAAGGCAAAGGCAAGATGCTGGAGTAATTATAAAGAACTTATTATTATGTTGTATTTGTAAACCCTTTTTTTTTATCTAAGGGGTATGTTTTTAATTTTAAGGTTAACAAACATGGGACTTATGTATTAACAACTTATCTTAATGAGTTATGTATTCCTATTTATATTTAACTGTGTAGTTAGCTGTGATTATATTTTGGATCATGGACACCAAACTCGGGAGTCAGGTAACCCGGATTTGGGGGTGTCACAGGTTGGTATCAAAGCTGTAGTGACCAAGACGTCACAAGTTAGTAGAAGAGTCGTAGGTTATAAACCTTAAGTGGGGTGGGGGAAAACCCTAGGATTATAACCATACGTGAGATAGAGAAAACTCATTTAGAGTTATAAGTGAGGGATTGCCAGAGTGCATCAATAGTGAGATAAGTGGACACATAGTGTGGGAATGTTGTACTGGTGAAGTACTAATCAAGTTGTTTAAACTGATTGTAGGATGTCTGGAGAAGATAAGATGAGTGTGGAGATGCTAGTGGCTATTGCGCCAGTTCCAGGAGCCGAGGTGCCAGCGCAAAGTGAATCGGTTGAGAAGGTGGGAGAAGATGAACCTATGGTTAATCTAGGGAGTGATCATGACGATTATCCCGAGATGTATCTGAGTGGAGATGAGGAGGCAGAGTCTGAGCCAACTAAGGTAGAGTTAAAGAATAAGACTAAAGTTGAAGAAGAAGATCAACTAGTTGCAGAAGTTCAAGAACTCCGGAGTAAGGCATTTCTCTTGGAGGAATTGTGGAAGACGGAGCGAGCATTACGCGAAATGACTGAAGAAAGGAACGAGCTCAAGGCGTAGGTGGAAGGAATGAAGACTGAAGGCGGTGGATCGTCTGAAGGGACAATTAAGCAGCAGAAAGACAAGAAAAAGAGAAAGAGGGACAATGACAGCCCTAATTCTGAAAAGTCAAGCCCGAAGAAGAAGCAAGCATGTAGCATATGTGGGAAGACTCACGCAAGAGAATGCATGATGTGGAAAAACGTGTGCTTCAACTGTAAGCAGGAATGACATATTTCTATGCATTGTCCTAAGCCAAATTTGAGGATGTGTTTTTCATGTGGGCAGACGGGTCATGGATTCAACAAGTGTCCTATTAAGAAGAAGACTGGTGAAGGGAGTGGTCGGTAGACAACTTAGATATATGTAATAGTATCTTTTGGTAGAAGATTATGATATTAAGTCTTGTAATATCGAGAATGATGTTTAAGCATATGTAAATATATATGTTTGTATGAATGAAATCTTTATTTTCTATATGAATATAAGATTAAGATTAAATTGTGTGTTCTTAAAACTCATACTTATGGTAAGTTAATGACTCATAATTATATGAAATGTTTTGAACCCCTCAGCGAATGGACGCCAAAGGTCTGACTAGGATAAGTTCATAAACTAATATAATTGTGGCAAGTTCCTGATTTCATAAGTGTGGTAAGTTTGATGAACTGATAATAACTATTTGTAAATGGAGAATTGCAACTTTTTGTGTAAAGTTATGTCGTTAATCCTGATATGATTTAAAAAGGGATAGTAAATGTGTTAAGTACTATATGTACTATGTGCTATTTGAATAAATATGCGATTATATGAGAATTATGTGTTGAATTCTAATTGTGTTAAGAATTTGTGTAAAGAAAGATAATTAATATAAGATTTTTATTTAAATTAGATCATGCCGCCTAGACGACATAATCGAAACCAACGAGAAGAACAGTCAGTGAATAACGAAGGAGGTCAAGCTGACCCGATGCAAAACTTTGCAGATATGTTAGCCCAAGCTATGGAGAATAGAGCTCCAGCTGCAAGAGGAAGAGTGAGGAATCAGCCAACCGAAAGATTGGCTAACTTTAAAGACTTTAAAGCGGTAGGACCACCTGAATTCAAAGGAACCACGGATTCGATTGAAGCCCAAACTTGGGTGACAGAGATGGAGAAAGCATTTGTCATTGCGCATGTGGCAGAAGAGCAGAAGATAGCTTTTGCAACTTATCTGATGAAGGGAGAAGCTAATTACTGGTGGGAGACTAACCAAGCGCAAGCTGGAATAGCTATAGTAACATGGACAAGATTCAAGGAACTGTTCTTTGAGAACTACTTCTCACCGAGTATGCAATCCAGAATGGAAGTCAAATTTCTAGAATTGAAGCAGGAGAACATGTCGGTAACAGAATACTCTGCCAAATTCAATGAGTTGGCTAGATTTGCACCTCATCAGGTGGACACAGAAGCAAGAAAAGCGAGAAGATTTGAGAATGGGCTAAAGCCGAGAATATTCAACAAAGTAGCGGTATTGCAGATCAATACGTTCGCAGAGTTGATGGAGAAAGTGTTAATTGCTGAAGGAGGGAGCGAAGCTGCGTCTCGATTTTATCAGGAGAAGAAGCAGAAGAAGACAAATGATGGTGGAAGCAGTGGTGGTAGTAATCCGAATAAGAGGAAATGGAGTAAGAATACCCAGTCGGGTAATAAGACAGAAGATAATAGGAAAGGAAGGGAGCCATGTTCGAATTGTGGGAAGAACCATGCTGGAATTTGCCTGAAGAAGAAGGGAGTCTGTTACAATTGCGGACAAGAGGGGCACATGTCGCCCAATTGCCCCAGTCCGAAGAAAATTCAAGGTTGCTTTGCATGCGGATAGACTGATCATTTGGTTCGGAACTGTCCAAAGAAGAATGCGAAGAAGGAAAGTGTCAACAAGGGACCCAGTAGCGGAACCTTGGCAACTCGAGCACCGCTACGTGCCAGAAGACCAACGACCGTATACATTCAATATGACGCACGATAATGCACAAGCTACTCGGGGAGGTGGCAATGTGTAATGTAATGATTTCATTTAGAAAATTAATTACGCGAGTAAATTGAGTTAGATAATTACTGTGAATTGTTTTCTTTTATAGATTCAAGTCACAGGTTAGAATGTGAAACACAAATGAATATCGTGTTGATAAAAATGAATTAATGATACAACTTTAAAAGATTGTGGAGAATAAGAAAGCGGTGATTCCGAGGACGGAATCATTTTAAGGAGGGGTGAATATGATAACACAGGATTTTGAATATTCAAAATTTTACGAATAAATTTTTTTTTATTAAAATTTATATTGATTATTAATTTTGTGACAAGTTTCTGTGATACGAGTCTCGAGAAAGTCAATTTGTATATTGACTAATAAATTTTAGACTAGAGTTATGCTTAAAAAGATGAGAAACCCTAACCCTAGTTACGGATAGGGATTCAATATAAAATATAATTAAAATAATTATATTAATATGTATGTGTTTGAACGGTATAGAATTTTTGATCAATGATAGATCAGATAAGGTTTAAAATATATAAACCCTAATAAGAGATTAAAAACCCTAATCTCAGAATTAGAAACCCTAACATACTGTTAAAAACCCTAATTGTACGCCGGGAAACCCTAATTTCATATTCGGGCATGCTAAACCCTAAATTAGGAAACCCTAAACCTAATTGGAAAGCCTAAGGTGTTTATTAAACTTAAATTATGATTAGAAAACCCTAATTATATTTTAGTATCTAAATTTCTAATTTACAAACCATAATTGTAATTTAGAATTGTTAATTTTTAATTTTTCTAATTAAAACCCTAATTGAAAATTATGGAAAATAATTATGTAAAACCGAAGGGTTAGGACCTTAGGGTTAAACCCTAAGGGTGTGACAAATTCCATGTATGCCATTAAAATCAATTTGTTAATGACTAAAATACCCTTTTTCATTTTCTTTAATTAGATAACTTGCAACAATGCTAGCAACTTTAGTGGTTGAACCACTACATTGACTTTGTGACACAAATCTGCAGCAATCAGCAAAAATTGTAAGCCCTAGCAACATATCATTGTATATATATAGATTTAAGAGAGAGAAAGTATACAAAACTTAGTCATTTTGTACACAAGCCTCCACCAACTCTTATTCTCTCTCAAAGCTCCGAAATAATCAAGTAGATCAGTCCTATTTTAGCCGTTTAAAACATCTAGACCAGATTGTTAAGACAAGATCAAATTATATTCAAGAAAAGGTAAAAACCCTAAAACCTATTTTGATCTTGTATGCTAAGAAATTTTTTTTGTTTAAGTGTTTAGAATCTTGCTAATGGATGGTTTATGAAGATCTATCATGAATCCATAGCATCAAAGTGCCTTAAAATGATGTTTTTCAAAATCTGTTCTTGAGAAATTTTTGTGGTCTGACAAGAAATGTCAGTAGCCACAGATCATTGCTCGTTTACTATTTTTGTTGTTTTAAAGTTTTTACATGTAGCCTGGTATGTGTTCTTTAAGCTGCAAGTGGAATAAGTTTCATTTGATGTCTAGATCATGAGTTATTAACGGTCAAAACCCGTTGACCGAAGTTGACCAGTCAAAATCTGGGTAATCCAGAAATTCGAAAAAACGAGTCTGACAACGTTTTTTAATGACCAGATCTGTGAGGTGTTAGGTGATATATTGATGTTATGATATCTATGTTGTAGCCTGTTATATTTTCTTTGATTCCATGGCTTTAGATCCCACAAATAATCAGTAGATCAAGCGTAGAAGTTGGTCAAACTGGGCATGTCAATCATGATTATCGTTTTTGGAAAACCAAGAAAACGGTTAATCCATGATTCTGACATGGTTTGACCATATTATTGTCTTGTGATTCCCTTATATTTGAACTGCTCTGTTAATGTATAAATGTTCCTGGGCATATGTACTATAGTTATGAACCAGCATAACACCAATAAAATGACTGGAACATAAACTTAATTGACCATCAAAGTGACAAGTCGAGTTCTGGGTTTCTGGGGAAAACCCAGGTATGGTCTGACAAGAGTTTTGATTGCCCAGATCTCCTAGTGTGTTTGTTTTTGGACCACAATGATTGTTATTTGTTGTAGTGTTACATAAACACTACACGATCAAAGTTAGAGCTAGCCCAGAATCAAATTACACTAAGACTAAAATCCGGTCAAACAGGGCACCTGGAACATGAAGCTGTCAGTGTTCTTGAGGCTCAAGAACACCAACAACGACGCTTTGTGTAGCTAAAGCTCTTTAGCGACGGTTTCTATTTATTTTATTTTTTGATTTTCCGGAAAATACTTTAAAATAGAAAATAAATTATAAAAATTACCAAAAATAGTTTTAAAAATTATTTTAAATTATGAAAAATACTTTCCGACTATTTGGAATATTTTTCTTTAATAATTATAATTATTTGAATATTAATGCTATTTAATTTATTTAATTAGTGTATTAAATAAATTACAAAAAAAATGATTTTAATTATATAAAAATCATTTTAAATAAGAATAATGTATTTAAAAATATTTTGAGTTATAAAATGTAACTTTTAATATTTTTGGAGAATTTTCATTAATAAATTAATATTAATGATATTAGATTTATTTAATTATTAAATTAAATACTTAAGATAAAAATTATTTTATTGATTTAAAAATCATTTTAAATAAGAATAAAATGTTAGAAAATATTTTGAATTATAAAATATAAATTTCAATATTTTTGGAAAATTCTCATTAATAAATTAATATTAATGATATTAGATTTATTTAATTATTAAATTAAATAAATAAGATATAAATAATTTTATTGATTTAAAAATCATTTTAAATAAAAATAAAATGTTAGAAAATATTTTGAATTATAAAATATAAATTTCAATATTTTTGGAGAATTCTCATTAATAAATTAATATTAATGATGTTAGATTTATTTAATTATTATATTAAATAAATGAATTAAAAATAATTTTATTAATTGAAAAATCATTTAAAATGAAAAAATAATTTAAAAATATTTTAAGTTATAATTAATGACTTTTAATATTTGGATAATAATTTCAATAATATTTCAATATTAATGGTGATTATTTAAAAATGATTTTAATTACTTTAAAAATCATTTAAGTAGAATATTAATGATTTAAAAATATTTTAAGTTATTAACAATAACTTTAATATTTTTATATTATTAAATATTAATGATAATAAGATTATTAGATACTTAAATCATTTAAAAATGATTTAAGTGTTTGAAAAATTATTATAAATTATAATAATTGCTTATAAATTATTAAAAGCTTCCGAAAAATATTATAAACGATATTTGACTTATCTAAAATAATATTGAAGCTTAGAGACCAAGTTTAATTGACAATCAATGTGTTAATTGTTTGGATAGGTGACCGAACAATCGAGAATGGACCGAAGTCCAACCAGACTGAAAGAGTTAGACTTGATAAGTGTTTATATAGGTTATAAACACTGATGTGATTATGTGATAATGTGCCTAGAAGAAGTTTGACTGTAGAATATAGTGTTACGTGTTATAAATGATTGTGCTAATTGTGAGACCGATATTGTTGCTTATAGGTCTTACGAACGCAGTTAATTATATTGTGTAGCTGTAATCAACGCGGAAGACAAGTTCCCTAACTCAACCTTGAGTTATATTCATTCAATTATTATAGTGGTTAATTATTGCTAATTATACCATGACCAGGGATTTATTGTTGATTAAATCGCAGTTAGTGCATGTTTAATAATTCAAATTGAATTACTGATTCAGAAAATATATATTCGTAGAATTACTGTAATTGGATATTCATATCTATAGAAGCTAATATTGACTATACAGATAATTCCTGTTTATTGTCAAAATATGTTATGAAATGTCTTAGCTAATTATTCTGGCTAGACGAACAATTGTTAGAACTTGATAGATTAGAGAAGAGAATTCAATTGTTATTGATAGATCGATGTCAATTATTTTGGCTAGATCGATAAGTAAATAGAAATTGAAATCATTAAATTTCGTTGTTAAATCAAATCTTGATTACGAGGCCCAGGAAGAACAACCATTTATATAAAGGAACATTTTAAGTCGTATATTAGACCATTCTTGCTACGACTATAAGTATTATACATAATATAGGGTACAAGGAGTTGGCCGACTCTAAGTACTTGCAGAGGGGTATGATTTAATCTTTATGATTATCTGATACTCATGCGTATGTATCAAAGTAAATCTTTGATAGATACCTCAGAAAGTAGAAATTCTAGATCCAATGGATCGCTCAGCATAAATCTGGAAAACATTTCAACTTTGTAATTGCGTAGAATTGATTCTTGATTATTCAATAGAATATCGTAGAAACTTTGAAAGCGTTGTACTCTTTCATTATCAAATTATTGTGTTGCCTAGAATACGAGAAGACTTGTTATTGATTAACGATTTGTTCAGCTATTTCAAAGTTCACCGAACTTTGGTTTCATTCTATCAAAATATATAGTATGTTCTTATTGATTCGTATACATTTATTGTATGTCTTAACTTGCGGGGCAGACTTGTTGCTCACCCTTGCTATATATAAAACATTTTTGCTAGGAACGAAGAGGCCAGTGGGTCAAAGAAGAACAAAGGCAAAGGCAAGATGCTGGAGTAGTTATAAAGAACTTATTATTATGTTGTATTTGTAAACCCTTTTTGTTTATTTAAGGGGTATGTTTGTAATTTTAAGGTTAGCAAACCTGGGACTTATGTATTAACAACTTATGTTAATGAGTTATGTATTCCTATTTATATTTAAATGGGTAGTTAGCTGTTATTATATTGTGGATCCTGAACACCAAACTCGGGGGTCAGGTAACCCGGATTTGGGGGTGTCACATACGCTGTCGTGCCAAGACCTCAAACTAGTGAATATCCGATTAGGCGGAAGGTGATGTAAAAACCCAAAACCCTAATAAGACTCAGTTATGTAAAATTCAGTTATATCGATAAAATTTCTCTGTTCTGAATGTGTTATGTGTTAATATATACTCTGTTTAACAAATTTGGTCAATTAAAGTTTTGTCCAAAAAACGGCGTGCTTGATACCTTACGTGCTTATAAATTTTCTTCCAAAATCGGACTTTTAGGCATATTTGTTTGGGCAAGATGCTTTATCGTGCTTACACTGACAAAGAGCTTTGTCGTACATGTTACGATTAGTGGGAAATCTAGGTTAGTAACCTTAGATTAACAAACCCTAACCCTAATCAGCAAAACCTTAACCATAATTAGCTAATTTAACCCTAATTAGATTATCTTAACACCTAATCATGATTACTAAACTTCAATTAGGTGCTAATAAAAATCAATTAACAATCCTAATCATTAAAAACAAAACCCTAATCAAGATTAATGAAGATTAGGGCATAATTAGGCTACTAAAAATAACCTAACTAGCTCACAAGTAGGTTAACAGGCACCAATGTAAGTTCCTAGGCTGCACATGACATGCTTGTAACTCAATCCCAAGCATGAGTAGAGTAATCAAATCTGATATTTGTGGAGGCAAATAGCTTGAAAATGTCCAAAAATCCAAGTTGAAGAATTCTATAAATAGGAACCCTAGATCAAAGCAAACTCACGAAATCTTTAAGCCATTATACACTTATATACATACCAAATCAAGCCTGGGTGATAGCAACAACCAATTTAGAAGCTAGAATCAAAAATCAAAGCAAGTAAGGTGCAAACCCTAATTCATAGCTAGCTATTTGATCCTTTGTTAATTTTGTTGTTTAGATGTTTAGAATTATGTATTAGTATGTTAGAAAATATGTTAGATTGATAGAACACGTTTTCATAACATCTAGATGCCTTAATTAAGTGTTTTTAGAAATCTAGAAATTTTGAAAATCAAGTCTGACAGCCGAATGTCAGAGCTTGTAGATTCGTATGTGTTTATGTTTAGGTCTTTTATTTGTATGATATTTGTAGCTTGATAGTAGGTCTTTAATCTGGAAAAGAAAATAGGTTCATTAGAACCATATATTACAAGTTATAGGTGGTTAAAGTGAGTTGACCGTTCACAGAGTTCAGTTTTCTGGGTTACCTAGAAAACTTAAGAACAGTTTGAACCGGCAACTTTGATTAGCTTTTTGATCGCTTTCTATTTGTTATTTTTGTAACTTTTTTTTTAGATTAACACCTTGATATCCATACTACATGTCTATGATCTTAAATTGCTTAAACAACTCATAGGATTACTGGAATTAATGGTCAAAAGTAGTTGACCGAGCTTGACCAAGTTTTCTGGGTTACCTAAAAAACTGATGAACACGAAGAACAACTTTTGGCTGTACTTTTACCAGCATACATAAAGACCTTAGATTTATTCTTTGTTCAAGTTAGTGTTGTATATATGTACCCTGACATATATACTACATGTTACAACAAACGCAACACACATCTAGTACACAAAATCAGAGATATTAAAGCCACAAAACCGTTGACCGGTCATGACCACTGTTCTGGGTTACCTACAAACTCAAGAACAGCTCTGACAATGACTTTGAGCCTCTATAACTTCTTTTTATATGCAGGTTAAAGCATGAAGTTTGTTTGATGTTGTACTACTGTAAGAGTACTATAACACAAATACTTGTCCAAACCCAGAATCATAAACCATAGTTAGATTAATCGTGGTCAACTGGTCCCTCGACCATGACCAACTGTTTGCCCAGAAGCTCAAGAACACCTATAGCGATACTTCCGATCACTGTAGTGCTTTAGCGACGAACAGAAATTGTTTTTCTAAAAATTAATTTATAAAAATTAGAAATAATTAAAAATAAATATAAATAAATACAAAAATAGTTTTAAAAATTATATTAAATAATTATAATTAATTTCTAATATTTTTACATAAATTCAATAAATATTTTATTTTATTTAGATATTATTAATAATTAACTTAATAATAAACTAATTAGAATAATTATTTATAAATACTAAATAATTATTGAAAAATAATATTAATAATATAAAATCATAATAAATGTTTATAAATTATTTAAAATAATAAACAATGTTTTTTGTAAAATTTTAAGTAAATATTAATTACCTAAAATTGAAATAAATGATTTGAAAATCATTTAAAAGATAAATAAATGTTTTAAAAATATTTTAAAACTTCTAAAATTATTATAATGGATATATAAATTATCTAAAAATATAATAAAATTTATAAATAAAATTTAGTCCATATATCAACTTATTTAGTATTTGGTAAAGACATTGAATGTTACGCCCCCAAAATAGGTATACATCACCCATTCTGAGTCGCCAAATACATGGTACAGAAACAAATACAACTTTAGTAATACAATTATCGTGCAAAATACGACAACACATATACTGTGAGTTTGAATACAAATATTGTCTAATAGACAATATACAAACTCAAAAGGATTCCTCATTACAATTATTGATATACTATTTTACAAAATAGTGAGGAATACTAAAAATACTATCCTGGACCATCACTCCAAACTCGGGCTAGTTCCTACTATGTTCTCACCTCCTAAGAAGAAAAATGGAACAAAAAGGAAATGGGTGAGCTCAACTAGCCAAGTAAATAATTTTATGACTAAGATAATATACAATAATTTATCATTAGTCTTCAACAGTGAAAAATCTGATAAAATATAATAGACAACAAGTTTTAGATCAACAACTGCAGCGGAAACAACAATCCATTAGAAGAGTCAAGTAGAGAAAGAATTCTACTATCTTCTAAGATTTAAAAGTCCATCATCAAAATTTTATCCCTGTAACATCAATTAATATACATCTTGAATCAAATATTCATCTTTGCACTACAGACGAAATATATTCAGTAATATCATCGTTTAGGACTAAGGATGATGAAAAATATCTTAAAGAAAACGAATCCAATGAGATAAAAGATCAAAGATTAGGGATTCGTACTTTAGTTTATCCAAGTTCAAAAATACTCCATAATAACCAATTGTGAAGCAAAATTCAAAAATAAAGATCAAAACATGGATACAATCAAAGATATTAACCATAATAGACATCTCGGACAAAAAGGAGAAAATTTCATTTTTCGGTGAATAGTGTCATACAAGTGAATAGTGTCGTATACGTGAATAGTAACCCCGACACAAAAAGGTGAAAATTCCACAATAAAATCTATACCAATATTTCGGTATAATGATATTGAAAGAATAACATCATTAGGAAGAAAATAACATCCCTTACCTCAAAAGAACAGTACTTCCGGCTAAAATATTAGGTATAAGGCTGAAGGAAATTTGAACTGATGAATAGCAACTCACAAAGTATCTAAATACTCACATAATACGCTCGATAATATAGAGAGAGAAAGAGAGAAAACTTGTTTCTGGTGTGATTTTCAATTCTAACTAAGCACCCTATTTATAGGAAAATGCTTAGAACACCATATCAGACTAACATGCTACCTGATGGCTATACTAGGTACTATTCAAGCCCACCACTTTTGAAAATAAAATTCAGCACATTTCATTTCTCAGCAACCAAAAGTGGGGCCCACCATATTTTTAATAAAAACATTTATTTCCAAAACTTCAATAATTCATAATAAATGTCCCTTTTATCAGAAAAATTTGAATCTCATGTCTATTCCATAGGAAATTAAATTCTCTACAACTTTGTAAGTTTAAGTTTTTCCAAATTTCAAACGAAAAATGACCGAAATCCACATACGGACGATTTTCAAAACCTCCATTTCGACAAAATACTGATAAAATAACTCAGCATTAATTCTTTCATTTATGTCCACATAAAATAAATATTTTCTCATCATATATATCAAAAATTAATTATTCACAAATAATATAACAGAATCACAATTATGACAACCAGGTCGTTCCTTATTGGCGCGCAATTAGGTGACCAAACCCCTTTCCTAGACAGAACTTTCTTAGACATTGCCAATAATGCTATCTAGTAATATTATTCAAATAATATGAGTTATTGATCTGATAATGGAGATACTGTGTAGTGAAAATTATTGAAACAACAATAATATAAAATATCAACGTAGCAATTATTGAATCAATAAAATAAAATATTGAATAGTAGTTACTGTAACAATTATTAAGTAGTGCCTTCTTACGTAAGAATCAACAATTCAAAATACATCGCAATACCGGTGCAGCTATTTGCGGCAACCACGCCAGATTCATCGTATTTTAACCACCATGTAATCCAACAGTGTTAACGATAATAATTACGACGTTATTTATAACAACTCAAACTTGTCGTTTTCTTCATCCGACAGTTATCCGTTATGTGGCCCACAAATGGCTGCGCCATCGTACGAATATTGCCCTACAACAGGAATATTCCCTGACCAAACGAATATTCCCCGACAACAATGAATATTTTATAACCACTTGCTTATTTTGCCAAATTTGCACATTTCACCCATAACCAAAGCATTATATCAAATTAACACCTTATTATTCACAATAATAAATAGAGGAAATTCAATTTTATTCATTAAAAAGTTGGGGTCTTACAACCTCCCCTCCTTATGAAATTCCGTCCTCGAAATTGACGTATGTACCTGGTGTTTAAAAAATATGAGGATATCTTGCTTTCATTTCTGATTCCAACTCCCAGGTCATTTCTTCAATAACATGGTTTCTCCACAAAACCTTAACTTGTGGTATAACCTTGGTACGTAGGACATGCTCTTTCCTATCCAAGATCTTAACAAGTACCTCCTCGTACGTTAAATCTTCGGATATCTCGTCTGGTTCTAACTCAATAATGTGGTTCGGGTCTTTCACATATTTACGAAGCATAGATATGTGAAAAACATTATGAACACGAGACATGCTTGGAGGTAATGCGAGTCTATAGGCCATATTTCCTATTCGATCAAGAATCTCAAATGGACCAACAAATCTTGGATTGAGCTTTCCTCTCTTCCCAAATCTTGTAACTCCCTTCCATGGAGCAATACGTAACAATACATGATCACCAATATTAAATTCCACGTCCTTTCGATGAAGATCCGCATAACTCTTTTGTCGATCATGTGCTGGTTGTATACGTTGTCGATTCGTTTGGATCTTCTCTATAGTCTTTCGTACCAACTCTGGTCCCAACAACGTTGCTTCTCTCACCTCATCCCAGCATACTGGAGAGCGACACTTTCATCCATACAATGCTTCAAATGGAGCCACACCTATACTTGCCTGATAACTATTATTGTAGGAGAATTCCACCAATGGTAGGTACTTATCCCAACTCCCTTTGAAATCTAGGAAACAAAATCTTAATAGATCTTCAAGAGTTTGAATAGTCCTCTCTGATTGTCTGTCCGTTTGAGGATGGTATGCCGAACTGAATCGTAAATTTGTGCCCATAGCTTTCTGCAAGCTAACCCAAAATTATAAAGTGAATCTTGGGTCACTATCTGAAACTATGGATACTGGCGTGCCATGCAATCTCAAAATCTCATTTACATACATACTAGCAAGACGTTCAAGGGAATAAGTTTCCTGTATAGGCAGGAAATGAGCAGACTTGGTTAATCTATCAATAATGACCCAAATCGCATTTATGCCTTGAGAAAGCTTGGGAAGACTCGTAACGAAATCTATAGTAATGTGTTCCCACTTCCATTTCGGAATCTCAAGTGGTTGCAATGGACCCATTGGCACTTGATGCTCCGCTTTTATACGTAGAAAAATTAAACACCTCGAGATAAACTTCGCGATCTCTCTCTTTATATTACTCTACCAAAATGTATGTCGAAGATCATGATACATTTTGGTACTCCCAAGATGGATTTCAAATGGTGAGTTGCGTGTCACTATCATGATTCTATGCTTCAAGTTAGAATCGTTAGGAACACAAAGTCTGGAGTTGACTCAAAGTATTCCTTCTTCATCGATTCTTGCTTATCGAATAACACCTTCTTGCACTTTCTTCTTTATACACATCAGCTTCAGGTCCGTAGCTTGAGCAGCTTTAACTTTATCGATTAAAGTCAGTTCTACTCGTATACTTGATATCATCACATGGGTACTTAGAGCCTTTACCTCTATCTCCATCCTTTGCAAGTCATACAAAATGGGCCTTTGTGTTAACAACATTGCACTCGTACCCTTATATGATCTTCTACTCAATGCATCAGCTACTACGTTTGCTTTTCCAAGATGATATTAGATGGTATGATCATAATCTTTCAACAGCTCGAGCCAACGTCGTTGCCGCATTTGAGTTCATTTTGGGTGAAGAAATATTTGAGGCTTTTATGATCTGTATAGATCTCCACTTTCTCCCCATACAGGTAGTGTCTCTAGATCTTCAACGCGAAAACGATTGCTGCCAACTCCAAATCATGAGTAGGATAATTCCTCTCATATTCTTTGAGTTGTCGCGAGGCATAGGCTATGACTTTCCCATGTTGCATGAGAACACATCCTAACTCTTTGCACGAAGCGTCATTTGAGATAACAAATCCATCCGAACCAGGATGGTATTGTCGTAACAGTCAAAATAAATGAGTCTCCTCTTGAGTTCTTGAAAACTCTTTTCACAATCCTCGCTGCAACCGAATTTTGTATCTTTCCAAGTTAGCTGAGTTAACGGAGTAACAATTCTAGAAAATCCTTCCACGAATCTCCGATAATAACCAGCTAAGCCCAGAAAGCTACATACTTCGTCGGGTCGACACATACTCCATCTTTTGACACCACGTGCCCAAGGAATGCTACTTCCTCAAGCCAGAACTCACATTTCTTCAGCTTGGCATATAGCTTATTATCGTGAAGCCTTTACAGTACCAGCTTCAAATGGTGCTCATGATCTTCACGGCTTTTGGAATAGATGAGGATGTCATCAATAAAGACAATAACAAACTGATCCAAATATTCTTTGAACACACGGTTCATCATATCCATAAAAGAAGCAGGAACATTAGTCAATCTAAAAGACATGACTAAGAATTCATAATGCTCGTACCGAGTTCTGAAGGCAGTTTTTGGAATATCCTCAGTTTTAATCTTCAGCTAATGATATCCAGAACGAAGATCGATCTTTGAAAAGAATTGTGCTGCTTACAACTAGTCAAACAATTCATCAATGCGAGGTAGAGGATACCTATTCTTGATGGTGACATGGTTTAATTCCCGGTAATCAATACAATGTTTCATACTCACGTCTTTCTTCTTTACGAATAACACAGGAGCGACCTAAGGAGATGTACTAGGATGAGTGAAACCGATGTCCAACAACTCCTGAAGTTGGACCTTTAACTCCTGAAGTTCAATAGGAGCCATTCGATATGGGGTTTTAGAAATGGTCTTTGTACCAGGTTCAAGGTCAATATAGAATTCAACTTCACGTTTTGGGGGTAGACCGAGAAGTTCTTCAGGAAATACATCAGGAAATTCAATAACAATAGAAATATTATTCAAATCTGACATGTTTTTGTTCAAGTCCGTGACATGGGCTAAGAAATCTTGACATCCGTTTTTCAATAAATGAATAGCTTTATGGCTTGATATGATAGTGATTGACTTTAATGGTTTTGTTGTTTGAATTCGCATAACAAGTTGGTTAGGAATATGAAAACTAAAAACCTTACGAAAACAATCAATTTTAGCATGATGAGTGGTTAACCAATCAATCCCTAAAATCACATCAAATGTAAGTATTTTCAACGAAATAAGATCGACATGTAATGTTATGGTTCCAACTTGAATCAAGAATGATTTATAAACAGTAGATGTAATGAAAGTTTCTCCTAACAGAGTCTCAACAGATAAGTTAAGGTCTAATTTCTCTGGTGTCAAGTTCAAACATTGAGCACAAGCAGGAGAGATAAAAGAATGGGTAGAACCGGTATCTAATAAGGTATAAACATCACAAGAGTTTATGATTAGCTTACTCGTGATCACCTCGTTTGGGTTTCTCGCATTTTGGCCAGTCACGACAAACGCCCTCCCTTGAACCACCGACTTTGTTTTGTCCATAGTCACCTTTGGTGTCGCCATCCCAGCTGGACTTGACTTCGCTACCGGACAAAATTGGGCTATATGACCGTCTTTTCCACAACTAAAACACACCTTGGAAGGCTGTGAACAATTTAGACTTATGTGTCCCTCCTCTCAGCGTATGTAACATCTAACTGACGGTCGTTCTCCTCCCCTAGAATTTGTTGTTGGTGCTGGTGCTGCTGCTGATGTCTTCCCGTCATTATTGAATCTCATCTTTCTGAAATTTCCAATTGACTCACCTCTCCTATTATCATGGCCACGATTACCACCCGAGTGATTACCACTTTTGTCTGTATTCTTTCCTCCCCGCTGGTTATCATCGCTCCGGTGACTGCTATCACTGGTATGACCCTGATTGTGGTCCCTCAGTTTAGCATACTCATTATCTTGCTCTAATAATTGAGCCATGTTGACAACATCTGAATATAAAGAAAATTTGTGAGAGATAAGGTATTGTCGAATCTCAGGTTTTAGACCTCTCAGGAACATCCGCGTCATTCGTTCCTCATTCTCTACCAAATAAGGTGCAAACCTGGATAATTCCGCTAACTTTGCCTCATACTGGGACACCGTCATGTTGTTTTATTCCAGTCTGATAAACTTTACCTCCTTCATATGACAAATACTTTCAGGAAAGTACTTGTCATTAAACAGTTTTTGAAATGTTTCCCAAGACATGTTGAGTGCGGCAGGTTGGGTACGCTTCATAGACTCCCACCAGTAGTCTGCCTCACCACGGAACATAAAGGTGGCGAATGAAACATTCTGTTCCTCCGTGCATCCCAAGACATCGAATATCTTGGTAATTTGCTTGACCCACGTTTCTGCCTTAATTGAATCCGGCTTTCCCACAATTTCTAGTAGTCCCAACTCCTTGAACTGATTGGCTCTTGTCGACGTCGGGATTTTTGGATGTCCCTTTCTGTTACTTGTTCTTTGGTGTTCTCATTTTAGGTGAGATTTGTTTGAAAAAATAAGTGAAAAAGGTCTGACATGTATGATGTCGACGATGGGACTGTGAAGAGTCGCCAGTTGGTTTTTTAAATGGTTGTACCAACACAACCGAGAAAAGGTTTGCACATTGACCCAGTGATGTGACACTGATATACGGGTTGGTGAAATCGAGATTCGTTTGGGTCCGGGGACTTGGTTATGCGGGGGGGAGGTGTTAGGCACACCCCGACATCCGTGTTACCACGGTGACCGCCTCTTTTCAAGAAACTATTATCTGAATGTGTATGTGTGTGGGTCAATGTGCTGTTATATGGAAGTTGTGTGAGGCCTCGTTGAACCTATTTACAGTGGTTTGAATTTATGTAAAATTCGCTTTTAACAAGATATGGCGTTGATGTTTTATAAAAGAGGTTTTTCAAACCACGATGCTCAATAGAATTGAGACCTTTACACTCCCATTTTTATTAAGTGAGCTACCAATTGATTTTATTTGACGGATGCGAGGCATCCGTATGAAAATAATATACAAAATAATGCCGACTTCCTCGTGGGTATGGAAACCATCTGAGGAAATTCAGACACCGCAGAATAATTTATAAGCTGCTTAAAGCTGAAAATGTCCATCACGGGAACTGAATCTAGATCCAATGGGATGAATCTGTGATCACATGATTCCTAGGCGCACAACATGCTTCAATTTGTATGAAAGCAGTAAGCAGGTATATATATATATAAAAGCGGTAAATATATATATACAGACAGGATCACTAACCACGAAGCACCTCCATGGGGGATCAGAAATGTAAATAAAGCTATTAAAGCTATCAACCGCCACGGAGGAAACTCCAAAGTGACAAAACGTAAATAAAGTCAGAATACTGGCCAACCGCCACAAAGGAAACTCCAGCGGGACAAAATGTAAATAAAGTTGTAATACGATCAACCGCCACGTAAGTAAACTCGAAGTGAGATTTAAATATATATATATATATATATATATATATATATATAAAGTAATAAACGCATCTGGATGTAAAATCCGTGCTCTTCAACAGAGTTAGTTCACCACAGTTCATATATATAAGTATATATATATATATATATATATATATATATATAAAAGCGAATAAATGCAATTTGGATATAAAATCCGTGCTCATCGAATAGAGTCCAACCACGCTTCATATATATATATATATATAAAAAGCGAGTAAACGCACTGCATCAAGTTCAGGCTCATCGAACAAAGTCCTACCACAGTTATATATATATATATATATATATATATATATATATATATAAGCGAGTAAACGCACTGCATCAAGTCTAGGCTCATCGAACAAAGTGTGACACATGCTAATATATATAAGTATATATATATATATATATATATATTCAAGCAAAGAACGCCTCGGCATCAATTCTAGGATCAATCGAGGCATAACTTGATAATGTTAGTCAATATATATATATATATATATATATATATATATATACAGACTGAAATGAAACCATGGACCGAAGTCAGGGAAAAAGCAAACAACACGACTCTCAACGTGTAGAAGGGTGTGTGCAAAGATGAAGAGAAAGACTCTAAAGTGTGTGAGAAGGCTTACAGCTGACTGCTAAAAAAGGCTTCTATATCTTTAGAGTGGGTAAACACTGGCTTTTTGTGGGTACAAAAGGGCTATATATGAGCTCACAGTGTTTGAAAGTGGGAAATACACCTGTATGGGCGAGTGTAGAGCAAATTGTGTGGTTTCCCCACCTTTTCTCTTAGAAAATCAAAGACCCCAAGCCCTCTATTTATTTGCATATTAGTCAGAAGTGTACTGCTTGGTGAGCCGCAGTGTAGCAGAGAGGCAACCCGGGTTGGCCCGGTTTTGTCAAGTCAGTCGCCGTCTCACGTGCACTCGTGCAATCAGAATGTCCACTCGGTTTTTCGAAGTGCAACTGGGCATCCGTTTGAGGTATACAGACCTATTTTGGACCGGCCGTTGTCGAGTCAGTGCGATGGCATGGGATTAGAGTTTGTACAAAGTCATTAAAGATGGGACGATGCCCTCCGATCTTCAAGCTTCAACTTTCATCTGTTATCCCGCACAATAGTCACTCAGGATTGGTTAGCCTTGTGGGACATCGTTGCGTAGAGACGTGATGTGGCATCGTGTTTAACGAGATGACGATGTTGCCCCTCACCGGTGTTATCGCCGGATTGGGCTGATAAAGCAAACGTTGCTCAGACTTCACTGAGATTGGACTGCTGCAATTGGTGAAGGTCCTCATTGTCATCTTTGAGGTGTGCTTGCCTCCCCGATGTTATTGCCGGGTTGGTGCAGTGTATCTCATTGTGAGCGCTGAGATTGAAGTTGGTCGCATTTGAAACAAGCATTTCTGGGGTTATCGCCGAAACTGCATTCCTTAGGGTTATCACCAAGGTTAGTGGCTATTCCCATGGTTGGGACTGAGACTGGATACCTCGGGGTTATCTCCGAGATTAATCAGTCTTCTTCGGTGGTGCTGGTATTTGTATCTGTAGGTCTCGGGGTTATCTCCGAGGTTGGTTTGTTACTCCCAGATTGCAATCCGTGGTTTGATGATGAACTTCCGGTAGTATCCGGTATGGATTTGGATTGTCTTTCAGGGTTCTCTCTTAAAAGACGAATCTGTCCTCCTGCAAGGTTAGTAACAATAGTACAGAAAATTTAGAGTGTCTACAGATGCCCCTCTTTATCATACTCATGCATGGCGATGCATGGGTAGGATAAAGAGTCCTAGACACTTGAAACGCAACAAGACGAACATGGTACTATGGGTAGCAAAAATGATGCAAATGTATGATGCATGTGTACGGGGTTGTAGCCCAACATGCTAGGGATGATTATGGATCCTCGTTGCTTTAATCGGGGATTGCAATCTTGACGATCTCGATGTGTAAGCGAATCATTAGGATGTTTTTGTTGGAGTTATCACCAAATTCCTGTGTTCTTGATAACGACTTGATCCTGAAGATGTACCTCTTATATGTAAGAGATCTGTGGGGATAAATCTTGATCTGTTTGAGGATGTGTATAACATATGCCATCATCTATCCTCTTTGATAACATTGACTTTTTTTCGGTTAGTATCGCCAGAGTATGTCAAGATCATGTTGGATTTACTGCCATCAGCAGATGTTATCAGGGATGCCTGACCTTCATTGACGTGTGAATCAATGGCTGAAACATCCTGTGGGATATACTGTCAAGGCTGCTTAGTGAAATAGTGGGAAAATAAATGTAATAATATTGAATTTGAGTTTGTATATTGTCTTGACGACAATATTTGTATTAAAACTCACATCTTATGTTTTTTCGTACTTTGCACGACAGTTGTATAATTAAGTTGTATTTGTATTCTGTACCATGTATTTGGCGACTCAGAATAGGTTATGTATACCTGTTTTGGGGGTTCACAGTTGGTATCAAAGCTTAGGGATATGATCCCCGGCTAAGATGTGAGACTAGAACTAGGAGGGGAGAGACGGGGAATTCCTTCGCTAGTATGACCTACCTAATTTTTTTGGTATTTAATTGGTTGGTCAGAGTATAGAGATAATATGTTGCATGTCAATTAACCCTTGTTTTGTGGCGATATTTGAAAATGGCATCCGAGAATATTGAGAATAATAATGGGGCACAAGAGACCGCTGAGTCTCCACGGATCAACAATCGTAATAATGTGCATCGTGAAGGCGACAATCCTCATGCAAACAACAACACCGACCAAATGATGAACGATGGAATGTTCGGAGGCTTTATGCAATTCATGCAACATCAAAGTAGAGCGGCCTCGCTCAAAATGCGGTGGAAACACTGAAACTCTCGAAATACCAAAATGCAGCTTCAAGGAGCTGGGACCACTCGAGTTTATTGGAGAGCCAAAACCACTTAAGGCAGAAGCGTGGATAAAGCAGATCACCAAAATATTTGATGTCTTAGGATGCTCCGAGGAGCAAAAGGTCCCCTTCGCCACCTTCATGTTGCGTGAAGAGGAAGATTACTGGTGGGAATCTGTAAAACGTACCTAGCCTGACGCACTCAAGATGTCTTGGGAGAAGTTCCAAGAGCTATTCAACGACAAGTACTTTACCGAAAGTAATCGTCACATGAAAGAGGTGGAGTTTATCAAGTTGGAGCAAAACAATATGACCGTGTCGCAATACGAGGCTAAATTTGCGGAGTTATCCTGGTTTGCATCCCATTTGGTCGATAATGAGGAGCGAATGACAAGAATGTTTTTAAGAGGTTTCAGATACGTCAATATCTTATTTCTCATAAACTGTGTTTGTACTCAGATGTTGTAAATAGGGCTCAGTTATTGGAGAGCGGTAACGAGTCAACGCAACCAATAAGCGACCCAAAGAACATGAAAATACCAAATTGGTATCACCATCGGGTTATGACAACAAACGTGGAGGGAATCAACATGCCAGAAATGGTAACCACTTCGGTGGTAATCATGGCCAAGACAGTAAAAATGGATATTTCAAGAAAATGAGATTCAATAATGATGGAAAGACGTCAGCACCAGCAACCGTGGTTAAGGAGGGAGAACGACCACCTATCATATGCTTCAAATGCGGAGGGGAGGGACATATCAGTCCAAACTGCGTGATGCCATCCAAAGCGTGTTATAATTGTGGAAGAGAAGGTCACCTAGCCCGATTTTGTCTTTCATCGAAGACAAGTTCAGCTAGGATGGAGGCAGCAAAGGCCGTCCCAGAAAAGTCAAAGTCAGTGGTGCAAGGGAGAGCATTTGTTGTGACCTCCCAGAAAGCAAGGAACCCGAACGAGGTCATCACGGGTAAGCTTATCATAAACTCTAGCGAAGTCTATACCTTATTTGATACCGATTATACCAATTATTTTATTTCTCCTCTTTGCGCTCAACGATTAAATTTGACTCCGGAGAAATTAGACTTTGACTTATCTGTTGAAACTCCGTTAGGAGAAACCTTCATTACATCCACTATTTATAAGTCTTGTTTGGTTCAAATTGGTACCCTCACATTACATGTCAATCTTATTTCATTGAAAATACTTGCATTTGACGTGATTCTAGGGATCGATTGGTTAACTACTTATCATGCAAAAATTGATTGTTTTCGTAAGGTTGTTAGCTTTCATATTCCTAACCAACCTATTATGCGAATTCAAACAACTAAACCATCAAAATCAATCAATGTCATTTCAAGCCATAAAGATATTCATTTATTGAAAAATGGATGTCAAGCTTTCTTAGCTTATGTCACGGATCTAAACAAAAATAAGTTAGTTTTGAATGATATTTCTGTTGTTAATAAATTTCCTGACGTATTCCCCGAAGAACTTCCTGGCCTACCCCAGAGTGTGAAATTAAATTTTGTATCGACCTTGAACCCGATACAAAACCCATTTCCAAAGCCCCATATCGAATGGCTCCTATTGAACTTCAGGAGTTAAAGACCCAGTTGCAGGAATTGTTAGACATTGGTTTCATTCGTCCTAGTACGTCTCCTTGGGGTGCTCCTGTTCTATTCGTGAAGAAGAAAGATGGGAGTATGCGACTTTGTATTGATTATCGGGAGTTGAATCATGTAACCATCAAAAATAGGTACCCATTGCCACGTATTGATGACCTGTTTGACCAGTTGCAAGGCGCCAAATTCTTTTCAAAGATTGATCTTCGTTCAGGATATCATCAATTGAAGATTAGAACCGATGACATTCCAAAGATTTCTTTGAAACTCTAATGACAGGCATTATGAATTCCTAGTCATGTCCTTTGGATTGACTAATGCTCTTGCTGCCTTCATGGTTATTATGAACCGAGTATTCAAGGAATATTTGGATAATTTTGTGGTCGTATTTATTGATGACATCCTCATATATTCGAAAAGCCGTGAATATCATGAGCAACACTTGAGGCTGATACTCCAAAAGCTTCGTGAAAACAAGCTATATGCCAAGTTGAAGAAATGCGAGTTCTGGCTTGAGGAAGTTGCATTCCTTGGGCACGTGATAACAAATCATGGGATATCTGTTGACCCGACAAAGATTGAAGCAATTCAAAGCTGGGAGCAACCTAAATCAGTGACCGAAGTACGTAGCTTTCTCGGCTTAGCTGGTTATTATCGAAGATTCATAGAAGGGTTTTCTCGAATCACTACTCCATTAACTCAGCTGACTCAAAAAGATACAAAATTTGGTTGGAGCGTGGAATGTGAGAAGAGTTTTCAAGAACTCAAGAGGAGACTCATTTCAGCACTTGTTCTGACAATACCATCTGGCTCGGAAGGATTTGTCATCTACAGTGATGCTTCGGGCAAAAGGTTAGGATAAGTTCTCATGCAACATGGGAAAGTCATAGCCTATGCCTCACGAAAACTCAAAGAATATGAGAGGAATTATCCTACTCATGATCTAGAGTTGGCAGATGTCATTTTTACGCTTAAAATTTGGAGACATTACCTGTATGGGGAGAAAGTGGAGATCTATACGGATCATAAAAGCCTCAAATATTTCTTCACTCAAAAGGAACTCAACATGCGACAACGATGTTGGCTCGAACTGTTGAAAGATTAGGATCATACTATTCAATACCATCCTGGAAAAGCGAACGTAGTAGCTGATGCACTGAGTAGAAGATCATATGCGGGTACGAGTGTAATATTGTCAACGCAAAGGCCCTTTTTGTATGACTTGCAAAGGATGGAGTTAGAGTTAAAGACTCCAGGGACCCACATGATGATGTCAAACATACGAGTAGAACCAACTTTAATCGATAAAGTTAAAGCGGCTCAAGCTACAGACCTGGAGCTAATGCGTATGAAGAATAAAGTGCAAGAAGGTGCTATGTCGGAACCAAGAATGGATGAGGAAGGAATACTTTGAGTCAACTCCAGACTTTGTGTTCATAACGACCCTGATTTAAAGTATAAAATCATGATGGAGGCACATAACACACCATTTGCAATCCATCTTGGGAGTACCAAAATGTATAGTGATCTTTGACATACATTTTGGTGGAGCAATATGAAGAGAGAGATAACAGAGTTTATCTCAAGGTGTTTAACTTGTCAACGAGTCAAGGCGGAGCATCAAGTACCAAAAGGTCCATTGCAACCACTTGAAATTATAGAATGGAAGTGGGAACACATTACCATGGATTTCGTTACTGGTCTTCCCAAGGTTTCTCAAGGCATAGATGCAATTTGGGTCATTATTGATAGATTGACCAAGTCTGCTCATTTCCTACCTATACAAGAAACTTATACACTTGAACGTCTTGCTCGTATGTACATAAACGAGATTGTAAGACTGTATGGTATGCCAGTATCCATTGTTTCTGATCGAGACCCAAGATTCACTTCAAGATTTTGGGTTAGTTTGCAAAAAGCTATGGGCACGGATTTACGCTTTAGCTTGGCATATCATCCTCAGACGGATGGGCAGTCGAAGAAGACCATTCAAACTCTTGAAGATCTATTAAGACTCTGTGTCCTTGACTTCAAGGGAAGTTGGGATAAGTTCCTACCATTGGTGGAGTTTTCCTACAATAACAGTTATCAAGCAAGTATTGGCATGGCTCCATTTGAGGAGTTGTATGGAAATCCAGTATGTTGGGATGAGGTGGGTGAAGCAACGTTGTTGGGACCGGAGTTGGTACGTATGACTATAAAAAAGATTCAAACGATCCGACAACGTATAAAAACCTCACAAGATCGACAAAAGAGTTATGCCGATCTTCATCGAAAGGACGTGGAATTCGATATTGGAGATCATGTCTTATTACATGTTGCTCCATGGAAATGAGTTACGAGATTTGGAAAGAGAGGAAAGCTCAACCCTCGATTCATTAGCCCATTTTTAATCCTCGATCGAGTAGGAACTGTGGCCTATAGACTCGCTTTATCGCCATGTATGTCTCGTGTTCATAACGTTTTTCTCATATCTATGTTACGTAAATATGTGAAAGACCCGAACCACATTATTGAATTAGAACTAGACGAGATAGAGGAAGATTTAACGTATGAAGAGTTACCTGTTAAAATCTTGGATAAAAAGTATCATATCCTACGCTCCAAGGTTATACCTCAAGTCAAAGTTTTGTGGAGAAACCACGATGTGGAAGAAATGACCTGGGAGTTAGAATCTGAGATGAAATCAAGATATCCTTACCTCTTCGACATACTAGGTACGCACCCTAATTTCGAGGATGAAATTTCATAAGAAGGGGAGTTTGTAAGACCCCAACTTTTTCAATAAAGATTAAATTTTCTCGAAATATATTTTTGAATATTATGGTGTGGATTTGATATAATGTTATAGTTGTGGGTAATATTTACAAATTTTGCAAAGTACGCAAGTTGTTATATAATATTCGATTGGTCGGGGAATAATCGTTTTAACAGGGAATATTCATACAACAGCACAATCATTGGTGGACCCCCACAACGGAATTATTGTCGGATTGAGAAAATGACAAAAATACTTTATGAAAATAACGGCGAAAGTTTTACCATTAACTATTGAAACACCCAGTGTTAAAAGTACAGTAATACGCGTGGTTGCATAGTAGCACACGGTATTGATTATTGATGCTTACGTGAGAAGTCACTCAGTTATACTTAATTATTGCTACAGTAATTGTTGCATCATATCTCTCATATTATTGATTCAATTATTGTCACAATATCATTTGCATAATATTTATATTATTAAATCAATAATTGAGACGACAAAGTTATTCATATTATTATTTGCAATATTGACAATGTCTAGAAGTTCTGTCAAGGAGAGGTTTGGTCACCTAATTGCGCGCCAATAAGGAGAAATCCTTATCGAAAATGCCCCCCTTCCCTGGGAACGACCTGGTTGTTAAATATTGTGAGTTATAATATTAATGATGAATAAGTTGTATTGATTAAAAATAAATTTTGATAGTTCCATTTGGGATTACTAGTGTTAGTGGAAATCGACATCTATTCCGATGATAATTGATGTGTAGGGGTTATATTGATAAATCGAGTAATTTATCGAATAAATGAGCAATTAATTACCATTAATTCACATGATTATATAACTATTTGTTCATATGTGTGTACTATTGAATCACATTATTTAATATTAGGGGAGTTGGTGCAAGATTGATAATACTTGCATGACTAAGTTAAAAACGAAGGTATAGATGGAGGTACTATACTGTAATTCATATTTTTCACATGATTATACTATTGATTCACATGATTGAACTATTGATTCACATTATTTACTATTAGGGGAGGTGTTGCAAGTCTGATAATACTTGCAGGACTAAATTAAAAATGAAAGAAAAGTTGGAGTATTGTTGTCTTGTAATTTTTGAGCCCCAAAACGTGCAATTATCGACACTAAATTTTTCTATAAATAGAAGCTCATTCTTCCTTCATTTCTCACCAATTCACAAAAGCTTTATAGCGATTATTATAGAGAGAAATTATAGAGAGAAAGAAGAAGAGAAGTCTGTTACCTCACTATTCCAGTATCCAATTTTTCCAAGGTAGGGAGTATTATTTCTTTCTTATCCATGAAGAGAACTTCATTATTCCATTCTTTATTATTCTATTGAATAACTCAGATCACGCCATGCCACTACCTATATTTGGTGAAATTCTTCCATTATTCCATTCTTTATCATTTTGTTGGAACATCTTGTGCAAATGCGCTTCTGCTGGGACTGGGTTCCATTATTTATCATTCTCATTGGAACATCCCATCTGCATGCGTTCTACGCCGACCGATTCTCGCTCTTTATTATTCTCATTGGAATATCCGCCTACATGCTTTTACGTCGGACCTAATTCCGTTATTTATTATTCATTAGAATAACTTTGCCTCGCGGCGGCCTATCGCATGCTGGTGATTTCTTTTGTTATTCCATTCCTTGTTATACTCAATTGGTTAAAGTTTTGACTTCTATACTCCATGAAACTAGTGGAATATCCTTGATATTTGCGCTTCATCCAGTATATTTTCATTGAAATATTCTTCCGAGCATTCTTGAATTTTACTCCACAAAGCGATATCATGTTGACAATTTGGGCGTTATTGATTCTCGGATAAAATAATTCTTGAACTTGTTTTATTGAATTCTTATATCATTGTCATCATCCTCATGTTTATATTTTGGTGAAAGTCATCTCGTGGGCTCAGTGGTGCATAGATGGACTTGGTATGATTATGACCGAGAGATTATTCGGTGTAATCATAACCGTAATGTTACAAATGATGTGGTAAAAGTCCTCATTGGCCCGTAGTGCATTGATGGACAGTTGTTGGCATGATCATGACCATTAATGAATACACAAATATTCTTAGCCCGTAGTGCATGGATAATTGTGGCCGTGATACTAAAGAATATCCTTGGCCGTATTACAGGGGTGATTTGGTGATGTGGATTATTTATTAAGCTGAGTCCCAATGATAAAAGTGTTGAAAAACCTTTTAAATTATAGAAGATAGTAGATTTTATTCTCTACTTGACTCTTTTAATGGATTGCTTGTTCCGCTGCAGTTAAACTTGATGGTTGTTATATTATATCAGTTTAACACTGTTGAAAGCTAATGATAATATATTCTGCATTATCTTAGTCATAATATTTCCTACTGGGCTAGTTGAGCTCAACCTTTTACTTTTATTGTTCTCTTTAAGAAATGAGAACGTACCAGGGACTATTCGGGGAACGGAGTGACAGACCAGATGATAGCATTAATAGTCATCACTATTCAGTGAAATAGTGGGAAAATAAATGTAATAATATTGAATTTGAGTTTGTATATTGTCTAGACGACAATATTTGTATTAAAACTCACAACTTATGTTTTTTCGTACTTTGCATGACAGTTGTATAATTAAGTTGTATTTGTATTCTGTACCATGTATTTGACGACTCAGAATAGGTGATGTATACCTGTTTTGGGGGCGTCACAATAAACCTTCCCATTAAAGGATTACATTAATAAGTTCAATAAAATCTCCCAGGTTATCTAACCTTTAAATACAAACATCAAGTGCAAAAAATTAAATAACTACATCACATTATTTAAAATAGTGTCTACCAATATAAAAATCACAAGTTTACAAGTCTTCAATACTTGTTCATCTTTCCTTTCCCTTTATTGGTAGTAGGTTCATCGACCTTCTCAACTTTAGCTTTAATATTTATATAAGCAAGAGTGAGCAAACAAATGCTCACTTGAAGTGACAATAAATAATGATATCATAGCAACTACCAAACAAATAAGCTCAAAAGGATTGAATAATGTCCTTTATCAGTGATAATCAAGAATAAAAATTAAAGTATATGTCTGAGGGTCATAAGACCACGAACTATGTCCAAAGCTATAAGTATTCTTTCAACTTAAACATAAATAGTCATAAAACTGTAGGGACTTCTCGTACTTAGGGGGATCAGCCCTTCGTATAATGTATTGTGCACAAACATTTAAACGCTTACGCGTAAGTTATCCCCTATAATAGGGTTGTTCATCTCAGTATTTAGAATACAAGTCAGCACCAAAGTAAGTTTGGTTTGGATAAGTTTCAAGGTAATTTAGAGTTTAACGAACATCAATTAAGGATTAGTTGAATCAAAAACGTAATAAAAATACGCTATGGAATAAGTCTTAAATTAATCAACATTGTATATTAAGGTCATGCTTTAGAAATGAACTAAAAGCATAAACATTGAATAACGTAACATACTTTGCTTGAACAATATTAAGCTAAGGCTAGAATTTTGGTTTAGTAATAGAATTGAATTATTGAACATACATAATTAATAGTAAGTTGAACAATAGAAACTTGCTCAATATAAGGGTAAATAGAACAAACTCAAAATAAAGGTTCGGGTTTGGAAACTTGCTTAATTGTAAACAAGATAGGGTAAAGAAAACTTGCATATTAAGAAACAAGTTAAAGATAAGAAAACTTGCCTTGCGTGTAAGCTAAACCGTAATAATTCGGTTTACAATATCCTATACACATGTCATTATGACATCATTAGTTACTACATTTACTCTGTATACAATTAAGTATCTATTTCATGTATGGCTTGATTTTAATCATATAGTCAAGTCACATTAGTAATGTAATAACAAAACTCGTTATTTGTTAATAATATTCTCATTTTTAGTACTATAATACCACAATTAACAAAAAAAATCACATCTTAACAGTCATAATATTGCACCTTATCAACAATTACAGATTTTGTGTAATAAAAACAAACTTTCTAGCCACACTGCTAACCGGCGCTGCGGCACCCATATTTACACTAGGAACGACGATGTATGCAGTCTTTGGCTTCGCATCACAAGCGAGGCATAGGCACAGATTTGACGGTGACATATAGGACTTAGAGTTCTGACATCAAGATCAATTCCAACAACGAGCATAAGCAAAGCCAAATTTGACCAACTAGCAACCAATTTAACCCGTATAACTTATATAGATTTCACATAAACATAACTGAAGGTCTCTATCATGTTTTTACCCATATAGATAACATGAACATCAAATTAAAAACCTTTCAATTCCATGTTTTATAAAGAAAACTCCATTTTTTGACATCCTTAAAAAAATTAACACTGTGATCATCATTGTACACCAAATTAACTTATTCAAACTACGTTCTCTTTGTTACATACTGAATTAATTCATTCAAGGCTAAATTTATCTAGTAGTTTACAAATTAACTACCAAATTTGGTACTTTCACAAGCCATATATATAAACATGCACTGTAAACACCTTTTCTTTCTTTTGAACGTGATTAGTACACAAATTTTTTATCTAGATGTTAGTTATAACATCATAAATACACATAAACATAATTAACACTTTATATAACAACAATTCATCAACTTTGAAATTCATGAACACCGAACATACATATATATAATATTAAGCTTATGAAAGTATACCTTTAATTGCTTGGATAGTCCTTGCTAACCACAAAGAATTTCTCTGTATTCTTCTTCTTTTTCTCTTAAGCCAATGCCAGGCCCTTTTATGTAACACAAACTAGGACCAACGCATAAATAAGCTAAACATCTAAAACCAACATTTTAATAAGTATAGTAATTGTGACACCCCCAAATCCTGGTACTTCATTTCCACCGAATTTGGTGCTCATTATCAAAATAATTACATCTAACTACCCATGGTAAACGATAAAACATTAATCATCTCATAAACAATCTCATGTAATCTAACCTTAAATTAGTACATCAGTTTGCGGAATACATTATAAAATAAATCATGTCTTATAACATCATGCATTTAAATAAACTTAAAATAATTCTTCAACACTTGGACATCTTGCCCTTTCCCTTGCTAGTAGATAGCTTATCACCTTTTTCGAATTTAGCTGTATTGTTAATTGCAAGAGTGAGAAAACAATTTCTCACTGACATAAAGAGTAGTAATAATAACCATATGGGAATGAACAACGAATGATGTACAATAATGAACTCGTTCCACAAATAGAAACAGAAACAAGTTCGAACTTTAATATCTGAGGGTCTTATGACCACGTACTATGTCTTCGATATTTAGGTATTATTACCTCAACCTTAACAGTCAATTAGACTATACAGACTCTTCTTAACATACTTAGGGGATCAACCCTTTGTACCATGTATTGTGCACAAACATCTAAACGTTACACGTACAAAATCCCCTATGTTAGGGTTGTTCGTCTCAGTTTGAATTTAGAATTTCCGCACTAAAGAAAGTTTAGTTTGGAACTAGCTTATCAGTGTTTCTAGAATTTTAGAAAACTATTCAATTTCCATTAATAAAGGTTTAATACAATAATGTATAACTGAACAAGGCTATCAAAGTCAAAGATCGGATATCAACAATATATAATTGAATAACATGATATACAAGCAAAGTACTAAAAAGAATTAGAACAATCTCACTTGAGTCAATGTATTAGAACAATATATGCTTTAAATAATAATTAGGAAAAAGAAACTTCTCGATGTAATGAATTAGGTTACAAGAGCTTGCACAAACATACGCAAGATAGATTAGGCTTGCTCAACTCTACAAAAAAATTTAGAAACTTGTACAATAATAATATAGGAATGGGAACTTGCATTCAATATGAAAAGAATGAAGTTAGAAAGCTTGCTAAATGTAAAGAGTTAAGGTTTAGAAACTTGCTCAATCAAAAGAATGAAGTTACACAATGTAATAATAGAACTAACTCAACGAAAGTGTAAAATTAGAAAAACTTGCTCAATGTAAAAGAGAAGTTTAGAAACTTGCCTCGAGCGTAAGCTATAATATTAAACTCACGTTCACCTACACATAGGTTTTAAACCACAATACCTATTAGATATGCTAACATACCACAACATGTACATTTCTAGCTAAACTTATCATTTTAGCACAAGTTTTATGCTACCATTTACATTTCAGAATTCCCGAGTGTTAGCATCACAATACTTAACTAACCTTCATTGTATAAGCTAAGTTATAACATAACACGTTCATGACTTATAAATTATTTTTTACAACTTTGAATTTATAATTCACATAACACAACTTTGTTTAACCTTGTTGTTACATGGTTTTCACATTAAGCTACGTTACGTTGAACGACCATAGTCTGCAGAATTAGCAGACTTCACCGCTTTATTTGATCGGGCCTTTGGCGGCGGCGCTGATTTTATCTTCGGTTTATCATGGCACTTTGCACGTATACATACACACTTGCCCGTCTAAGACATTATAACGCCCCATGCCAAGGGTCTTGGTAAATCTTACTGCACAATTCCATTTTTGCATAACATAGTTACTGCACTTTTCATAAGCCAACTAACATGAATTTCACCCACCAAACAATGATAATAACATCTACAATTGGTACAGACTATTACAAACATGTTTGCTAACATTTACAACCAATTAGAACAATATTCATATTTTTATACTAAAACTCCATTTTTTGAGTTTCTTCACAAAAATGAACACTGTGACTTCGATTCTTGTCTGAATTACTTCTTTCAAATTATGTTATATGCATTTCTTAATTGACTAGCATAAACAAAACTCAATTCACAATTTAACATACCAATTGACCACTAAAATTGGTACTTTCTAAGCCATTTTCTCAAGCATAAAAAATGTTATATGTTTTCTTCCTATAAACCCAAATTCACGTGTTTGGAAATCAAATAATACTCACATATGATGACAACAGATTCAACAATACAACCTTCATCATATAATCACGTTTGAAACAACAAATCAACAATATTATTTACAGAGAACTAAAATAATTTACAAAAACTGAAAATTAGAGTTAGGGGTAAATTATACCTAAATCCTTTGATTGTATGATAGCAAAGTTGATAGCAATCTTTTTCCAAAACCCTTCTTCTCCAACTCAATATCACTGTGTTTCTCTATCTCTTTCTCAACTCTGCTCTTTAGCTTTAGGAGAAAAAAAATAAGACGCAAAAGAAAACTAATATGGCTTAACTCTCCCACGTATTCATCCGTTAAAGAAAATAAAAGACATCAGTTGGAAAAAGTCAAAGGTCACACGACCCTGTTTGGCTAACCACACAATTCCCATACCAAATTATTTTTATATTATTATATTATATAGTTTCATGTCACACCACTAAATTAATTTAATTAACTCATACTTATAATTATAATTCCCATTGTAATATACTTAATAAATATTTACATATCTAATTTAATTAATAAATTAGATTAAAACAACATTTTATTTTATTTAATTATTTTCTTAAATATTAAATAATTCATTTAATTTAATTATTTCCTTAAATTTAATCCTTCAATAAAATTATCATTATTAAATTTAATTAGCATTAATCAATTTAGTTACTAAAGTAATTCACCACAATTATCAATTATTTATTTTCCTCAATAAATAAATTATTTAAAATATTTATTTAATTTAACAAATATTTAAATTAAATTACAAATTTCTCGATCGTTATAGTAATAAATTATCGATTATAAATATATTTTATTTATTATTTTAATTTATTTTATTTATTATAATTCAAATTCAAAATTCAAAATCCATAAGGCTATGTTTGGCAAAACACTTTTAAGCATAAAGACTTAATGTCTTTAAGCCTTGTTTGCCAAAACTAAATTAAACTCCTTTAATTTATTTAATAACTCATTTATAGTATAGTTTATTGTCACACTTTTATTACCATATTAAATAAAATATATAATAATTCCTTTAATCCTATCAACTCTCTAATTTAATTATTAAATTAAATTAGAATATTATCTCATAATAATTAATTTTCTTAACCCATAAATTATTTATTTAACAAATAAATAATCAAATCAAATCAAATTAAACAAATATTTATTCAACAATAAACACATCAATTAAAATATTTATTTAACTCAATAAATATTTAGATTTATAATTTAAAATTCCGGATTGTTACAATCATACACTTCATCGATCACTTCAGCTCCGTTAAAATTAAGAAATTACCACTCAGGATCCTCCTTGTCTTTCTCATCTTTTATCTTTACATTTACCTCCTCAAATTCATTCCCACGATCAAACTAAAGCTCATGCCCAAGTTTTACAACAAAGTTTTTAAGTTTTATTTACTACTCATACCACTCATTATGCATAATACATGCGAGCACATAGGTTTGTTATCACATAAACACATAAAGTATGTTATCATTTTATCTTCAATAAATTTCCTCAATTTAGTCCTTAGAACTCGATGAGTGTTTATCACCTCTATGTTTTCAATCTCCTAGAAGGTTATAGCCTAAGGTTTCATCACCTAAGGTTCATAACCTAAAGCTTTGATACCAACTTGTGACACCCCCAAATCTGGATACTTCAATCCCACAGATATGGTGTTCACTGTTCCATAAAATTACATCTATCTACCCATAAACATAATGCTATAAATAAATCTCACAAGCATAATAGATAATCCTCCCATTAAACGGTTACATAATCTCAAATAAATCTCAGGTCATCTAATCTTTATTATTACAATCATCAGCAGAATATTAAAACATAATCATAACTATCACACAAGCTTCATAGGTAAATTAAACGTCATCTAATCAAGCATTTTACCTGTAACAAACGAGAAATTCGGATCTAATGTAAAACAATTTTATTTAATTAAATAATGAATAAAATTATATTATTTCTTATTATTATGTGTTAGTAAGATGAATGTCATTCTTTAATCTAGAAACGTCAGAAAGTCGTAGTATTTTGACTACGTGAGGGAATTAAAGTGTTTGAATTTCTAAGACAAAAATAAAAGCTTTCCGAGAAATTTTCTGAAAAACATTATTCATCAATTTATGCTCCAGAATTATTTTTAAACTTCCGAGAAATACGTAATGATAGAATATCGATGTGAGATGGATTATGTAATAATAATTCAAGTATGGAAAACGTTTTCGCATGCGGACTTAATTCGAGAAAGTTAGGAAAAGTAAAGCGTTAACTAATTAAAGCGATTATCGTATAATACGTAGGTATTGTATACGAGGTAATGAATACGAGTATGATACGAAGTATTATATGAGTATGTATGAATGATGGTATGTCGTATATGTTGAATAAGTATATGAGTTAGAATACGAGATTAATACGTATATAATATGTTTTAAGGCTTTAAGCCATATGTAATTGGACTTGTGACATTATGTAGGAAATGAAAAGTCTAAATGGGATGGTGTTAAGCCCAATGTAAACTAATGTTAAAGCCCAAGTACTGGTTAATGTAAAGTCCAAAGTGAATTAATTGAAGCCCAAAAGCATAAATTAAGCTAATTCAATTCAAGCCCAAATTAAGATCCAATGGGTGAATAATGTGACAACCCGAGAATTTAGAAAATTATTTAAATCTTAAATGATGGATTAAATGTTGAATAATAAACCTAGATAGAAAATAAGTGAACGGATTCGATATTTTCAGGAATGAATTTTGTGAATTAAAATTTTTTGTGGTGAATTATTCAGGATTAAGGGTATAAGTGTATATGTTCTGTGTATATGGTTGTATATATGCACATTATGTGGTTAAGGGTCAAGGGTTGACCAGATAACCTATATTTGTGATAAACCCTAATATTATAGTAAGAACGTCAATGTTCAGTTAGAAAATTCTTACGATTTATAAGAAACCCTAAAATCAGTTATGTAAACCCTAATTTCAGTTCCGAGAATCTAAAGCCCTAATTTGAAAGTTAAAAACCCTAATTTGGGAATTTAAATGCTAGTATAAGGTTTAAAAGTTATTAATTATAACCTAATTAGGGAGAACCCTAATGATTTACTTGAAACCCTAATTTTGAATTGGAAACCCTAATTGCTCCGTTAGAAACCCTAATTTACAATTAGCAACCTAATCGCTAATTTAGCAAATTTTAATTAGGAAATATTAATCCTAATTAGCAAGCTTGAATTATGATTAGGAAATCTTAGTATAATTAGAGAATCCTAATTATAATTAAGAAATATTAATTTTCTATTTTGAAAACCTAAATTGGAAATCATATAAATTTAATTTGTAAAACCTTAAGGGTTAAAACATAAACCCTAAGGGTTAAACCCTAAACCCTAAGGGTTTGGACAAAAGTCAAGTATGCAATTAAAATTACATGTTCAATAACCAAAATGCCATTTTTGGATTTTTATTAGGCAACTTGCAAATCTTGCTATAATTGTAGTTATTCACCAACTATTGTTGACATTGTGACTCAAATCTCACCAATATATGATCTAACTTGCCACCTAGCCATTTATAGATACATTGTATCATATTATATATATTAAAGAGAGAGAAAATTCATGTATTTGCTCATTTTGCACCCAAGCTCTCAACAACTCTCTCTGTCTCCCAAACCTCAGAAATTCTAAAGTAAATCAGTCACTAAGTAACCTCCTAGAACACCTATATCAGATTTGGAGAGCTAAGATCAAAGATTTGACAAGAGAGGTATAAACCCTAACTCACCATTTGATCTTGTATGCTAAGAAATTATTTGTGTTTATGTGTTTAGATTCTTTCTAGAGGATGTTATATGATGATCTATGATGATCCATCATAGATCTATAGCATCAAAGTGCCATAAAATGAAGTTTTTCAAAAACTGTCCATGAACACTAAAAGTTGTCTGACAACCATATGTCAGTGGCCTTAGATCTCTTTCTGTTTATAATTTTTCTTGTTTTAAGTGTTAGATCCATAGTCTGACATGAGGTCTTTGACCTGGAATTGGAATCATAGCCATTCCATGTCCAGATTGCATGTTATTTGTGGTCAAAACCCGTTGACAAGCTTGACCGAATGATTTTTGGGTAACCTAGAAATCATATAACTGAGTCTGACAAGACTTTGCAAAGCCTTGTTATGTCCGTTGTTAAGTGTTTTGATGATGTGTTTGTATCCAGTTTATAGCATGACATATGTACTTTATATTTATGTCTTTATATCGTGTAAACCATCAACATATTGTAAGTAATAGAAGGTCAAAGTAGCCATCCGAGCTTGATTTTTAGTTTCTGGAAAAACCCAGAAATCGAATGAACAAGCCCTCTAACAGGGTTTGACCGGACTGAATCTATAACGTGTGATGTAATCGAACTGAGTTAGTGTTATTTATGTGTTCCTTAACATGAGTACTAACTGATTGGACCATGAGAACAACAAACGAATGACCAGAACTTATATAAAATCGAGCTAAAAAGTAGGCACTCGAGAGTGCATGGGTTTCTGGGTTACCCAGAAAACCTAGGAAGCTCTGACAATTAGTTTGGATTGCCAGATCTTCATGTCGTGGTATGATATGACCAAGATGATGGTTTCATATTGTAGTGTTACATTTGTACTACAAGATCAATGTCTTAGATGGCCCAGAAACATTATCATTAAGGAAATATAAGCGGTCAAACCTAACACCTTTTTCACTGACATGAGTGTCTGGGCAGGCTCAAGAACAACTCAAGAACACCTATAGCGACAGTTTCGTCGCTATAGGGCTCTTTAGCGATACTTAATTTCAAAAAATTAATATTTTTATTAAATAAATAGAAAAAATTGATTTTTAATTATTAAAATTACATAATAAATTCCTTACAAAAATTTTAAAGCCTAAAAATTAGTTTTAAATTATTACTAATATATTTCATTAATATTTAATATTTTTGGAATAATAATGGTATTTAATTTTAATATTAAATAAATTATTTCAAAATGATTTTAGTACATGAAAAATTATATTATGGTATAAGAAAATATTTTAAGTTATCTTTAGTGACTTTTAATATTTAAGTGATGAATTTTTTGAATTAATTAATATTAATGATAAGTAATTTATTTAATAAATATATTAAATAAATTATTGAAAAATAGAATTAATGATTTATAAATCATATAAAAATGATTTAAGTGTTATAAAAATTCTTTAAGTTATAAAATATAACTTTTGATATTTTGTTATGAAAATATTAATATTTTAATATTAATAGCAATTATCGGGTAATGGATTTAAAAGTTTAAAATGTATTAAAAATACTTGGATATATTCAAATATATTATAATATTATGTTTTGATTTTCATTAATATTTAGTATTAAATAAATATTAATGATAAAGGAATTATGTGGTATTTGATTTTTATAAATACGATATTAATGATTGAAAATTCATGATAAATGATAATAATTATCTGAAAATTATTACGAGCTTATGAAAAATATTTTGATTGACAATATAATTATCTAAGATAATTGTTAAAGTGTTAGGCAGAGTTTAATTGAACTTAAACTCGATAATTGTCTGACTAATCTGTCAGGATATCAGAATTGTGCTGAACTCGACTCGGGCTATAATAGTTTGACTTGAGGTTAGGTTTTATGTGTTGTATAGACTGATATGGTTATTTGTTAATGTGTTTAGGTTATTTTAAATACTGTGATGATATTATTCTAATTTGTATATCGATATTATTTATATATTAGGTCTTCAGACAAAGCTTATTAAAATGCGTAACGATAATCAACGAAACATGCAAGTTTGTCTTAACTCGACCTCGAGTTGTTTCATTCAAATATACTTGTGGTTAATCATTGCTAATTGCCATGTCTAAGAATTATTAACTCGCACTCTGTCCATACTGCATGTATTCATTTGGTATGAAAGGCTGATCACCTTCATTACCATTAGGTCCAAATATATATATGTTCATGTTCCATGTTCGGTCAGCTATGTAAAATTTGTTCATGCTAGTTCGCAATTATATTGTAGAACTGTAGCCAGCTTTTGTTTAATTATTTCAATCATGATATATCCTTAATTTATTGAACTTAAACTTGTTGAGAAAACTTATTACTCTCCCTTGCTATATTAAGATAAACATTGCAGATAAGGCAAATACGTTCAGGTACAAGGAAAGGTTAAAGCCAAGTTCAGCTTGGGATAATATGTGCAACTAAATTATAATAATATAGTATGATAATAATGTTATATGTTAGAAATGTTATGAATTGCGTATAAGTTAAGGTTACTCGACCTTAGGGAATAGTGTGTAAAGTTTATTGTATAAACAATTTATATTTATATCTTCCACAATAGTTATAGAATGATTGTACCAAATCTGTGGTGATTTGGGACCCAAATTTGGGGCTCTCGCAAATAAGATCCATGGGGTAACCAATGTGGGGCCATGATCACATGAGTGATCTTGGTGGCCAAGTAAAAGTTGTGAGGAGGAAGCATTGGATAAGTGTTATGATAAGCAAGTTAACTTAATAACTAAGTAAGGAATAGTAAGGAGGTGATTTAAGGAGGTGAGATTGGTTTATTGACCAATATGCCCTAATCTAGCAATTCCTATAAATAGGAAGCTTTCTAGCTCATATGTCACTTGTTCAAAAACACCAATAACTTATAGCTTATTGAGTAGAGAGAAAAAACAAGAAAAGTAAGAGTTAGTCTTTCATAATCCAAGAAGCAAAAAGAATAAGAAACCTTTGTTCATCAAATGTAATAGCCTTTAAACCACTAGTCTTCCTATCTTCCATAGTAGCTTGATAGCGAAGTGATGAATGGTGGTGTATGTATGATAAGGAGTATGAGAATGGTTAATCAATGGACTTAAGTCTTAATAAGCCGTAAATAAGCACTTTGTTCATAGATAAGTTATGAACTAAGGAAGAACTTATAACAACTTGTAATATGTTTACATGAATGAAGTTTGTATGATAAGAAGATGTAAGGATGATGGTTAGAAGACTTAAATTATTATAAGTCATGTAAAATGAAATCATAAGTAGTTTATACTTTTATAAGTTATAAACTCATGAAGAACAAGAAATAACTTATCATATAAATAAGTTGACATAATATGTATGTTACGATATTAGTATGCTGGATAGAATCCATTTGAAACGAAGAACAAATCATAAGTAACGAAGTTATGTCGGAATTCACACAATTAGACGATAATCGACGATTTCGTGAAATTCTTGAAATGGAAGTCGAATTTTGATATTGAGCTCGAAAAAGTTTGTTTTCGATGGGAACAAGTCTTATTTAGCATTATAGAATTGCAAACTCAAAAATGACCGAATTCCGACTTAGAACGAAGAAACGAGCGTTGAACGTTCACGAATGTTTATTGTTTTCGTTAAAAATAAAATCATATGTGAATTTAGAGTTAACGAAGTCGAAAATGTAAAATTATTGCATAAACACGTATAGTATGTTATTTGTGAGCTAATGGCTTTTGAACGAGCCAATTCGGACTTAAAATGATCAAATTTGGAGTTCGGGAAGTTAGTTGTGTAAAACAAAACTGTCAACTATCTGGTGCATAGAGTTGGGTGTGTGCGCGCCCAATGAAAGGTTAAATAGGTGGCTGCAAATACTAGAAATGCTATAACCTACTAAAGTTTGGCTACAGTAGCAACTCTCTTGAACTAAGACTCATGTATTGCATACCGGGTCCTATTAAACCCTCGACCATGAAGTATGTACCGCATGCAGTGGCATAAAGAAGGGAAGCTGGCTACAAATACCACACTATATCAAGGATAGTAATGAATGCTTATAAGTAGAGAAAGAAGGTAAAGTAATTAAGTTAAATTAACTTACCTTAATTAACTTAATGTAACACCAATTAAGATGTTAAAACCTTAAGTGTTACACTAAATGTCGAAAATAAGTCAATTGCATGTGAACGTAAGAACGATGTAAAACATAACGGAAAGCCAGAACCAATCATAACAAATCTCAGTCATGATTAGATTGAGAAGAAGGGTAAGATTCATTAGGAACCATGTATGTTTATTCATGACCTAATGTGTTACGTTATGTGATCACAAATTGTAGAGACTCTAAAGACTAAAAGGGAAAGTGTAATAACAGTAGCAAACGCTGAAGGATAGTGTTCTGACCCTTGTCTCAGTTCAATCTGGACAAGCTTTGTGATTTATGTATTCTTATATATGAATTGATGTATGATGAAGTCGAAGCTAATTCTTCCGGCTAGACTAACGATATGTTGGATTTCTTATAATCTATCAAAGTATTGTCAATGTTTTGCCAAATTATTTGGTGTGGTTTTTAAATGAAGACTGAGTATGCTAAACAAATGTTTTGTCGTGAAATGACAGGAACGTGAGGTTGCCACAACTTAAGCGTACATACATTTAAAGAATGTAGTGTTGATCAACATAAAGTACTATAGGCTGATCACCTAGATGTGCTCGTAAGATATGTCGAACTTACGGACTTAGTGTCGGGTTGTTCTTTTCAAAGAAAGTATGAAATGCTCATGGTCTTGGACCGGAATTGATGTTTTACTGAATATTATTCATTGTGAAACGTTTTAAAGAAAAGTGAAGTGTTATTTTGAATTATCGATAGTACTTTGTAACTATTGTTCAGTTATTGAAGATATGTGATTCCTATGTTTCAAGCATGCTATTTATTATAATTGTCATACTTGCTGAGCTAGTTATGCTCACTCTAGGTTGAACCATATGAATGCAGCTAAGACCGAACGAACCGAAGGATCTGGCAAGGATAAAGGGAAGCCTAAGGCGAACCTGTAGATTACTTATGTAATAGTATAGGTGAATGATATTAATATTTGATATTATCACAAGAACAAATGTAATGGTTATTAAGAACCTAGGAATGGTAATATTGTTTTGGAATATATATAAGATATATTCGTTCTTTTGAGGAATTTCAATTGAATGTATGTGTGAACTGTAGCACCGTGTAGCACCATATGTCGGGTTAGAAGATACCCAGATTTGGGGGCGTTACATTACCCTTGCCCTTGCTTGTAGAAAGCTCTTCAGACTCCTTGACCTCATCTGCATTATTTTGTGCAAGAGGGAGAAAATAAGTGCCCACAAGAAGAATAGTATACAATAATAGTCTATGAATGATAATTGATTGAGTCATAACTTTAAGAAGAGTCAAAGAAATAAAAGATGGAAAATTAACCCTATAAAAATGCATTATATATGTTATGTGTTTTTATTATTTTACTAGTGTGTACTAATCAAACTATTTGTTTTGTTGTAGATGTCAGAAGGAAACGAAATGTATAGGGATATACATGTAGTCAGTGAAGAGTCGCTGAATCATATAGAGATCATACTGAACCCAGTAGCAACAGAGCCTGAAGTAATAGTTATTGAGTATGGAGACTCTGATAGCCTAGACCTCGTGTCTTTGTTCGATGGCATTTTGGAAGAAGAGGAGGAGCTAATGTCCTTTAACCTAGTAGCAATTGCAGCAGAGATGGCTCCGGGGGAGTCAATGATGTTGTAAGGCCCCCAAATTCGGGTACTTGAAACCCGAACTCGGTGCTTCACGATACCATTTCTATTAGCGAAACAATACTAATAATAATAATAATAATATAAATATCAACTTAATTTATATATTCCTCAGAGTCTGAATCCCAAGTACGTAACCTTTAAACATTCATTACAACCCATAATAGATAATATATATCATACTTGTCTTAATAAAGTTAACTATTACATAAAGTAGCACTGTGTTCATTCAGCAACCTTTCCCTTTTCCTTGTTCTTAGCAGTGCTCTCTAGTTGTTCACACTTAGCTGAAAACATTTAAATTAAGCAAGGATGAGCATTTGAGTTCCCAGCAAGTAATTGCAATTATATATATATATATATATATATATATATATATATATATATAAGCTGAAAGAATTTAAATGTTTTCTTTGTACTACCCTTCTACAACAAGTCAATAGTTGTGAAGTAATCTGAACCGATAATAATAACATAACAACTCTCTTTCAAATTTTTGAAACTACATATTGCCTATAACTAGGGTTATGGTGACATCCTATGAACATTGTTTTCATTTTCGAAAAGATTAAACAGAAATTCATCTGCAAACCGTCATAACTTACGGGCACGGGGGGTGATCAGCCCGTTATTTCCTGCATTGATCAATACTACGTACAAGATCGAGGGTATCGTTCACTTTTGTCCACCTTGGGTGCATAAACAGTTTTCCCGTGTAGGGATGTTCATACTTGTCTGGGTTCCAAATCAAAGGTTTTATCTTATTCAACAATAATCTATAACATATATATATATGGGTAATTGACAAACGTATATCAACATGTGATTAAATACAATGATTATCCAAGTGGGGACACTTGTATAACCATTTATAGAAATTAACGAATAGAATATATCTGAATTACCATATACTAATATGTTGATAATCAATGAGCGTATATAATATAAGGTTAATAATATGTACAGTAATAATATAATTCATAAATATTCTTACTCATGTCCATTGCATAAAGAAATGCAAAGGTAAGATACTTGTCTGATGCGATGCTTACAGTTCGTAAATTAGTTCTTTCTTTTATATCACGACCTATCATTAATCAGATCATTTTACTAATTAGAATAATATATTATAACACATAATACTGCTTATTGCAGTCAGCACATAACCTAATCACATTGTCACCCATGTTTAACAACCATTGAATCATAAATAAACACATATCTAATCAAATTATCTAAGTCCAGATCAATTTCTGAAACATGTCGGTGTACCGGCAGCTTTATCGGGTAATTATCGAGTCTAAGACTCTATTTTGTAACTTAATATCAATCGTATTATTTTTAAATGACTTTTAGTAATTTTTAAATATTTATTATAATTTATCATGAATTTTCAAACATCAGAATCATTATTAAATGATTTAAATATTACACAATTCTATTATCATTAATACTTAATTAATATTAAACCATTAATGAAACCATTGCCAAAATATTAAAATTATTTATAATAACTTAGAATATTTTTAAAGTATTAATATTATCCTTAAATGATTTTTAAAACATTTAAAATCATTTTAAAATAATTATCATTAATTTTAAATTAATTATTTTTTATTTATCAAAATATTAAAAGTCATTAAGTATAACTTAAAATATTTTTAATTCATTTATATCCTTTTAAATGATTTTTAAATTAATAAAACCATTTTAAACTATTTATTTAATATATTTATTAAATAAATTTAATAACATTAATAATAAATTAATAATTATTAATATTAAATTATTAATGAAATTATCCTTTAGATATTAAAAGTTATATTTTACAACTTAAAAAATCTTTAAACACTTTATTTTCATTTAAAATGATTATTATAATATTAAAATCATTTTAAACTAATGTATTTAATATAATTATTAAATAACTAGTAATATCATTAATATTAAATAATTAATGAAATTTGTCTTAAAATATTAAAAGTTATATTTTATAACTTAAAATATTAATAAATACTTTTTATTATTTAAAATGATTTTTAATATATTAAGATCATTTTTAATTAATTTATTTAATGAATTTATTAAATAAATAAAATATCAATAATATCCAAATAAATATTAATATTTATGAAAAAATATGTCAAATTATTAAAAGTTAATTTTATAACTTAAAATAATTTTTAAATTAATTTTGTAATTTTCGATTTTTTTACTATTTTTAAATGATTTTTTAAATTTAAAAAAATATAATTATTAAATGCATCATTTATATAGCCTTTAGCGTGACGTAAAGCGTCATGCGTATGTGTTATTGAGCCCTTAAGAACATTCATAGCAGCTAACAAGTGAGCACGTTTGATCACGTCTAGATCTTAGCTCGTTAAGTTTCTAAGAATTCTGCTCGGACTACCTTGTAGTACTAGTAACATACTATAAGCTCCAACAATCAACATGATCACAAAAGCAACTAACAAAGGAGATCTAAGCCTCCAATGTATCTAGCCTGGTTTGACCTTCCACTGACTTCGATCCATTAGCTATTTAGGCGATCTAAAAGCTTAAACTTGAAGTCCATATACCATAGTCCAAATCTATTACAACAACAACAACAACAAATAAGCTAACACCTGCAAGATCCAAGGCCATGAACCTACTGTCAGACCGACCTGAAAACTTTCTGGGTAACCCAGAAACAGACGCTCATGGTCGGTCAATGCACTTTGACCATGAATAACTTACAATCGGTTCATGTTCTGACTTTTATTCAAGTTCTAGAATAAAGATCTCATGTCATACTACATGATCAAACATTAAAAAAACAAAAACACATATCATTCCGAGATCTATGGGACCTGACATTAGCTTGTCAGACCATATTTTTTAGTTTTTCAGATTTTGAAGAACATCAAATCCGAGCCTATAGATGTTATGGATCTAACATCTATCAACCCAGATCATCATTATAAATCATATGTAACATGTTTAACAAAAAGAAAAATTAACATCTAACAACAGATCGAAGGTCAGATTTCATGCTAGGGTTTTTACCTTCTTTGATCAATCTTTAATTCTGTGCTTCTGATTTGGTTATGGAATTCGTGGGGCTTGATTTGGGGACTGGTCTAGCACTGGAAATTCGTGGGTTTAGAGAGAGATGGTCTAGTTGAGTGTTTGGGAATGAATGAGCAAAAATGTACATCTTTCTCTCTTTATATAACTTAGATTCAATGTATCTATCTTGCAAGGTGTCAAAGAGGATAAGATTGGAGGAGTTTTAGGCATGTGCTATAAATTTAAAGTGGTGACTTGCAATCTAGCTTATTAAATAAATACCAAAAAGGCTATTTTAGTAAACTAACAAAGTATTTTAAGGGTATTTTTGTCCATGATGCTTGAATCTATGTTAAAATCAATAGATCTTAAACCTTAAGGTTTCCCAAATAATTTCTAGGGTTTAAAAATATAAGTTTAAATTTTAATAAAATTTTAATTTGACCACTCTAATTAAAATTAGGGGTTTTAATAGAAAATTAGGGTTTTAAAATAATTAGGGTTTCTAAATAATAATTACGGTTTCTAATTAACCTTAAATTCTATAATACTCAACATTAATCAAATAACACAATTTCTTACCAATCATAAACTCCGGTTTGAGTTTCAAGTTAGGGTTTAACACAATAAAATTAGGGTTTAACGAATTAATGCTACCGTTTTGACATGCTACGAATATAATTGACCAACCATTATCTATACCTACATACAGTACATTTTTATAGCACTGAAAAGTAAAAATATAATTAATATTAAATTATTATTCTCGTTTCTTGATCAAAATCCAAAATTAGGGTTTGGATTCCATATCTGATTTATTCTTCCATATTTAACCTTATTAATTAAGAAAAAATAATTAACTTAATTAATCTAACATAAATTCATATAATAAATAGTTATTATAATAATTCTAAAATTATTTCATATATTATTTAAATAATATATAATTATATTTTTATGGAAAATAATCAATAAAAGCCTTTCTACTATAAAATTAATTATTATAAAAATATACTTTATAATAATCAATAATTATAAAATAAAATTATTTGTAAACATTTATGTAATAAATATATTTTTATTTACCACATAAATACATATACACATTGTCTTGTACAAATCCTCATCTTTAAAATAAATTAAAAAAAATTATACGAAAAATTATTTATTTATTTATATAGAAAATATCGGGTTGTTACATTCACCCTCCCTTATAAAGATTCCGTCCGCGGAATCACCGTTTTAAAACCTATACATACAAGGGTACATAGCATACATAATCATTGCAAATAGATCTTGATCAACTTTGATCGAACTGATCTTTAACTATTCACATAAAGCTTGTCTTTCTGATTAAATAGAAATTTAATTTCTAAAAGAACTCAAATTCCTCCCTCAAAATTTCTTTAAAAATAATTTACTATATATAGGAAAATCATGCAAAAGAAAATAAAAGTTATACGAATAATACCTGGAGTTGCATTACCAGCTACCATCGTATCCTGGACAGTCATGTTGTAGACCCTTGCTGTTGATTTTGTTGGCTTGCTTGATGACGTAGGTCCTATGATTGTTAACGTCCCACTACCTTTGCCAGAATTCACACTTCCTGCCTTCGTCCTCCTCTTTGGACAATCCTTCACCTGGTGTTCAGTCAATCCGCACAAAAAACACCCGCTGTTCATCCTAGGATTGGGGCAGTTGGGAGAGATATGGCCATCATGCCCGCACTTATAGCAAACAAATTTTCCTTTCAGACACTCCCTTAAATGGTTCTTTCCACAAGTCTTACACGGCACCATATGCTTCTTCGCACCTTCTTGTTTTACCTGCACACTTCCAAAATTGGTCCCCTTCCTCTTGCTATTACCACCCCTACTCCCACAATAAATTTCCAACTTCCCAGCTCCTTCAACCTTACCTTTGTTCTTCCTCTCCTTGTTGTAGAGGCTCATAGCCTCACTCCCCTCCTCAGCAATAATCGCCTTCTCCATGAGTGCTGCAAATGTAGGAATCTTCAACACCGCCACCTTGTTGTAGAGCCATAGTTTTAATCCCAGCTCAAACCTTCTAGCTTTCCTAGCCTCTCTATCAACTTGATGCAGAGCAAACCTAGCTAACTCATTAAATTTTGCCGCGTATTTTGACACCGTCATGTTTTCCTGCTTTAACTTTAAAATTTTCACCTCCATCCTAGCTTACATACTACACCTTCTCCTGCCCTCACCTGATTCGCTTCCCACCAAACGTTTGCCTTCCCCTTCACCATGTAAGTGACAAAAGTGGTTTTCTGCCCTTCAGCTACCCTAGCTACCACGAATGCTTTTTAAATCTCTTTAACCCAAGTCTAGGCTTCAACAGGGTCAGTTGTACCTTTGAATTCTAGCGGTCCTACAGCCTTAAAGTCTTTGAAGTTTGCTAAGAGGTTGTCCGGCTGGTTTCCAGCGACTGGTATTCTTTGCTGCATAGCTTGTGCTACCATGTTTGCAAAGTGCTGCATCGGGTCTGCTCGTTGTTGTCCCTCAACGTTGTTAACAGATTCTTCTGCCCTTTGATTTCGAGTTCAACGTCTTGATGGCATTATCTGATTGAATAAAATCATAAATTTAACTTACATTCTAAACCTTATCATATAAGTTTAATATATTAAACTTGTTGCATTACTCAAACATAGATTCATATTCATTTAACGAATACTGTACATAGCATAGCACATAATGCTTAAAACATCATTCACCCCTTTATGACTACAAAACTCAGGATTTACAGTCTTGACTAATACAAAAGTTGGGAACATTACACTACACACACATACTTATCATATATATTATATTAACCACACCTACTCAACAGAACCTATACTACCTATTTACTAAGCCTTTTTCTTGCACAACTCTTCAACTGCTGATCTTTCATCCCACATATAAAACATGCTCCTGGTTTATAGTCAGGACAATACAGAGTGGTATGTCCTTCATAGCCGCAAAGGTAACATATTCTTTTCCCTTTCTTCTTATCAGGTTTTCCTAAGTCATGATCTTCTATCTTTCTTTTCCCCTTCTTGCTCAGAGCTGCACACGATGTGTTACTTGTGGCTCCCATCTGATCAATTTGGATTTTAAGCTTATCTTGTTCTTCCATTGTTTCTATTAACGCCTGACGCAACTGACTATTCAACAGCTTTTCTATTTCCCATAGCCTTTCCAGAAAAGAAACCTTGTTCCTCAGATCCCGCACCTCCGTTGATGCTTGATCATCTTCAACTTTAGTGTCTGAATCGCTATCTGTCAGCTCCACCATCTCCGGATCTGGTACTACATTTTCTACAATAACCACATCGTCTGAGTTGTTTTAATTATGAGCCTCCATTTCAGCTATTGGCTTCGATATCAGCTCAGGTGTATGGTTTTGATCATTCTTCATGCTATAAGCATATAACAAGCCTTTTCCACCAGACATCTACACACATAAATTATCCTGATCAGCATATAGTATATACACATAGCAAATAATAGTTTTATATGAGTTATCTTTTATTTTGTTTGACAATGAATTTATTCAATTCATCTCATTTTAAACTCTATATGAGTTATTTATATTTTCAACGTTTTCCTCTGTCTTAAGGTTATAGCCTAAGGTCTAGCCCACCTAAGATTTTTAACCCTAAGCTCTGATACCAACCTGTAAGGCCCCTAAATCTGGGAACTTGAAACCCGAACTCGGTGCATCACGATACCATTTCAATGAGCGGAATAATACTAATAATAATAACAATAATATAAATATCAACTTAATTTACATATTCCTCAGAGTCTGAATCCCAAGTACGTAACCTTTAAACATTCATTACAACCCATAATAGATAATATATATCATACTTGTCTTAATAAAGTTAACTATTACATAAAGTAGCATTGTGTTCATTCAGCAACCTTTCCCTATCCCTTGTTCTTAGCAGAGCTCTCTGGTTGTTCACACTTAGCTGAAAACATTTAAATTAAGCAAGGATGAGCATTTGAGTGCCCAGCAAGTAATAGCAATTATATATATATATATATATATATATATATATATATATATAAGTTGAAAGAATTTAAATGTTTTCTTTGTACTACCCTTCTACAACAAGTTAATAGTTGTGAAGTAATCGGAACCGATAATAATAACATAACAACTCTCTTTCAAATTTTTGAAACTACATATTGACTATAACTAGGGTTATGGTGACATATTATGAACATTGTTTTCATTTTCGAAAAGGTTAAACAGAAATTCATCACATGGCAAATGTCGAACTTACGAACGCGGGGGTGATCGGCCGTTATGCCTGCGATGATCAATACTACGTGCAAGAACGAGGGTATCGTTCACTCTGTCCACCTTGGGTGCATAAATAGTTTTCCTGTGTAGGGATGTTCATACTTGTCTGGATTCCAAATCAAAGGTTTTATCTTATTCAACAATAATCTATAACATATATATATATGGGTAATTGACAAAGGTATATCAACATGTGATTAAATACAATGAGTATCCAAGTGGGGACACTTGTATAACCATTTATAAAAATTAACGAACAGAATATATCTGAATTACCATATACTAACATGTTGATAATCAATGAGCGTATATAATATAAGGTTAATAATATGTACAATAATAATATAATTCATAAATATTCTTACTCATGTCCATTGCATAAAGAAAATGAAAAGGTAAGATACTTGCCTGATGCGCTGCTTACAGTTCGTAACTTAGTTCTATCTTTTATATCATGACATATCATTCATCAGATCATTTTACTAATTAGAATAATATATTATAACACATAATACTGCTTATTGCAGTCAGCACATTACCTAATCACATTGTCACCCATGTTTAACAACCATTGAATCACAAATAAACACATATCTAATCAAATTATCTAAGTCCGGATCAATTTCTGAAACATATCGGTGTACGGGCAGCTTTATCGGGTAAATATCGAGTCTAAGACCCTATTCTGTAACTTAATATCAATCATATTATTTTTAAATGACTTTTAGTAATTTTTAAACATTTATTATAATTTATCATGAATTTTCAAACATCGGAATCATTATTAAATAATTTAAATATTACACAATTCTATTATCATTAATACTTAATTAATATTAAACTATTAATGAAACCATTGTCAAAATATTAAAGTTATTTATAATAACTTAGAATATTTTTAAAGTATTAATATTATCCTTAAATAATTTTTAAATCATTTAAAATTATTTTAAATAATTATCATTAATATTAAATTATTAATGTGTTATTTATCAAAATATTAAAAGTCATTAAGTATAACTTAAAATATTTTTAATTCATTTATATCCTTTTTAAATGATTTTGAAATTAATAAAACTATTTTTAAACTATTTATTTAATCTAATTATTAAATAAATTTAATATCATTAATAATAAATTAATAACTATTAATATTAAATTAATAATGAAATTATCCTTTAAATATTAAATGTTATATTTTATAACTTAAAATATCTTTAAACATTTTATTTTAATTTAAAATGATTATTATAATATTAAAATCATTTTTAAACTAATTTATTTAATATAATTATTAAATACCTTTAATATCATTAATATTAAATAATTAATGAAATTTGTCTTAAAATATTAAAAGTTATATTTTATAACTTAAAATATTAATAAATACCTTTTATTATTTAAAATGATTTTAATATATTAAAATCATTTTTTAATTAATTAATTTATTAAATAAATAAAATATCAATAATATCCATATAAATATTAATATTTATGAAAAAATATGTCATTATTAAAAGTTAATTTTATAACTTAAAATAATTTTTAAAATTAATTTTGTAATTTTTGAAAATTATTTACTATTTTTAAATGATTTTTCGTAATTAAAATAAATATAAATATTAAATCTGTCGCTATAGCCTTTAGCGACAGAAAGCGTCGCCGTAGGTGTTCTTGAGCCCTCAAGAACATTCATACCAACTAACAAGTGAGCACGTTTGGCCACGTCTAGATCTTAGCTCGTTAAGTTTCTGGGAATTCTGCTCGGACTACCTTGTAGTACTAGTACCATACTACAAGCTCCAATAATCAACATGATCACAAAGCAACTAACAAAGGAGATCTAAGCCTCCAAAGTACCTGTCAGAGCTGTTCTTCATTTCTGGGTTACCCAGAAATGAAGAACAGTTCGTGAGGCCTACTTTGGGCTTCCACAACTTCTGTTCATGTAACCTTTGTGTGAGATAATGCGTGTAGTGTGAAAACAACATGTAATGCTAGAGATCCAATACATAAAAACGATTAAACAAAAACAAAGTCAAAAGATATAATCTGGTCAAACCTTGTCAGAGATCATGCTCTTAAGTTTTCTGGGTTACCCAGAAAACTAAGTTCGTGATCTTCTGGCCTGGTTTGACCTTCCACTGACTTCGATCCATTAGCTATTTAGGCGATCTAAAAGCTTAAACTTGAAGTCCATATACCATAGTCCAAATCTATTACAACAACAACAACAAATAAGCTAACACCTGCAAGATCCAATGCCATGAACCTACTGTCAGACCCACCTGGAAACTTTATGGGTAACCCAGAAACAGACGGTCATGGCTGGTCAACGGACTTTGACCTTGAATAACTTACAATCGGTTCATGTTCTGACTTTTATTCAAGTTCTAGAATAAAGATCTCATGTCATACTACATGATCAAACATTAAAAAAACAAAAACACATATCATACCGAGATCTACGAGACCTGACATTAGCTTGTCAGACCATAATTTTTAGTTTTCCAGATTTTAAAGAACATCAAATTCGAGCCTATAAATGTTATGGATCTAACATCTATCAACCGAGATCATCCTTATACATCATATTTAACATGTTTAACAAAAAAAATTAACATCTAACAACAGATCGAAGGTTAGATTTCAAGCTAGGGCTTTTACCTTCTTTGATATATCTTTAATTTCGTGCTTCTGTTTTGGTTATGGAATTCATGGGGCTTGATTTGGGGACTGGTCTAGCACTGGAAATTCGTGGGTTCAGAGAGAGATGGTCTAGTTGAGTGTTTGGGAATGAATGAGCAAAAATGTACATCTTTCTCTCTCTTAATCTATATATATAACTTAGATTCAATGTATCTATCTTGCAAGGTGTCAAAGAGGATAAGATTGGAGGAGTTTTAGGCATGTGCTATAAATCTAGAGTGGTGAATTGCAATCTAGCTTATTAAATAAATACCAAAAAGGCTATTTTAGTAAACTAACAAAGTATTTTAAGGGTATTTTTGTCCATGATGCTTGAATCTAGGTTAAAATCAATAGATCTTAAACCTTAAGGTTTCCCAAATAATTTCTAGGGCTTAAAAATTTAAGTTTAAATTTTAATTTGACCACACTAATTAAAATTAGGGGTTTTAATAGAAAATTAGGGTTTTAAAATAATTAGGGTTTCTAAATAATAATTACGGTTTCTAATTAACCTTAAATTCTATAATACTCAACATTAATCAAATAACACAATTTCTTACCAATCATAAACTCCGGTTTGAGTTTCAAGTTAGGGTTTAACACAGTAAAATTAGGATTTAACGAATTAATGCTACCGTTTTGACATGCTACGAATATAATTGACCAACCATTATCTATACGTACATACAGTACATTTTTATAGCACTGAAAAGTAAAAATATAATTAATATTAAATTATTATTCTCATTCCTTGATCAAAATCCAAAATTAGGGTTTGGATTCCATATCTGATTTATTCTTCCATATTTAACCTTATTAATTAAGAAAAAATAGTTAACTTAATTAATCTAACATAAATTCATATAATAAATAGTTATTATAATAATTCTAAAAATTATTTCATATATTATTTAAATAATATATAAATATATTTTCATGGAAAATAATCAATAAAAACCTTTATATTATAAAATTAATTATTATAAAAATATATTTTATAATAATCAATAATTATAAAATAAAATTATTTGTAAACATTTATGTAATATATATATTTTTATTTACCACATAAATACATATACACATTGTCTTGTGCAAATCCTTTTCTTTAAAATAAAAAAAAAAAATTATACGCAAAATTATTTATTTATTTATATATAAAATATCGGGTTGTTACATTCACCCTCCCTTATAAAGATTCCGTCCGCGGAATCACCGTTTAAAAACCTATACATACAAGGGTATATAGCATACATAATCATTGCAAGTAGATCTTGATCAACTTTAATCGAACTGATATTTAACTATTCACATAAAGCTTGTCTTTCTGATTAAACAGAAATTTAATTTCTAAAAGAACTCAAATTCCTCCCTCAAAATTTCTTTAAAAATAATTTACTATATATAGGAAAATCATGCAAAAGAAAATAAAAGTTATACGAATAATACCTGAGTTGCATTACCAGCTACCATCGTATCCTGGACAGTCATGTTGTAGACCCTTGTTGTTGATTATGTTGGCTTGCTAGATGACGTAGGTCCTATGATTGCTAACGTCCCGCTACCTTTGCCAGTATTCACACTTCCCGCCTTCGTCCTCCTCTTAGGACAATCCTTCACCTGGTGTTCAGTCAATCCGCACAGAAAACACCCGATGTTCATCCTAGGATTGGGGCAGTTGGGAGAGATATGGCCCTCCTGCCCGCACTTATATCAAACAAATTTTCCTTTCAGACACTGCCCTGAATGGTTCTTTCCACAAGTCTTACGCGGCACCATCTGCTTCTTCGCACCTTCTTGTTTTACCTGCTCACTTCCAAAATTGCTCCCCTTCCTTTTTCTATTACCACCCCTACTCCCACTATAAATTTCCAACTTCCCAGCTCCTTTAACCTTACCTTTGTTCTTCCTCTCCTTGTTGTAGAGGCTCATAGCCTCACTCCCCTCCTCAGCATTAATCGCCTTCTCCATGAGTGCTGCAAATGTAGGAATCTGCAACACCGCCACCTTGTTGTAGAGCCAGGGTTTTAATCCCAGCTTAAACCTTTTAGCTTTCCTAGCCTCCGTATCAACTTGATGCGGAGCAAACCTAGCTAACTCATTAAATTCCGCGGCGTATTCTGACACCGTCATGTTTTCATGCTTCAACTTTAAAAATTTCACCTCCATCCTAGCCTGCATACTAGGTGAAAAATTGTTTTCAAAAAATAGTGTTTTGAACCTATCCCATATAACTACGCACCAAAAGTTTGCCTCCCCCTTCATCATGTAAGTGACAAAAGCAGTTTTCTGCCCTTCAGCTACCCTAGCTAGCACGAATGCTTTTTCAATCTCTTTAACCCAAGTCTGGGCTTCAACAGGGTCAGTTGTACCTTTGAATTACGGCGGTCCTACAGCCTTAAAGTCTTTGAAGTTCGCTAAGCGGTTGTCCGGCTGGTTTCCAGCGACTGGTATTCCTTATTGCATAGCTTGTCCTACCATGTTTGCAAAGTGCTGCATCGGGTCTGCTTGTTGTTGTCCCTCAACGTTGTTGACAGATTCTTCTGCCCTTTGATTTCGAGTTCGACATCTTGGTGGCATTATCTGATTGAATAAAATCATAAATTTAACTTACATTCTAAACCTTATCATATAAGTTTAATATATTAAACTTGTTGCATTACTCAAACATAGATTCATATTCATTTAACGAATATTATACATAGCATAACACATAATGCTTAAAACATCATTCATCCCTTTATGACTACAAAAGTCGGGATTTACAATCTTGACTAATACAAAAGTTGGGAACATTACACTACACACACATACTTATCATATATATTATATTAAACACACCTACTCAGCAGAACCTATACTACCTATTTACTAAGCCTTTTTCTTGCACAACTCTTCGCCTAATGATCTTCCATCCCACAGATAAAACATCTTCCTGGTTTATAATCAGGACAATACAGAGTGGTATGTCCCTCATAGCCGCAAAGGTAACATATTATTTTCCCTTTCTTCTTATCAGGTTTTCCTAAGTCATGGTCTTCTATCTTTCTTTTCCCCTTCTTGCTCGGAGCTGCACATGATGTGTTACTTGTGGCTCCCATCTGATCAATTAGGATTTTAAGCTTATCTTGTTCTTCCATTGTTTCTATTAACGCCTGACGCAACTGACTATTCAACAGCTTTTCTATTTCCCAAAGCCTTTCCAGAGAAGAAACCTTGTTCCTCAGATCCTGCACCTCCATTGATGCTTGATCAGCTTTAACTTTAGTGTCTGAATCGCTATCTGTCATCTCCACCATCTCCGGATCTAGTACTACGTTTTCTACAATAACCACATCGTCTGAGTTGTTTTCATTATGAGCCTCCATTTCAGCTATTGGCTTCGATATCAGCTCGGATGTATGGTTTTGATCATTCTTCATGCTATAAGCATATAACAAGCCTTTTCCACCAGACATCTACACACATAAATTATCCTGATCAGCATATAGTATATACACATAACAAATAATAGTTTTATATGAGTTATCTTTTATTTTGTTTGACGATGAATTTATTCAATTCACCTCATTTTAAAATCTATATGAGTTATTTATATTTTCAATGTTTCCCTTTGTCCTAAGGTTATAGCCTAAGGTCTAGCCCACCTAAGGTTTTTAACCCTAAGCTCTGATACCAACCTGTAAGGCCCCCAAATCCGGGTACTTGAAACCCGAACTCGGTGCTTCACAATACCATTTCTATGAGCGGAATAATACTAATAATAATAAAAATAATATAAATATCAACTTAATTTACATATTCCTCAGAGTCTGAATCCCAAGTACGTAACCTTTAAACATTCATTACAACCCATAATAGATAATATATATCATACTTGTCTTAATAAAGTTAACTATTACATAAAGTAGCATTGTGTTCATTCAGCAACCTTTCCGTTTCCCTTGTTCTTAGTAGAGCTTTCTGGTTGTTCACACTTAGCTAAAAACATTTAAATTAAGCAAGGATGAGCATTTGAGTGCCCAGCAAGTAATAAAAATTATATATATATAAGCTGAAAGAATTTAAATATTTTCCTTGTACTACCCTTCTACAACAAGTCAATAGTTGTGAAGTAATCTGAATCGATAATAATAACGTAACAACTCTCTTTCAAATTTTTGAAACTACATATTAACTATAACTAGGGTTATGGTGACATGCTATGAACATTGTTTTCATTTTCGAAAAGGTTAAACAGAAATTCATCTGCAAACCGTCATAACCTACGGGCATGGGGGGTGATCAGCCCGTTATGCCCTGCATTGATCAATACTACGTGCAAGAACGAGGGCATCATTCACTCTATCCACCTTGGGTGCATAAACAGTTTTCCCGTGTAGGGATGTTCATACTTGTCTGGGTTCCAAATTAAAGGTTTTATCTTATTCAACAATAATCTATATCATATATATATATATATATGGGTAATTGACAAACGTATATCAACATGTGATTAAATACAATGATTATCCAAGTGGGGACACTTGTATAACCATTTATAGAAATTAACGAATAGAATATATCTGAATTACCATATACTAACATGTTGATAATCAATGAGCGTATATAATATAAGGTTAATAATATGTACAGTAATAATATAATTCATAAATATTCTTACTCATGTCCATTGCATAAAGAAAATGAAAAGGTAAGATGCTTGCCTGATGCGCTGCTTACAGTTCGTAACTTAGTTCTATCTTTTATATCATGACCTATCATTAATCAGATCATTTTACTGATTAGAATAATATATTATAACACATAATACTGCTTATTGCAGTCAACACATAACCTAATCACATTGTCACCCATGTTTAACAACCATTGAATAACAAATAAACACATATCTAATCAAATTATCCATGTCCAGATCAATTTCTGAAACATGTCGGTGTACCGACAGCTTTATCGGGTAAATATCGAGTCTAAGACTCTATTCTATAACTTAATATCAATCATATTATTTTTAAATGACTTTTAGTAATTTTTAAACATTTATTATAATTTATCATGAATTTTCAAACATCGGAATCATTATTAAATAATTTAAATATTACACAATTCTATTATCATTAATACTTAATTAATATTAAACTATTAATTAAACCATTGCCAAAATATTAAAGTTATTTATAATAACTTAGAATATTTTTAAAGTATTAATATTATCCTTAAATGATTTTTAAAACATTTAAAATCATTTTTAAATAATTATCATTAATATTAAACTATTAATTTTTTATTTATCAAAATATTAAAAGTTATTAAATATAACTTAAAATATTTTTAATTCATTTATATCCTTTTTAAATAATTTTAAATTAATAAAACCATTTTTAAACTATTTATTTAATATATTTATTAAACAAATTTAATATCATTAATAATAAATTAATAATTATTAATATTAAATTATTAATGAAATTATCCTTTAAATATTAAAAGTTATATTTTATAACTTAAAATATCTTTAAACACTTTATTTTCATTTAAAATGATTATTATAATATTAAAATCATTTTAAATTAATTTATTTAAATAACTTTAATATCATTAATATTAAATAATTAATGAAATTTTTTCTTAAAATATTAAAAGTTATATTTTACAACTTAAAATAATAATAAATACCTTTTGATTATTTAAAATCATTTTTAATTAATTTATTTAATGTATTTATTAAATAAATAAAATATCAATAATATCCAAATAAATATTAATATTTATGAAAAAATATGTCAAATTATTAAAAGTTAATTTTTATAACTTCAAATAATTTTTAAACTTTATTTTGTAATTTTTGGAATTTATTTACTATTTTTAAATAATTTTTTGAAATTAAAATAAATATAATTATTAAATCTGTCGCTATAGCCTTTAGCGACAGAAAGCGTTGCCGTAGGTGTTCTTGAGCCCTCAAGAACATTCATAGCAGCTAACAAGTGAGCACGTTTGACCACGTCTAGATCTTAGCTCGTTAAGTTTCTGGGAATTCTGCTCGGACTACCTTGTAGTACTAGTAATATACTACAAGCTCCAACAATCAACATGATCACAAAGCAACTAACAAAGGAGATCTAAGCCTCCAAAGTACCTGTCAGAGCTGTTCTTCATTTCTGGGTTACCCAAAAATTAAGAACAATTCGTGAGGCCTACTTTGGGCTTCCACAACTTTCTGTTCATGTAACCTTTGTGTGAGATAATACGTGCAGTGTGAAAACAACATGTAAGGCTAGAGATCCAATACATAAAAACGATTAAACAACAACAAAGTCAAAAGATATAATCTGGTCAAACCTTGTCAGAGATCATGGTCTTAAGTTTTCTGGGTTACCTAGAAAACTAAGTTCGCGATCTTCTGGCCTGGTTTGACCTTCCACTGACTTCGATCCATTAGCTATTTAGGCGATCTAAAAGCTTAAGCTTGAAGTCCATATACCATAGTCCAAATATATTACAACAACAACAACAAATAAGCTAACACCTGCAAGATCCAAGGCCATGAACCTCTTGTCGAGGCCAGGCACTGAAACTTTCGGGTAACCCGAAAATGTACCAGTCGTAAGGCGGGTTGGATTCCATATCTGATTTATTCTTCCATATTTAACCTTATTAATTAAGAAAAGATAATTACCTTAATTAATCTAACATAAATTCATATAATAAATAGTTATTATAATGATTTTAAAAATTATTTCATATATTATTTAAATAATATATAATTATATTTTCATGGAAAATAATCAATAAAAACCTTTCTACTATAAAATTAATTATTATAAGAATATACTTTATAATAATCAATAATTATAAAATAAAATTATTTGTAAACATTTATGTAATAAATATATTTTTATTTACCACATAAATACATATACACATTGTCTTGTACAAATCCTCATCTTTAAAATAAAAAAAAAAATTATACATGAAAATTATTTATTTATTTATATAAAAAATATCGTGTTGTTACAAATGTCACTGTTCATGACAGTATTGGATAGAAACATCCAATATTGTAAAGAGGTAAAGGAGCTGAAAAAGGAACTCCATGTTGTCTTAGAGGATAAGTTAGATGTGAAGTCTATGTGGGAGCAGGAACATGACGAGCGAGTGTTTGCGAAGGACAAGGTCCACGAGCTAAAACAAGAGGTATTTGAGCTCAGGCAGGAGCTAAAGACCAAGAAACAGAAGGTAGGGAGGATGTCCTATATTCATAGGAGTGCTCATGAGGATTTCCATCAACAAGTAGCTGGGTATCTGATAGAAGAAGGGCAGACTCGGCATACTATCAGCCGAGATATTATCGCTAGTCTTGCCAAGGTAGATGTAATCTAGTAGTAGCTAGAGTAGAGTTAAATATGTAAATATGATGTATCTAGTAGTGACGTAAAACCCTCATTTGTATATCAAAGGGTAGTCTTTTGTAAATACCAATTTTTGGAAAGCAATTGTGGGATAGTAATGTAATCAGCTTAGGCTGTGTAATGTAAACGATATAGTAATATACTACAAGAAATGAATAAATATAAGACTTTTTTTGAACATATTGCGTAATGAATAGAAGTTATTGTTAATCATGAATAATAACTAATCAACGAGAAGTGAATAATAACAAAATATGTTGTTTATTGTAATAGCAAAATTCCGCCAAGAAGGAGACAACATAATAAAGAGGCTAATGTAAATCAACCGGAGGAAGGTCCGGTAAACCCAATGCAAGAATTTGTTAACTTGTTAACAGCCGCGTTTAATAGAAATGGGGCTAATATCCTCGTAAATCCTGGAGTAGTACGAGCTACTACTTTTAAAGATTTTAAGAGTATCGATCCGTCGGAGTTCAAAGGAACTACGAACCATATAGAAGCCCAAATGTGGGTAAAAGAAATTGAGAAGGCATTTGTTATTGCAAATGTCGATGAGGGCCAGAAGGTTGCTTTCGCAACCTACATGATGAAGGGAGAGGCCAACTTTTGGTGGGAGGCCAACCAGGTTAGGGCTGGTATCGAGAATCTAACGTGGGTAAGGTTCAAGGAGATTTTCTTCGAGAACTAATTTCCCATGAGTATGCATGGAAGGATGGAAATGCGGTTTCTTGACTTGAAATGAGGGGAGATGATGGTTCCCAAATACACTGCCAAGTTCAATGAACTGGTGAGATTTGCTCAACAGTAAGGGGACACTGAGGTTAAGAAAGTTAGACGGTTCGAGCAGGGCTTGAAACCCTGGCTTTATAACCAGATATATGTGTTCCAAAGTACTTCCTTTGGGACTATACTAGAGAAGGCGATAATCGCCGAAGGTGGGAGCGAGGCTTTAAGCCAGTACCAGAAGGACAAGAAGAATAAGGGAAAGGTTTGTAACTCCCCCATATCTATACTCCATTGTTATCTGATATAGTGCTTACTACGAATCAATATAATGCTGTTAAATCTATACACCCATGGTATCTGATTATAAGCTTATATTAAGTTAAGGGACTATCAGGTATAATTCCCATATATCCAAGGTTCATAGTATCCCATAACAGATGCCAATTCTCAAGAGACCTATTACTTTGTTTGGATACCCTCACTTGGATATATTAACTGTATCTATGAATAGAATCTATCTATCCAAAATCCAAAATATCAGTAATAACATGAACAATCCTTATTACTAATATCCTCACCTAGATGTATAGTCTATGCCATATGAATTTATACTATCGTATCGATAGTAACTATTTATCTGAAATCCAAAATATTAGTAATAACATGAACAGTCCATATTACTAATATCATCAGTCAGATAAATAGTTCCCAATGATCTTAACTAGATTCAAAATATTCTAAACTTGCATCTATATATGTAAGAAAACACGGTTGCGGAAAATAAAAGATGTTATATATATATATATATTAAGGTTCGATTACATGATTCTCATAACGAGTTTTTTATTACCAAAGTATTTAACTAGACATGAATATAACCTAATCTAAGTAGGGACGCTTCCCTTTATCTACTCCAGATGTTCCAGGATTACCATCTAAAACTGTAAAGGGAATAATTTGCAAGGGTGAGCTATAACATGCTCAGCAAGTTTTGTATTTATAAAAATATATGATTTGAAGAAATACAACAATTCAAATTTCGACTGATAGTTGTTACCGTTTTTAGAATTTTTATTTATGTCAGTCACACAGACTTAGAAATTTTGTTTAGATATGAGATAGGTGATCAACCTATTCAATATCCTAGGAGTATGCATCTCATCCTACTAGTGGTCAAATGCACCCAAATTAATGTCAATATATTATCGACCGAATTATGATCCCTTACGGGATACCCAACTTCAGAATAGGATGTCTTACCAAACAATTTGATTTGACAAAATAATTTATGCTTAACAATCAATATAAATAAACAATTCATTTCTTAGTTATGCTGAAGCTATAGAAATAACCTTACAATAAAAGGTAATTCAAATATAGGTGTAGTATATTATATCAACAACATATCAATATAAAAATCTTGTTTAACGAATAAACAGGGTTGAGAAATTTGCATAAGTAATTTAAGGTTTAAGAAGAACTTGCCTGAGCGTAGATCAGTCAAGTTATGCTACTCAATTCGTTTAATAAATACCTATGATGTTCATATATATAAATCTAACACGTTAGTATTGATAACAATACTCAAATATAACATTTATATAAGATCGAGTTAGATTCGATAAGGTTTCGGTGTTCAATGTCTTTACCGAATACTAAATAAGTTGATATATGAACTAAATTTTATTATATTTTTAGATAACTTATACATCCATTATAATAATTTTTAGAAATTTTAATATATTTTTAAAACATTTATTTATCCTTTAAATGATTTTTAAATCATTTACTTCTATTTTAGGTAATTAATATTTACTTAAAATTTTACAAAAATATTTTTTATTAGTTTTAAATAATTTATAACCATTTATTATGATTTTTATATTATTAATATCATTTTTCAATAATTATTTAGTATTTATAAATAATTATTCTAATTACTTTATTATTAAGTTAATTATTAATAATATCTAAATAAAATATTTATTAAATTTATGTAAAAATATCAGAAATTAATTATAATTGTTTAATATAATTTTTAAAATTGTTTTTGTATTTATTTATATTTATTTACTAATTATTTCTAATTTTTATAATTTAGTTTTTAGAAAAACAATTTATGTCCGTCGCTAAAGCACTACAGTGACTGGAAGTGTCGCTATAGGTGTTCTTGAGCTTCTGAGCAAACAGTTGGTCATGGTCGAGGGACTACTTTGACCATGGCTTTTGGTTTATGATTCTAGGTTTGGACAAGTATTGGTGTTATAGTACTTTTACAGTAGTACAACATCAAGCAAACTTCATGCTTTAAACTATATATAACAAGAAGTTATAGAGGCTCAAAGTCACTGTTAGAGTTGTTCTTGAGTTTCTTGGCAACCCAGAACAGTGGTCATGGCCGGTCAACGGTTTTGTGGCTTTAATATTTCTGATTATGTGTACTTGATGTGTGTTGTGTTTGTTGTAACATGTAGTATATATGTCAGGGTACATATATATATCACTAGCTTAAACAAAGTATAAATCTAAGGTCTCTATTTTAGCTGGTCAAAGTACAGCTAGAAGTTGTTCTTCGTGTTCATCAGTTTTCTGGGTAACCCAGAAAACTTGGTCAAGCTTGGTCAACGACGTTTGACCAATTATTCCAGTAATCCTATGAGTTGTGTAAGCAATTTAAGATCATAGATATGTAGTATGTATATCAAAGTGTTAATCTAAATCACAAAGTTATAAAAACAACAAACAGAAAGCGATCAAAAGGCTGGTCAAAGTAGCCGGTTCAAACTGTTCTTGAGTTTTCTGGGTAACCCCGAAAACAGAACTCCGTGAACTATCAAATTATTTTAACTACCTATAACTTTCAATATATGGTTCTAATGAACATTTTTCTTTTCCAGATTAAAGACCTACTACTAGGCTACCTATATCATATAAATAACCGACCTAAACATAAACCCATACGAATCTACAAGCTCTGACATTCGGCTGTCAGATTTGATTTTCAAAATTCCCAGATGTCTAAAAACAGTTAATTAAGACATTTATATGTTATGAAAACGTGTTCTATCAATCTAACATACTTTCTAACATACTAATACATAATTCTAAACATCTAAACAACAAAATTAACAAAGGCTCAAAGAGCTAGATATGAATTAGGGTTTGCACCTTACTTGCTTTGATTCTTGATTCTAGCTTCTGAATTGGTTGCTGCTATCACCTAGGCTTGATTTGGTATTTGTATAAGTGTATAATGGCTTAGAGATTTCGTGAGTTTGCTCTGATCCAGGGTTCCTATTTATAGAATTCTTTAACTTGTCTTTTTGGTCATTTTCAAGATACTTGCCTCCACAAATATCAGATATGATGACTCTACTCATGCTCGGGAGTTACAAGCATGTCATGTGCAGCCTAGGAACTTGCATAGGTTACTCCTACCTACTTGTGAGTTAGTTAGGTTAGTTTAGTAGCCTACTTATGCCCTAATCTTCATTAATCTTGATTAGGGTTTTGTTTTTAATAATTAGGATTGTTAAATGATGTTTATTAATAACTAATTAAAGTTTAGTAATAATGATTAGGTGTAAAGATAATCCAATTAGAGTTAAATTAGCTAATTAGGGTTAGGTTTACAAATTAGGTTTAGGGTTTATTAATCTAGGGTTACTAGCTTAAATTTTCCACTAATCCTAACAATCACAACAAAGTGTTTTGTCAGTGTAAGCATGACAAAACAGCTTGTCCAACCAATATACCGAAAAGTCCAATTTCGATCGGAAGAAAATTTGTAAGCACGACATTTTTCGAGCAAAATTTTATTTGACCAAATTTGTTTAACAGAGTATATATTAACACATAACACATTCAGAACGGAGATATTTTATTGATATAAATGAATTTTACATAACCGAGTCTTATTTGGGTTTTAGGTTTTTCCACTCACCCCCACTAATAAGAATTTCGTCCTCGAAATTATAGTTTAAGTTAAGTAAACAATTGAGGATAGTTCTCTCGCATTTTATCTTCGAGCTCCCATGTAGCCTCTTCGACGTTCTGATTCCTCCAAATCACTTTGACCGATGCTATCACTTTATTTCTCAAGACTTGCTCTTTACGGTGGACGATCTGCACATGTTCTTCTACGTAAGAAAGATCTTCTTTGATTTGGATTGGTTCATAATTTATAATGTGTTTATAATCAGGTTTGTATGGTCATAATACGGACACATGAAACACATTATGAATATGGTTCAACTCTGGAGGTAATGCTATTTCATAAGCAACTTCACCAATCCTTCTCAAAATTTCAAAAGGTCCAATGAATCTCAGACTTAGTTATCCATTCTTGCCAAAATGTATCTTGCCCTTCCAAGGAGATACCTTCAAGAATATGTGGTTACTGATAAGTAGGAATTTTACCTACTTATGGAGTACCAATTCATGCGAACTATGCCCATCTCAAGTACATTTTAGTTTATTTTAGCTGCATCTCATGTTAATTTGCATTGCACGTTCTTAAAACTCCTTTTGGTGAATAAGTGCAGGAATCGGCCTATTTTGGTGGTGTTATGGAGCATATGGCAAATGGATGCTTGAAACGAGGAAAAAGGATGGGATATGCATGACATGAAGGTGCATTGGTGCAAGGAGATAAAGCATGACTGAGCAAGCAGCAGCAGCAGTAGGAAAAAAGGAACTAGGCTCTGCAGATTTCAATCACATGCAATGCATGCGACAAAAAAATAGCCTTGAGGGCCGCTACCGCATGTGCTGATTGCCCTACCGCCAGATCTTGGATGCTACTACAAGTCTCGTGGCCGCGAGAAAGACAAGCCTAGGGTGCGCGCGCCCGCGTGCGAGATCAGCCAACCATACGAAACTCTCGCAAGTCTCTACGCTGTCATGCGAGACTATCATCTTCGGAAGAAGCGCAGCGGTGTCGTGCGAATGTAAATCTTTCATTGATGTGTTTTACTTTATTTCCAAATTTTAAAGGTTGTAATTGATTTAAAAACTATTCCTGACTGGTGTCAGGGGTATCATTCGACATTTTATTAGTTTTTACGTATCTTTACATCGTAATTAGGGTTTTTACTCTCTAGAGAGGATTCCAACGTAGAAGGAGGCTATAACTCTATTTTCCACTCCTTCTTGGAATTTCTCTATGAGAACAGGTTATGAATATTAGTTTTTGCTGGAATCTTATGAGGATTGAATATTGATGTGTATTCAGCAATTGGGTTTGATAGTTTCATCTTTCATCTTTCAATTGTTGCTTATTGATCATGTTTAACTTTGATCCCATAATGGCTTTTGGTTCAGTCATGAACTAAACTCCATTATGGGATTCTAACGGATTTTATTATGTAGTTTGATTGCATACTTAAATATAGGGTTATTTTGCATATTACATGGGATGTCTGTCATGATTGTTTTGTATACATGAATGCTTGATCACCATTCATTTCAGTATTTGTTTGGAATTGACAATGAACATGTAAATATGGAATGTAATCATGATAGTATACGTATATAGGGCTATGTTATATGGCTTATGTATTTCGTGAACTAGATAGATATATACTGTTTCACCGTATAAGTTAAGATAAGAGCTTGAACTTCAAATCAATATAGTTGCAATTTCACATAGACATATAGTGATGTTGGTTATATTGATGATTACATAGAGTCTATCATCTGTGGATGTTGTGTAAGTAGGTCTTAGTGCATTGAAAAATGGCTAATACTCTTTTAGTGCTCTTGGCTACTTTCCTATGATATGTGAACAAGTCAGGCATGATAGTGGCGATTTAATTAAATATTGAATGAAGTTAGAATCCCATTACTTCCAATATCATTTATTATATTGTTTATATTGTTTTAGTTGTTACTTGCAATTCAAGAACAAACCAAGTTTAATCCATAGTGTGAGCATATGAATATAGTGATTTAATTAATGAATAGTAGTTTAAGTTAAACAACTTTCTCTGTGGGATCGATACTTTACTTGCTCTGTATTACTTGTTGACGCATGTATGCTTGCATGAGTTAGAGCTCTTTTGTTAGTTGTAAAAAAGAGGCAACAAGTTTTTGGTGCCGTTGCCGGGGAAAGGCGTTTAATTTAGTATTATTATCATTAGTTTTAAGCTATATTGTATGACTTAAACAATTCTAGTCTTATCTCATTTTAGTTTTTGTTTTTGTTTTAGGAATTTGGATAAATTTTTATGAGCACATGGTCAACCAACCCCGAGTTAATACCTGTTCAGGATAATATAAACGGGAGAGGTTGGAAAGTGGGTGTACGTAGAAATTTACAAGAATAGTTGGAAAACACGATAGCTAACATGGCTGCCGATGCACAAACAAAGGAACAAAGAGAGGAGCATCGTGCTCTGAAAGAGTATTCCATGCCCAATATCAACGGACTACAGTCCAGCATAGTCAGACCAGCGATAGCGGCCAATACCTTCGAGATCAAGACTGGAACTATTCAAATGGTGCAGAATACAGTTCAGTTTGGGGGTGCTGCTACGGATGATCCGAATGAACATCTATTAAGTTTCATTGAAATTTGTGATACATTCAGATACAACGTTGTGACGGAGGATGCTATTAGACTAAGGTTGTTCCCATTTTCATTGAGGGATAAAGCGAAAAGTTGGCTTCATTCTCTACCAGCAGGATCTATAACTACATGGGAGGATTTAGCACAGAAATTCTTAGCTAAGTTTTTCCCAATGGCTAAAACTGCAAAGACGAGGACAACTATCTCTCAATTTGAGCAACAATAGGGCGACTCGTTACATGAAGCATGGGAGAGATATAAAGAAATGCTGAGAAAGTGCCCACATCACGGTATGCCAGATTAGATGGTAATTAACACGTTTTATAATGGATTGGGATGGCGGTCAAGACCGATTATAGATGCAGCTGCAGGAGGTGAATTATGGGCAAAGAACTATGAGGAAGCCTATGATCTTAGTGAGACAATGGCATCAAATGATTTTCAGAATCCTACATCCCGAATGCCACAAACCAAAGTTGCAGGTGTGTTGGAGGTTGATGCCATTACTCAGCTATAAGCACAGATGACAACTATGGAAAAGAAGACAGATACTTTGGCTGAAGGAAAGGTAAAGACAGTTTCCTACATATGTGAGATTTGTGCGGGGTCACACTCGACAAACCAATGTGCTATCAGCTCAGAATCAGTGCAGTATGTGAGCAACTACAGAAAAGACCAAAGCCAATTTCAGAACACATACCACCCCAACAACATAAACCATCCAAATTTTAGTTGGTCGAAAAATCAAGGGAATCATCAAGCTCAGTTTCAACCAAACAATCAATTTTAGGCGTAGCCAACGCAACCGCAATTTAATCCTAGACCACCCTTTCCACCAGGATTTTCTCAACAACAACAACAACATCACACTCCAGCTGCACCTCAGCAAGAAAAGAAATCAGAAGTGGAGGAGATGATGATGAAATACATGGCAAACACAGAAGATATGATCAAGAGCCAAGTAGTGGCTATAAAGAATCTGGAAACTCAAATGGGGCAGATGACGAACATGCTTACTAACAGGCCCCAGGGTGCATTGCCAAGTAACACGGAGATGAATCCAAGAAGAGAAGGGAAGGAACAATGCCAAGCGATTACATTGAGATATGGGAAGGACCCGTCAGCTACTTGTAGTCGCGCGCCCGCGCGAGAATGTACTGAGGAGAGTGCGCGACCGCGCAAGGAAGTGGAACCAGCCAATGAGCAGGAAAATTGGGGGAAATCTGATGATCGACAGGAAGAGAAACACAAAATAGGCTTAGAGGAGATAGTTAAGAGTCCAGTACCACCAATGCACATTCATGTTCCGTATCCGTAGAGATTAATGAAGAAAAGGGAAGATAAACAGTTCAGCAAATTCTTGGAGGTGTTCAAAAAGCTGCAGATCAACATACCCTTCGCCGAGGCATTGGAACAAATGCCCAGCTACGCCAAGTTTATGAAGGGTATATTGTCAAGGAAGAGAAGATTAGATGAGTTTGAGACAGTAGCCTTAACAGAGGAATGCAGTGTAGTGCAGTGCTTCAACAGAAATTACCTCCAAAACTGAAGGATCCAGGCAGTTTCATAATTCCACGTACCATAGGAAAGTTGAACTTCAGTAAGTGTTTATGTGATCTTGGGGCAAGCATAAATTTGATGCCCATGTCAGTGTTTAATCAGTTGGGATTGCCGGATCCAAAGCCGATAAACATATCATTACAGCTAGCTGACAGATTGATCACATATCCGCGAGGAATTGTTGAGGATGTGTTGGTTAAGGTGGACAAGTTTATTTTCTCAGCTGACTTCGTCATTCTAGACTACGAGGAGGACAAAAATATACCAATCATATTAGGAAGACCATTCTTAGCAACAGGAAAAACTCTGATAGATGTACAGAAGGGGGAACTCACTATGCGTGTTCATGATCAAGAAATCACCTTTAATGTTTTCAAAGCTATGAAGTTTCCAGCAGATGAAGAGGAATGTTTCTTGGTTGAGTTGGTGGAACAGGTCATAAATGATGAAGTTCAAAGGCGGGTAGTTGCTAAACCTTTGAGTAGTGTAATTGTTGAAAATTCAGATTTGGAGGACGAGGAACTGGATGAACTTGTGCAGTATCTGGATACCACTCCATAAGTCAGGAAATTCAGGATACCTATTGAACCATTGACAAAAGCAGGAGAAACCACCGTAAAATTAAAACCATCTCTGGAGACACCCCTAGAACTTGAATTGAAACCACTTCCAGATCATCTCAGGTACGCATTTTTAAATACAGATTCTAAGCTACCTGTGATTATTTCTTCTGCATTAACATCCTTTCAGGAAGAAAAACTGCTACGAGTGCTCCGAGAGTTCAAATCAGTGATTGGATTAACCATAGCGGATATCAAAGGGATCAGCCCTTCATTTTGTATGCATAAAATCCTGAATGAAGACGAAAGTAAACCATCGATTGAGGAACAAAGGAGACTTAATCCGATAATGAAAGAAGTGGTTAAGAAAGAGGTACTAAAATGGTTGGATGCAGGAATAATCTATCCTATCTCAGACAGCTCATGGGTGAGCCCAGTGCAGTGTGTACCAAAAAAAGGTGGCATGATAGTAGTGACTAATGAGAACAATGAGTTGATTCCAACACGAACAATGACAGGGTGGAGAGTTTGCATGGACTACCACAAGCTTAATAAAGCTACAAGGAAAGATCATTTTCCACTACCATTCATTGATCAGATGCTGGACAGATTAGCAGGTCATGAATACTATTGTCTATTGGATGGATATTCGGGCTATAATCAAGTAATGATAGCTCCAGAAGACCAAGAGAAGATAACTTTCACATGTCCATACGGCACATTTGCCTTCAGAATGATGTCTTTTGGGTTGTGCAACGCTCCAGCCACTTTTCAGAGATGAATGATGGCTATATTTTCAGATATGGTATAGCAGAATGTGGAAGTATTTATGGATGACTTCTCAGTTTTCGGAGACTCGTTTGACCTTTGTCTTGAAAATTTGGTGATGGTGTTAAAGCGATGTGTTGAAACAAATCTGGTACTAAACTGGGAAAAATGCCATTTTATGGTACATGAAAGAATCATACTTGGACACAAAGTATCGAAGAAGGGGCTCGAGGTAGATAGGGCAAAGTTGGAAACTATAGAGAAATTGCCACCACCTACGTCAGTAAAAGGTGTTCGTAGCTTTCTGGGCCATGCAGGCTTCTACCGCAGATTTATAAAAGTCTTCTCCAAGATAAATAAACCATTATGCAGTTTATTGGAGATGGATGCGCCTTTTATCTTCGATAAGGCTTGTGTATCGGCTTTCGAGCATCTGAAAGGAAAATTGACATCAGCACCAATTATTACTGCTCCAGATTGGGAATTGCCATTTGAGCTGATGTGTGATGCTAGTGATTACGCTGTAGGGGCTGCTTTGGGACAAAGGAAAGAAAAGATGTTCCATATTATTTACTATGCCAACAAGACCTTTACAGATGCACAGTTGAACTATACCACCACGGAGAAAGAATTACTAGCAGTAGTGTACGCCTTTGATAAATTTCGGGCTTATTTGATCGGCACAAAGGTGATAGTGTATACGGATCACGCTGCTATTCGGCATTTAGTGGCGAAAAAGGATGCAAAGCCTCGGTTGATCAGATGGGTTTTACTACTGCAGGAATTTGATTGGAAAATCAAGGACAGGAAGGGCACTAAAAACCAAGTGGCGGACCACTTATCGCGACTTGAGAATCCGGAAAGGGAAACAAATGACAAGATGTTAATTAATGAATCTTTTCCAGATGAACAGTTGTTTGTGGTGAAAGGGGAAGTGCCATGGTTTGAAGATTATGCGAACTATTTGGTAAGTAAATTGTTACCTTCCGATGTGGTGGGCTATCAGAAGAAGAAATTTATGCATGATGTCAAATGGTACATATGGGATGAGCCTTATTTGTTCAAACAATGTTCTGATCAAGTTATACGAAGGTGTGTTCCATATAGCGATACCGAGAGGATTATGCAGTATTGTCACTCTACTGTGTATGGTGGACACTATAGAGGTGAAAGAACAGCGGGGGAATACTACAAGCGGGATTCTACTGGCTGACAATTTTCAAGGATGCGTACAATTTTGTCCAGCAATGTGATAAATGTCAGCGAATGGGAAACATCTCTAAAAGGAATGAAATGCCGTTAAATACAATCTTGGAAGTCGAAATTTTTGATGTATGGGGAATTGATTTCATGGGGTAGTTTCGTTTCTTCTTGCGAAATCTCTACATTCTCGCTTCTTTGTGATTATGTCTCGAAATGGGTAGAAGTGGCAGCTCTTCCGACAAATGATGGTAAGTTTGTCCTCAGATTTTTACACAAAAGTATCTTCACGAGGTTTGGGACTCCAAGGGCTATCATCAGTGACGAAGGAAGTCACTTTTGTAACAGGCAGTTTACAGCTTTATTGGCTAAATATGGGGTGAAGCATCGCATCGCTGTGACGCCCCCAAATTCGGGTATCTTCCAACCCAACAGATGGTGCTCCACTATACTAACATCCATATAATCATTCCATTGAAATACAACAAAATGAAAGTAATTACTATCTTCTTATTACAATCAAAGTATAATCCTTCCCAGGTTCATAAACCGGTTACATCGTTCATTGTTCATAATGTATAATACATACAAACTTACTAAACTATTACACAATGCCTAAGCATCCATCTTAGCTTTGCTCTTATCATTCTTGGCATTCACAGTACGTTCATCTTTAATCTGCAGCTTATATAATTCAAGCAAGAATCGAGCATGACAAATCGTAAGTTTAATCAAGGATAACAGAATACCACATTCATGAATTATACAACAATTCCAACATAAGCGAAAAATAGTTATGAAGTATTCTAATCAATAATACTTTAACAGCTCATAACATCAATTCCCAAAGTATAGAATAGATTAGGAATTACAACCGGTCGATAGACCATGAACAATAAATTTCGGCCATACTTGAAAAGGAGTCCACAAAGACTAAGGCCATTCATCAAGATAACTTACGAGCACTTCTAGGTGATCAAATTATAGTACTCTATGTTGATCAACACTACATTCATTAAACGTATTTACGTTTAATATTTTTGGCAAACTCGCGTGCCCATCGAATAATTGATGAAAAATACTTTTGTTTGTTCATAGACAAACCTTACCTTCACGCCCGTACCAATTACTTGGCATAGGATAGCGTTAACATTTCTATATAGAATGATATGAATAATAATCAATCTATATCCTACGAATAGTCTAGCCAAGTTAAAATCTGGCATCGACCATTTCTTTAAAACAAGTCTTGCAATTCAGTTCAACGAATCACATAAAACTTGGCTAACATGGAAGTTAGACAAGCGTTATGAAAACTTGCCTTTCAGAGTCTTCAAATAACTTACTCGACTGACCACAGCCTTTATAGAATCTACATGATATGTTCATATAGCACACTGTAATTAGCTATCAAACAACTATTCACATTGTTCCTACAAACTTCTTTCTCTTCTATGTCTGTGTTAACTTAATATCTTTATTAAAGTCAACATGACTTATTACCCTTCGTCCCGGTGTATCACTCTATTGACGTTTGTTAACCGGACTGAAACATCGTTGATAAAGTACCAACTTTGTTCATTTTACATATCTTGTTTATATGCATTTCATTCCTAAGTTTCACGCTCTATACCTTAGTATAGGTAGTATAGGATTAGTCTTAGTACATTCACTGAGTATATAAAATTAACTCAGGTAGGTCTCTAAACAACTGAAGTTTATAACCTAACTTGGTCAACTTTTTCCTACTGCCGGCGCCGCGGCGCGACATCCCTTGTATATTAGTGGCGTTGCGGCGTGAGTTAGCAGGATACTCGGCCGAGTCTAGCTATTTATGGCTACACCACTTTGTCTTGGTTTTTGGCTATGGGCGGCGAAGTCTGTCTTGACGAGCTTGGCCAAACCAGTTTTGGTTTTCTAACGAAACTCCCGGCTTCCTAATTTGTTCGTTTTACATCGGAATTGACCCATTTGAATTCTGACAAGTCAGGAATTACGGTCCTTTACGTGTTCATATAAGAATTCAACACTTTCGAATCCGTTAACTCATAATTCACTAATGAGTTCATTTTATATACATTCGTAAACGTTAACGAGCGTTCAATGCTCGTTTTCTTCGTTCTAAGTCGGAATCCGACGATTCTCGAACCCACAACTCTTAATTACCCTATCTCACGTGTTGACATTGAAAATCGACGTTTTCAAGTCACACGACAACTTTTGACCTTTAATCAGGACTTTATGCATTTTCGACGTTTAACGTCTATTTCCGCAAAATTCGCTATAACTTCGTTACTATTGTTCTTTAAGCCAAATCACATGGAATACTCCATGGATTTCATATCTACATCTTAACCAAACAAGATGCTTATACTAACATGTTGATGGAGCTCAATCGTTTATCAACAATCGATCTCAACTATCAATATTTTCATGGTTCAAAAATTATATCAAACCTTATTATTTTTATAATCTCATGACTTATAGAGATTGAATCTATGGTAAGTCATATTTAAATCCTCACTCATGACATATACCACCCCTTCATGATTCTCTAAAATGAAAGAAAATCTAAAAGAGATGGAGATGAAAGCTAAGGAATATACCTTAAGAACTCTTATGAATTTCTTGAAAACTCTAAGTCCAATCTTCCAAAATATATGTTTTGGTTGAGTATAGCTCTATTTCTCTCTCAAAATAATCTAGGTTGGTAATTGAAAAACTCTCAAATGGCCAACCTTGCCTTCTTATTTATAGGAAATGAGAATGGAGGGCAACTTGGACATTAAACCCCACCTCCTTACTTTTCATGTGTGGTCACCAAGTAAGATACTTGGTGACCAAGCGTTATGCTTGGAGTTCACACCAAGGTGGCCGGCCCACCTCCTTAGGTGACATCCCATGGGTTGGCCCATGGGTTTTACCCATTCGGTGACCCACCGGTTGGACCCACGGTTCGGTTTTAATGAATTTGGTTTAACTAAATAAACATTGAGCCTTGACTTGGACTTAACCCATCCATCTCATTGGGCTTAGTCATTCAATTGATTGGGCTAATCATAATCCAATACAAGTGAATTACTCATTGATACATAGATTAATCCTATGATACACATCTTATTCTACACGTACAATTCACGTATTCCCTTCGTATACCATATGTACAATAATCGTATTGTACCTCGTATTTACTCAACGTATTATACATAGATACTAACTAGCATCACCCATTGTATAACACTTGAATTAAACCTAACACCATTTCTTCTACACATATTATTTCTTCCTCGAAAATCAATATACTCAACCCTTAGGTTTTAAGTCCGTAGGCGAAAATTGTGTTTTTCATAAATGAAATATTATCAGATATTCCATCTTATCACGATATTCTATCACTACACGTTTCTCAGAATTTCAAAATAATTCTCCGAACAGAAATGGATGAATAGTGTTTTTACGGAAATTTCTCGGAAAATAATTATTATCGTCTTGGAAATTCCAAACAACTATTTCTAACACGTAGCCAGAATACTAACCACGTTAGCACATTCTAGGTCATAGAACGACATTCACATAGCTTACTCACAAAGAAATCAATTAAATTCATTTAATTCACATAATCAAATAAAAATTTAATTGTCATTAAAAATCCGATTTTCTCGGGCGTTACATTCTCTCCCCCTTATAAGGATTCTGTCTCCAGAATCTTAGCTTATAATTACATAAATAAATGAGGAAAATCTTCCTTCATTTTACTCTCGAGCTCCCACGTTGCTTCTTCAGCATTGTGGTTTCTCCATAACACCTTCACTGAAGGTATGACCTTATGTCTTAAAACTTGTTCCTTCCTATCAATAATTTGAATTGGAAGTTCCTCATAGGACAAGTCCTTCTCTATCTGAATAGATTCATACTCTATAACGTGTTTATAGTCCAGTTTATAGGGACGCAACATTGACACATGAAACACATTATGAATGCGTTCCATCTCTGGAGGTAAGGCTACTACATACGCTATCTCCCCTATCCTTTTTAAAATCTCAAAAGGTCCTACAAACCTTGGACTTAACTTCCCTTTTTTTCCAAAACGTATCTTCCCTTTCCAAGGCGATACTTTCATAAAAACAAAAGATCCTACATCGAATTCTCTATTCTCTCTGTGAGGATCTGCATACTTCCATTGCTGGTCTTGAGCCGCAACTAATCGAGTACGTATTAACTCTACCATGTTCGCCGTCTGCTGAACCATCTCAGGTCCCAACATCCGACGTTCACCCACCTCATCCCAACACAATGGAGTTCGGCACTTCCTCCCATACAACGCTTTGTAAGGCGGCATTCCTATACTAGCGTGAAAACTATTGTTGTACGAAAATTCCACCAACGATAGAAATTCGTCCCAACTCCCTTTGAAATCCATAACGCAAGATCTTAACATATCTTCAAACGTATAAATTGTTCGCTCACTCTGACCATCCGTCTGAGGATGATACGTCGTACTCAATCTTAACTGCGTTCCCATTTGCTCTTGCAAACTTCTGCAAAAGTTCGATGTGAATCGTGGATCACGATCTGACACGATCGAAACAGGTAGTCCATGTCTGGAAATAATTTCCTTGACATACAGCTTAGCTAACTGATCTAGGTTATACCTAACTCCTATTGGTAGAAAATGAGCCGATTTCGTTAATCGATCCACTATCACCCAAATAGCATCGTATCCTTTTACGGTTGTTGGAAGTCCCACCACAAAGTCCATCGTGATGTGCTCCCTTCCTTCCACTGGAATTTCTAGCGGTTGTAACAATCCGCTTCGGTCATTGATGTTCACCTTAACTTTTGACAAGTTAAGCACCTACTAACATATTCTCGCTATCTCCCTCTTCATATTCGGCCACCAAAAGTTCTGACGAAGGTCTTGATACATCTTCGTACTACCGGGATGTATCGAGTACCTCAAACTATGGGCCTCCATCATAATTTCTTCTTTTAATTCGGCATCATTAGGAACCCAAATTCTTCCCTCAAAACGAAGTAATCCCTCCTTATCGAGGTTATACTCAGTCTTTTTTTCGTCTTCTATCCTCTTCTGCATCTGCTTGCACTCGTCATTGCTTAGTTGTACTCCCCTAACCCGCTCCACTATGGTAGGTTGGGTTTCCATGGAAAATAACATCTATACCGCTTCCCCCGGTAACTTAACTTCTAGCTCCATTTTTGCCATTGTTGTTACCAACTCATCTTGAGTTGTTAACATTGATAATTTCTCTACCCTTCCTACTTAGCGCATCAGCTACTACATTTGCTTTCCTCGGATGATAATCATAATCTTTTATTAACCCTAACCACCTTCTCTGTCTCATGTTCAATTCCTTCTGTGTGAAGATATATTTCAGACTTTTGTGGTCCGTGTATATCTCACATTTCTCACCATAAAGATAATGCCTCCATATCTTTAGGGAAAAAACTACACCTGCCAATTCCAGGTCATGAGTAGGATAGACCTTCTCATAATCCTTCAATTGACGTGACACATACGCAATGACCTTGCCATGCTGTATGAGCACGCAACCCAGTTCTTTATGTGAAGCATCACTATACACTACAAAATTCCCTGTATCGTCTAGTAAGGACAATACCGGTGCCTCACTTAACCTCTTCTTCAACTCTTGAAAACTGTTCTCACATGTTTCAGTCCACACATACTTTACCGACTTTCTTGTTAGATTTGTTAATGGAGTAGCTAATTTAGACAAGTCCGGAATGAACCTTCTATAGTATCCTGCTAACCCCAGAAAACTCCGAACCTCAGTTGGCATTTTCGGTTGCTCCCATTAGTTAACTGCTTCTACTTTTGCCGGATATACGGAAATGCCATCCTTATCAATAACATGCCCTAGAAATTACACCTTCTCAAGTCAAAATTCACACTTTGTGAATTTCGCATACAACTTCTCCTTCCGTAGTGTCTCCAACACTATTCTTAAATGTTTCGAATGATCTTCTGGCATCTTTGAATAGACTAGAATATCATCAATGAACACTACGACAAACTTGTCCAAATACTGTTTGAACACTCTGTTCATCATATCCATAAATGCAGCTGGCGCATTAGTCAACCCAAACAACATTACAGAAACTCGTAATGACCATAACGAGTTCTGAATGCCGTCTTAGGTAGATCTTCCTTCCTCACCTTTAACTGATGATACCCCGTGCGCAAGTCTATTTTAGAAAAATACTTTGCCCCTTTCAACTGATCAAATATATCATCGATCCTGGGCAAAGGGTATTTATTCTTAATTGTCAATTTGTTCAACTCTCGATAGTCGATACAAAGTCTTAACGACCTATCCTTCTTCTTTACAAACAACACTGGTGCTCCCCAAGGAGACACACTTGGTTGAATGTACTTCATGTCTAATAGTTCTTGTAATTGAACCATTAACTCCTTCATTTCGACTGACACCATTCGATATGGTGCCCTTGAAACTGGTACCATTCCCGTTAACAGATCAATTACAAACTCCACCTCCCTGTCCGGTGGAATACCCGGTAATTCCTCCGGAAATACTTCCGCGAAATTTTGCACAATAGGTATCTGATCCAAGGATTTTCCCACTCTTTGGGTATCCACAACATGACATAGATAACCTACACACCCTTTTCTTAACATCTTCCTAGCTTGTGTCATAGACAGACAACAAGAGAGTCGCGGTGAATTACTACCGAAGAACACTACCTTGGTTTTCTTAGAAAGCCAAAGGTTTACACTTTTCCTATGGCAATCTATAATCACCTCATGGTTCACCAACCAATCCATACCAAGAATTACGTCGAATTCTTTTAACCTTATTGGTACCAAATCTACCGATAACTTATTCCCTATAATTTCCACGCAATAATCCTTATGAATATGTTCAATGGGGATTATTTCCTCGTTTGCTACCTTAACGTCTAAAGGTATAGGTAACTTTGTAGGGATTAAACCTAATCGCTTAGCAAATTCACATGCTATAAAAGAACAAGTAGCACCCAAGTCAAATAGCACATAAGCATTTATCTCATTGACCGGAAGGATACCTGCTATCACATCTGTTGATGCAACCACATCTTGAACAGTCATATTAAACGTATGAGCTGAGGGTCTACCCACTGATGGTGTTGGTCCAATAATGGCTAATTTACCACTACCAGAACTCTTATTCCCCTCTAAACCCTTCTTCGGGCAATTTATTGCCATGTGGTCCATTGACCCACAGACAAAACACCCCTGGTTCTTCTTAGGGTTAAGACAGTTGGGTAAAAATGCCCTCCCCCTTACAGGTTGTAGCATCTTGCTTTCCCTTTAAATGCACTCCCATATATGAGATTTTCTGCATGTCTTACATGCTTCTGTTCTCCTTTTGGGATCTCCCTTCTTTATCCCGATATTCCCAGGGTTAAAACTCTTCCTCTTTGGTAAGTTGCCGCTTACCGCAACTTCAAATTTTATTACCTCCTTCTAACTTATTCTTAATCTTTTCGCTTCAGGTAATCGGTAGACAAAGCCTCACCACCACCTTCACTATTATCGCCTTCTCCAGAATGGTCCCGTAGGAAGCACTCTGGAAAATCGATATCCTACTGTAGAGCCAGGGTTTTAAGCCTTGCTCAAATCTGCGTGCCTTCCTTTCCTCTATATCCACCTGATGCGGAGCAAATCTCGCCAATTTGTTAAACTTGGCGGCATACTGGGGAACTGTCATATCCCCCTACTTAAGTTCTAGGAACTTAATTTCCATCCTACCCTGCATGCTAGTATGGAAGTTGTTCTCAAAGAAAACCTTCTTAAACTGTTCCCACGTAACAGCCTGTGTCCTAGCCCCACCCTGGTGAGCTTCCCACCAGTAGTTGGCTTCCCTCTTCATCATTTAAGTCGCAAAAGAAGTCTTTTGTGCCTCACCTACGTTTGTTATCACAAATGCCTTTTCAATCTCTCTAATCCATGTCTGGGCTTCTAGTGGATCCGTTGTTCCTCGGAACTTGGGAGGACCCACACTTTTAATGTCCTTAAAGGTAGTTGTTCTTGCTACCCCATGAGATATAGGAATCCCACCCCCCACTTGGTTAAACGCAGCCGTTAATAAATTAATGAACTCTTGCATAAGGTTGTTAGGACCCCCCTGATTTTCATTATGAGACTCGGCCTCTTGGTTCCATTGTCTCCTTCTCGGCGGCATAATTCTGATTAAATAAATAAAGCTTCGTTATTATCTATTTAACTACTCGGTTATCATTTTAAATCAACAACAACCATTCATACAACAACAAGCATGTTAAATAAAAACTTCATTATATAAATATACTTTCATAGTCAAAACTATTTACATCATGTTCCCTTAGCCAAAAGCTATTACATCCTATCCCGCGATTGCCTCCTACAAAAGTTGTGATTTACAAAATGACTACCCTTAGTTATACAAAAGAGGGTTTTACGTCACTACTTATATACCAAAAAGATCTAGCGATCAACTAACACTGTCGAATGACATTTTTATATTTCTGATTTGCCAGAATCGACACTATAACTCGACTTATGGTATGTCGAGTCTGCCCGGACTCAATAGAATAACAAGCAATTTTTAGCTTGAAATCCTCATGAGCGCATTCATGGATGTATGACATCCTAGCTATTTTCTGGTCTTTTTCAACAAGTTTCTGTTGTAGCTCAAGGACCTCATCCTTATAGTTATGAGCCTTATCAGTCATAAGCACTTTTTCATCGTGCTCTGACTCAAAGTCTGCCTCTGTAGATTCTTTTGCCTCATATAAGGCAGTTATTTCCTCAATCAGTGCCTCTACCTGAGTACGCAAATGCACATTCCTATCCAACACTGCCAGATACAATGCTCTAGTTGCATCCAGAGATGCTGGCTCCTGAGTAGGTAACACCGTGTTAATCGATGTCACCTCCATTTCTTTCTCCACATCTAGCATCTCGTTAAGGTATGATGCTAATCCCATAGTCTCCTTAGAGTATTCCTCCTCAGAGATGTACTCCTCAATGTCTTAGTCGTCTAGTACAACTATCGGTACCTCTGCCACTGGCATTGGTACAATCTCAACTTGGTTAACTGAGTCCTCACTTATCATTTCCACGTTTCTAAACATCAAGCTATTGGTTGACATCTACAAACACATAATACGTTGATTAGTACATAATACACAATAGTATAAGCATAAATCACATTTAATGTCTTTAAGATTAATTTCCATCTTTTAATTCTCGCGATACTGAGTTATCTCAATATCTTCTTAATTCAATGGACTTGAATTTCATTCCTCGAACTTTACCTTCCTTACGAGGTTATTAGCATGAGGTTTTTCTCCCCCCTTAAGTTTTATAACCTAAGGCTTTGATACCAACTTGTGACGCACCCAAATTCCGGTATCTTCCAACCCGACAGATGGTGCTCCACTGTACTAACATCTATACAATCATTCCATTGAAATACAAAAAAATGAAAGTAATTACTATCTTCTTATTACAATCAAAGTGTAATCCTTCCCAGGTTCATAAATCGGTTACATCGTTCATTGATCATAATGTATAATACATACAAACTTACTAAACTATTACACAATGCCTAAGCATCCATCTTAGCTTTGCTCTTATCATTCTTGACATTCACAGTACGTTCATCTTTAATTGCAATTATATAATTCAAGCAAGAACTGACCATGACAGCTCAGCAAGTTTAATCAAGGATAACATGAATACCACATTCATTAATTATGCAACAATTCCAACATAACTGAACAATAGTTATGAAGTATTCTGAATCAATAATACTTTAACAGTTCATAACATCAATTCCCAAAGTATAGAATAGATTAGGAATTCTGAACCGGTCGATAGACCATGAACAATAAATTTTAGTTTTCATACTTGAAAAGGAGTCCACAGCACTAAGGCCATTCATCCGTATAACTTACGAGCACTTCTAGGTGATCAGCCTATAGTACTCTATGTTGATCAACACTACATTCATTAAACGTATTTACGTTTAATATTTTTGGCAAACTCGCGTGCCCATCGAATAATCGATGAAAAATACTTTTGTTTGTTCATAGACAAACCTTACCTTCACGTCCGTACCAATTACTTGGCATAAAAAAGCGTTAACATTTCTATATAGAATGATATGAATAATAATCAATCTATATCTTACGAATAGTCTAGCCGAGTTAAAATCAGGCATCGACCCTTTCTTTAAAACAAGTCTTGCAATTCAGTTCAATGAATCACATAAAACTTGGCTAACATGGAAGTTAGACAAGCGTTAAGAAAACTTGCCTTTCAGCGTCTTCAAATAACTTACTCGACTGACCACAGCCTTTACAGAATCTACATGATATGTTCATATAGCACACTGTAATTAGCTATCAAACAACTATTCACATTGTTCCTACAAACTTCTTTTTCTTCTATGTCTGTGTTAACTTAATATCTTTATTAAAGTCAACATGACTTATTACCCTTCGTCCCGGTGTATCACTCTATTGACGTTTGTTAACTAGACTCAAACATCGTTGATAAAGTACCAACTTTGTTTATTTTACATATCTTGTTTATATGCATTTCATTCCTAAGTTTCATACTCTATACCTTAGTATAGGTAGTATAGGATTAGTCTTAGTACACTCATTGAGTATATAAACTTAACTCAGCTAGGTCTCTCAACAACTAAAGTTTTAAACCTAACTTGGTCAACTTTTTCCTCTCACTTTGGTGCTTGCGCGACATCCTCAGATATATTAGTTGCGTTGCGGCGTGAGTTAGCGAGGATACTCATTGAGTCTAGTCTAAGCATATTTCCACCACTTTGTCTTCGGTTTTGGCAACTCATGGCGCCGAGTCCGTGCGTGCAGTTAGCCACCAAACTAGTTTTGGTTTTCTAACGAAACTCCCGGCTTCCTAATTTGTTCGTTTTACATCGGAATTGACCCATTTGAATTCCGACAAGTCAGGAATTACGGTCCTTTACGTGTTCATATAAGAATTCAACACTTTCAAATCCGTTAACTCATAATTCACTATTGAATTCATTTTATATACGTTCGTAAACATTAATGAGCATTCAATGCTCGTTTTCTTCGTTCTAAGTCAGAATCCGACGATTCTCGAACCCACAACTCTTAATTACCCTATCTCACGTGTTGACATTGAAAATCGACGTTTTCAAGTTACACGGAAACTTTTGACCTTTAATCCGGACATTATGCATTTTTGACGTTTAATGTCTATTTCCGCAAAATTCGCTATAACTTCGTTACTATTGTTCTTTAAGCCAAATCACATGGAATACTCCATGAATTTCATATCTACATCCTAACCAAACAAGATGCATATACTAACATGTTGATGGAGCTCAATCGTTTATCAACAATCGATCTCAACTATCAATATTTTCATGGTTTAAAAACTATATCAAACCTTATTATTTTTATAATCTCATGACTTATAGAGATTGAATCTATGGTAAGTCATCTTTAAATCCTCACTCATGACATATACCACCCCTTCATGATTCTCTAAAATGAAAGAAAATCTAAAAGAGATGGAGATGAAAGCTAAGGAATATACCTTAAGAACTCTTATGAATTTCTTGAAAACTCTAAGTCCAATCTTCCAAAATATATGTTTTGGTTGAGTATAGCTCTCTTTCTCTCTCAAAATAATCTAGGTTGGTAATTGAAAAACTCTCAAATGGCCAACCTTGCCTTCTTATTTATAGGAAATGAGAATGGAGGGCTATTTGGACATTAAACCCCACCTCCTTATTTTTCATGTGTGGTCACCAAGTAAGATACTTTGTGACAAAGCCTTATGCTTGGAGTCCACTCCAAGGTGGCCGACCCACCTCCTTAGGTGACATCCCATGGGTTGCCCCATGGGTTTTACCCATTCGGTGACCCACCGGTTGGACCCACGGTTCGGTTTTAATGAATTTGGTTTAACTAAATAAACATTGGGCCTTGACTTGGACTTAACCCATCCATCTCATTGGGCTTAGTCATTCAATTGATTGGGCTAATCATAATCCAATACAAGTGAATTACTCATTGATACATAGATTAATCCTATGATACGCATCGTATTCTACACGTATAATTCACGTATTCCCTTCGTATACCATACGTACAATAATCGTATTGTACCTCGTATTTACTCAACGTATTATACATAGATACTAACTAGCATCACCCATTGTATAACACTTGAATTAAACCTAACACCATTTCTTCTACACATATTATTTCCTCCTCGGAAATCAATATACTCAACCGTTTATCAGATATTATCAGATATTCGGTGACCCACAGGCGAAAACTGCATTTTCCATAAATTAAATATTATCAGATATTCCATCTTATCACGATATTCTATCATTACGCGTTTCCCGGAATTTCAAAATAATTCCCTGAACAGAAACAGATGAATAGTGTTTTTACGGAAATTTCTCAGAAAACAATTATTATCGTCTTGGAAATTCCAAACAACTATTTATAACACGTAGCCAGAATACTAACCACGTTAGCACATTCTAGGTTATAGAACGACCTTCACATAGCTTACTCACAAAGAAATCAATTAAATTCATTTAATTCACATAATCAAATAAAAATTTAATTGTCATTAAAAATCAGATTTTCTCGGGCGTTACAATTGCTACAGCATACCACCCACAAACGAATGGCTAAGAAGAAGTGTCAAATCAAGAGGTCAAGAGAATTCTGGAGAAAGTTGTAAATCCCACACGGAAAGACTGGTCGTTGAAGCTAGATGATGCAGTATGGGCTTATTGGATAGCGTATAAAACACCGTTAGGAATGTCACATTTTTAGCTCGTATATGGAAAAGCCTGCCACCTTCACATGGAGCTAGAGCATAAAGCATATTAGGCCATTCGAAAGCTAAATTTTGATTTAACAGCTTTTGGGGAGAAACGCCTTTACCAACTCAATGAGTTGGATAAATTCAGACTGCAGGCATACGAAAATTCGAAACTTTATACGGTGAAAGTGAAAAAATGGCATAATCGAAAATCATTGAGCGAGCATTTAAACCAGGACAAAGGGTTTTGCTGTACAACTCCAGACTTAAACTTTTTCTTGGAAAGCTAAAATCGAGATGGTCAGGATCATTCATAGTGAAAACTGTTATTCCGTATGGTGCAATCGAAATATTCGATACATCGCCCGATAAGCCTTTTAAGGTGAATGGTCAGCGGTTAAAACATTACTATGGTGGTGAGGTAGACAGATAGAAATTTGCCTCAATTCTTTCTTCAACATAGCTTCAGAGACAGTCAAGCTAATTGACTATAACTTAGCGCTGGATGGGATGCAACCCATTATTTTTTTATCTAAAATTTCTCTTTCACTCTTTGTTTATTTCGTTGATTTATTACTTTCTAAGTTAACACAATTACATTATAGCTGATAGTATAGGGGAGCGCGTATCTGGATTACATAAAATGATGTATGTGATAAAAATCTGTTCAGATGCCGTTTGTTGATGAATTATAGGTGCAATGAATATCACACATTTCTCTTTTGATGCACCTACAAATTACATACAGCAATGCAAAACAAAGGATCGCGCGTCCGCATGATGATGCATAAAGCACACCATGCATTTGCGCACGTAGCTTACTACCTAGCTTTTCGCGTTCTGCTACCGAATTCCATAGTCAAGCCTCGCGGCCGTGCGTTATCGCAGACGTGGAAAAATTTTTGTAGTCACAAATCCGAGTTGTGGTCTGAGTTGAGTTTATCTTTCACTATAAAAGCTGCAACTTCTTATATCTCCTATATTCAGATGGCTAGGTAACTCTTATCATAGTTCATACCAAATCATCACGTTCCTGGCATAATTTTAGGGTTCTTTGTGGGGTGTAAAGCACTAAATCTGAGGAACATTCATCAACAATTCCTTCCCATTATCTCTATCATCACCACATGGGTCCAAAACGAGCACGTGCAATCTCATTCTCCTCTTCATCCGAATTTTCTTCCGATCACCAGGAAGAGGAGGTCTTAGACGAGAGCATATTTGTCAGTTTGGAAGCACAGCAAGACTATTATCGGAGTATGGCCAAATCTCTTGTGAAGGAACGGGGATTCCAACTGGCAAAACAGGATGGCCAACTTTGGCAGATGATACGCGAACGAGATTGGGTTGGTTTAACTGCATCTCCTATGCCCATTTCGGTGGGGATTGTTCGAGAATTTTATGCCAATGCCACGGAGTTGCTAACAAGAGGCATTAATATTGTTCGAGCAGAACAGGTGAATTATCACCCGTCCGCGATCAGAGAAGTATTCAACATATATGATGCACCTCCTACTGGGTCTGACAATTGGTTAGAAGGCGAATACTTAGAGACGGATCTCGCCGTGGTGATTACTGATTTGTGTATCCTGGGCACCAAATGGAAGTATAAGATAGGAACAACGAAACAAAAATCGTTTCCGTCGTCATCATTGAATCGGTATGCCCAGGCCTGGAACCTGTTTATTTGTGCCAAGCTCATTCCGTCAGCTCATTATAATGCCATACCTACCGAGCGGGCGATTATTTTGTGGGGAATCATCAAAGGGAAATACATCGATATTGGCCTGTTAATCCACAGGAACATGCTGAATTATATGCGTGGGAATAGAAATGGGACTATTCCGCATGCATCAGTGATAGCCATGCTCTGTAATTAACATGGAATCCAATGGCATAATGAGCCGCTGCACTACTCGCACTATATTATCACTCATGCTACTATTGCGAATTTGAAGGAATGGACAGGTGGTGTACCGCATCCACGCGGACTAGGATTCATCCTTCATCCTATTTTTCCAGAACAACAACAACCCCCGCAAACAGATGAAGAGGGCCCATCCACGCACGCGCATGCCACCAATGGCGATCGACAACTCCGAAGGTTGGAGCGCAAGGTCGATGCCATGTATGACAATTTGGGCACATTTGCGACGGGACTCACAAGGGCTCTAGCCAAAGCATTTGTGCAACAAGTAACAACACAAGAATGGCCTCAGTTTGGAATCGCAACACCATATCCACCACCGGACTCACCACCCGAGGAGGGTGGCACCACCGATAATTAGGGGAGTTTTCATACCTTTTACCTTCATTCAATTGGGACATTGAATATTTTAAGTTTGGGGGTATTAGGTAGTAGTTAGTTTTAGTAATTTTTTGTTATTAGTTTTGCATGATTAGTTTTAAATAATTCATATAGTTTTGCATGATTAGTTTAATTTTTATGTGCATGTTAGTTTTACATTTTAGCACATAGTTGCATGTTGCTTACCTCACAGTTCTTGCCGTTTAGAAAAAAAATTGTCTAGCCAATGATGAAAGTGAAGTTTTTAAATGAATTCTGAATATTTTGGATAACATGAGCTGAGTTATAACGTTTTATACAACAAAATTCATAATGCTGTACACATGCTCTCGGTTTGCACAAATGGGTTCGCAAGCACTTGTATGTATAAGAAACACGTGTGTTTTGCTCAACGGAAAAATGTAGTGTTAAAAAGAGAAATATGTGAAAAGTGGTTTGGAGACTGTATAAAACATCAATTTTTACACTCAGGGAAAACATGGGTATCTGTGTATATAAAAAAGAAAGAAAGTAGAAATAGCATGGCTAGTCTTATTTCGGGGCCTTGGCTACTTGAGTAAGTACGCCCGAGGGGATTGTCTCTACACCTAGCGCCCTAAGGTCTTTCATGGTCTGGGAGTCGTTGGTCGAAAGCTCGCTAAAGGGTAGCTGTGTGCCTAATGGAGTAAGACATTGCATAGTCATGTAGAAAAAGAAAGAATAGAAAAATAGCAATAAACACCGCGAGAAAGAGTAAATTTGACCTCGTGAGTAGAATAAAGCAGACAAACTCATTGTTGAACCTTAGTTTATTTTAAGATGTTGGAATAGTTCAAGTCACATATATAAACATAAGTCTTGATTAATGCTATAATTTTTCTGGGTTGAGCAAGATAGTATGAACATTCTACATCTAAATTAAGTACTGGTCCAACACAACACACACACACAGCATCTGTATAACATTGGTGAATTATTTGAGTATATGACATTATGCCTGTAGTTTGGTTTGAATTTGTATTCTCAAATCTGGAAAAACACTGAGGCAAATTGGACTAAATGTCTATAATGGTAGGGACAATATGAGAATTAAGTGCATAGTTATGTAGTTGCATCATTCATTAATCATTAGTATGCATTGCATGAGGGCAAGCAATGGTTCAAGTTTGGGGGTATTTGATAAGTAGGATTTTTACCTACTTATGGAGTACCAATTCATGCAAACTATGCCCATCTCAAGTACATTTTAGTTTGTTTTAGCTGCATTTCATGTTAATTTGCATTGCACGTTCTTAAAACTCCTTTTGGTGAATAAATGCAGGAATCGGCCCATTTTGGTGGTGTTATGGAGCATAAGGCAAATGGATGCTTGAAACGAGGAAAAAGGATGGAATATGCATGGCATGAAGGTGCATTGGTACAATGAGATAAAGCATGACTGAGCAAGCAGCAGCAGTAGGAAAAAAGGAACCAGGCTCTGCAGATTTCAAGCCGCGCGACAAAATAGCCTTGAGGATGCGCGCCCGCGCGATTGCCCAACCATATCTTGGACGCTATTGCAACTCTCGTGGCCGCGAGAAAGACAAGCCTAGGGTGCGCGCGACTTCGCGTCCCCAGATCGACAAACCATATGAACCTCATCGCACGCCTCGCTACCGTGAGACTATCATCTTTGGAAGAAGCGCGCGCTACACATCATCGATGTCCGATCTTCATTGATGTATTTTACTTTATTTCCAAATTTTAAAGGTTGTAATTGATTTAAAAACCATTCCTGACTGGTGTCAGGGGTATCATTCAATATTTTATTAGTTTTTACGTATCTTTACATCGTAATTAGGGTTTTTACTCTCTAGAGAGGATTCCAACGTAGAAGGAGGCTATAACTCTATTTTCCACTCCTTCTTGGGATTTCTCTACGAGAGAAGATTATGAATATTAGTTTTTGCTGGAATCTTATGAGGATTGAATATTGATGTGTATTCAGCAATTAGGTTTGATAGTTTCATCTTTCATCTTTCAATTGTTGCTTATTGATTATGTTTAACTTTGATCCCATAATGGCTTTTGGTTCAGTCATGAACTAAACTCCATTATGGGATTCTAACGGATTTTATTATGTAGTTTGATTGCATACTTAAATGCTGGGTTGTTTTGCATATTATATGGGATGTCTGTCATGATTGTTTTGCATACATGAATGCTTGATCACCATTCATATATAGGGCTATGTTATATGTCTTATGTATTTCGTGAACCAGATATACATATACTGTTTCACCGTATAAGTTAAGATAAGAGCTTGAACTTAAAATCAATATATTTGCAATTTCACATAGACATATAGTGATGTTGGTTATATTGATGATTACATAGAGTCTATCATTTGTGGATACTGTGTAAATAGGTCTTAGTGCATTGTAAAATGGCTAATACTCTTTTAGTGCTCTTGGCTACTTTCCTATGATATGTGAACAAGTCAGGCATGATAGTGGTGATTGAATGAAATATTAAATGAAGTTAGAATCCCATTAGTTCCAATATCATTTATTATATCGGTTATATTGTTTTAGTTGTTACTTGCAATTCAAGAACAAACCAAGTTTAATCCATAGTGTGAGCATATGAATATAGTGATTTAATTAATGAATAGTAGTTTAAGTTAAACAACTTTCTCTGTGGGATCGATACTTTACTTGCTCTGTATTACTTGTTGACGCATGTATGCTTGCATGAGTTAGAGCTCTTTTGTTAGTCGTAAAAAAGAGGTAACAGTTACCTACATTAAAGTTTCATTGTTGACGATGTGGATCAGCGTATTTCCTTTGTCGATCTTGAGATGCTTGCACTACTACAAAACAGTAAATAGACAACGCAGAAAAAACGTTGTGGTTTCAGTCAGAAAAACGTCGTGGTTAAGGGTGTCATCTATTTGACACCCTTACACAACGTTTTTAAAACGTTGTAGTTAAGCACATTCCACAACGTTTTTTAAGAAAAAAACGTTGTAGATTTGTTTATCATAAATTAGCAGATTCTTAAAAACGTTGTAGAATGTATGATTCCACAACATTTTCTGGATAAAAATGTTGTAGTTTAATATATTAGACAACATTTAGGCACTTTCACACAACGTTTTTAAAATGTTGTAGATTAAAAAAAGAAAAAAAATTGTGGTTCACCTATAATACTAATGCACCTGCAATATGCTAATAGCATGATATATAGCTAAAATTACAAAGAATATTAATATCATACAATACGTTTACATCCCAATAATTCTTTGAAGTAGGCATTACGTTTACAATACGTTTACATCTCAATAATGTCAAACTATCCATACATCTCAAATTCACTTTTCAATATAATTACTACTATATTAAATTGTGAATTTGAGAAGATCAACAGAAAGATTCATAAATTAGAGTACAAGGTTGAATTAATCGACTTTTCTTGGATGTTGCAAGGCTTCAATCAGACCATTTTTTTTCCCTGCAGAAACTTGAGACCAAATCAAGCAGTTTCAACTTGCACAGCATGTGGCATCATAAAAAGTTACACCATTTCATTTGAACTAGGTCCTTAAAACTTAGTCAGGTTATCAAACATAGAATTGTCACCCTAGCAACACTTACTTGAGTACTCACTTGGGCACCGGACGAAGAAGGGCACCAGCACCAAAGAACTCTTTCTCTCTTGACTAGCTATTGATGGGAGACGAGACCCCAAAGCGATTGCAGAGCGTAGTCGACTTCTAATGTAAAAACCCCGAGGTCTACCATTATTATAAAATATCGACTTCTAATGTAAAAACACGAGGTCTACCATTATTATAAAATATAATCACAAAGATACCATAGCGAGGATCTTTGTATTGGAAAAACAAAAAACAAAACACAATTGCTGACTTTGTACAACATACCAGCAATCTATGTTTCATATGTGGATACTACATGAAAGGGTACATGAATGATACTGTTGCAGAAGCAAATGATCCTTCTTGTTTCCAAAAGTAGAACAAAATAATAAATTAAAGACCAAGGTGGAATAACTGAGATGAACAAGATGTAAAGGCCAATTATCCAAGACAAACATATATATTTACAGGTCTGTTATTTTACCAAAGAGATTGATTAATGACAATTTACATTATAAGCATAGAGTAGCTCCTATATATTTACATTATATATAGGCAGTACATTATAAGCATAGAGTAGCTCCTATATATTTATAGGTCTGTTATTTTACCAAAGAGATTGATTAATGATAATTTTACTGGAACAGACTCCTATGCTTCAAAATAAGTTTAAACTCTCTTTTTCACATAAAAGAGAACATATGTACATAAATTGATTTAAAAGTTCAGTTAAGAACTAAGAAATATCACCAAAAGAAAAGTTCAAATTGAATTTAACTTAACTCAGTTTTTGAATGAGCAACATCGGTTTTGAATCGAGATTATTTCAGTAACCACAACTTCTAACACACCACTAAATCCAAGAGAACATGTAACAATGAAACAGAACTACCAACAAAGTTGCACATGTTCAAAGAGAGTACAAAGATCTGGCAAACACAAGTAACCAATATGTATTAGCAATTTAGCACTCAAAATAATACTTGGACATAGGAGAATTCAAAAAGGCAATGAAATTGGCATACGACATCTACAGTACCCGAGAACCACATTTTACCTGTCTCACCTGGAGTTTAAGTTGCTGCTAGAACCTAGAATAGGAGAAAAACAAATTTTAAGTGAGATTGATAAAGAAACTGAGTTAGAATGTAAACTGAGTTTTCAGTGAAATTGAGTTATTGTCAATAATTATGAGTGATAGCCAAGGAAGTTAAACAAGCTATGACATCAGACTTGGATTTAGTTAACCAGTGACACTACTTATGGACTACAGTAAACCACCTAAACAAAATGTGACTAGTAATATCCATAACCAACAGAACGAATAGCAATAGATCAGTTAGGTTTATGCTCAATAACAACAGAATTAATAGCAATAGATAAATTAGATGTAAGTGCAGTGAATAGCACTAGATCAAACAAATTATCATAAATGTGATAGTGGAAACAAAATGTAATACCTGGCAAAGAAGCCCCTTCTTTATATCATCGAGCTCCCATATATTTGGTGCCAAAGACTTGGTTAACCTTTCATATATATCAGGCTGCCTTTATAGCTCTTTCAGTTGCTCAACCTATAATTTCAAGCACAAGTGTAAAGTAGAATATATAAATATAGTTGTTTGGCCAAGAAGAAAGAGAGAATGAAATAATTTCCTTGTCTTCATAGTTGAGAGGAGTGTCTTCATCATTTCTACTAGAACCATTTTCAACTTCCATTGGGTCCTCTGTATTCATTCTCAACTTGTCTGTCTTCTTCAAATGAAGACAATCAATGTAAGTCTGCAACCAATGAAGAAACATTTAGTTTTGAAGCCAAATAACTCATCAAACAGCTTCAAAAAGAATGCATGAGAAAAGGTCAAACCAGACCTTGAATAAAGATTTCACAGTCCTCCGTGTTGGCCCAACTCTTACACTCCCTATAGATCCCTGTGACCTAATGAGCAGAAACAAAAATCAATTAAATTCTAAAAAATGATTTGCAATCTTATTTCAGTTTTCTTTGGTTACTCAATCTATTACATAAGACTTTACCTCAACCTCACACCGGCTTCCAAAGATCCACCAAATTTGTCGTGCATCAACAAGCTTCCAAATTAAATGTTATGCTTTCATCTTTGGGATGCCCAAAATATATTCTCTTTTATTATTTTAAAAGAAAAAAAAAAGTCACAATCTGATTATTTAGTAATGAATCCATATTAATTGGTACCTTGACAGAAGTGCCATTCCTGTTGAACGATTTGGAGTTATGGATGGGAGCGGGAGCGAAGACCACTCCTCTTTCCTTCAACAGCTTCCCGAGTTTAACACACTTCTTTGAAGCAAACTCTTTCAACACATTTGAATGTCCACCACAAAATGCCCACAATTAAGAAGTCACCAACAAAATTTGATTACAATTAGACTATTATTCAATACTGTTAACTGTTAGGTGATAATTAAATTAAAATTACCTTGGAAGCTAATGAGACGATAAACTTCTCCGATAACCAAAGTATCGTCCCACCTGCAGAAGCTTGAGTTTGCTTTTAGGTCTTGGCGCCGGTGTCCCACCTCGCCGTGGTTGAAGTGATGACAAGTACAACGTAGTGGCGTGGATTGGAAGTCATGACCGGTGAGCACTCACCGAGCAATAAATTCTCTCTACTTTGTTGTTTGTAGGATACTAAATCACCACCGTCACGCCTCTGCTCTCGCTTTGACAATTCCCCATGATATATCTCTCGTCTCACTCAACACCGCTTGCATTACACTTAACAACGTAAATTACAGATCGATGCTAAAAATTAAATTCGCCTCTCTGCAAAATTTATAGGATTTCATAGTATCCTCAAGCATTCTCCTTCCGCTCATCTCTAACTTTAAACTCCGCCATATACCTATGATAATCCCATTTCACCATCAAATAAAACACCTTAGACTCGGCTCGTGGAAGCCAAACGGACACCATTCGACTCAATACCATCTACAAACCGCGGAGAGAAACAAAGAAAAGCAAACTCATCACTTTCCCCGAAATGAGAGGCAAGAGGGAAAGAGGTGAGGAGTTTGGAATCGATTTCATCCGCCTCTTAGAGACGGGAGCGGGCTAAGGAAAAATGGGAGATAGAGTATTTGATAGAGTACTGTTATAAAATTATTTCAAATTTTTTCTTCCGCGTAAATTTTTTAAGCTCCGTGTTTATACATATAGACAACGTTTTTTTAAAAAAAATGTTATCTACTTATAATCAAAAAAATGCCCTTTTAAATAGATAACGTTTTTGCATATATATCTACAACGTTTTTAAAAAAACGTTGTGGAAAAAAATACCATAACGTTTTTATAAAAAACATTGTCTTTTAAGCGTTGTCTATTTACTGTTTTGTAGTAGTGTTGTAATCGGTCATGTATAATTCTGATGGTTTCAGTTGTTTGTTGAATTATTTCAGGTCCTAACATTTATCTTTCCCCGACTTCATCCCAGCACAACGATGTTCTACACTTTCTCCCATATAAGGCTTCATAGGGTTGCATACCTATGCTAGCATGATAACTATTATTATAGGCAAGTTCTACTAAAGGTAACTGATCTTCCCAACATCCTTTGAAGTCTATGTTATATGTTCTCAACATATCCTCTAATGTTTGTATGGTTCTCTCACTCTGTCCATCTGTCTGAGGATGATAAGCTGCACTCAATCTTAATTATGTTCCTAAGTGTTTCTAAAGACTTTTCCAAAAATTTGAAGTAAAATGTGGATCTCGATCTGATATTATGGAAATATGCACACCATGCCTAGAGATAATTTCATTAATGTATAGTTTGTCAAGGTGATCTAAGTTATGAGTAATTTTAATAGGTAAAAAGTGAGCTAATTTGGTTTAACAGTCAACAATTACCCAAATGGCATTATGGCACTTTTGTGTAGCTGGAAGGCCTACAACAAAGTCAATGGTTATATGTTCCCACTTCCACTCAGGAATTGGTAAGGGTAGAAGTATACCACTCAGCTTTTGATGCTCAGCCTTAACCCTTTAACACGTGAGACATTGTTTACCCATCCAGCTATTTCCTTTTTCATATTCGACCACCAAAAGTGTCGACTTAAATCCTTGTACATTTTAGTACTGCCAGGATGTATGGTAAATTTAGAATTATGAGCTTCGTTTAAGATTTCGTCTTTTAAAGCTTTGTTTAACGGAACCCAAATTCTATCTTCATATCTTATTATTCCATCCTTATCTATTCTGAATTTGTTATACTTGTCCTAAATTAGATTAGACTTATACTTCAGACATTCTTCATCCTTTTCATGCATCTCTTTGAGTCTAACAAGTAGAGATGAAACTCCTTCTAAAATGTATAATTTTTGGGTAGAGGTAGTTGGACATTCCACCTCAATTTCTAATTTTTCAAAATCTTTTATTAACCTATCATTGGTGGTTACTGCGTTCAATTTATCCTGATTATTTCTACTCAACGCATCAGCTACGACATTAGCTTTACCGGGATGATATAAGATTTCACAGTCAAAATCCTTTATCAGTTCTAACAATCTTCTCTGCCTTCAATTTAGTTCCTTTTGTGTAAAAATATATTTCAGACTTTTATGATCTGTATATATTTCACACTTCTCCCCATACAAGTAATGTCTCCAAATTTATAGAGCAAAAACTACCGCTGCTAACTTTAGGTCATGAGTAGTATACCTCTTCTCATAATCTTTGAGTTGTCGTGATGCATAAGCAATCACTTTCCCATGTTGCATCAACACACACCCTAAACCTCTGTGTGATTCATCACTAAATACTACAAGGCTTCCTACATCATTTGGTAAGGATAACACTGAAGCCATGCTCTATCGCTTCTTCAACTCTTGGAAGCTCTCTTCACATTTATCTGTCCAAATGTATTTTATCGTCTTTCGAGTTAAATTGGTTAATGGGGTTGCTAATTTTGAAAAATCTTTTATAAAACGTCGATAATAACCCGCTAAACCGAGAAAACTTCGTACTTCTATTGGAGTTGTTGGTTGTTCCCAATTTATAACCGTTTCGATCTTAGTTGGATCTACACATATTCCATTCTTGTCAATTACAGGACCTAAAAATTGAACTCTCTTTAACCAGAATTCACACTTGAAAGTTGTTCCTTTCATAATATCTCCAAAACGACTCTCAAGTGTTCAGTATGTTTTTCCCATGTTTTCAAGTATACTAGAATATCATCGATAAACACTACAACAAATTTGTCCAAGTATGGTTTAAACACTCGATTCATTAAATCCATAAATGTTGCCGGTGCGTTTGTCAATCCAAAAGACATTACAAGAAACTCATAATGTCCATATCGTGTCCTGAACGGTGTTTGCGGCACATCCTCATTTCTTACCTTCAATTGATGATAACATGTTCTAAGGTTAATTTTTAAAAAATGTTCGGCCCCCTTTAATTGGTCAAACAAATCATCAATCTTTGGTAAAGGATACTTATTCTTAATAGTTAATTTATTTAGCTCTCTATAGTCTATACATAACCTCATAGTTCTATCCTTTTTCTTTACAAACAATATTGGTGATCCCCAAGGTGAAACACTAGGTCGTATGTACTTTTTATCTAAGAGTTCCTATAATTGTATAAGTAACTCTTTCAGTTCTATAGGTTCCATTCTGTACGGTGCCTTAGAAACTGGTGACGTTCTTGGTGCAAGATCAATGACAAACTCAATTTCCCTATCTGGAGGTAAACCTGGTATGTCATCCGGAAATACATCGGAAAAATCCTTAACTATTGTTATTTGATCTAGTTTTACTCATTCTTGTTGAGTATCAACTATATAGGCCAAATACCCTAAACAACCCTTTCTAAGTAATCTTTCTGCCTGAACTATAGTTAAACATCGAGATTGCTTAGGTGAACAACTACCATTGAACACTACCTTTGATTTTGATGCAGTCAAAAGGTTAATACATTTTTTATGACAACCAATAATTGTGTTATGGTTAACTAACCAATCCATTCCTAAAATTACATCAAATTCTCCCAATTAGATTAGTAAAAGATCTACCATAAAATTATATCATTTTATCACCACACTATAGTTCCTGTATATGGTTTCAACCGAAATCCTATCTTTATTAGAAATTTTTACACAAAATGGTTTGTTTAACTTTTCAGAAGGTATATTCAAGTTCTTAGAAAAAATTTTAGACACAAATGAACAAGTAGCACCAGAATCAAATAACACATATGCATTTAAAGTGTTGATAGGGATGATACCTGTCACCACGTCATGTGAAGCAACAACATCCCTCACCGACATATTAAATGTTCTCACGGTAGGTTGATTCTGAACCCCAACTGCAGCTATGGTTGACTGATTATTCTCTGGTACTATATTCCCCTTTCCTCCATGGTTCTTAGGTTTTGGACATTTCTTTGAAAAATGGTCCAATGAACCACAATTAAAACATTTATTTTTATTTGGGAGACGACACTGTGGAGAAAGATGTCCTGATTGTCCAAGATTATAACATTTGCTAAGAAAGCAAAGTCCTTTATGTTTCTTTCCACAAGTAGGACAAGGTTTAATGTTATTATTACTAAAGTTATTATTAGTATTACCTATCTTCTTTCCTGGATTGTTGGAAAAAGTATTATCTCATTTCCGTTTATTATTAAACCCACCTGAACTAGGTTCTCTCATAAGTTTCCCTTTCTCATTTTGACTCTTCTATTCCTGGTGAAATTTAGCGAGACTTTCATTTTCGTTTTCGGCTGTAGTAGCTTTCTCAAGTATTTCAGAGAAAGTTTTTATTTGGAGTACTGACAACTTACTCCGAATCTGAGGTTATAAACCTTCTTGAAACCTACGAGTCTTTCTAAGTTCAGTGGTTACCTGATGAGGAGCAAACCTGGACAGTTCATTGAACTTGGATGTATACTGAGTTACAGTTAGGTCTCCTTGTTTTAAATTAATTAATTTTATTTCCATGCGATCTTTTAGGGATTGGGAAAAATACTTTTCAAAGAACAACTCTTTGAATCTATCCCAAGGAACAATTTCAGTTTCTACCCGACCCTTGGTTGATTCCCACCAATAATTAGCCTCACCTTTCAGGAAAAAGGTTGCAAACGTTGTCTTTTGATTATTATTGAGTTGGTTACTAGGAAAAATTTCCCTATTTTAGAAATCCAAATTTGTGCATCAACAGGTTCTGATGTACCTTTATATTCAAGTGGTCCAACTAATTTAAAATCTTTAAAAGATGTGTTTTGGTGTATAAGTCTATTCATAGCTCCTAGCATAAGGTCTACTAACTGATGGGTAGAATTATAATCACTATTCATTTCTCTTTGGGGTCTTCTGGTTGGTGGCATGATTCTATATAAAAACAACAAAAAAATTCACAAAAAAATTTGAATAACACAAACATAACGTTTATTTATATATCACAAGAGTCTTACAAAACAACTTAGTAGTTGTACATACTACCAACTTACATATCACTAGTTATATTACAAACTGTTAATGCTTCTTTATTTGTAATAATATAAAGCATTCAACCACCTACACTTCTTTCTAGAATTCATTGATATCATCAAAGGAATCCTGAATCTTGTGACAAACCACATATCGATCTATGATATAAGCAATTTTCTTCTCCTCTACCGGATATCAAACTATTCGGCGATGCAAATCATTAAATATATCTCGAACACCCAGAGATGTTTTAAGACGTCTTGACTAAATTTCCTTCATGTCCCTTTGTGCATGGTGCAGTTGTACTTTTAGTCGGTGACTATGTCCCCTCTTATGTTGTAGTATTCCCTCAGCTATATCGGCCCTAAACTTCATTTTATTATTCTCATATTCTGTTCACTTCATTGGTGATGCCATTGCTTCATCATGTTCATCAATTCTCATTAATTGTCCTGCAACTAGATCTTATTCTTCCTCAGCATCTAGCAGTTGCTGATCATGAAGAAATTCTTCATCCTCTGCATCACTAGCTATGAATGACTCAATTTGTGGAGGATTGTTTGCTTTCACCATTTCTTTAGAATTGGAGTTGGCCATCTACAAAAGAAAACTCCCTTAATACTGGTATAGAAATTACACAACACAATATTTTAATGTTATATTTTATATGTACTTTAAAAAAATTTTACGGAGTCGAAGACTATATAGTAAGATTTCTCTTCCTTATATCTATATCCTTGAGGTTTTGATACCAAACATGTAACGCTCCAATACCTATACTCCTATGGTATCTGATACGGTGCTTACTACAAATCAATATAATGCATTTAAATCTATACATCCATGGTATCTGATTATAAGCTTATATTAAGTTAAGGGACTATCAGAACTATTATTATGTTTCGATACCCTCACTTGGATATATGAACTGTATCTGTGAATAGCATCTATCTATCTGAAATCCAGAATATCAGTTACAACATGAACAATCCATATTACTAACACCCTCACCCAGATGTATAGTGTATACCATGTGAATTTATAATATCACATCGATAGTAATTCTTTATCCGAAATCTAGAATATCAGTAATAACATGAACAATCCATATTACTAATATCCTCACTCAAATAAATTGTTCCCAAGGATCTCAACTAGATTTAAAGAATTCTAAATTTACATCTATATATGTAAGAAAACAGGGTTACAGAAAATAAAAGATGTTATATATATATAAATATTAAGGTTTGATTACATGATTCTCATAACGAGTTTCTTATTACAAAGTAATCAACTAGACATGAATATAACTTAATCTAAGCAGGGACGTTTCCCTTTATCTACTCCAGATGTTCTAGGATTACCATCTAAAACTGTAAAAAGAATAATTTGCAAGGATGAGCTATGACATGCTCAGCAAGTTTTGTATATATAATAATATATGATTTGAAGAAATATAACAATTCAAATTTTGACTGATAGTTGTTACCATTTTCTGAATTTTTATTTTTGTCAGTCACACAGACTTAGAAATTTTGTTTAGATATGAGATAGGGGATCAACCTATTCAATATCCTAGGAGTATGCATCTCATCCTACTAGTGCTCAAATGCATTCAAATTAATATCAATATATTATTGACCGAATTATGATCCCTTACGGGATACCCAACTTTAGAATAGGATGTCTTACCAAACAATTTTGTTTGACACAATAATTTATGCTTAACAATCAATATGAATAAATAATTCATTTCTTAGTTATGTTGAAGCTATAACAATAACCTTACAATAAAAGGTAATTCAAATGTAGGTGTAGTATATTATATCAACAACATATCAAGATAAAAATCTTGTTCAACGAATAAACAGGGTTAAGAAATTTGTATAAGTAATTTAAGGTTTAAGAAGAACTTGCATGAGCATAGAGCAGTCAAATTATGCTACTCAATTCGTTTAATAAATACCTACGTTGTTTATATATATAAATCTAACAAGTTAGTATTGATAACAATACTCAAATATAACATTTATATAAGATCGAGTTAGATTCGATAAGGTTTCGGTGTTCAATGTCTTTACCGAATATTAAATAAGTTGATATATGAACTAAATTTTATTTATAAATTTTATTATATTTTTAGATAATTTATATATCCATTATAATGATTTTAGAAATTTTTAATATATTTTTAAAACATTTATTTATATTTTAAATTATTTTAAATCATTTACTTCTATTTTTAGGTAATTAATATTTACTTAAAACTTTACAAAAATATTGTTTATTATTTTTAAATATTTTATAACCATTTATTATGATTTTTATATTATAAATATCATTTTTTAATAATTATTTATTATTTATAAATAATTATTCTAATTACTTTATTATTAAGTTAATTATTAATAATATCTAAATAAAATAAAATATTTATTAAATTTATGTAAAAATATCAGAAATTAATTATAATTATTTAATATAATTTTTAAAACTGTTTTTGTATTTATTTATATTTATTTACTAATTATTTCTAATTTTATTTTTAGAAAAACAATTTATGTTTGTCGCTAAAGCACTACAGTGACCGGAAGTGTCGCTATAGGTGTTCTTGAGCTTCTAGGCAAACAGTTGGTCATGGTCGAGGGACTAGTTTGAACATGGTTTATCTAGCTATGGTTTATGATTTTGGGTTTGGACAAGTATTGGTGTTATAGTACTTTTACAGTAGTACAACATCAAGCAAACTTCATGCTTTAACCTACATATAACAAGAAGTTATATAGGCTCAAAGTCACTATCAGAGCTGTTCTTGAGTTTATGGGCAACCCAAAACAGTGGTCATGGTCGGTCAACGGTTTTGTAGCTTTAATATCTCTGATTCTGTGTACTAGAGGTGTGTTGTGTTTGTTGTAACATGTAGTATATATATCGTAAGTGCATATATATATATATATATATATATATATATATATATATATATATATATATACATCACTAACTTAAACAAAGCATAAATCTAAGGTATCTATTTATGCTGGTTAAAGTACAGCTGGAAGCTATTCTTCGTGTTCATCAGTTTTCTGGGTAACCCAGAAAACTTTGTCAAGCTTGGTCAACGACTTTTGACCAATAATTCCAGTAATCATATGAGCTGTTTAAGAAATTTAAGATCATAGATATGTAGTATGTATATCCAAGTGTTAATCTAAAACACCAAGTTACAAAAACAACAAACAGAAAGCGATCAAAAGGTTGGTCAAAGTAGCTGGTTCAAACTGTTCTTGAGTTTGCTAGGGAACCTAGAAAATAGAACTCCGTGAACGATCAACTCACGTTGACCACCTATAACTTGCAATATATGGTTCTAACGAACCTGTTTTCTTTTCCAGATTAAAGACCTACTATTAGGATACAAATATCGTACAAATAACAGACCTAAACATAAACACATACGAATCTATAAGCTCTGACATTCGGCTGTCAGACTTGATTTTTGAAATTTCTAGATTTCTAAAAACACTTAATTAAGACATCTAGATGTAATGAAAACGTGTTCTATCAATCTAACATACTAATACATAATTCTAAACATATAAACAACAAAATTAACAAAGGATGAAAGAGCTAGCTTGAATTAGGGTTTGTACCTTACTTGCTTTGATTTTTGATTCAAGCTTCTGAATTGGTTGCTGCTATAACCCAGGCTTGATTTCGTATTTGTATAAGTGTATAATGGCTTAGAGATTTCGTGAGTTTGCTCTGATCTAGGGTTCCTATTTATATAATTCTTCAACTTGGCTTTTTGGTCATTTTCAAGCTACTTGCCTCCACAAATATCAGATCTGATGACTCTACTCATGCTTGGAAGTTACAAGCATGTCATGTGCAGCCTAGAAACTTGCATAGGTGACTCCTAACCTACTTGTGAGCTAGTTAGGTTAGTTTAGTTGTGACACCCCCAAATCTGGGTACTTCAATTCCATAGGATTTGGTGTTCACTGTACAAATATCATCTATATATCTACCCATAATAAATGCAAGCCATGCAATAGATAGAATAAAAATCTTCCCCTTAAGGGTTACAACATCCGAATAATAACAATACAATCTCAGGTTAAACAAACCTTAAACATCTGTGCGGAATCATAAACAAATAAGTCTTAAACAACATCATTAACTCAAGTCTTAAACATAAATACATCATCTAATAAAAATAACAAGTCTTCATCACTTGTTAACCTTGCCCTTGCCTTTACTAGTGGAAGGTTCGTCGGTTCTTTCGTTCTTAACTGTAATGTTATTATTAAGCAAAAGTGAGCACGATTGCCCACAAGTATAAAAATATAACAATGAATAAAAACATGCGAGAGAAATATTACTTATGAAATAAAAGCTCAACTTTTGAATCAAGAATGAATAGCAAGAATCAAAAGATTTCTGAGGGTCATAAGACCTTGAACTATGTCCTAGGTTATCAAGGGTTATACTTGAAACCTTTAACGATCATAAGACTATGGACCTTTCTACTCAGTACTTAGAGGGATCAAATTTAGTACCATAATCGCTCACAATATCTTAACACTAACGCATAAGAAAATCCCTTGGCAGGGTTGTTCATCTCAATTTGACATTCGAGTCCGCACCAAAGGAAGTTTGGTTTGGATAATTCAATAAGGATCTGAAATTTAGAACGTTCATCAACTAAGGACTAGTTGAATCAATAAAGTTCACTAGTCTAATAAGGTTCAACAATAATGATATTCGATTTGAATAATAATCTCAAGAAGTATACAATAGGACAATTATTGTATAACTGAATCATGCTTTGAAAAGATAATCAATCTTTAATATAACATTTGAACTTGAATAATAATAATAATGATAATTTACTCGAGGTAACTAATAAACTTGAACAATAATGACAAGTAGGGTTAGAAGACTTGCCTCGTGCGTAGATTATACTTTAACTAAGCACGTTCTTTGAATTTAATCCTACATACCATTCACATTCACAATACCAGTTAATTATAATATAATTAACCATCATAGATTCATTTTTTTATCTAAACTTTAGTTAAGACTATACTTAGTCAATTTATCACATTCATTGTCACATAATTTACACTTCACAAATAACAAGCTAATTATGAAATCAATAATTCAATCCACATTTAATTATGTTATTTACATGTTAAATATCTATTTTAACATCTCATTATACTTATAACATATTTTTATGTTCATTACATTAAGTTAACGATACATTGCTAGACTTAACACTTTAAAAATTACATTTATGGACCATTCTATAGAGTGGTATTGTATTTACCACATTTATACTTCTTGGGTCTTAAGGCTGCGGGCTGGACAATTAAGGCCATGGGCATGGAGGCCATGGCGACGAGAGAAATAAGGCAAATGTAATGTATACATGTACATGCATTGATTCATTATAGAAATGGCGATTCATGAAAAATCGCAGAACATGCCAATTTCTACGAATTTCTTATTTTCTACTTGAATTTAGACATACCCACATGATATAATTCACACATAATCATTACCCAACATTTATAGAGTGACTTTAACCAATTTAAACACTTAATTACATAATTAAAGCATGCAATTTTCACTGTTCTTGATGTTCTTGAAGGTTTTGAAAACAAAACATGAAAATTAACACTACGGATTCGTTATAACACCGAATCCATTCATTTAAGGTTTGGTCTCTTCATATTAACATGCATAATAATATACGAGTATAAATTTTACAAAATCATTTATGTTTGACACATTAAAATTACGTACAAGGGCTATATGGCCAAAACCCATACTCTATAAGTTTTGATCAACATATACGATGTATTTTAATGAAACAGATGATATGGTTTATGAAATACATATAATTAAATATAATATGGTAACATTTAACACATATACAACACATAATCCATACCTTTTATAAATATAGAGACCTTACAGAAAACTTGAAAGCCATTTTCATAAAACTTACACAACGTAACTTTAAAAATTTGGGACGGAGGAGATTACCCTGAGTGTAAGGTATAGATTAGAAGACTTAGATGTTTTCTTAAATTCTCCTATTTCAATCTCTTTCACAATATCTTAATTCTCTTTGACAATTCTCAAAGTCTCTCTCTGAATATTTCTCCGGGATATTCACGTAGTGCGGGAACAGTTGATCTAGGAGGATGAGCCTGTGACCGATCCCGAGGAGGATAGTCCTTAGGAGATATAGGAGGATGATGATGAGGAAGATCTTGAGGAGTTTCCACCAAACTCCATATCGGCTGAGATGTATGATGCTTTGTATGACCGTAACATAGAGTTACAGGATAATGTTGAGGAAATGAAGGAGATGGTTGAGATGCATCACGTTGCGTTGGAGCAGAAGGATGTAGAGATTCAGGAACTTGATTCAAAATTCGAAAACACATAATGGGATCTAGTTCATACCAAGCGTCAGCATGAAGACCTGTTATCAGTGAACGAGAAGATGATACTGACATTGAGAAGTTGAAAGATGACTTCAAAGAGGAATCAGCTAAGCGTACAAGAGCAGAGGACGCTTGGATGAAGGCGACTCAATATGTGGACCGTGTTGAGGCTAAAGTTCAAGTGAAGAAAGCCAAGATGAAGGAGATGGATTATGCTTTTAATTATGCGATTGATAGGGCCCAGGATCGAGGTCATTATTACCCACCTCAGTTTGAAGACTCGTCGTGGTTCGTGATCGATCGCAGAACGGCTTATCGTATCATGGAGGAGGAACGTCGAGAAGCCTTACGACGTCTTAATATGCCAAGATAGAATAAAAGTGATAATAATATGTGGTTAATTATGTGAATAAATAAATTGTGAATTCCTTATTTTGAGATAAATAAAGGGATAGTATGAGTATGTAATCCTGAAACTGGTCTAGTTCAGGAAAGTGAATGTTTATAGTAGATATGCTATCTTTAGTATGTTTTAAAACATTATGAATGAATAAAATATTAGAGTTTATTCGAAATATTATGTGATATAGCTTTAATCTTGGAATGTTTAAGTTAAACTTCAAATACCCAAGAAGTTGAGTAATGAACTAATAAGCGTATATTCTAACAGAAAATGCCTCCTAGAAGAAGACAATCACGTCAACAAGCACCTCCTGAGGGGTCTACTAACAATAACAATGAGACCAACGCTAATCTAGTTCAGCAGTTGGTAACTCTATTGACGGGAGCACTTACGAATCATCCGCAAGCTCAAGTTATGACTTTCAAGGATTTCAAAGTGGTTGGACCGCTAGAGTTTCAAAGGTCTATGAATCCAGAGGAAGCCCAAACCTAGATCATGGAAATGGAGAAGGTGTTTGATGTTGCTAGAGTTAATGAAGATCAAGAGACTGCATTTGCGACGTTCATGCTGAATTCTGAAGCTAGCTACTGGTGGCAGACAAATAAGGTTCGTGGAAGACAAGGAGTGATAATGTGGGAGAGATTTAGGGAGATGTTCTTTGAAATGTACTTTCCAGCGAGTTCTCGGAATCAGTTGGAAGTGCAATTTCTTGAGCTGAAACAAGGAACTATGACGGTGTCGGAATATGCTGCAAAGTTTAACTAGTTGGCAAGGTTTGCTACTTATCAAGTCAATACGGATGAGCGTAAGGCGAGAAGGTTTGAACAAGGATTGAAACCCTGGCTATATAGCAAGGTTTCAATGTTCCAATTAAATACATTTGTGGCTGTATTGGAAAAGGCAACTATCGCAGAAGGTGGAAGCGATGCCTTGACCAAGTACAATCAAGAACAGAAGAAGAGGAAGAATGATAACGAGAATAAGGATGGTTGAAGTAATGTTGGAGGTAACAACCATAAGAGGAAGTGGAACGAGAATTCGACTACGGGAGGACAACAAGGAAGTCAGCAGAAGAAAAAGTTTGAAGCTTGTGCTACTTGTGGAAAGAACCATATTGGGGTATGTTTGAAGGGAAAGCGGGTGTGTTTCAACTGTGGTCAGGAGGGACACATTGCACCGAACTATTTTAGTCCGAAGAAAGGAGCATGTTTTACCCGCGGTTTGAAGGATCACATGGCTCGTGATTGCCGTAAAAAGTCAGCGGGCAGTGCAAGTGGGGGAAAGGGAAACAACAACGGTGGTGGTTCATTGACTATCACTGGACCAGCTAAGACAAGCCGACCTACTATGAGAACTTTCAATATGACTGTGCAGGATGATGTTTAGTCTAAGGATGTTGTGTTAGGTATCATTTCGATTAATGGTATTAATGCTTATGTATTGTTTGATTCGGGTGCTACTTGTAACGACCCCAAAATTCCTACAATTTAAATCTTAACTTCGGTCGTTAACCATACATTAAATCTCTAATTTTACATCATTATTCGATATTAAAAACACTAAATTTGCGGAATATTTAAAACATTTATACATTTCCTTCTTTATTGCCCTGAATCGCAACCTTTACATTACATCTCTTTGATTCAATCTTATATCATGAATCGTTACAACAAAATGACTATACAAAGTCTTACATCATAACTAAATATCCATATACATTGGATAACTCAACTTACAATTCAACAACATGTTACGTTCAAAATATGAAATACATTTCTCATAAAACATAAGTAATCTTCGTGAATATAGATCTCTATAACTCACTTAGCACATATCTTTACCTTAAAATCTTAACCTATAAAAGTGGTTATTTGCAAGAATGAGCTCGACAGCCCAGCAAAGTCTAACAGTTTTCATGCATCACATAGCACATAATAACATGCTCGATATACATCTCATTAAAGTAACATGGCATACATACTTTTAATTCACATAGCAAATATAAAAATTGAGTTCCTTACTCAATCATCATTACTTAACCAAAACAATGCAGTCATAAATTGACTTTAACATTTCATGATTTCAACATATATAACATATCATGCAATTTAAAATAGTTCATCAAGTCCACGTAACAAATAGGAACCAAAAGACTTGCCTTGATCGTTGTTTACCAATAACAGTTTAACAGCTTACGGTTATCTGCACTTCACGTGCCCTACACAATTATATAATCATACACATCAACTATTAGTCACATAACAACACATAGTAATTGTAATGTAAACTCTACTCCACATCTCATAATCTTTCCTATTAATTAGCACACAATGTTCAATTAGATTGTGTTAACTTTTCGACTTATATCTCACTGTATTTCATATTCGAAGTTCATTCAAGTGCTTAAGTCTTGCTAGGACTACTTATTGGTTTTATGTTAAACCCATTTCATATCCTATAATATTCATTTCAATTGAATTGAAACACTTTTTAAGTTCGTTAACACTTGGCACCGCGTTTTGACATTCATTCGTCACACGCCCGATTTGCCTCTCTTGTGTATGCTTACTATGCTTCAATAACTTATCTAATACATCATTTATTAATGTTAAGCATCATTATATTTACTAACATTCATGTTTTATAACTTAGGACGTCATCTTTTATGGTCAGGAGCACTACACATGCATATGTGCATGCCCGACGCCCTCCGATTGCCCCCGAAAACATAACAGTCCTAAAGATGACCAATTTGACTACTGTTACAGACCTCAAATTGAAAAACTTAAAGAACGAAAGTTGTAGATCTACTCGTCCTCGTTCCGGATCATCTTGAATCACCTCAATCGGAGTTCGTATGAGAAAGTTATGGCCGTTGTAGACACTCAAAATTTTCTGTACCATTGTCACTAACATTGCAGGAGGACAGATTTGTCATTTAAGAGAGAACCCTGAAAGACAATCCAAATCCATACCGGATACTACCGGAAATTCAGCATCAAACCCGGATCGCAATCTGGGAGTAACAATTCCAACCCCAGATGTAACCCCGAGGCCTGCAGATCCAATACCGGAACACACACCGGAGAAGACCGATTAATCTCGGAGATAACCCCGAGGTATCCAGTCTCAGTCCCAACCATGGGAATAGCCACCAACCTTGGTGATACCCCAAGGAATGCAGTTTCGGCGATAACCCCGGAAATGCTTGTTTCAAATGCGACCAGCTTCAATCTCGGCGCTCACAACGAGATACACTGCACCAACCCAACAATAACATCGGGAAGATATGCACACCTCAAAGGTGATAATGAGGACCTTCAACAATTGCAGTAGTCCAATCTCAAAGAAAGCTCGAGCAACGTCATGCTTTATCATTTAATCCGTGATAACACCGGTGAGGGGCAACATCGTCATCTCGTCAACACGATGCCACATCACGTCTCTACGCAACGATGTCCCACAAGGCTAACCAATCCCGAGTGACTATTGTGCGGGGTAACGGATGAAAGTTGAAGCTTGAAGACCGAAGGGCATCGTCCCATCTTCAATGACTTCGTACAAACTCTAATCCCATGCCATCGTACAACTCTCAACAACGGCGGTCCGAAATAGGTCCTGTATACCTCAAACGGATGCCCGGATTGCACTTTTGAAAGTTCGAGCGAACATTACAGTGCCTGAGTGCACGTACTTTGAGATGACCTGACCCGACAAACCCGGGCCCACCCGGGTTGCCACTGGTACACCTGCGGCTCATTTTGAAAGAGAAAAAGGCGAGGAAGCCCTGCCCAATTTGCTCTGCACTCACCCCATGCAGTGTACTTTCCCCTTCTAAACACCTGTGAGCTCATATATATCCCTTTTGTACCTACAAAAGTTAGTGTTTACCCACTCTAAAGATATAGAATCCTTCTTTATCAGTCAGCTATAAGCCTTCTCACACACTTTAGAGTCTTTCTCTTCATCTTTGCACACACCCTTCTACACGTTGAGAGTTGCGTTGCTTGCTTTTGCCCGGACTTCGGTCCGTGGTTTCATTTCAGTCTGTATATATATATATATATGTTATATATTAACATATATATTGACTAACATTATCGAGTTATGCCTCGATTGAGCCTGAACTTGATGCGGAGCGTTTATTTGCTTTAATATATATATATATATATATATATATATATATATATATATATATATATATATATATTAATTTGCGTGTCGGACTTTGTTCGATGAGCGTGAACTTGATGCGAAAGCGTTTACTCGCTTATATATATATATATATATATATGAACTGTGGTGGGACTCGTTCGACGAGCTTGGATTTTACATCCGGTGCGTTTATTGCTTATATATATATATATATATATATATAGTCCCACCTGAGTTTACTTCGTGGTGGTTGATCGCTTACTGACTTTCTTTACGTTTATTCTGCTGGAGTTTACTTCGTGGCGATTGGCCGTATTCTGACTTTATTTACATTCATCCCGCCTAAAGTTTCCTTCGTGGCGGTTGGCCAGATATTCTGACTTTATTTACGTTTTACGTCCCTTTGAGTTTCTCTCAAGTATGGTTGATAGCTTTAAGAACTTTATTTATATTTACGATCCCCGTGGAGGTGCTTCATGGTTGGTGATCATATCTCGTATATATATATTTACTGACTTTTATATATATACCGCCATCGCTTTCATATAAACTGCAAATTATTTTGTGAGCCTAGGAATCATGTGATCACAGATTCATCCCATTGAATCTAAATTCGGTTCCCATGATGGACATTTTCAGCTGTAAGCAGCTTGTAAATTATTCTGCGGTGTCTGAATGTGACGCCCCCAAAATAGGTATACAACACCCATTCTGAGTCGTCAAAATACATGGTACAGAAACAACTACAACTTTATTAATACAACATAAAAACTGTGAATTTAAATACAAATATTGTCATCTAGACAATATCCACACTCAAATAAGTCCTCATTACAATTATTGATACATTATTTTACAAAAATGGTGAGGACTACTATAATGACTTTTTAGAACCTTCATTCCATACCCCGACTAGTACTCGCTACATTCTCGCCTCCTGAGAAGAAAAATGGAATAAAAGGAAAAGGGTGAGCTCAACTAGCCCAGTAAAGAATATTATGACTAAGATAACATAGAACAAATTATTGTTAGTCTTCAACAGGGAAAAATCTAATAGAATACAATAGACAACTAGTTTTAAATCAATCTTCGCAGTGGAAATAATAATTCATTAGAAGAGTGAAGTAGAGAATGCAATCTATTATCTTCTATATATGAATTTAAAAGTTCATCGTTGATATTTTATCCCTGTAACATCAATCAATATATATCTGGAATTAAATATTCATCTTTGCACTACAGGCCAAAGATATTCATCAGTTGGTCATGTTCATCTAAACACATGTTCATATTTGCACTACGGGCCAAAGATATTCATCAAAAAATCTTTCATCTTTGCACTACATGCCAAAGATATTCAGTAATATCATCATTTAGGACTGATGATGATGAAAATATTTTAAAGAAAACAAATCCAGTGAAACAAAAGAATAAATATTAAGGATTCGTACTTTAAACAATCCAAGTTCAAAAATACTTCATAAATAATCAGAGTGGAGTAAAATTCAAGAATGATCAAAACATGGATACAATCAAAGCTAGTATCCATAATAGATATTTTGGACGAAAAACGAAAATTTATTTTTTCTGTGAATAGTGTCGTATTCGTGAATATTGTTGTATACGTGAATAGTACCGTATACGTGAATACTAACTCCGACACTAAAAGATAGAAATTTCACAAAAAAAATCATCATGCTTCGTGAATAGTACTCGTGAATAGTAACTCGTGAATAATAACTCATGAATAGTAATTCATGAATAGTAACTCATGAATAGTAACCCCAACATAAAAAGTTCCAAATTTGATAAAAATTCATACCAATATTTCGGCATAATGATATTGAAGAAATAATATCATTTACGAAGAAAATAACATCCCTTACCTCAAAAGGATAGTACTTACATTTGGAATCTTTGGATATAGTCTTTGAAAAAAACTGGAACGTATAACAATACTCAAAGTACTAAAACTACTCACAAAAATACGCTCGATATTATAGCGAGAGAAAGAGAGAAATCTTTAGTTTCTGTTGTGATTTTCAATTCTAACCTAAGCACCCTATTTATAGGAAATTGCTTAGAACACCAAAGCAGAAAATTTAATAAAATAATAATATTTTATTTTTAATTTCCTTAGCCCACCTTGACCATCTGAATTCAGCCATCAAATAATGACAAAAACCAAAAAAACATTTTTGTAATTAAAAATAATTAAAACTTTTAAAAACCAATTATTTCGGAACTACGAAACTTCAATAATTCATAATAAATAGCCATTTTATCAAAAAAAAATTTGAACCACATGTCTTTTACATAGGAAATTTCATTATCTACAACTTTGAAGAAGAAAGGTTTTCCAAATTCCAAACAGAAATTGACCGAAATCCACAAACGTGCAATTTTACAGGCTATAATCAAATTTCAGTCAAGAAATGGGCCCACAGACATGTTTAACATGTTTTAAACAACTTTTGCAACAAAAATACTCGTTCTCCTCATATACTCATATATCCCACATTCATTATAAAAATATCATCATTATTATATTATTATAATATAATAACATATTATTTTATCAGAAAAGATAAAATATCGATTTTCAACAATTGTCACTTTAAAAATTTTCTCCATCTATATCCACATAAAATGAATATTTTCCTCATCATATAAATTAATAATTAATTATTCACAAATAATATTACAGAATCACAATACCGACAACCAGACGGTTCCTGGGAAAGAGGGGCTTTCCGATAAGGATTTCTCCTCTTCTTGTGCCTTGATTAGGTGACCAAACCTCTCCTTAGACAGAACTTTCTAGACATTGCCAATAATGTTATCTAATAATAGTATTAAGATAATATAAATTATTGCTTCGATAATGGAAAATACTGTGTAGTGACAATTATTGAAACAACAGTAATATAGAATATCAATGCAACAATTATTGAATCAATAAAATACTGAACGGTAATTATTGTAACAACTATTGAATAGTGCCTTCTTACGTAAGAATCTATAATTGGTGCGATCTGGTATCTTCTTGTGCAACAACGCCAGACATCTGTGTTTTTAACTTTGTGACAACTCTCGGAAATTAAGTGTTGTCACGAATTTAGGTTTAAAGAATTAGTTATTAATAAAACTAATTTTTATTAATACTATTATGTGCTATGTGTTTGTTAATCATTCTATAACCTAGGATGATTATAAGTCGGGAGTATTTTGTCTACGAGCTAGTTAGAGCGAATAAGAATTTTCAAGACGAAAACGAAAGTTTTCCGGGAACAAAATATTTTCTGGGAAAAAGGCAAAATAGGCACTATTCATCCGTTTCTGCACGGAGATTTATTTTGAAATTTCGAGAAGTTATAGATTACGTTTAATTTTGAGACGTGATGGAATATTTAATAATATTTCAGTTATGGCAAAAATGAAGTTTTCGCCTGCGGACTCAAAACCTAAGGGTTAGGAAAAGTGAGTTCCGAGAATTTTATGATCACATATAATCATTAGGGTTATTATGCGTAAGAGATACGAGGATAATACTATTTATTATATGAGTATAGTAAGAAGATTAGTACGACGTATAATACGAATATCGTACGAACTATATACAAAGAAAATACGAGAATACGAGAATGAGATGCGTAAAATACGATCAGTCTTAATGAACTTTGAGTTCATGGACTTTGTAGAACTAATTGGATTTGGATTATGTCAAGCCCAACGCTTTGTGAAATCAAGCCCAGGATAGGCCCAATAAGAATTAGGGTTAAGGCCCAAACCAAGAAAAGAAACCGCGGATCGAACCTATGGGTAAACGGATGGGTAATAACCATGGGGCAACCCATGGGGTGACCCATGGGCATGTGGGGCGGCTACTTGGCCACCAAGTAAGGGTGGTGGCCAAGTAAACTTGGTGGCTAAGTTGTGGGAGGAGGTGGGATAGTAAGGAGGTGGGGGCGAAATGACTAAAATGCCCTTAGCTTTGAAAATCTATAAATAGTAAGCTTATTTCATTTGTTTTGAGATTTTGAAAATCCTACACTTAAGAGAGAGAGAGAGAGAGAGAGAGAGCTCGGATGAAGAGGAGAAGGAAGTGCGTGAGCGTGAATGCTCGGATCAAAAGTGATCGTGAAATAGAAAAGTTTGCAAATCGCCAGCTTTGTCTAGCGAGAGAAAAATAAGAAGAAGAGGTAATCTATAATCTAGCTTCTAATAGATTTTTCTTTAAGTTTTCTATGTTAAAACATAACTTAATGAAGATAAGAAGTAGATAAGGTTAGAGATGATTTCATATGGTTGAAATCATGAGAAAAGAAGAAATAAGAACTTAGAAATTTAGTTTATAAATTTCTTAAGAAAGTATAAGATTCGTAATGAATTTGAACGATCCGAGTGGATTATATGAATATGTAGGTTAAATAAGTAAGGAATAATATTCTATAACATCAAATTCTAATAAAAAGTGGAATCTTAATCCAAAATATCGATTAAAATGAAGAACGAACGAAGAACACGAAGAACACGCGAAGAACACGAAGAACGTTGTTGATTGACAAATTTAAAATCATCGTAGGATAATTATTGTTGATGGACAAGTTTAAAACCATCGCGTATAAGTTGGTTGCTTATTGCTTGGTTAGGAACAGTAGAAACGTTCATGAAGAACGGATTAAAACTTAGCTATAACGAAGTTATGGAGAAAATTTAGTAAAAGACGAACGAGAATTAGAAAGTTAGTAAATGAACCCGAACATGTAGGGTTTTATAAGAAAGTAAGAAAACATAGAAAACGTGAGTCATGGACTCAAGAACGAACGAGTTCCGAGTTCGGATGACCGAATTACGGACGAACAAACTAAGAGCGTTAAAATCATAAAATGAATAAAGGGTGAAGATCAAGCCAATATAATGGCATGCTAACGGATTCAGAATGAAGTTCTATTCAAGGGGTATTGTAGTTCGTAAGATAAGGAAGAGAATGGCATTGGAACGACCTCGTTCCGAGTTATAACGAAGGAGTTATGAGATCGGGAAGTGAGCGTCTCAAAGAATTTATTTAACACTTAGAAAAAATTTCTAGGGTTTTGTCTCATGTGCCAGCAGTCACTGGATAGGCTGTGAGAAGTAGCGCTTGCAATACGAGCTCAACCATAATCTTCGAGAGGGCCAAGCATTGCGAGAGATAACAATGGACTTGGCCAGCCAAATTTCGGCCGGAAGAGAAGAGAGAGAGTAGGTCGGTAGCAAAACAAGAAGAGGAAAGGGAAGGGCACTACAACAAGCGGATCTTGGGTCTTGAAACAATGCCCATAAATGAGATTTTAAATGCTCAATTACTAGGGGATGTGCAAGAAAGAAATATGAACATATAGTTCACCTAAAATAACACTTAAGCAAATGACTTGAACCATTATTAAAAGTTGAACGTAAAGATTAAACGAGATTAAATAACAAAGAATATAAATCACGAGTTACATAACCGATGTCCGGGGACCGTAGTCGGGATGAACGAACGTGAGGAATTGCTATGGTTGTGATTCCTTAGATGTTGAGTGACGAGGGTAATGAATAACATTTTGATGTTATATCATGATAATGAGAGATAAGTGTGAAGCGTATAGACGCTGTGAACGCAATGTTGTTGCGATGAATGATCGGTCTTAGCATACAACGATCAATATGGCTTCAACACTAAGAATGAGTAATGAACATGAGTTTCATGTAATGGATAACAAAAGTATTAAATAAGTTATGAATTATCAAGAAAGCCGTAATGAACGGTATTAAGATTAATGAAAGACGAATGTGAGTCATATAAGAATATAAATCATCCAAGATGATTAACGTATGAGTAAGACATCTCCGTATGTCACAAAACCGTAAACTGGTAAAGGAAGTCAGTCGCGTAAACTTATATTGCAAGAACGCGAACCTTAATAAGTAAAGTTAATTAAACCAATGAGTAAGTTCAATATATGACTAATTGGTGTTTATGTTTTCTCCTTATGTGTGATATAGGAATTGGAACGAGCAGTTCAGCGTAAGCTGTAGCTGGGCGTAAGACAAGTTTCCTAACTTCATTCATATTATATTAATGTTAGTTTCTTAAACTTCTCAGATGTGGTACTTGAGAAGTTCTGTCTATGTGTGAATGTGCAATATTTGTACAATGTGGTAGAACGTATGAGGCCTTGAGCCACAATTTGAACACTTTGGTGTTTCTATGATATGCATTGTTCTGTGATTGAGCTGTTCAATACAAGTATGTTCTGTTTATACATGAACCGTTATTGTTAAGTCTGTGCTAATGATTCTAGCCAGACAGGATGTGTATGAAAAAGGTAGAGGGGTGAAAGTATTTCAAAGTGAAAATATTTTATGTTTTAAGATGATTGGAATCGAGACTATTCCTATTATTCAAGCTGCTTCATAACCTTTGTTCGGTTATAGAAGTTCTAAAGAAATGTTTTAAATTCTGAAGTTGTTTGTTCAACTGTTATGACTTGCTGGGCAATTGAAAGCTCACACTTGCTTAAATGAAAAACAATTTTCAGCGAACAAGGTTAGAAGAACTTAAGGATCCCGTAAAGATCAAGATGATGGTATCCAGATGAAGTACCATTCAGAAGGTGAATGAGCGAGAAGATCAAATGAAGACTTGTAATGTAAAAAGATAGAATTTAATTATAGACTAGTTTAATGAACTGTTATGTATCCTTGGTGGCGGATAAAAGTCACTCTTGTAAGATGAAATGAATAATGTATTTATTATTATTTGTAATGAAAAAAGGTTATAAGATTTCCGAACACAGGATTTGAGAGTGTATGTTGTTATATTTCAAAGATATAATGATGTATGTTGGATGAATGATGTACTCGTGGCGTCGTAATTGGGTGTGAAGATAGACCGGATTTCGAGGCGCTAAAAGTTGGTATCAAAGCTGATAGGTTATAAACCTTAGGTAGGAGTACCTAAGACTATAATCGTAGAGAGAAGGATAAGAAGATCACCACGTGATCATAGTGACTCGTAGTAACAGATGAGTTGTTAAATGATAAATGATTTATAGCTAGTGCTATGAATGAAAGGTGCTATGAAGTAGTACGGGAAGAAGAACTTAGATTAAGTTACAAAGGATAGTATATGAATTAAAGAAAATTCGTATTAAGTAAAGAGAGATTTAGGAGTTGTAAACTTTCAATTGAGGACTCATATCAGCTGCTGAGTTGTATGATTCCTTGTATGGGCAGGGAAATTGTACGTGGTTTTAGAACCACTTAGCTTCTTATGCGATATAGTGGTTAAGTTGAACAATTCTTTGTATGGGCGGAGAATTGTTCTTGGTGTAACAACCGCTTAACTTCTTATATCGGTCAGAAGCTGAGTTGACCAATTTTCTGTATGGGAAGGGAATTGTGTTTGGTTCTACAATCACTTAGCTTCTGGTAGTGATAATCATTGGGATTGGTCGCACTATCAAGATGTATATGACGAGAAGGTGAATCTTTTCTCATGTATATACTTGATAGGTAGAGAATGATAAGGTAGGTGCGAGTTCTTGAAACTCATACTTATGGTAAGTTCGTGACTCATAATAATATGGTATATTTTCGAACGTGTCAGCGAATGGATGCCTATGGTCTGTCTGGACAGTTTTTAAACTCATATTATTGTGGAAAGTTTCTGAACTCATAATGTGTGGAAAGTTGATGGACTGTACTAAGGTATAAGTATTGAAGGTGCTAGAGAAGATTAAATATTGTCGCAGTAAGGCAATGAAGGAAGATGTGGAAATAGGATATTCCAAGTCATCTAGCTATGCTAGATTTTGAACTTTATTGAACTCGTGCGGATATGTACATTTTAAAAAGGAAAGGATTGGTTCATCTTTTGGAACCAACATGTTTTAAAAGAGCTATTGTTGGTATGTCTATGCCAATTGCTTTGGCTAGACAGAAATTAATTTGAAATATAAAAATGAATTTTATATCATCAGTGCATTTGATGCAGGGATGGTAAAATGAATTTTATATCATCAGTCACAAATTGACGAAGTCCTCAACGAACTGTAAAAAGTATGGTATCATAACGTCATAAACCGTTTTGATGTATTGAATTTTTTTGTTTTTTAAAGAAGTAGTCGACGTTAATTGAGTTGACTAGACGAAGGTTTTACGTTGATATCCAATTTATTGGTATGGTCTAAGCTACTTGATTCGGCTAGACAAATGGTATGTCATCGAGCTTTCTTTGAGAACTTGTGCCAAACCAAATTGTTTTGGTACAGAATCTAATGATTTAGTCTGAGCAGAACATGGAAGAGGTAGTTACTTTCTTTGTGATTGTAAAATGACCATTAAAGAAGGGCTTACGGCAAAATGTTGTTTAACCTAGTAAGAGTTCATGGTCGAATTGACCCCTCGGCAAAGGTATGAAACGTTTTAAGATGAAATTTTATATTCCTCATTATTCCTTCTGCTTCATGATTCTTGATAGGTTATGGGGGTTAGGAATGAGGGAAAAATATGAACTCCATTGAAGTGAAGTTGAGAAGAAAGGTAGGCTAAAATTTCGAGGACGAAATTCTGTGAAGAAGGGGTGAATGTGATGACCCGGGTAAGGGTGTGGTTTTAAGAAATTCCGAGGACGGAATTTTTATAAGGAGGGAAGAATTTGACAACCCGAAAATTCGTGTTGTCCTGAATTTAGGTTTAAAGAATTAGTTATTAATAAAACTAATTTTTATTAATACTATTATGTGCAATGTGTTTGTTAATAGTTCTATAACCTATGATGATTATAAGTCGGGAGTATTCTGGCTACGAGCTAGTTTGAGCGAATAAGAATTTTCAAGACGAAAATGAAAGTTTTTCGGGAACAAAATATTTTCTGGGAAAAAGACTAAATAGGCACTATTCATCCGTTTCTGCTCGGAGATTTATTTTGAAATTTTGAGAAGTTATAGATTACGTTTAATTTTGAGACGTGATGGAATATTCAATAATATTTCAGTTATGGCAAAAACGAAGTTTTCGCCTGCGGACTCAAAACCTAAGGGTTAGGAAAAGTGAGTTCTGAGAATTTTATGATCATGTATAATCATTAGGGTTATTATGCGTAAGAGATACGAGGATAATACTAGTTATTATATGAGTATAGTAAGAAGATTAGTACGACGTATAATACGAATATCGTACGAACTATATACAAAGAAAATACGAGAATACGAGAATGAGATGCGTGGAATACGATAAGTCTTAATGAACTTTGAGTTCATGGACTTTGTAGAATCTAATTAGCCTTGGATTATGTCAAGCCCAACGCTTTGTGAAATCAAGCCCAGGATTGGTCCAATAAGAATTAGGGTTAAGGCCCAAACCAAGAAAAGAAACCGTGGATCGAACCGATGGGTAAACGGATGGGTAAGAACCATGGGGCAACCCATGGGGTGACCCATGGGCATGTGGGGTGGCTACTTGGCCACCAAGTAAGGGTGGTAGCCAAGTAAACTTGGTGGCTAAGTTGTGGGAGGATGTGGGAATAGTAAGGAGGTGGGGGTAAAATGACTAAAATGCCCTTAGCTTTGAAAATCTATAAAAAGTAAGCTTATTTCATTTGTTTTTAGATTTTGAAAATCCTACACTTGAGAGAGAGAGAGAGAGCTTGGATGAAGAGGAGAAGGAAGGGCGTGAGCATGAATGCTCTCGGATCAAAAGTGATCGTGAAATAGAAAAGTTTGCAAATCGCCGGCTTTGTCTAGCGAGAGAAAAATAAGAAGAAGAGGTAATCTATAACCTAGCTTCTAATAGATTTTTCTTTAAGTTTTCTATGTTAAAACATAACTTAATGAAGATAAGAAGTAGATAAGGTTAGAGATGATTTCATATGGTTGAAATCATGAGAAAAGAAGAAATAAGAACTTAGAAATTTAGTTTATAAATTTCTTAAGAAAGTATAAGATTCGTAATGAATTTGAACGATCCGAGTGGATTATATGAATATGTAGGTTAAATAAGTAAGGAATAATGTTCTATAACATCAAATTCTAATAAAAAGTGGAATCTTAATCCAAAATATCGATTAAAATGAAGAACGAACAAAGAACACGCGAAGAACACGAAGAACGTTGTTGATTGACAAATTTAAAATCGTCGTAGGATAATTGTTGTTGATGGACAAGTTTAAAACCATCGCGTATAAGTTGGTTGCTTATTGCTTAGTTAGGAACGGTAGAAACGTTCATGAAGAACGGATTAAAACTTAGCTATAACGAAGTTATGGAGAAAATTTAGTAAAAGACGAACGAGAATTAGAAAGTTAGTAAATGAACCCGAACATGTAGGGTTTCATAAGAAAGTAAGAAAACATAGAAAACGTGAGTCATGGACTCAAGAACGAACGAGTTCCGAGTTCGGATGACCGAATTACGGACGAACAAACTAAGAGCGTTAAAATCATAAAATGAATAAAGGGTGAAGATCAAGCCAATATAATGGCACACTAACGGATTCAGAATGAAGTTCTATTCGAGGGGTATTGAATTACGTAAGATAAGGAAGTGAATGGAATTGGAACGACCTCGTTCCAAGTTATAACGAAGGAGTTATGAGATCGGGAAGTGAGCGTCTCAAACAATTTATTTAACACTTACAAAAAATTTCTAGGGTTTTGTCTAAGGCGCATAGCCGGGATAGACTATGAGAAGTGTACCATGCCATGAGCTTCGGACATAATCTTACGGAGAGTGGCGCAAATGAACGCGAGAGATAACAAAGGACTTGAAAGCAAAAGGCCTTGACTGAGAAGAGAGGAGAGAAAGTAGGTCATGTGCCAGTTGAGAGGAAAGGAAGGGCACAACGCCAAAGGTGCTGAGCAATGCCCATAAATGAGATTTTAAATGCTCAATTACTAGGGGATGTGCAAGAAAGAAATATGAACATATAGTTCACCTAAAATAACACTTAAGCAAATGACTTAAACCTTTATTAAAGGTTGAACGTAAAGATTAAACGAGATTAAATAACAAAGAATATAAATCACGAGTTACGTGGCGATGTCCCGGGGACCGTAGTTGGGATGAGCGAGCGTGAGGAATTGCTATGGTTGTGATTCCTTAGACGTTGAGTGACGAGGGTAATGAATAACATTTCGATGTTATATCATGATAATGAGAGATAAGTGTCAAGCGTATAGGTGCTATGAACGCAACGCTGTTGCGATGAACGATCGGTCTTAGCATATAACGATCAGTATGGCTTCGACACTAAGAATGAGTAATGAACATGTGGTTCATGTAATGGATAACGAAAGTATTAAATAAGTTATGAATTATCAAGAAAGTCGTAATGAACGGTATTAAGATTAATGAAAGTCGAATGTGAGTCAGATAAGAATATAAATCATCCAAGATGATGAGCGTATGAGTAAGACATCTCTCAGATGTCACAAAAGCGTAAAAGCAAAGGAAATCGATCAGCGTAAACTTATATTGCAAGAACGCGAACCTTAAGAAGTAAAGTTAATTAAACTAATGAGTAAGTTCAATATATGACTAATTGGTGTTTATGTTTTCTCCTTATGTATGATATAGGAATTGGAACGAGCAGGTCAGCGTAAGCTGTAGCTGGGCGTAAGGCAAGTTTCCTAACTTCATTCATATTACATTAATGTAGGTTTCATAAACTTCTCAGATGTGGTACTTGAGAAGTTCTGTCTATGTGTAAATGTGCAATATTTGTACAATGTGGTAGAACGTATGAGGCCTTGAGCCACAATTTGAACACTTTGGTGTTTCTATGCATTGATACGTGATTGAGTACATTCAATACAAGTATGTTCTGCTTTATACATGAACTGTTATTATTAAGTCTGTACTAATGATTCTAGCCAGACAGGATGTGTATGAAAAAGGTAGAGGGGTGAAAGTATTTCAAAGTGAAAATAATTGATGTTTTAAGATGATAGGAATCGAGACTATTCCTATCGTTCATGCTGCTTCATAACCTTTGTTCGGTTATAGAAGTTCTAAAGAAATGTTTTAAATTCTGAAGTTGTTTGTTCAACTGTTATGACTTGCTGGGCAATTGAATGCTCACACTTGCTTAAACGAAAAATAATTTTCAGCGAACAAGGTTAGAAGAACTTAAGGATCCCGTAAAGATCAAGCTGACGGTATCCAGATAAAGTACCATTCAGAAGGTGAATGAGCGAGAATATCAAGTGAAGACTTGTAATGTAAAAAGATAGAATTTAATTATAGACTAGTTTAATGAACTATTATGCATCCTTTGTGGCGGATAAAAGTCACTCTTGGAAGATGAAATGAATAATGTATTTATTATTATTTGTAATGAAAAAGGTTATAAGGTTTCCAGAACTTGGGATTTGAGAGTGTATGTCATTATATTTCAGTATATAATGATGTATGTTGGATGAATGATGTACTCGTGACGTACGTAATTCGGGTGTGAAGATAGACCGAATTTCGGGGCATTACATAACCAGCGGGTATTCCAACAGTATTAACGGTAACAACTACGTCGTTAATTATAAAAAACTTATACTTGTCGTTTTCTTCATCCAATCACTTTCCGTTATGGGGCCCACACAAGGCTGCGCCGTCGTACGAATAATCCCCGACAGTAAGAATATTCCACGACCAAACGAATATTCTCCGATAAAAATGAATATTTTATAACCACTTGCTTATTTAAAATATTTACGCATTTTACACACAACTAACCATATTAATCAAATAAACCCTTACTATTTCAAAATAATAAATAGAGGAAATTTAATTTTATTTATAATAAGTTGGGGTCTTACACTGAATTTCCTCAGATGGTTTCCATACCCACGAGGAAGTCGGCATTATTTTGTACATTATTTTCATACGGATGCCTCGCATTTGTAAAATAAAATCAACCAAGCCGCACACTTAATAAAATGGGAGTGTAAAGGGTCTCAATTACTATTGAGCATCAGGGTTTGAAAAACCTTTGTATAAAACATCATTGCTATATCTTCCTAAAAACTGAATTTTCACATAAATTCAAACCATGTGTATATAGGTTCTAACGAGGCCTCACACTACTTCCAAATAATAGCACATTGACCCACACACACACATTCAGATAATAGTTTCTTGAAAAGAGGCGGTCACCGTGGTAACACGGATGTCGAAGTGCCTAACGACTTCCCCATAACCAAGTCCCCGGACCTAATGAATCTCGGTTTCACGTACCGTTTAGCGATATCACATAAGCGGGTCAATGTGCAAACCTTTTCTCGGTTGTGTTGGTATAACCATTTAAAAACCAATGGCGACTCTTAACAATCCATTATCGACATTATACATGTGGACCTTTTTCACTTGTTTTTCAAACAAATCTCACCTAAAATGAGAACACCAAAGAACAAATAACTGAAAGGACATCCAAAAATCCAAGCGTCGACAGTAGTTTTACTACAAGAGGTCAAAACTGTCCTACCCATAACACATTCCGTATTTGAAGAGAAGAGGAGTAAGTGGCAGCGAATTCGATGCCGGTGCGAATTCCATCTTTGGTAGCGAACTTACAGCCTAGTTTTGGTTCTAGGTAGAATTTAAGCTATTTGAAGTAGCGAAAATTTAGGCGCTAGGGCTCGATTCTGAAACCCAACCACGAAGAATAGAATAACTAAATTCTGGACTAATTACTACTGTTAACATCTAAATTAAGACGTAAAACTTATATAGATTACTCATAAACATTTACTTATCATACATATACCAATTTTAAAGCAATCAAACAATAATTTCATAAAATTTAAATCCTTGAAACCATAGTTTAAAGCCCAAAACTCCCTGTTTGATATTTCTTTGACACAGTGACATTGTAAATGCTAATGATAAACCAATTTAATGCTTTTAAACTATGTTCTTTGTAATTCTTAACAAACTAATTAGCATAGCCATAGTTCAATTTCACATATTAGCTCAAAATTCAATACTAAATTTTTTTTGTTATCCTACAAAACACGTTCATACATGTGTTCATTGTAAAACCAATTTCTTTTCTTGTAGACTTAATTTAGCATACAATCTTATCTATATTTTAAGCATACAACCATATACATGTATTTATGCTAGTATAACCATTAAAATTATAAATACACATAATTTCCTAAACAATTATAAAATCATGGTTTTATAGAATGTTTGTAAAGAACTTTATGTTACCCTCAAATTCAAAAACACAGAGACTTAGAGATTATAACGTAAAACATATATGTTAAGGTTATATAACATACCTTTTGTTGCTTAAGAAAACCTTGTTAACCACAGCTAACTATTTGAAAGGCTGAGGAACTCTCTCTCTCTTGATTCTCTCTCAGACTCTATCAAACCTCTGTAAACTCTTTTCCTTTCTTAGTTATCTGTATAGGCCAAATAAACTAAACGTAAAGATCAAAACAAAAACCAACGCACGCTTTTTCAAATGTTTTTAAAACCGACGTTATAATAATTACCCCTATTAATTTTATCAGTTAACAAACTTAATATATATTATTTATATTTTGTTTATTCAATTTATATTATTAAAATTCAAAATTTAGAAATCCAAAAGCCATAAGGCTCTGTTTGGCAAAATTCTTTACAAATTAAAGACTTAATATATTTAAGCCTTGTTTGGCAAAACTAAATTAAACTCCTTTAATTTATTTTAATAACCACTTATAATAAAGTTATTTGTCATACTTCTAATTAATTAAGTTTTCATACTTAATTTAATTAATTCTAATAACAATTCATTGGATAATATAATAATTTATTTAATCATTATAAACTTTCTAACTTAATTATTAAATTAGAATACTATCTCATAATTTCCTTAACTCATTAATTATTTATTAAATAATTAATTAATCAACTCAAATCAAATCAAACAAACATTTATTCACTATAAATACATCCATTAAATATTTATTTAATTCAATAAATATTTAAATATTATAATTAAAAATCTGGATTGTTATACTACTTGTTCATTTATATCCGATGAATTTGCTCAGAACTTAGATTTGCCTCAGGAAGAATTAGATTATCCTTTAAGTATAGAGATTGCAAATAGGGAAGTGATTCTTGTGAGATTCATATATAAGAATTGTAGAGTGGTTATAAAGGGTCAAGAGATGAGGGTAGACTTGATACCAATTAGGTCAAGCGAGTTTGATGTTATACTGGGAATGGATTGGTTATCCAATCATGAAGCAGTAATTGATTGCCAAAGAAAGTGTGTTAACCTTATGACTCCGTCAAAGGTTGTGTTCTATGGAAGAAAATCACCTCCACAAGCAAGTTGTCTGACGGTGATGTAAGCCAAGAAGTTGTTAAGACAAAGATGTGTAGGATACTTAGCCTATGTTGTTAATACACAGAAGAAAAGTGCGAAGTTAGAAGAGATACCGATCATAAGAGATTTTGCAGACGTATTTCCAAACGATTTGATGGGTCTTCCGCCAGATCAAAAAATCGAGTTCCTGATTGATTTAGTACCAGGAATAGGCCCGATATCTAAGGCACCATACAGAATGGCCCCGGGGGAGATGAAAGAGCTGATGGTGCAACTGCATGAATTGCTCGACAAGAAGTATGTCCAACCAAGCGTATCGCCATGGGGAGCGCCAGTGTTATTTGTTAAGAAGAAAGATGGATCGATGCGGCTCTACATTAATTATAGAGAATTGTATAAGGTCACGATTAAAAATAAGTATCCTTTACCAAGAATCGACTACCTGTTTGATCAACTGAAGGGTGCGAGGTATTTTTCAAAGATAAATTTGAGGAGTAGTTATCATCAACTGAAGGTGAGTCCAGAAGACGTACAGAAGACGGCATTCAGAACTAGATATGGTCATTACGAGTTTCTGGTTATATCATTTGGTTTAACCAATGCACCTGCAGCTTTCATGGATTTGATGAACAGGGTATTTAAACCATTCTTAGATAAATTTGTGGTGGTGTTTATTGATGATATCATGGTGTATTCTAAGACCAAGGAAGAACATGTTGAACACTTAAGAGTGACGTTGGAGACATTGAGAAAGGAGAAGTTGTACGCAAAATTTTCAAAATGTGAGTTTTGGTTGGAGCGATGTCTGATTTCTCGGGCATGTTATTGATAAAGATGGAATTTCGGTAGATCAATCAAAATTTGAAACTGTAGTAAACTGGGATCAGCCAAAAACACCATCAGAAATAAGGAGTTTATTAGGGTTGGCAGGTTACTATAGGTGTTTTATTCAAGATTTTTCCAAAATCGCGACCCCGTTGACAAATTTAACCAGGAAGGCGGTTAAGTTTGTTTGGACGGAGAAGTGTGAGGAATGTGACAACCCGATATTTTCTATATAAATAAATCTTAAATTTTTCGTATAAATTTTTTTTTTATTTTATTTTAAGGATGAGGATTTGTATAAGATTATGTGTATATGTATTTATGTGGTAAATAAAAATATATTTATTACATGAATATTTACAAGTAAATTTATTTTAGAATTATAGATTATTATAAAGTATATTTTATAATAATTAATTTTAAGATAATAATGTTTTATTTACTTTACAAGAATAATTATAATAATTATTTTTAGAATTATAATAATAATGTTTTTATTATAAGTATTATTATCATAATGTTTTTATTTACTTTACAAGTAAATTTATTTTTAGAATAATTATAATAATTGTATTATATGAAGTTTGATCAAAGTTATTAAGTAAATTATTTTTTTACTTAATTAATAAGGTTAATTATGATAGATAAATCGATATATGGAATCCAAACCCTAATTTTGGATATTTGTCAAGGTATGAGAATAATAATATAATATTACATATATTTTGATTTTTTCGATTGCTATGAATATATACGGTATGTCCGTATTGATAATGGTTGGTCAATTACGGTGTATTTTGACAAAACCCTAGTAATAATGTTAAACCCTAATTTGAGATCCAAATTAGAGTGTGAGATTGTTTTATAAGTGTAATACAATTTATGTAGTAGTATTAAATGTATTAATTAGGTAAACCCTAATTAAAATTACGGAAACCCTAATATTTAGAAAACCCTAATTTCCAATATTAGAAACCCTAATCCTAAAACCTAAATTGGAGGTTTGATGCATCAAGAGTTGTGTTACGTTGATTAATAACACGTGTGATAGACTTTAATTGCTAATTAAAATAAACTTAATTAGTAAATTCAAACCCTAAAACCTAGAACCTAATCTAATTTCTAGAAACCCTAATTGTATTTCTAGAAACCTGTAATTATCGATATTTTAAACCCTAATTGCTTTATTAGCAAAGTTCATTATGATTAAGGGTAATAAACCCTAATGTTCATGTAATTACAAACTTAATTTAATTAACAAATTTATTTTTCAAAATTTTAGAAACTAAAAGTATTTAATTTTATTTATTTAATTTTTGTGTGCAAACCCTAAATTGGAAATCCTAGATTTTGGTTTACTTATAAAACCCAAATTGCTCAAACCCTAAACCCTAAATCAAACCCTAACCTAAGGGTTTGGTAAGTTATAATTTTGCCATAAAATGAATTATCAAAGCACCAAAATGCCCTTTTTAGCATTAAAGAAGCTAGCCATAGGTTTTGACAAATTGGTAAAGTTGTTCACCAAAACCAACAACTCCATTGACTTCCATTGACAGAAAATTGACAGCAACAAGCCTTAATTCAGCCAATTCATGCATCCATGTTGTCTATATAAGGATTGAGAGAGAGAAAAAGTGATTTTGTTAGCCAATTTTATTTAATACTCAACCAACACTCATCTTCTCTCAAACCAACGAAAATATATAGTATATCAGACCCATTATCAAGCCCCACGAAATCCAACAACAAATCAATAGCCAGAAATCAAGAATTGAGCATAAAAGGTATAAAACCCTATTCAAAAATCTGTCCAATTTTCGGTTGTTAGATGTTATGTTTGAGTGTTAGAATATGTTGTATTTAGTCTCTAGTGATGATCTGGGTTGGTATTTATCAAATCCATAACATTAAAGTGCTCGAAATTAAAGATTTCAAAATCTGGAAAATTATTTTTTTGTGTTCTGACATCAAATGTCGCTGTAGATTGTTGTGTGTTTAATATTTTGTTGTTTAAGTGTTTAATGTTGTAGCTTTGTATGAGATCTTTCATCATGTAAAAGAATTAAGCTTAGATCCGGTTTGTAATTCAAGTTATTAATGGTCAAAGGTCGTTGTTGAAACCATGACCAGGAAGAAATCTGGTAACCCGAAAGCTTTTTCAAATCGTCGACAATGTTTTGTAACGATCGGATCTATCGGATCTTCTAATGTTTTGATAATATGTTGTATTCATGTAAGTATTTGGTAAAGTGTACTATAGATTAATGTCTTAATATACCATAAACATTCAATGAAATCAACATTTAGAAGCGGTCCAAAGTAGGCCACTTACCTTTGTTTTCGGTGTTTAAAATTTCGAAAACGTGAAGAACATCGTTTCGACATGGGTTGACCAGGGAACTAGCTTGTGATTTTGTTGTTGTTTACTCGATCATTGTTTTATTATTGTTCCTTGACATGTATACTACAAGTTTAAACCTTAATATTACACCTAGAATGTTAGAAAAGCTAAGATTTAAGACTTTAAATGTAGACCTTGAGCTGTTTCATCATTTACGGGAAAACCGAGAAATGAAGAAACGACTTTGTCGAACTTTTGGAGACTTATAACTTACTGATCGTTTGTGTTATGGTAATGATATCAATTGATATTGATAGTATTACAGTTGCTCTATACACTGTGATCAAAATCTATACTAGAAACATCAAGATCAAATGTTTACGCCTGGTCAAAGTAAGTACCTTGTGTCTTGACATGAAGTTCTGGTTTGGCCCAAGAACACTCAAGAACACCTATAGCGACGAAAGTGTCATTTATAGCCCTTAATGACAGAAAAATAATTTATTTTAAATTAATTAATAATAATAGAAAAATTAGTTTTAAATTATTAAAAATACAAAATAAATTATTAAAAATTATTTTAAATTAAAAATTAGTTTTAATTATTTTAAATATATTTCATAAATATTTAATATTTTTGGAATATTAAAAAGTAATTAATTTATTTAATTATTATATTAAATAAATTATTTAAAAATGATTTTAATTCATAAAAATCATTTAAAATTATATTATGATATAAGAAAAATATTTTAAGTTATTTTAATAACTTTTAATATTATGTGATAATTTTCATTAATAAATAAATATTAATGATAAGTAAGTTATTTGTTAAATGAATTAAATAATTAAATTAAAAATGATTTTATTATTTTAAAAATCATTTTAAATAATAAGAAGGTATTTAAAAATATTTTAAGTTATAAAATATAACTTTTAATATTTAAAGGTAAATTTCATTAATTAATTATGATTAATGATAATAAAGTTATTTAATAATTATATTAAATAATTTAGTTTAAAAATGATTTTATTATTATAATAATCATTTTAAATAAAAATAAAGTGTTTAAAGATATTTTAAGTTATAAAATATAACTTTTAATATTTAAAGGATAATTTCTTTAATAATTTAATATTAATGATTATTAAATTATTATAAATGATATTAAATTTATTTAATAATTATATTAAATAAATAGTTTAAAATGGTTTTATTTATTTAAAAATCATTTAAAAGGATATTAATGATTTAAAAATATTTTAAGTTATAATTATTGACTTTTAATATTTGGATAAATAGTTCATTAATATTTAAATATTAATGGTAATTATTTAATAATAATTTTAAATGTTTTAAAAATCATTTAAGGGTAATATTAATATGTTAAAAATATCTTGAGTTATTATACATAACATAAATATTTTGGCAATGGTTTCATTAATAGTTTAATATTAATTAAATATTAATGATAATAGAATTGTTTAATATTTAAATCATTTAATAATGATTCTGATATTTCAAAAATTATGATAAATGATAATAATTATCTAATAATTATTATAAGGCCATGAAAAATAGTGTGACTAATATTTAAGTTATCTAATCAGATATTGTGATACAGAATAGAGTCTTAGACTCGATTATTACCCGAAAAAGCAGTCGGTAGAATCGACATGTTTCAGAAATTGATCTGGACTTAGATAATTGGCTAGATAAATGTTTATTTGTGATTCAATGGTTGTTAAAGATTGTGTGGCAATGTGATTAGGAATGTGCTGTCTACAATAGGCAGTGTTATGTGTTACGTTATGATATACTAATCAGTAAAATGATCTGATTAATGATAGGTGATTTCATAAAAGATAAAACTAAGTTGAGAATAGTAAGCGGTAGCATCGATGAAAGATCCTAACTTTGCATTTTCTTTATCTGATGGACAAGTGTAAGAATGTTTCAAAGTTATATTATTATACAAATTGTTAAACTTATATTATATAAGCCCATTGATTATCAACATGCTAGTATATGATAATTCGGATAAATATATTCTGTTCGTTAATTTCTATAAATGATTATACAAGTGTCCCCACTTGGACAATCATTATTTTTCATCGAATGTTGATACACCTTTGATATACATATATGTTGAATTATACAAGACCTTTGTTATGAAAACCCAAGCGATATGAACATCAAGAAAATGGGAAAATTTTATGCGCCCAAAGGCGACAGAATGACGATAACATCGTTCATGTAAATGTAGTATTGATCAATCTGAGAATTACAACAGGTGATCACCCTCCGTGCTGTAAGTCATGACGGTTTCTGAGATGAATTTCTGTTTAAACCTTTTCAAAATGAAAAACAATGTTCATGGTATGTCACGAAACCCCATATCTGATCAATACGTAGTTTCAAAAGTTGAAAGAGGGTTGTTATGTTATTATTATTGGTACAGATTACTTCACAACTACTGACTAGTTGTAGAAGATATTATAAAGAAAACATTTAAATTCTTTCAGCCTATATATATATAATACTTGCTGGGCACTCAAATGCTCATCCTTGCTTAATTTAAATGTTTTCAGCTAAGTGTGAAGGACCAGAAGGATTTGTCAAGAACAAGGGAAAAGAGAAAGTTGCTGAATGACTTTTTATGCTACTGTTTGTAATAGTTTTAGATTATGAAGACTATGATATATATATATATATATATATATATATATATATGACATGTAATGAATGTTTAAAGGTTACGTACTTGGGAGAATGACTCTGATGTATATGTAAATTTAAGTTTAAGTTTTATATTATTGTGATTATTATTAGTATTATTCCGCTCATAGAAATGGTATTGTGATGTACCGAGTTCGGGTTTCAAGTATCTGGATTCGGAGACCTCACAAGGAACGTTTTCACGAATTGAAGAAGAGGTTGACCTTAGCACCTATGTTGTCATTGCCTGATGATACATGGAATTTTGTAGTGTATAGTGACACATCGCATAATGGACTAGGCTGTGTGCTTATGCAGAACGACAGAGTTATTGCGTATGCATCACGTCAATTAAAAGATTATGAAAAAGGGTATCCGACTCATGACTTAGAGTTGGCTTCGGTGGTGTTTGCCCTAAAGATTTGGAGACATTATCTTTATGGAGAAAGGTGTGAGATATATATACTGACCACAAAAGTCTGAAGTATATCTTTATACAAAAAGATTTGAATATGAGGCAGAGAAGATGGTTGGAGCTGATTAAAGACTATGACTGGGAGATTTTCTATCATCCCAGAAAAGCAAATGTTGTTGCTGATGCTTTAAGTAGGAAGGGACGAGAGAAGTTAATGATGTTGATAGCTCAGGAGAAGTTAGTGTCTGAAATGGCTAAGATGGAATTGAAAATTAATATCCGACAGAATCCGATGAAAAGTTGTTCCAGATAGAAAATAATTCAACATTGATATATAAAGTGAAGAATGCACAACTTCAGGATGAAGAATGCGAAAAGATAAAACGAAGCGTTTTACGGCAGACAATGCAGAACTCCGTTATGCTGGGATGAGGTAGGTGAACGTCAACTATTGGGTCCAGAGTTGGTACAACAAACCATCAAAATCATCAAGATGATTCGAGCAAGATTGCTAGCTGCACAGGATAGACAGAAGAAATATGCTGATCAACACCGACAAAATCGGGAATTCGATGTTGGTAGTTATGTATTCTTGAAAGTATCTCCATGGAAGGGGAAAATACAATTTGGCAAGAAAAGGAAATTAAGCCCTATGTTTATAGGTCTTTTTGAAGTACTTCGATGTGCGGGTGAAGTGGCATACGAGGTAGCTTTACCTCTAGAATTGATGCATATCCATAATGTTTTCCACATCTCGATGTTGAGACCATATAAGCCTGACTATAAACATGTTATAGAATATGAGCCCTTACAATTTGAGAAAGACTTAACATATGAAGAAGTCCCTGTTCAAATTGTTGACAGAAACGAGCAAGTACTGAGGAATAAGGTGATACCTCTATTAAGGTGATCTGGAGGAACCACAATGCTGAGGAAGCTATGTGGGAACTTGAAAGTGTTATGATGAAGAATTATCCTCAGTTGTTTGCTTGATTTTGTATAGCGATTCTGGGGACAGAATCTTGTTAAGGAGGGAAGAATGTGACGAATGAATTTGTCGAGTTGTGATTCCGGAGACATAATCTTTTTAAGGAGGGAAGGATGTAACAATCGAGGAATTTGTAATTTAATTCAAATATTTATTGAATTAAATAAATATTTTAAATAATTTATTTATTGAGGAAAATAAATAATTAATAAATTGTAGTGAATTAATTTAGTAACTAAATTGACTAATGTTAATTAAATTGTGTATTAGTAATTTTATCTCAAGGATTTAATTTAAGGAAATAATTAAATTAAATCAATTGCTTAATATTTAAGAAAATAATTAAATTAAATGAATTGTTTAATTTAAAGGAAATAAATAAATTAAATAAAGTGATGTTTCTAATTTATTAATTAAATTAGATATATATATATATATAATTATTTATTAATTATAAGTATAATGATAATAAGGTTTTTTATTATTATTATAAGTTATTTAAATTTGCTAAACTAAAATTATTTAAATAGCGTGTGACACAAAGTAACTATATAATATAAATAATATAATAATAATTTAGTTTGAGAATTATGTGGTTAGCCAAACATGGCCTTGTGGCCTTTGGTTTTTTTCAACTGACGCTATATGTTGGTTTTCACCTGACGTTGGTGGGGAAGTGGGAGTTAGTATATTTTCCTACGCGTCTTATTTTTCTCTAAGGCTAGACAATACAGAAAATATAGAGAGGGTTTGAGATAGAAGAGAGAAAAACACTGAGTTATTGGTGATTGGCAAGAGGAATTAGGGGAATTGCTAAACTTAGTCACCATCCTTTGGTAGCATACAATCAAAGTGAAGGTATTTTCTAAACCTTAGGATTATATATATATATATATATATATAAATATATATATGAGTTTTACAACATAATTTGTAAACTCTGTGAATTCTAGTTTCTGTAAATTATTGCTATGTAACCTGTGTTTGATGATTATATATAATTATGATGTTAGAGGTTGTAATCAGACATGAAATATATGCGAAGTACAGTTTAAAAAGGAAGAAAAGTATGACAGTGTTTGTATTTCTTATATGGCTTGTGAAAAGTAATACTTTTAGTTGTCAATTCGTATGCTAAATTGCAAATTGGGTTTTGTTTATGTTAGTCTATTAAGAAACACACATAACGTAATTTGAACGAAGTAATTCGGACAAGAATCAAAGTCATAGTGTTTAATTTTGTGAAGAAACTCAAAATTGGAGTTGTAGTATAAAAATATGGAATTTTGAGAAATTAAACTAGTTTTAGTTGATGTTAAATTGTGTTAATTGGTTGGAAATGTTATCAAACATATTTATAATAGTTTGTACCAATTTTAGGTGTTAATTTCACTGTTGTATGGGTGAAATTCGTGTTTGTTGGGCTAAAGCTAAACCATCGCTCACTTTGCCATTTACGCATATATATCTGCAAGCCGACGCAATTGTCTTAGATGACAAGGCAAGAAATCAAGCTATCGCGCCATTGGGTTTCAGAAGTCGAGCACCAAATAGCAATTGCTTACGGCAAGCAGGCAAAGACGAGTCATGTTACTTGCCAGTACTCTGAGCCCAGCGATCTGGGCAGCTTATTCTGAGATCTTGTGTAGTGGACTTGTATTAGTTTAGCATGCATGTTTATGATGTTGAGGCATAATATAAACTACAGTAACAGATTGTAGGATGTTTTAATTCAAAGTGTGAAGATTTTAAGTAATTATTTAAATAAGTTATGTAATGAACCAAATGTGATATTTTCAAAAGTTAAATATAAATGATAAGGTTTATAGTGTGATTTCAGAATTGTTAAGGTGGTAACCAACGTGGTTAGGTGTTAGGTTAGGGTTATGTCCTAAATGATGGTTTAAACCCTAAAAGCTAATATTCATGCAACTAATTGTGATTGGAATTTTAATGATATATGTAGGGTAATTGAAGATTATATTACATTTGTGTAGCTTACAAACAAGGCAAGTTCTTTAACTCTACTCTTATAAGAATTTTGCAAGTTTCTAAACCTTATCTCCTTACATTTGAGCAAGTTTTTCTAACTTCATTCTTTTATTAATGAATACAAGTTCCTAAATTCTATTGAGCAATATTATTGATTCAATTCTTATATACAATTGATTAAGCTCTTGTAACCTAATTCGTTACATCGAGCAAGTTTCACTTTTTTAATTATTATACAAAGCATATATTGTTCTAATACGTCGATTCAAATGAGATTGTTCTAACTCTTTTGAACATAGTACTTTGAATGTGTATCATGTTTATTTATTTATATATTGTTAATATTCGATCTATGACTTTGATAGCCTTGTTCAGTTATACATTCTTGTATTAAATCTTTATTGATGGAAATTGAATAAGTGTTCTAAAATTCTAGAAACACTGATAAGCTAGTTCCAAACTAAACTTTCTTTAGTGTGGAAATTCTAAATTCAAACTGAGACGAACAACCCTAACATAGGGGATTTTGTATGTGTAAAGTTTAGATGTTTGTTCACAATACATGGTACAAAGGGCTGATCCCCCTGAGTACATTAAGAAAAGTCTTTACAGTCTAATGACTTTTAAGGTTAAGGTAATAATACTTTAACACCGTGGACATAGTTCGTGGTCATAAGACCATCAGATATTAAAAGTTCGAACTTGTTTCTGTTCCTATTTGTAGAACAAGTTCATTATTGTACAACATTCGTTGTTCATTCTCATATGATTATTATTTCTATTCTTTTTATCAGTGAGCAATTGTTTGCTCACTCTTGCATTTAACAATGTAGCTAAAGTCGAAAGAGGTGATGAGCCATCTACTAGCAAGGGAAAAGGCAAGATGTCTAAGTGATGATGAATCAGTTAAAGTTTATTTAAATGCTTGAAGTTAAAAAACTTGTTATATTTTATAATGTATTCCGCAAACTGATGTAATAATTTAAGGTTAGATTACATGGGATTGTTTATGAGATGATGTAACCCTTTAATGGGAGAGATTATTGTTTAAAGTTATTTAACGGTTTATCCTTTATTATGGGTAGTTAGATGTAAATATTTTGATAATGAGCAGCAAATTTGGTGGAAATGAAGTACCCGAATTTGGGGGTGTCATAGAACATCAACGACCAAGTGGCTTGTTACAGTAATTGGAGATTTCCGGAGTGGATGTGGGAGCATATTATGATGGACTTTATTGTGGGACTTCCGACTACTCAGAAGGGGTATGATGCGATTTAGGTAATACTAGATCGGTTGATTGTGATAACTCGAGATTTCGAATAATCAAAATTTTCCGAATAATTTCTTTTTAATTAATATTAATATTAATTATCAATTTTGTGACAAGTATCTGTGATACGAGTTCCGAGAAGGTCCATTTGTGTATTGACTAATAAATTTAGAGTAGAATTGTGCTTAATAAAGAATAGAAACCCTAACCCTAAGTCCGTATAGGGATTCGATAGAAAATATAATTAAAATAATTATATTGATATGTACGTGTTTGTACTGTATGGAGATATTGATCAATGATTTATCGGATAAGGTTTAAAATTAATAAACCCTAATAAGATATTAGAAACCCTTATCTCAGGATTAGAAAGCCTAACGTACGGTTAGGAACCATAATCGTAATTTTAAATTTGGGAATCATAAACCCTATTTTGGAAATCGTAATCCTAATTAGTAAGCTTAATGTGTTTATTAAACTTTAATATGATTAGAAAACCCTAATTATATATTAGTCATCTTAATTTCTATTTTACAAACCCTAATTGTAATTTAGAAATTTTAATTTTTCTAATCAAAATCCTAATTTCATATTCGGGATTAGGAAACCCTAATCCTAATTAGCAAGCCTAATGTGTTTAGTAAATGCTAATATAATTAGGAAACCCTAATTATACTTTAGAAATATTAATTTCTATTTAAAACCCTAATTTTTATTTTAGAAATTTTTAGTTTATTATTTTTAAACCCTAATAAGAAAATTCTAGAATTTGGGGTTTGTAAAATCTAAGGGTTAGAACCTTAGGGTTAAACCCTAAGGGTTTGGACATTTGACCATCTTGCCATTAAAATTATTTTCCAAATGATAAAATTGCTCTTTTTGGATTTTTAATTAAGTAGCTTGTAAAAATTGCCAACACCTTTAGTGGTTCACCAACCACTTGACTTTGTGACTTCAAAAATCTCAGAAAAGCAGCTGGAAATCTCAGATCTAGCAACTTGTCACCAAATATATAGATTTAGAAAGAGAAAGTGTGTAAACTTAGGTTTTATTCACTCTTGGTCTCACCAACTCTCTCTCACACTAGACCTACGAATTTGGCAAGTAAATCAGTCCCAATATCAGTTCCTAGATCACCTTATAACATATTGAAGATCTAAGATCAAGATTTGAAGCTGGAAGGTATAACCCTAACTTTCATTTTGATCCAAGTTGCTAAGAATTTTTTTTCTATTTAAGTGTTTAATCTTGTGTTATAGGATGTTTTTAATTGATCTATGTTGATCCATGATGGATCCATAGCATCAAATGGCTTAAAAATGAGTTTTTACAAAAACTGTTCTTGAGTCTAAAAAGTCTCTGACAAGCAAATGTCAATGGCCGTAGATCTTTATTTATTTATGTTTTGAGTTGTTTTAAGCTTTATGCGTGTAGCCTGTCATGTCTTCTATGCTCTGCAAGTGGAATCAGAGTAATTGGATGTTTAAATCGTACTTTATTAACAGTCAAAGTCGGTTGACCGACCACGACCGGGCGAATTCTGGGTAACCTAGAACGCCATGAACAGTGTCTGACAATCATTTGCAAGGCCCGTAACTGTCAGGTTATAAACGTTTTGAATTTATTGTTATATGTATGTTGTAGCCTGGTATATGGATTATAGATAACTGGATTTAGATCGTTTTAATAATCCACAGATCGAACAAACTAGACGGTCAAACAAGGCCACCCAGTCACGAAGCTGATTTCAAGAATTTCCAGAAACCGTAAGAACTCGCCCTCTGACATAGTTTGACTGTACTAAATCTGGCGATTTGGATATGTTTGAACTGTTATGTTGATATATAATTGTTCCTTGTCATGTGTATTACCTATTTCGATCATGAGAACAATGAAAACATGACCAGAACTAATAGATAATGGAGCTAGAAAAGACCTACTCAAGTCCGCTCGGGTTTCGGGTTACCCGTAAAACCCAGTCTTGCGTCTTCTGATGAATTGGAGGAGCCAGATCATCATAGTGTAATGCGATAAGACTCTGGTGATGATTTATAGTTGTATTACTACATGTGTACTACAATATGGAACCCTACGTTAGCCCAGAACATGATTATATAGATAATTATAAGCTGGTCAAACCATGACCCATGATAATAGATTTATTTAATTATTAAATTAAATAAATAAGTTAAAAATGATTTTAATGATTTAAAAATCATTTTAAATAAAAATAAAATGTTAGAAAATATTTTGAATTATAAAATATAATTTTCAATATTTTTGGAGAATTCTCATTAATAAACTAATATTAATGATATTAGATTATTTATTTATTTAATTAAATAAATGAATTAAAATGGTTTTAATTATTTAAAAATCATTTAAAAATGAGAAAAATATTTTAAAAATATTTTAAGTTATAATTAATGACTTTTAATATTTTAATAATAATTTTATTAATATTTAAATATTAATGGTGATGGTTTAAAATTGATTTTAATTATTTTAAAAATCATTCAAGTAGAATATTGATGATTTAAAAATATTTTAGGTTATTAAATATAACTTTGATATTTTGACAAGTATGTTATTAATATTTTTATATTATTAAATATTAATGATAATAAGATTATTTGACAATTAAATCATTTAAAAATGATTTAAGTGTTTAAAAATTATTATAAATTATAATAATTGTTTATAAATTATTAAAAGCTTTCGAAAAATATTATAAACGATAATTGACTTGTCTAAAATAATATTGAAGCTTAGAGACCAAATTAAAATTGAGAATCAACGTGTTAATTGTCGGATAGGGTGACCGAACAAGAGATGAGGCCCAAAGTCCAAACTGCATCAACTAGTTAGACTTGTTAAGTGTTTATATAGGTTATAAACACTAATGTGGCTATGTGGTAATGTGCTTAGGAGAAGTTTGACTGTAAAATACAGTGCTACGTGTTATAAATAATTACGCTAATTGTAAGACCGATATTATTGGTTATAGGTCTTACGAACGCAGATAAGTTTATTGTGTAGCAGTAGTCAACACGGAAGACAAGTTCCCTAACTCAACCTTGAGTTATATTCATTCAATTATTATAGTGGTTAATTATTGCTAATTATACCATGTCCAGGGATTTATTGTTGATTAAATCGCAGTTAGTGCATGTTTAATAATTCAAATTGAATTACTGATTCAGAAAATATATATTCGTAGAATTATTGTTGTTGGATATTCATATTCGTAGAAAATAGAATTGACAGTACAGATAATTCGTGTTTATAGTCAAATTATGTTGAGAAATGTCTTAGCTAATTATTCTGGCTAGACGAACATTTCTTAGAACTTGATAAATTCGAAAAGAGAATTCAATTGTTATGGCTAGATCAATGCCAATTATTTCGGCTAGATCGATAACGAAATAGAAATTGAAAGCATTAAATTTTGTTGTTAAATCAAATCTTGATTCTGAGACTGAGAAGAACAACCTTTTATATAAAGGGAACATTTTAGGTCGTATATTCGGCCATTGCGCACGTTTAAGTATTATGCATAATATAGGGTATAATAAAGCTGATCACTTGTTATACTTGCAGAGGGGTATGATTTAATCTTTATGGTTAACTGATACGCCTGCGTATGTATCAAAGTAAATCTTTGATAGATACCCGAGAAAATAAGTTCAAAGATCTGGTGAGATCACTCAACATAAATCTGGAAAATATTCCACATTGTTATTGTGTAGAATTGATTCTTGTTTATTCAATTGAATATCGTAGAAACTTTGAAAGTGTTGTACTCTTTCATTATCAGATTATTGCGTTGCCTAGAATTCGAGAAGACTTGTTATTGATTAACGATTCGTTCAGCTATTTCAAAGTTCCCCGAACTTTGGTTTAATTCTATCAAAATAGATAGTCTGTTCTTATTGATTCGTATACATTTATTATATGTTTTAACTTGCGGGGCAAACTAGTTGCTCACCCTTGTTAAATAAAACTTTTCAGCTAGGGACGAAGTTGCAGAAGGTGCAGTGAAGAACAAAGGCAAAATGCTGGAGTAGTTATAATAAACTTATTATTATGTTATGTTTGTAAACCCTTTTTGTATATCTAAGGGGTATGTTTGTAATGTTAAGGTTAGCGGACCCGGGACTAATGTATTAACAACATGTGTTAATGTGATATGTATTACTATTTCTATATGAATGGGTAGATAGTTAGTATTATATTGTGGAACATGAACACCAAACTCGGTGGTCAGGTAACCCGAAGTTGGGGGTGTCACAGGTTGGTATCAAAGCTGTAGTGACCAAGGTATCACAAGTGGTAGAAGAGCTGTAGGCTATAAACCTTAAGTGGGGTGGGGAAAACCCTAGGATTATAACCATAAACGAAATCTAGAAAACTCATTTAGAGTACTAAGTGAGCGATTGCCGAAGTGCGTCGATAGTGAGATATGTGGACACATAGTGTGAGAAGTTGGTACTGGAGAAGTATTAATCACGTAATTTAGACTGATTGTAAGATGTGTGGAGAAGATGAAATGAGTGCGGAGATGCTAGCAGTTGTTGCACCAGTGCCAGTAGCCGAGGTGCCAGAGAAAAGCAAATGAGTTGAAATGGTGGGAGAAGATGAACCTATGGTCAATCTAGGGAGCAATCATGACGATTATCCCGAGATGTATCAGAGTGGTGATGAGAAGGTGGAGTCCGAAGAAGCTAAGGTGGAAAAAAAAAGAATGACATCAAAGTTGGAGAATAAGATCAAGAATCTGCAGAAGTCTAAGAACTCCAGAGAAAAGTATTTCTCTTGGAGGAATTATGGAAGACGGAGCGAGCGTTACACGAAATGACTGAACGATGGAATGAACTAAAGGCGCAGGTGGAAAGAATGAAGACTGAAGGTGGTGTATCGTCCGAAGGAACAATCAATCAGTAAGAAGGGCAAGAATAAGAGAAAGAGGGACAACAACATCGATAACTCTGAAAAATTCAAACCTGAAGAAGAAGCAAGTCTGCAGCAAGTGTGAAAAGACTCACGTGGGAGAATGCATGATGTGAAAGAACGTGTGCTTCAATTTTATCCTGGTTGGTGATTAGAGGTGTCTCCACGGTCTCATTCACTCCATTGTTAACATTCTCAAATACATCCATAAAACAAGGGTTAATTTAACAAATTAACATATCACACAATACCCCTATATTATGACCGACCAACAAATAAGCTTAGGTAGGACACACTAGCGAAGGATTTACTCGTCTCTCCCCTCCTAGTTCTATTCCCCGATCTCCTGGGAGATCATATCTCTAAGATCTCGATATTAATCATGGCGCCCCCCAAAATAGGTATACAACACCCATTTTGAGTCGTCAAAATACATTGTACATAAACAACTACAACTTTATTAATACAACATAAAAACTGTGAATTTAAATACAAATATTGTCATCTAGACAATATTCACACTCAAATAAGTTCTCATTACAATTATTGATACATTATTTTACAAAAATGGTGAGGACTACTAAAACGACTTTCTAGAACCTTCATTCCATACCCCGACTAGTACTCGCTACATTCTCGCCTCCTGAGAAGAAAATGGAACAAAAGGAAAAGGGTGAGCTCAACTAGTCCAGTAAAGAATATTATGACTAAGATAACATAGAACAAATTATCGTTAGTCTTCAACAGGGAAAAATCTAATAGAATACAATAGACAACCGGTTTTAAATCAATCTTACAATGAAAATAATAATTCATTAGAAGAGTGAAGTAGAGAATGCAATCTACTATCTTCTATATATGAATTTAAAAGTTCATCGTTGATATTTTATCCCTGTAACATCAATCAATATATATCTAGAATTAAATATTCATCTTTGCACTACAGGCCAAATATATTCATCAGTTGGTCATGTTCATCTAAACACCTGTTCATCTTTGCACTACGGGCCAAAGATATTCATCAGAAAATCATTCATCTTTGCACTACATGACAAAGATATTCAGTAATATCATCATTTAGGATTGAGGATGATGAAAAATATTTTAAAGAAAACGAATCCAGTGAAACAAAAGAATAAATATTAAGGATTCGTACTTTAAACAATCCAAGTTCAAAAATACTTCATAAATAACTAGAGTGGAGTAAAATTCAAGAATGATCAAAACATGGATACAATCAAAGCTAGTATCCATAATAGATATTTTGGACGAAAAATGAAAAATTAATTTTTCTGTGAATAGTGTCGTATTCGTGAATAGTGTTGTATACGTGAATAGTACTGTATACGTGAATAGTAACTCCGACACTAAAAGATAGAAATTTCACAAAAAAATCATCATGCTTCCTGAATAGTACTCGTGAATAGTAACTCATGAATAGTAACTCGTGAATAGTAACTCATGAATAGTAACCCCGACATGAAAAGTTCCAAATTTGATAAAAATTCAAACTAATATTTCGACATAATGATATTGAAGAAATAATATCATTTACGAAGAAAATAACATCCCTTACCTCAAAAGGATAGTACTTCTGACTAAAATACTGGATATAGTGCTGAAAGAACTTGCACCGTATAGCAATACTCAAAGTACTAAAATACTCATAAAAATATGCTCGATATTATAGAGAGAGAAATCTTTAGTTTCTGGTGTGATTTTCAATTCTAACCTAAGCACCCTATTTATAGGAAATTGCTTAGAACACCAAAGTAGAAAATTTAATAAAATAATAATATTTTATTTTTAATTTCCTTAGCCCACCTTGACCATCTGAATTCAGCCACCAAATAATGACAAAAACCAAAAAATGTTTTTGTAATTAAAAATAATTAAAACTTTCAAAAACCAATTATTTCGGAACTACGAAACTTCAATAATTCATAATAAATAGCCCTTTTATCCAAAAAATTCAAACAACATGTCTTTTCCATAGGAAATTTCATTATCTGCAACTTTGCAGAAGAAAGTTTTCCCAAATTCCAAACAGAAATTGACCGAAATCCACAAACGTGCAATTTTACAGGCTATAATCAAATTTCAGTCAAGAAATGGGCGCACAGACATGTTTAACATGTTTTAAACAACTTTTGCAACAAAAATACTCTTTCTCCTCATATACTCATATATCCCACATTCATTGTAAAAATATCATCATTATTATATTATAATAATATAATAAAATATTATTTTATCAGAAAAGATAAAATATCGATTTTCAACAATTGTCACTTTAAAAATTTTCTCCATCTATATCCAAATAAAATGAATATATTCCTCATCATATAAATCAATAATTAATTATTCACAAAGAATATTACAGAATCACAATACCGACAACCAGACAGTTCCCAAGAAAGAGGGGGCTTTCCAATAAGAATTTCTCCTTACTGACGCGCAATTAGGTGACCAAACCTCTCCTTAGATAGAACTTTCTAGATATTGCCAATAATGTTATCTAATAATCGTATTCAGATAATATAAATTATTGCTTCGATAATGGAAAATACTGTGTAGTGACAATTATTGAAACAACAGTAATATAGAATATCAATGCAACAATTATTGAATCAATAAAATACTGAACGGTAATTACTATAACAACTATTGAATAGTGCCTTCTTACATAAGAATCAATAATTGGTGCAATCTGCAAAGCATCTTTCTGCAACAACACGACATTATATTTTAACTTTGACAACCCTAAATTAAGTGTTGTCCGAATTTAGGTTTAAAGAATTAGTTATTAATAAAACTAATTTTTATTAATACTATTATGTGCTATGTGTTTGTTAATCGTTCTATAACCTAGGATGATTATAAGTCGGGAGTATTCTGGATACGAGCTAGTTTGAGCGAATAAGAATTTTCAAGATGAAAACGAAAGTTTTCCGGGAACAAAATATTTTCTGGGAAAAAGACGAAATAGGCACTATTCATCCATTTCTGCTCGGAGATTTATTTTGAAATTTTGAGAAGTTATAGATTACGTGTAATTTTGAGACGTGATGGAATATTTAATAATATTTCAGTTATGGCAAAAATGAAGTTTTCGCCTGCGGACACAAAACCTAAGGGTTAGGAAAAGTGAGTTCCGAGAATTTTATGATCACATATAATCATTAGGGTTATTATGCGTAAGAGATACGAGGATAATACTATTTATTATATGAGTATAGTAAGAAGATTAGTACGACGTATAATACGAATATCGTACGAACTATACACAAAGAAAAAACGAGAATACGAGAATGAGATGCGTAAAATACGATCAGTCTAAATGAACTTTGAGTTCATGCACTTTGTAGAATCTAATTGGACTTGGATTATGTCAAGCCCAACACTTTGTGAAATCAAGCCCAGGATAGGCCAAATAAGAATTAGGGTTAAGGCCCAAACCAAGAAAAGAAACCGCGGATCGAACCGATGGGTAAACGGATGGGTAAGAACCATGGGGCAACCCATGGGGTGACCCATGGGCATGTGGGACGGCTACTTGGCCACCAAGTAAGGGTGGTGGCCAAGTAAACTTGGTGGCTAAGTTGTGGGAGGAGGTGGGGGCGAAATGACTAAATTGCCCTTAGCTTTGAAAATCTATAAATAGTAAGCTTATTTCATTTGTTTTTAGATTTTGAAAATCCTACACTTGAGAGAGAAAGAGAGAGAACTCGGATGAAGAGGAGAAGGAAGTGCGTGAGCGTGAATGCTCGGATCAAAAGTGATCGTGAAATAGAAAAGTTTGCAAATCGCTGGCTTTGTCTAGCGAGAGAAAAATAAGAAGAAGATGTAATCTAAAACCTAGCTTCTAATAGATTTTTCTTTAAGTTTTCTATGTTAAAACATAACTTAATTAAGATAAGAAGTAGATAAGGTTAGAGATGATTTCATATGGTTGAAATCATGAGAAAAGAAGAAATAAGAACTTAGAAATTTAGTTTATAAATTTCTTAAGGAAGTATAAGATTCGTAATGAATTTGAATGATCCGAGTGGATTATATGAATATGTAGGTTAAATAAGTAAGGAATAATGTTCTATAACATCAAATTCTAATAAAAAGTGGAATCTTAATCCAAAATATCGATTAAAATGAAGAACGGACGAAGAACACGCGAAGAACACGAAAAACGTTGTTGATTGACAAATTTAAAACCGTCGTAGGATAATTGTTGTTGATGGACAAGTTTAAAACCATCGCGTATAAGTTGGTTGCTTATTGCTTGGTTAGGAAAGGTAGAAACGTTCATGAAGAACGGATTAAAACTTAGCTATAACGAAGTTATGGCGAAAATTTAGTAAAAGACGAACGAGAATTAGAAAGTTAGTAAATGAACCCAAACATGTAGGGTTTCATAAGAATGTAAGAAAACATAGAAAACATGAGTCATGGACTCAAGAACGAACGAGTTCCGAGTTCGGATGACCGAATTACGGACGAACAAACTAAGAGCGTTAAAATCATAAAATGAATAAAGGGTGAAGATCAAGCCAATATAATGGCACGCTAACGGATTCAGAGTGAAGTTCTATTCGAGGGGTATTGAAGTAACTAAAATAAGGAAGATAATGGCATTAGAACGACCTCGTTCCAAGTTATAACGAAGGAGTTATGAGATCGGGAAGTGAGCGTCTCAAAGAATTTATTTAACACTTAGAAAAAATTTCTAGGGTTTTGTCTCGGCGCCGCAGCGCTGGATAGACTGTGAGAAGTGACGCCGCACCACGAGCATGGCCATAATATTCTGGAGAGTGGCACCGCAGCGTGAGAGATAACAATGGACTTGGCACCACAACACAACGAAAGAGAAGAGAGAGAAAGTAGGTCGTACCAAGTACGAGAGAAAAGGAAGGGGCACTACGTAGCAAGATTTGCGGTCAGGAGGCAATGCCCATAAATGAGATTTTAAATGCTCAATTACTAGGGGATGTGCAAGAAAGAAATATAAACATATAGTTCACCTAAAATAACACTTAAGGAAATGACTTGAACCATTATTAAAGGTTAAACGTAAAGATTAAACGAGATTAAATAACAAAGAATATAAATCACGAGTTACATAACCGATGTCCGGGGACCATAGTCGGGATGAACGAACGTGAGGAATTGCTATGGTTGTGATTCCTTAGACGTTGAGTGACGAGGGTAATGAATAACATTTCGATGTTATATCATGATAATGAGAGATAAGTGTGAAGCGTATAGACGCTGTGAACGCAATGTTGTTGCGATGAACGATCGGTCTTAGCATACAACGATCAGTATGGCTTCGACACTAAGAATGAGTAATGAACATGAGGTTCATGTAATGGATAACAAAAGTATTAAATAAGTTATAAATTATCAAGAAAGCCATAATGAACGGTATTAAGATTAATGAAAGCCGAATGTGAGTCATATTAGAATATAAATCATCCAAGATGATTAACGTATGAGTAAGACATCTCCGTATGTCACAAAACCGTAAACTGGTAAAGGAAGTTAGTCGTGTAAACTTATATTACAAGAACGCAAACCTTAATAAGTAAAGTTAATTAAACCAATGAGTAAGTTCAATATATGACTAATTGGTGTTTATGTTTTCTCCTTATGTGTGATATAGGAATTGGAACGAGCAGTTCAGCGTAAGCTGTAGCTGGGCGTAAGACAAGTTTCCTAACTTCATTCATATTATATTAATGTTAGTTTCTTAAACTTCTCAGATGTGGTACTTGAGAAGTTCTGTCTATGTGTGAATGTGCAATATTTGTACAATGTGGTAGAACGTATGAGGCCTTGAGCCACAATTTGAACACTTTGGTGTTTCTATGATATGCATTTTTCTGTGATTGAGCTGTTCAATACAAGTATGTTTTGTTTATACATGAACCGTTATTGTTAAGTCTGTGCTAATGATTCTAGCCAGATAGGATGTGTATGAAAAAGGTAGAGGGGTGAAAGTATTTCAAAGTGAAAATAATTGATGTTTTAAGATGATTGGAATCGAGACTATTCCTATTATTCAAGATGCTTCATAACCTTTGTTCAGTTATAGAAGTGTAAAGAAATGTTTTAAATTCTGAAGTTGTTTGTTCAACTGTTATGACTTGCTGGGCAATTGAAAGCTCACACTTGCTTAAATGAAAAACAATTTTCAGCGAACAAGGTTAGAAGAACTTAAGGATCCCGTAAAGATCAAGCTGACGGTATCTAGATAATGTACCATTCAGAAGGTGAATGAGCGAGAAGATCAAGTGAAGACCTGTAATGTAAAAAGATAGAATTTAATTATAGACTAGTTTAATGAATTGTTATGTATCCTTGGTGGCGGATAAAAGTCACTCTTGTAAGATGAAATGAATAATGTATTTATTATTATTTGTAATGAAAAAGGTTATAAGGTTTCCAGAACCTGGGATTTGAGAGTGTATGTTGTTATATTTCAGTATATAATGATGTATGTTGGATGAATGATGTACTCGTGACGTACGTAATTCGGGTGTGAAGATAGACCGGATTTCGGGGTGTTAAAAGTTGGTATCAAAGCTGATAGGTTATAAACCTTAGGTAGGAGTACCTAAGACTATAATCGTAGAGAGAAGGATAAGAAGATCACCACGTGATCATAGTGACTCGTAGTAACAGATGGGTTGCTAAATGATAAATGATTTATAGCTAGTGCTATGAATGAAAGGTACTATGAAGTAGTACGGGAAGAAGAACTTAGATTAAGTTATAAAGGATAGTATATGAATTAAAGAAAATTCGTATTAAGTAAAGAGAGATTTAGGAGTTGTAAAATTTCAATTGAGGACTCATATCGGCCCGTGAAATTGAGTTGTATGATTCCTTGTATGGTAGAAAATTGTACGTGGTTTTAGAACCACTTAGCTTCTTATGCGATATAGTGGTTAAGTTGAACAATTCTTTGTATGGGTGGAGATTTGTTCTTGGTGTAACAACCGCTTAACTTCTTATATCGGTCAGAAGCTGAGTTGACCAATTTTCTGTATGGGAAAGGAATTGTGTTTGGTTCTACAATCACTTAGCTTCTGGTAGTGATAATCATTTGGATTGGTCGCGCTATCAAGATGTATATGATGAGAAGGTGAATCTTTTCTCATGTATATACTTGCTAGGTAGAGAATGATAAGGTAGGTGCAAGTTCTTGAAACTCATACTTATGGTAAGTTCGTAACTCATAATAATATGGTATATTTTCAAACGTGTCAGCGAATGGATGCCTATGGTCTATCTGGACAGTTCTTAAACTCATATTATTGTGGAAAGTTTCTGAACTCATAATGTGTGGAAAGTTGATGGACTGTACTAAGGTATAAGTATTGAAGGTGCTAGAGAAGATTAAGTATTGTCGTAGTAAGGAAATGAAGGAAGATGTGGAAATAGGATATTCCAAGTCATCTAGCTATGCTAGATTTCGAACTTTATTGAACTCGTGCGGATATGTACATTTTGAAAAGGAAAGGATTGGTTCATCTTTTGGAACCAACATATTTTAAAAGAGCTATTCTTGGTATGTCTATGCCAATTGCTTTGGCTAGACAGAAATTGATTTGAAATATCAAAATTAATTTTATATCATCAGTGCATTTGATGCAGGGATGGTAAAAAGATGGAGTTATTAATGCAATTGAACCTGGTGTTGGATGTGATCTTAGGATCAATAACCCGCTATGGTATGATGTATAATGACAAAGTCACAAATTGACGAAGTCCTCAACGTACTGTAAAAAGTACGGTATCATGACGTCATAAACCGTTTTGATGTATTGCAAAAATTTTTTTTAAAGAAGTAGTCGACGTCAATTGAGTTGACTAGATGAAGGTTTTACGTTGATATCCAATTTATTGGTATAGTCTAAGCTACTTGATTCGGCTAGACAAATGGTATGTCATCGAGCTTTCTTTGAGAACTTGTGCCAAACCAAATTGTTTTGGTACGGAATCTAATGATTTAGTCTGAGCAGAACATGGAAGAGGTAGTTACTTTCTTTGTGATTGTAAAATGACCATTAAAGAAGGGCTTACAACGAAATGTTGTTTAACCTATTAAGAGTTCATGGTCGAATTGACCCCTCGGCAAAAGTATGAAACGTTTTAAGAGGAAATTTTATATTCCTCGTTATTCCTTCTGCTTCATGATTCTTGATAGGTTATGGGGATTAGGAATGAGCGAAAAATAAGAACTCCATTGAAGTGAAGTTGAGAAGAAAGGTAGGCTAAAATTTCGAGGGACGAAATTACATGAAGAAGAAAAATTGAATGTGATGACCCGGGTAAGGGTGTGGTTTTAAGAAATTCCGAGGATGGAATTTTTATAAGGAGGGAAGAATTTGACAACCCGGAAATTCGTGTTGTCCTGAATTTAGGTTTAAAGAATTAGTTATTAATAAAACTAATTTTTATTAATACTATTATGTGCTATGTGTTTATTAATCGTTCTATAACCTAGGATGATTATAAATCGGGGAGTATTACAGCTCTACGAGCTAGTTTGAGCGAATAAGAATTTTCAAGACGAAAAATGAAAAGTTTTAAGGAAATAAAATATTTTTGGGAAAAAAAGCGAAATAGGCACTATTCATCCATTTACGCTTTCGGAGATTTATTTTGAAATTTTGAGAAGTTATAGATTACGTTTAATTTTGAGACGTGATGGAATATTCAATAATATTTCGATTTATGGCAAAAAAGCAAAGTTTTAATTTCTGGACTCAAAACCTAAGGGTTAGGAAAAGTGAGTTAGAAAATTTATGATCACGTATAATCATTAGGGTTATTATGCGTGAAATATAAGGAGATAATACTAGTTATTATATGAGTATAGTAAGAAGATTAGTCTGACGTATAATCTGAATATCGTCTGAACTATATCTGAAAAAAATACGAGAATACGAGAATGAGATCGTAGAATCGATTAGTCTTAATGAACTTTGAGTTCATGGACTTTGTAGAATCTAATTGGACTTGGATTATGTCAAATGCCCAATGCTTTGTGAAATCAAGCCCAGATAGGCCCAATAAGAATTAGGGTTAAGGCCCAAACCAAGAAAAAAAACCATGGATCGAGCCAGATGGGTAAAGCGGATGGGTAAGAACCATGGGGCAACCCATGGGGTGACCCATGGGCATGTGGAAGCGACTACTTGGCCACCAAGTAAGGGTGGTGGCCAAGTAAACTTGGTGGCTAAGTTGTGGGAGGAGGTGGGAATAGTAAGGAGGTGGGGTGAAATGACTAAAATGCCCTTAGCTTTGAAAATCTATAAATAGTAAGCTTATTTCATTTGTTTTGAGATTTTGAAAATCCTACACTTGAGAGAGAGAGAGAGAGAGAGGGGGATGAAGAGAGAAGGAAGGCGTGAGCATGAATGATCGGATCAAAAGTGATCGTGAAATAGAAAAGTTTGCAAATCATGAAACTTTATCTAGCGGAAGAAAAAGAAGAAGAAGAGTAATCTAAAACCTAGCTTCTAATAGATTTTTCTTTAAGTTTTCTATGTTAAAACATAACTTAATGAAGATAAGAAGTAGATAAGGTTAGAGATGATTTCATATGGTTGAAATCATGAGAAAAGAAGAAATAAGAACTTAGAAATTTAGTTTATAAATTTCTTAAGGAAGTATAAGATTCGTAATGAATTTGAACAATCCGAGTGGATTATATGAATAAGTAGGTTAAATAAGTAAGGAATAATGTTCTATAACATCAAATTCCAATAAAAAGTGGAATCGTAATCCAAAATATCGATTAAAATGAAGAGCGAGCGAAAGAACACGAAGAACACGAAGAACACGAAGAACGCGTTGTTGATGGACAAATTTAAAACCATCGTAGGATAATTGTTGTTGATGGACAAGTTTAAAACCATCGCGTATAAGTTAGTTGCTTATTGCTTGGTTAGGAGCGGTAGAAACGTTCATGAAGAGCGGATTAAAACTTAGCTATATAACGAAGTTATGGCGAAAATTTCGTAAAAAGACAAGCGAGAATTAGAAAGTTAGTAAATGAACCCGAGCGTGTAGGGTTTCATAAGAAAGTAAGAAAACATAGAAAACGTGAGTCGTGGACTCAAGAACGAGCGAGTTCGAGTTCGGATGATCGAATTACAGACGAGCAAACAAAGAAGCGTTAAAAACATAAAATGAACAAAGGGTGAAGATCAAGCCAATCGAATGGCACGTTAACGATTGAGAATGAAGTTCTATTCGAGGGGTATTGAAGTCGTAAGATAAGGAAGAAATGGCTTTGGAACGACCTCGTTAGAGAGTTATAACGAAGGAGTTATGAGATCGGGAAGTGAGCGTCTCAAAGAATTTATTTAACACTTAGAAAAATTTCTAGGGTTTTGTCTCGTGTACATGTGCCGGATAAATGAAGAAGTGGCGCCATGCATGACGAGCTCGGCCATAATCTTCTGGAGAGTGGCGCCGCAGTGCGAGAGATAACAAAGGACTTGGCGCGCATGCTTCAACCGGAGAGAGAGAGAGAGAAGTAGGTCGGCGCCTTGCATGACACGAGAGAGAAAAAGAAGGAAGACATGTGCATGCATGGTTTAGTCGGTCTGAAGCAATGCCCAAAAATGAGATTTTAAATGCTCAATTACTAGGGGATGTGCAAGAAAGAAATATGAACATATAGTTCACCTAAAATAACACTTAAGCAAATGACTTAAACCTTTATTAAAGGTTGAGCGTAAAAGATTAAACGAGATTAAATAACAAAGAATATAAATCACGAGTTCACGTAACAGATGTCAAGGGGACCGTAGTCGGGATGAGCGAGCGTGAGGAATTGCTATGGTTGTGATTCCTTAGGCGTTGAGTGACGAGGGTAATGAATAACATTTTGAATGTTATATCATGATAATGAGAGATAAGTGTGAAGCGTATAGGCCTTTGTGAAATTGACGTTGTTGCGATGAGCAATCGGTCTTAGCATACAACGATCGGTATGGCTTCGACACTAAGAATGAGTAATGAACATGGGGTTCATGTAATGGATAACAAAAGTATTAATAAGATATGAAATTATCAAGAAAGCCAATAATGAATGGTAATAAGATTAATGAAAGCCGAAATGTGAGTCAGATAAGAATATAAATCATCCAAGATGATGAGCGTTTTGAGTAAGACATCTCAAGTATGTCACAAAAAGCGTAAAGCTGGTAAAGGAAGTTAGTCGCGTAAACTTATATTACAAGAACATAAACCTAAGTAGTAAAGTTAAGTAAACCAATGAGTAAGTTCAATATATGACTAATTGGTGTTTATGTTTTCTCCTTATGTGTTATATAGGAATTGAAATGAGCGATTCGGCGTATCTTGTATGGTAGGGCGTAAACAAGTTTCTAACTTCATTCATATTACATGAATGTTAGTTTCTTAAACTTCTCGGATGTTGTACTTGAGAAGTTACTTATATATGTTGTGATGTGCGATATTTGTACAATGTGGTAGAATGTATGAGGGCCTTGAGCCACAATTTGAACACTTGGTGTTTCTATGATATATGCATTGTTACGTGATTGAAATTGTTCAATACAAGTATGTTACATTATACATGAACCGTTATTGTTAAGTCTGTGCTAATGATTCTAGCCAGATAGGATGTGTATGAAAAAGGTAGAGGAATGAAAGTATTTCAAAGTGAAAATAATTGATGTTTTAAGATGATAGGAATCGAGACTATTCCTATTATTCAAGTTGCTTCATAACCTTTGTTCGGTTATAGAAGTTAAAAAAAATGTTTTAATTACGAAGTTGTTTGTTCATTTGTTATGACTTCTTTGGGCAATTGAATGCTCACACTTGCTTTAAATGAAAAAAAACAATTTTCAATGAACAAGGTTAGAAGAACTTAAGGATCCGTAAAGATCAAGTTTGATGGTATCTAGATGAATTGTTACCATTCGGAAGGTGAATGAGCGAGAAGATCAAGTGAAGACTTGTAATGTAGAAAGATGAATTGAACTATAGACTAGTTTAATGAATTGTTATGTATCCTTGGTGGCGGATAAAAAGTCACTCTTGTAAGATGAAATGAATAATGTATTTATTATTATTTGTAATGAAAAAGGTTATAAGGTTTCGAACACAGGATTTGAGAGTGTATGTTGTTATATTTGGTATATAATGATGTATGTTGGATGAATGATGTACTTTCGTGACGTCTGGAATCCGGGTGTGAAGATAGATAGGATTTTGGGGCGTTACAAGTTAGTATCGGTGATAGGTTATAAACCTTAGGTAGGAGTACCTAAGACTATAATCGTAGAGAGAAGGATAAGAAGATCACCACGTGATCATAGTGACTCGTAATAATAATGGGTGGGTTGTTAAATGATGAATGATTTATAGCTAGTGCTATGAATGAAAGGTACTATGAAGTAGTGCGGGAAGAAGAACTTAGATTGAGTTATGAAGGATAGTATATGAATTAAAGAAAATTAAGTATTAAGTAGAGAGAGATTTAGGAGTTGTAAAATTTCAATTGAGGACTCATATCGGTAATTTGAGTTGTATGATTCCTTGTATGGTGAGGGAAATTATCGTGGTTTTAGAACCACTTAGCTTCTTATGCGATATAGTTGTTAAGTTGAACAATTCTTTGTATGGGCGGAGAATTGTTCTTGGTGTAACTAACCGCTTAACTTCTTATATCGGTTCGAAAATTTGAGTTGACCAATTTTACGTATGGGCGAAATTGTGTTTGGTTCTACAATCACTTAGCTTACGGTAGTGATAATCATTTGGATTGGTCGTATTATCAAGATGTATATGATGAGAAGGTGAATCTTTTCTCATGTATATACTTGATAGGTAGAGAAACGATAAGGTAGGTCTTGAGTTCTTGAAACTCATACTTATAGGTAAGTTAAGTGACTCATAATAATATGGTATGTTTTTTGAGCGTCTCGTGAATGGGCGCTTTATGGTGCATGCGGATGTTCTTAAACTCATATTATTGTGGAAAGTTCTGAACTCATAATGTGTGGAAAGTTGATGGGTATACTAAGGTATAAGAATGTTTAGGCTGAAAATGAGTTGTTTTCGTGAAACTTAGTATTGAAGGTGCTAGAGAAGATTAAGTATTATCGCGATAAGGCAATGAAGGAAGAAGATGGAGAATAGGATATTCCAAGTCATCTAGATATGCTAGATTTGAACTTTATTGAACTCGTCTTTGATATGTACATTTTGAAAGGAAAGGATTGGTTCAACTTTTGGAACCAATATAATTTTAAAAAGAGCTATTCTTGGTATGTCTATGCTAATTGCTTGGCTAGACAAAATTGATTTAAAATATATCAAAATGAATTTTATATCATCATGCATTTGATGCGAGGATGGTAAAAGATGGAGTTATTAATACCATTGAACACGGTGTTGGATGTGATCTTAGGATCAACAACCCGCTATGGTATGATGTATAATAATGAAAGTCACAAATTGACGAAGTCCTCAACGTCTTGTAAAAAAATGCGGTATCATGACGTCATAAACCGTTTTGATGTATTGCGAAAAAAATTTAAAAAGAAGTAGTCGACGTCGATTGAGTTGACTAGAGCGAATGTTTTACGTTGATATCCAATTTATTGGTATGGTCTAAGCTACTTGATTAATTTAGACAAATGGTATGTCATCGAGCTTTCTTTGAGAACTTGTGCCAAACCAAATTGTTTTGGTGCGGAATCTAATGATTTAGTCTGAGGAGAACATGGAAGAGGTAGTTACTTTCTTTGTGATTGTAAACTGACCATTAAAGAAGGGCTTACGGCGAAATGTTGTTTAACCTAGTAAGAGTTCATGGTCGATTTGACCCCTCAGCAAAAGTATGAAATGTTTTAAGAGGAAATTTTATATTCCTCGTTATTCCTTCTACTTCATGATTCTTGATAGGTTATGGGGGTTAGGAATGAGGAAAAATAAGAACTCCGTTGAAGTGAAGTTGAGAAGAAAAAGGTAGGCTAAAATTTTGAGGACAAAATTACATGAAGAAAAGGGTGAATGTGATGACCGGGTAAGGGTGTGGTTTTAAGAAATTAGGGGATGGAATTTTTATAAGGAGGAAGAATGTGACAACCCCGAAAATTCGGATTGTCCGAAATTTAGGTTTAAAAATTAGTTATTAATAAAACTAATTTTTATTAATACTATTATGTGTATATGTGTTTATTAATCGTTCTATAACCTAGGATGATTATAAATCGGGAGTATTACAGCTACGAGCTAGTTTGAGCGAATAAAATTTTCAAGACGAAAATAAAAGTTTTAGGAACAAAATATTTTAGGGGAAAAAAGCGAAATAGGCACTATTCATCCGTTTACGCTTTCGAGATTTATTTTGAAATTCCGAGAAGTTATAGATTACGTTTAATTTTGAGGCGTGATGGAATATTTAATAATATTTGATTATGGCAAAAAAAAGAAGTTTTAAACTGCGGACTCAAAACCTAAGGGTTAGGAAAAGTGAGTTAGAAAATTTTATGATCACGTATAATCATTAGGGTTATTATGCGTGAAAATACGAGGATAATACTAGTTATTATATGAGTATAGTAAGAAGATTAGTCTGACGTATAATACGAATATCGTCTGAACTATATAAAAAAGAAAATCTGAGAATACGAGAATGAGATCGTAGAATACGATAAGTCTTAATGAACTTTGAGTTCATGGACTTTGTAGAATCTAATTGGACTTGGATTATGTCAAGCCCAACTTTTGTGAAATCAAGCCCAAGATAGGCCCAATAAAATTAGGGTTAAGGCCCAAACCAAGAAAAGAAACCGCGGATCGAGCCAGATGGGTAAGCGGATGGGTAAAAACCATGGGGCAACCCATGGGGTGACCCATGGGCATGTGGAGAAGACTACTTGGCCACCAAGTAAGGGTGGTGCCAAGTAAACTTGGTAGCTAAGTTGTGGGAGGAGGTGGGAATAGTAAGGAGGTGGGGGCGAAATGACTAAAATGCCCTTAGCTTTGAAAATCTATAAATAGTAAGCTTATTTCATTTGTTTTGAGATTTTGAAAATCCTACACTTGAGAGAGAGAGAGAGAGAGCTGGATGAAGAGGAGAGAAGGAAGAACATGAGCATGAATGATCGGATCAAAAGTGATCGTGAAATGAAATAGAAAAAGTTTGCAAATCGTGGCTTTATATAGCGGAGAGAAAAATAAGAAGAAGAGGTAATCTAAAACCTAGCTTCTTAATAATAGATTTTTCTTTAAGTTTTCTATGTTAAAACATAACTTAATGAAGATAAGAAGTAGATAAGGTTAGAGATGATTTCATATGGTTGAAATCATGAGAAAAGAAGAAATAAGAACTTAGAAATTTAGTTTATAAATTTCTTAAGGAAGTATAAGATTAAATGTAATGAATTTGAACGATCAAGTGGATTATATGAATAAGTAGGTTAAATAAGTAAGGAATAATGTTCTATAACATCAAATTCCAATAAAAAGTGGAATCGTAATCCAAAATATCGATTAAAATGAAGAAACGAGCGAAGAACACGAAGAACACGAAGAACACGAAGAAGCGTTGTTGATGGACAAATTTAAAACCATCGTAGGATAATTGTTGTTGATGGACAAGTTTAAAACCATCAGCGTATAAGTTAGTTACTTATTGCTTGGTTAGGAATGGTAGAAACGTTCATGAAGAGCGGATTAAAACTTAGCTATAACGAAGTTATGGCAAAATTTTAAATAAAAAGACAAAACGAGAATTAGAAAGTTAGTAAATGAACCCGAGAGTGTAGGGTTTCATAAGAAAGTAAGAAAACATAGAAAATGTGAGTCGTCATGGACTCAAGAATGAGCGAGTTCAGAGAGTTCGGATGATCGAATTACTGACGAACAAACGAAGAAGCGTTAAAAACATAAAATGAACAAAGGGTGAAGATCAAGCCAATCTAATGGCACGTTAATGGATTGAGAACAAGTTACATCCAAGGAAATATTGAAGTCGTAAGATAAGGAAGAGAATGGCTTTGGAATGACCTCGTTCGAGTTATATGAAGGAGTTATGAGATCGGGAAGTGAGCGTCTCAAAAATTTATTTAACACTTAGAAAAATTTCTAGGGTTTTTCTCTCGTAGCATGTTAGGGATAGAATATGAGAAGTGGCATGCATGACTGAACTCGACCATAATCTTCTGGAGAGTGGCGCCATGCATGATCGAGAGAGATAACAAAGGACTTGGTGCCGCGCCTTGACCAGGGAAGAAGAGAGAGAGAAGTAGGTCATGCATGACGAGAGAAAGGAAGGAAGAACACGCGGCGCAGCGGCCTTTGGTGTGCAGAACAATGCCCATAAATGAGATTTTAAATGCTCAATTACTAGGGATGTGCAAGAAAGAAATATGAACATATAGTTCACCTAAAATAACACTTAAGCAAATGACTTAAACCTTTATTAAAGGTTGAGCGTAAAGATTAAACGAGATTAAATAACAAAGAATATAAATCACGAGTTACGTGCTTAGATGTCCGGGGCCGTGTAGTCGGGATGAACGAGCGTGAGGATTTGCTATGGTTGTGATTCCTTAGACGTTGAGTGACGAGGTAATGAATAACATTTCGATGTTATATCATGATAATGAGAGATAAGTGTGAAAGCGTATAGACGCTTGTGAAGCATTGACGTTATTGCGATGAAACGATCGGTCTTAGCATACAACGATTGGTATGGCTTGACACTAAGAATGAGTAATGAACATGGGGTTCATGTAATGGATAATGGTATAAATAAATAATTTATGAATTATCAAGAAAGTAATAATGAATGGTAATAAGATTAATGAAAGCCAATAATGTGAGTCGAGATAAGAATATAAATCATCCAAGATGATGAGCGTTTGAGTAAAGACATCTCCAAGTATGTCACAAAAGCCGTAAAAAAAAGTAAAAAAGAAAGTTAGTCGCGTAAACTTATATTGCAAGAACGCGAAACCTTAAGAAGTAAAGTTAAGTAAACCAATAATTAAAGTTCAATATATGACTAATTGGTGTTTATGTTTTCTCCTTATGTGTTATATAGGAATTGAAATGAGCGATTCGGTATAATATGTATGTATTTGGGCGTAAAGCAAAGTTTCTAACTTCATTCATATTACATGAATACTAGTTTCTTAAACTTCTCGGATGTTGTACTTGAGAAGTTACTTTCTATGTGTGAATGTGCGATATTTGTACAATGTGGTAGAATGTATGAGGCCTTGAGCCACAATTTGAACACTTTGGTGTTTCTATGATATGCATTGTTACGTGATTGAGTATTTCAATACAAGTATGTTACATTTATACATGAACCGTTATTATTAAGTCTGTGCTAATGATTCTAGCAGGATAGGATGTGTATATAAAAAGGTAGAAGAATGAAAGTATTTCAAAGTGAAAATAATTGATGTTTTAAGATGATAGGAATCGAGACTATTCCTATTATTCAAGTTCTTCATAACCTTTGTTCGGTTATAGAAGTTCTAAAGAAATGTTTTAAATTACGAAGTTGTTTGTTCAATTTGTTATGACTTCTTTGGGCAATTGAATGCTCACACTTGCTTTAAATGAAAAACAATTTTTAAATGAACAAGGTTAGAAGAACTTAAGGATCCGTAAAGATCAAGTGACGGTCTCGGATGAATTACCATTCGAGGAAAGTGAATGTAGCGAGAAGATCAAGTGAAGACTTGTAATTTAGAAAGATGAATTTTAATTATAGACTAGTTTAATGAACTATTATGTATCCTTGGTGGCGGATAAAAGTCACTCTTGTAAGATGAAATGAATAATGTATTTATTATTATTTGTAATGAAAAAAGGTTATAAGGTTTCGAACACAGGATTTGAGAGTGTATGTTGTTATATTTTGGTATATATAATGATGTATGTTGGATGAATGGATGTACTGAATGATGTGAAGATAGACGGATTTTGGGGCGTTCTACGAAATCCGGGTATGTATTAGTCTTACAATTTTCCTCGGATGGTTTCCATACCCACGAGGAAGCTCGGCATTATTTTGTACATTATTTTCATACGGATGCCTCGCATTCGTAAAATAAAATCAACCAAGCCGCATTAACTTAATAAAATGGGAGTGTAAAAGGTCTCAATTACTATTGAGCATCGTGGTTTGAAAAACCTTTTATAAAACATCATTGATATATCTTCCTAAAAACTGAATTTTCACATAAATTCAAACCCTGTGTATATAGGTTCGAATGAGGCCTCGCACTGCTTCCAAATAATAGCACATTGACCCACACACACACATTCAGATAATAGGTTCTTGAAAAGAGGCGGTCCATAGTGGTAACACGGATGTCGAAAGTGCCTAACACCTCCCCAGCATAACCAAGTCCCCGGACCCTAATGAATCTCGGTTTCACCGACCCGTTTAGCAGTGTCACATCACTGGGTCAATGTGAAAACCTTTTCTCGGTTGTGTTGGTACAACCATTTAAAAAACCAACTGGCGACACTTAGAAGTCCATCGTCGATATTATACATGTCGGACCTTTTTCACTTGTTTTTTCAAACAAATCTCACCTAAAATGAGAACACCAAAGAACAAGTAACGGAAAGGGACATCCAAAAATCCCGACGTCGACAACCATTTTACTACAGGAGGTCAAAACTGTCCTACCCACAATTCACAATTTGGTATGAAAGACAAGTGCGCTAGAACACGAATTCCGATTAAGGCTGAATTCAATATTGAAGTATGAACTTCAACCTAGTTTTGCAATCGGGTGCGAATTTAAGCCTTAGGTGAAATTTGGCGCTAGGGCTCTCGATTTCTGACGTAACACCCAACCACGAAGAAATGTAATAACTAAATTCTGGACTAATTACTACTGTTAACATCTAAATTAAGACGTAAAACTTATATAGATTACTCATAAACATTTACTTATCATACGTATACCAATTTTAAAGCAATCAAACAATAATTTCATAAAATTTAAATCCTTGAAACCATAGTTTAAAGCCCAAAACTCCATGTTTGATATTTCTTTGACACAATGACATTGTAAATGCTAATGATAAACCAATTTGATGCTTTTAAACTATGTTCTTTGTAATTCTTAACAAACTAATTAGCATAACCATAGTTCAATTTCACATATTAGCTCAAAATTCAATACTAATTTTTTTTTGTTATCCTACAAAACACGTTCATACATGTGTTCACTGTAAAACCAATTTCTTTTCTTGTAGACTTAATTTAGCATACAATCTTATCTATATTTTAAGCATACAACCATATACATGTATTTATGCTAGTATAGCCATTAAAATTATAAATACACATAATTTCCTAACCAATTATAAAATCATGGTTTTACAGAATGTTTGTAAAGAATTTTATGTTACCCTCAAATTCAAAAACACAGAGACTTAGAGATTATAACGTAAAACATATATGTTAAGGTTATGTAACATACCTTTTGTTGATTAAGAAATCCTTGTTAACCACAACTAACTATTTGAAAGGCTCAAGAACTCTCTCTCTCTTGATTCTCTCTCAGACTCTATCAAACCTCTGTAAACTCTTTTCCTTTCTTAGTTATCTGTATTGGCCAAATAAACTAAACGTAAAGATCAAAACAAAAACCAACGCACGCTTTTTCAAACGTTTTTAAAATCGACGTTATAATAATTACCCCTATTAATTTTATCAGTTAACAAACTTAATATATATTATTTATATTTTGTTTATTCAATTTATATTATTAAAATTCAAAATTTAGAAATCCAAAAGCCATAAGGCTCTTTTTGGCAAAATTCTTTAAAAATTAAAGACTTAATATATTTAAGCCTTGTTTAGCAAACCTAAATTAAACTCCTTTAATTTATTTTAATAACCACTTATAATAAAGTTATTTGTCACACTTCTAATTAATTAAGTTTTCATACTTAATTTAATTAATTCTAATAACAATTCATTGGATAATATAATAATTTATTTAATCATTATAAACTTTCTAACTTAATTATTAAATTAGAATACTATCTCATAATTTCCTTAACTCATTAATTATTTATTAAATAATTAATTAATCAACTCAAATCAAATCAAACAAACATTTATTCACTATAAATACATCCATTAAATATTTATTTAATTCAATAAATATTTAAATATTATAATTAAAAATCTGGATTGTTACACTACTTGTTCATTTATATCCGATGAATTTTCTCAGAACTTAGATTTGCCTCAGGAAGAATTAGATTATCCTTTAAGTATAGAGATTTCAAATAGGGAAGTGATTCTTGTAAGATTCATATATAAGAATTGTAGAGTGGTTATAAAGGGTCAAGAGATGAGGGTAGACTTGATACCAATTAGACTGGGCGAGTTTGATGTTATACTGGGAATGGATTGGTTATCCAATCATGAAGCAGTAATTGATTGCCAAAGAAAGTGTGTTAACCTTATGACTCTGTCAAAGGTTGTGTTCTATGGAAGAAAATCACCTCCACAAGCAAGTTGTCTGACAGTGATGTAAGCCAAGAAGTTGTTAAGACAAAGATGTGTAGGATACTTAGCCTACGTTGTTAATACACAGAAGAAAAGTGCGAAGTTAGAAGAGATACCGATCATAAGAGATTTTGTAGACGTATTTCCAAACGATTTGCTGGGTCTTCCGCCAGATCAAAAAATCGAGTTCGTGATTGATTTAGTACCAGGAACAGGCCCGATATCTAAGGCACCATACAGAATGGCCCCGGGGGAGATGAAAGAGTTGATGGTGCAACTACATGAATTGCTCGACAAGAAGTATGTCCAACCAAGCGTATCGCCATGGGGAGCGCCAGTGTTATTTGTTAAAAAGAAAGATGGATCGATGCGGCTCTACATTAATTATAGAGAATTGTATAAGGTCACGATTAAAAATAAGTATCCGTTACCAAGAATCGACTACCTGTTTGATCAACTGAAGGGTGCGAGGTATTTTTCAAAGATAAATTTGAGGAGTAGTTATCATCAACTGAAGGTGAGGCCAGAAGACGTACAGAAGACGGCATTCAGAACTAGATATGGTCATTACGAGTTTCTAGTTATGTCATTTGGTTTAACCAATGCACCTGCAGCTTTCATGGATTTGATAAACAGGGTATTTAAACCATTCTTAGATAAATTTGTGGTGGTGTTTATTGATGATATCCTGGTGTATTCTAAGACCAAGGAAGAACATGTTGAACACTTAAGAGTGACGTTGGAGACATTGAGAAAGGAGAAGTTGTACGCAAAATTTTCAAAATGTGAGTTTTGGTTGGAACGTGTACAGTTTCTCGGGCATGTTATTGATAAAGATGGAATTTCGGTAGATCAATCAAAATTTGAAACTGTAGTAAACTGGGATCAGCCAAAAACACCATCAGAAATAAGGAGTTTGTTAGGGTTGGCAGGTTACTATAGGTGTTTTATTCAAGATTTTCCAAAATCGCGACCCCGTTGACAAATTTAACCAGGAAGGCGGTTAAGTTTGTTTGGACGGAGAAGTGTGAGGAACACTTTCACGAATTGAAGAAGAGGTTGAGCTCAGCACCTGTGTTGTCATTGCCTGATGATACATGGAATTTTGTAGTGTATAGTGACACATCGCATAATGGACTAGGCTGTGTGCTTATGCAGAACGACAGAGTTATTGTGTATGCATCACGTTAATTAAAAGATTATGAAAAAGGGTATCCGACTCATGACTTAGAGTTGGCTTCGGTGGTGTTTGCCCTGAAGATTTGGAGACATTATCTTTATGGAGAAAGGTGTGAGATATATATACTGACCACAAAAGTCTGAAGTATATCTTTATACAAAAAGATTTGAATATGAGGCAGAGAAGATGGTTGGAGCTGATTAAAGACTATGACTGGGAGATTTTCTATCATCCCAGAAAAGAAAATGTTGTTGCTGATGCTTTAAGTAGGAAGGGACGAGAGAAGTTAATGATGTTGACAGCTCAGGAGAAGTTAGTGTCTTAAATGGCTAAGATGGAATTGAAAATTAATATCCGACAGAATCCGATGAAAAGTTGTTCCAGATAGAAAATAATTCAACATTGATAGATAAAGTGAAGAATGCACAACTTCAGGATGAAAAATGCGAAAAGATAAAATGAAGCGTTTTACGGCAAACAATACAGAACTCCGTTATGCTGGGATGAGGTAGGTGAACGTCAACTATTGGGTCCAGAGTTGGTACAAAAAACCATCAAAATCATCAAGGTGATTCGAGCAAGATTGCTAGCTGCACAGGATAGACAGAAGAAATATGCTGATCAACACCGACAAAATTGGGAATTCGATGTTGGTAGTTATGTATTCTTGAAAGTATCTCCATGGAAGGGGAAAATTCAATTTGGCAAGAAAAAGAAATTAAGCCCTATGTTTATAGGTCCTTTTGAAGTACTTCGACGTGCGGGTGAAGTGGCATACGAGGTAGCTTTACCTCTAGAATTGATGCATATCCATAATGTTTTCCACATCTCGATGTTGAGACCATATAAGCCTGACTATAAACATGTTATAGAATATGAGCCCTTACAATTTGAGAAAGACTTAACATATGAAGAAGTCCCTGTTCAAATTGTTGACAGAAACGAGCAAGTATTGAGGAATAAGGTGATACCTCTATTAAGGTGATCTGGAGGAACCACAATGCTGAGGAAGCTACGTGGGAACTTGAAAGTGTTATGATGAAGAATTATCCTCAGTTGTTTGCTTGATTTAGTATAGCGATTACGGGACGTAATCTTGTTAAGGAGGAAAGAATGTGACGAATGAATTTGTCGAGTTGTGATTCCTGAGACATAATCCTTTTAAGGAGGGAAGGATGTAACGATCGAGGAATTTGTATTTTAATTCAAATATTTATTGAATTAAATAAATATTTTAAATAATTTATTTATTGAGGAAAATAAATAATTAATAAATTGTAGTGAATTAATTTAGTAACTAAATTGATTAATGTTAATTAAATTTTGTATTAGTAATTTTATCCAAGGATTAAATTTAAGGAAATAATTAAATTAAATCAATTGCTTAATATTTAAGAAAATAATTAAATTAAATGAATTATTTAATTTAAAGGAAATAAATAAATTAAATAAAGTGATGTTTCTAATTTATTAATTAAATTAGATATATATATATATATATATAATTATTTATTAATTATAAGTATAATGATAATAAGGTTTTTTTTATTATTATTATAAGTTATTTAAATTAGCTAAACTAAAATTATTTAAATAGCGTGTGACACAAAGTAACTATATAATATAAATAATATAATAATAATTTGGTTTGGGAATTATATGGTTAGCCAAACATGGCCTTGTGGCCTTTCGTTTTTTTCAACTGACGCTATATGTTGGTTTTCACCTGACGTTAGTGGGGAAGTGGGAGTTAGTATATTTTCCTACGCGTCTTATTTTTCCCTAAGGCTAGACAATACAGAAAATATAGAGAGGGTTTGAGATAGAAGAGAGAAAAACACTGAGTTATTGGTGATTGGCAAGAGGAATTAGGGGAATTGCTAAACCTAGTCACCATCCTTTGGTAGCATATAATCAAAGTGAAGGTATTTTCTAAACCTTAGGATTATATATATATATATATATATGTATATATATATATATATATATATATATATGAGTTTTACAACATAATTTGTAAACTCTGTGAATTCTAGTTTCTTTAAATTATTGTTATGTAACCTGTGTTTGATGATTATATATAATTATGATGTTAGAGGTTGTAATCAGACATGAATTATATGCGAAGTACAGTTTAAAAAGGAAGAAAAGTATGATAGTGTTTGTATTTCTTATATGGCTTGTGAAAAGTAATACTTTTAGTTGTCAATTCGTATGCTAAACTGCAAATTGGGTTTTGTTTATGTTAGTCTATTAAGAAACACACATAACGTAATTTGAACGAAGTAATTTGGACAAGAATCAAAGTCATAGTGTTTAATTTTGTGAAGAAACTCAAAATTGGAGTTTTAGTATAAAAATATGGAATTTTGAGAAATTAAACTAGTTTTAATTGATGTTAAATTGTGTTAATTGGTTGTAAATGTTATCAAACATATTTGTAATAGTTTGTACCAATTATAGGTGTTAATTTCACTGTTGTATGGGTGAAATTCGTGTTTGTTGGGCTAAAGTCGGCTATTGTTCACTGCCATTTCTCATATATGTCTGCAGCACCAAATAAGTATCGCGTCTGACAAGACAAAGAAATCATGCAATCAAGCCACATCGGGTTTTCTCAGAAGTCGAGCACCAGTAAGCACACTTGATGCCAAAGGCAAAGGCAATTGATAACAGCACAAGGCTGCAGCTCCCGAGCCCAAAAGGCAGCTTATTCTTTACGTATCTTGTGTAGTGGACTTGTATTAGTTTAGCATGCATGTTTATGATGTTGAGGCATAATATAAACTACAGTAACAGATTGTAGGATGTTTTAATTCAAAGTGTGAAGATTTTAAGTAATTATTTAAATAAGTTATGTAATGAACCAAATGTGATGTTTTCAAAAGTTAAATATAAATGATAAGGTTTATAGTGTGATTTCAGAATCGTTAAGGTGGTAACCAACGTGGTTAGGTGTTAGGTTAGGGTTATGTCCTAAATGATGGTTTAAACCCTAAAAGCTAATATTCATGCAACTAATTGTGATTGCAATTTTAATGATATATGTAGGGTAATTGAAGATTATATTACATTTGTGTAGCTTACAAACAAGGCAAGTTCTTTAACTCTACTCTTATAAGAATTTTGCAAGTTTCTAAACCTTATCTCCTTACATTTGAGCAAGTTTTTCTAACTTCATTCTTTTATTAATGAATGCAAGTTCCTAAATTCTGTTGAGCAATATTATTGATTCAATTCTTATATACGATTGATTAAGCTCTTGTAACCTAATTCGTTACATCGAGCAAGTTTCGCTTTTCTAATTATTATACAAAGCATATATTGTTCTAATACGTCGATTCAAATGAGATTGTTCTAACTCTTTTGAACATAGTACTTTGTATGTGTATCATGTTTATTTAGTTATATATTGTTAATATTCGATCTATGACTTTGATAGCCTTGTTCAGTTATACATTCTTGTATTAAATCTTTATTGATGGAAATTGAATAAGTGTTCTAAAATTCTAGAAACACTGATAAGCTAGTTTCAAACTAAACTTTCTTTAGTGTGGAAATTCTAAATTCAAACTGAGACGAACAACCCTAACATAGGGGATTTTGTATGTGTAACTTTTAGATGTTTGTTCACAATACATGGTACAAAGGGCTGATCCCCCTGAGTACATTAAGAAAAGTCTTTATAGTCTAATGACTGTTAAGGTTAAGGTAATAATACCTTAACACCGTGGACATAGTTCGTGGTCATAAGACCATCAGATATTAAAAGTTCAAACTTGTTTCTGTTCCTATTCGTAGAACAAGTTCATTATTGTACAGCATTCGTTGTTCATTCTCATATGATTATTATTGCTTTTCTTTTTATCAGTGAGAAATTGTTTGCTCACTCTTGCATTTAACAATGTAGCTAAAGTCGAAAGAGGTGATGAGCCATCAACTAGCAAGGGAAAAGGCAAGATGTCTAAGTGATGATGAATCAGTTAAAGTTTATTTAAATGCTTGAAGTTAAAAGACTTGTTATATTTTATAATGTATTCCGCAAACTGATGTAATAATTTAAGATTAGATTATATGGGATTGTTTATGAGATGATGTAACCCTTTAATGGGAGAGATTATTGTTTAAAGTTATTTAACGGTTTATCCTTTATTATGGGTAGTTAGATGTAAATATTTTGATAGTGAGCAGCAAATTTGGTGGAAATGAAGTACCCGGATTTGGGGGTGTCATAGAACATCAACGACCAAGTGGCTTGTTACAGTAATTGGAGATTCCGGAGTGGATGTGGGAGCATATTATGATGGACTTTATTGTGGGACTTTCGACTACTCAGAAGGGGAATGATGCGATATAGGTAATACTAGACCGGTTGATTGTGATAACTCGAGATTTCGAATAATCAAAATTTTCCGAATATTTTTTTTTAATTAATATTAATATTAATTATCAATTTTGTGACAAGTATCCGTGATACGAGTCCCGAGAAGGTCCATTTGTGTATTGACTAATAAATTTAGAGTAGAATTGTGCTTAATAAAGAATAGAAACCCTAACCCTAAGTTCGGATAGGGATTCGATAGAAAATATAATTAAAATAATTATATTGATATGTACGTGTTTGTACTGTATGGAGATATTGATCAATGATTGATCGGATAAGGTTTAAAATTAATAAACCCTAATAAGATATTAGAAACCCTAATCTCAGGATTAGAAACCCTATCGTACGGTTAGGAACCATAATCGTAATTTTAAATTTGGGAATCATAAACCCTAATTTGGAAATCGTAATCCTAATTAGTAAGCTTAATGTGTTTATTAAACTTTAATATGATTAGAAAACCCTAATTATATTTTAGTCATCTTAATTTTTATTTTACAAACCCTAATTGTAATTTAGAAATTTTAATTTTTCTAATCAAAATCCTAATTTCATATTCGGGATTAGGAAACCCTAATCCTAATTAGCAAGCCTAATGTGTTTAGTAAATGCTAATATAATTAGGAAACCCTAATTATACTTTAGAAATATTAATTTCTATTTAAAACCCTAATTTTTATTTTAGAAATTTTTAGTTTATTATTTTTAAACCCTAATAAGAAAATTCTAGAATTTGGGGTTTGTAAAACCTATGGGTTAGAACCTTAGGGTTAAACCCTAAGGGTTTGGACATTTGACCATCTTGCTATTAAAATTATTTTCCAAATGATAAAATTGCCCTTTTTGGATTTTTAATTAAGTAGCTTGTAAAAATTGCCAACACCTTTAGTGGTTCACCAACCACTTGACTTTGTGACTTCAAAAATCTCATAAAAGCAGCTGGAAATCTCAAATCTAGCAACTTGTCACCAAATATATAGATTTAGAAAGAGAAAGTGTGCAAACTTAGGTTTTATTCACTCTTGGTCTCACCAACTCTCTCCCACACTAGACCTACGAATTTGGCAAGTAAATCAGTCCCAATATCAGTTCCCAAATCACCTTATAACATATTGAAGATCTAAGATCAAGAATTGAAGCTGAAAGGTATAACCCTAACTTTCATTTTGATCCAAGTTGCTAAGAAATTTTTTTCTATTTAAGTGTTTAATCTTGTGTTATAGGATGTTTTTAGTTGATCTATGTTGATCTGTGATGGATCCATAGCATCAAATGGCTTAAAAATAAGTTTTTACAAAAACTGTTCTTGAGTCTAAAAAGTCTCTGACAAGCAAATGTCAATGGCCGTAGATCTTTATTTGTTTATGTTTTGAGTTGTTTTAAGCTTTATGCTTGTAGCCTGTCATGTCTTCTATGCTCTGCAAGTGGAATCAGAGTAATTGGATGTTTAAATCGTACGTTATTAACAGTCAAAGTCGGTTGACCGACCACCATTACCGGCCAATAATTAAGGTAACCTAACGCCACGCCATGAAGGTGTCGACAATCATTTGCAAGGCCCATAACTGTCAGGTTATAAGCGTTTTGAATTTATTGATATATGTATGTTGTAGCCTGGTATATGGATTATAGATAACTGGCTTTAGATCATTTTAATAATCCACAGATCGAACAAACTAGACGGTCAAACAAGGCCACCCAGTCACGAAGCTGATTTCTAGAATTTCCAGAAACCGTAAGAACTCGCCCTCTGACATAGTTTGACTGTACTAAATCTGGCGATTTGGATATGTTTGAACTGTTATGTTGATATATAATTCTTCCTTGTCATGTGTATTACCTATTTCGATCATGAGAACAATGAAAACATGACCAGAACTAATAGATAATGGAGCTAGAAAAGACCTACTCAAGCTGCCTGGGTTTCTAGGTTACCCAGAAAACCCAGGTGCGTTCTTACAGTGAATTGGAGGAGCCAGATCTTCATAGTGTAATGCGATAATACTCTGGTGATGATTTATAGTTATATTACTACATGTGTACTACAATATGGAACCCTACGTTAGCCCAGAACATGATTATATAGATAATTATAAGCTGGTCAAACCATGACCCATGTCAAGCCGGCTGTCAGTGTTCTTGAGCTCAAGAACACCAACAGCGACGCTAAGTGTCGCTAAAGGGCTATAGCAACGGTTTTATTTATTTTATTTTCTGAATATTCCGGAAAATAATTAAAAATAGAAATAAATTTCTAAAAACTACAAAAATGGTTTTGAAAATCATTTTAAATTCTGAAAAATAACTTTTAATTATTTGAGACATTTTTCATTAATATTTATAATTATTTGAATATTAATGCTATTTAATTTATTTAATTAGTGTATTATATAAATTAGAGAAAAATGATTTTAATTATATAAAAATCATTTTAAATAAAAATAAAGTATTTAAAAGTATTTTGAGTCATAAAATGGGACTTTTAATATTTTGGAGAATTTTCATTAATAAACTAATATTAATGATAATAGATGTATTTAATTATTAAATTAAATAAATAAGTTAAAATGATTTTAATGATTTAAAAATCATTTTAAATAAGAATAAAATGTTAGAAAATATTTTGATTTATAAAATATAATTTTCAATATTTTTGGAGAATTCTCATTAATAAACTAATATTAATGATATTAGATTATTTTTTAATTAATTAAATAAATGAATTAAAATAGTTTTATTGATTTAAAAATCATTTAAAAATGAGAAAAATGTTTTAAAATATTTTAAGTTATAATAAATGACTTTTAATATTTTAATAATAATTTCATTAATATTTAAATATTAATGGTGATGGTTTAAAATTTGATTTTAATTATTTTAAAAATCATTTAAGTAGAATATTGATGATTTAAAATATTTTAGGTTATTAAATATAACTTTGATATTTTGACAAGTATGTTATTAATATTTTTATATTATTAAATATTAATGATAATAAGATTATTTGACAATTAAATCATTTAAAAATGATTTAAGTGTTTGAAAAATTATTATAAATTATAATAATTGTTTATAAATTATTAAAAGCTTTCGAAAAATATTATAAACGATAATTGACTTGTCTAAAATAATATTGAAGCTTAGAGACCAAATTAAAATTGAGAATCAACGTGTTAATTGTCGGATAGGGTGACCAGAACACCGAGATGAGACCGAAGTCCAACCAGACCGAACTAGTTAGACTTGTTAAGTGTTTATATAGGTTATAAACACTAATGTGGCTATGTGGTAATGTGCCTAGGAGAAGTTTGACTGTAGAATACAGTGCTACGTGTTATGAATAATTACACTAATTGTAAGACCGATATTATTAGTTATAGGTCTTACGAACGCAGATAAGTTTATTGTGTAGCAGTAGTCAACACGGAAGGCAAGTTCCCTAACTCAACCTTGAGTTATATTCATTCAATTATTATAGTGGTTAATTATTGCTAATTATACCATATCCAGGGATTTATTGTTGATTAAATCGCAGTTAGTGCATGTTTAATAATTCAAATTGAATTACTGATTCGGAAAATATATATTCGTAGAATTATTGTTGTTGGATATTCATATTCGTAGAAAATATAATTGACAGTACAGATAATTCCTGTTTATTGTCAAATTATGTTGAGAAATGTCTTAGCTAATTATTCTAGCTAGACGAACATTTCTTAGAACTTGATAAATTCGAAAAGAGAATTCAATTGTTATGGCTAGATCAATGCCAATTATTTCGGCTAGATCGATAACGAAATAGAAATTGAAATCATTAAATTTCGTTGTTAAATCAAATCTTGATTCTGAGAATGAGAAGAACAACCTTTTATATAAAGGGAACATTTTAGGTCGTATATTCGGCCATTGCGCACGTTTAAGTATTATGCATAATATAAGGTATAATAAAGCTGATCACTTGTTATACTTGTAGAGGGGTATTATTTAATTTTTATGGTTAACTGATACGCCTGCGTATGTATCAATGTAAATCTTTGATAGATACCCGAGAAAATAAGTTCAAAGATCTGGTGAGATCACTCACTATAAATCTGGAAAATATTCCACATTGTTATTGTGTAGAATTGATTTTTGTTTATTCAATTGAATATCGTAGAAACTTTGAAAGTGTTGTACTCTTTCATTATCAGATTATTGTGTTGCCTAGAATTCGAGAAGACTTGTTATTGATTAACGATTTGTTCAGCTATTTCAAAGTTCTCCGAACTTTTGGTTTCATTCTATCAAAATAGATAGTCCATTCTTATTGATTCAGTATACATTTATTATATGTTTTAACTTGCATGGGCAAACTAGTTGCTCACCCTTGTTAAATAAAACTTTTAACTAGGGACGAAGTTGTAGAAGGTGCGATGAAGAACAAAGGCAAAATCTTTGGAGTAGTTATAATAAACTTATTATTATGTTATGTTTGTAAACCCTTTTGTATATCTAAGGGTATATGTTTGTAATGTTAAGGTTAAGCGGACTCGGGACTAATGTATTAACAACATATGTTAATGTGATATGTATTACTATTTCTATATGAATGGGTAGATAGTTAGTATTATATTGTGGATCGTGAACACCAAACTCGGTGGTCAGGTAACCCAGATTTGGGGTGTCACGCAGTTGGTATCAAAGTCAGTAGTGACCAAGGTGTCACAAGTGGTAGAAGAGTCAGAGGCTATAAACCTTAAGTGGGGTGGGGAAAACCTAGGATTATAACCATAAGCGAAATCTAGAAAACTCATTTAGAGTACTAAGTGAGGGATTGCCGAAGTGTGTCGATAGTGAGATATGTGGACACATAGTGTGAGAAGTTGGTACTGGAGAAGTATTAATCAAGTCATTTAGACTGATTGTAAGATGTGTGGAGAAGATAAAATGAGTGCGGAGATGCTAGCAGCTGTTGCACCAGTGCCAGTAGCCGAGGTGCCAGAGAAAAACGAATTAGTTAAAATGGTGGGAGAAGATGAACCTATGGTCAATCTAGGGAGCGATCATGATGATTATCCCGAGATGTATCAGAGTGGTGATGAGAAGGCGGAGTCCGAAGAAGCTAAGGTGGAAAAAAAAAGAATGACATCAAAGTTGGAGAATAAGATCAAGAATCTGCAGAAGTCCAAGAACTCCGGAGAAAAGTATTTCTCTTGGAGGAATTATGGAAGACGGAGCGAGCGTTACAAGAAATGAGTGAAGGATGGAATGAACTAAAGACGAAGGTGGAAAGAATGAAGACTGAAGGTGGTGTATCATCCGAAGGAACAATCAATCAGTAAGAAGGGCAAGAATAAGAGAAAGAGGGACAACGACATCGATAACTCTGAAAAATTCAAACCTGAAGAAGAAGAAAGTGTGAAAAGACTCACGTGGGAGAATGCATGATGTGGAAGAACGTGTGCTTCAATTTTAAGCAAGAAGGACATATTTTCCTATATTTTCCTAAGCCGAAGGCAACAAGTGTCCCAGTAAGAGGAAGACTGGTGAAGGGAGTGGACGGTAGATAACTTAAGTTTAAGCGATAGTATCTTTTGATAGAGTATGATATTAACGGTTTTAATATCAAGATTGATGTGTGAACATATGAAAATATATATATTTGTATGAAGGAAATCTTTATTTTCTATATGAATATAAGATTAAGATTAATTTTTGAGTTCTTAAAACTCATACTTAGGGTAAGTTCATGACTCATGATTATATGAAATGTTTTGAACCCCTCAGCGAATGGACGCCAAAGGTCTGACTAGGATAAGTTCATACACTCATATAATTGTGGCAAGTTCCTGAACCCCTAGGTATGGTAAGTTTGATGAACTGGGGAATAACTATGTGCAAATGGAGAATTACAACTTTTGTTTAAAGTTGTGTTGTTAATCCTGATATTATTTAAAAAGGGACAGTGCTATGTGTTAGGAACTAAATGTACTGTATGCTATTTGAATAAATATGCGATTATATGAGATTTTTTTTTCATTCTTATTCTGTTATTAATAAGAATTTGTATAGAGAATAAGAATTAATGTAAGATTTTTATCAGATAATGCCGCCCAGGAAGGGAAGTCTAAAGACAAATATGGAAGAACAATTTGTGAATCTGAAGTAGAAAGATATGACGTTGACAAAATATTTTGTCAAGTTCAACGAGTTAGCAAAATTTGCTCCACATCGAGTGGACACTGAGGAGCTTAAAGCACGATGTTTTAGGAACAGATTGAAATTGTTGGTACTCGAGAAGTTGAATGTGCTGCAAATTAGTTCATTTTCAACGTTATTAGAAAAGCCATTATCGCTGAAGGAGAAATTGAAGTTGTATTGAAGAATGGTTAAGAACAAAGAAAGGAGGCTGAAGGAAATATTATGATAGGTGGTAGTGGAGGTTGTAATCTTAATAAACATAAGAGGGATGGTGATATTAATTCAGGAAATAATCCAGTAGAGAATAAGAAGAAAGGCGTGCCGTGCGTAGTTTGCTGGAAGCGTCATCAAGGAGTTTGTTTGAAGAACAAAGGAGTCTGTTACAACTGTGGTCAAGAGGGACACATGTCACCCCAAAGGTCCCATTCCAAAGAAGACACAAGGTTATTTTATGTGTGGGATCGGCCCGATCATCCGTCCAAATTGTCCAAGAAAAATGTAGGGAGGAGAAGTGCCAACAAGGGACCCGATAGCGGAACCTTTGCGATTCGAGGACCTGCACAGCCAGGAAGACCAACAACATTCACTTTTAGCATGGCAGTTCCAAATGCAGCAGCTGCCCATGAAGAGGCGACAGGTAACGAGTTCGGTTAGAAATTTAAATACGCGAGTAATCTTGATTAGATATTATTGTGAATTGGTTTCTTTTATAAGATTCAAGTCACAGGTTAGAATATGAAACACAAATGAAAATTGTGTTACTAAAATGAATTGATGATATAACTTTAAAAGATTGTAGAGAATAAGAAAGCGGTGATTCCGAGGACGGAATCCTTTTAAGGAGGGGTGAATGTGATAACCCGAGATTTCGAATAATCAAAAATTTACGAATAATTTTTTTTAATTAATATTAATATTAATTATCAATTTTGTGACAAGTATCTATGATACGAGTCCCGAGAAGGTCAATTGTATTGACTAATAAATTTAGAGTAGAATTGTGCTTAATAAAGAATAAAAACCCTAACCCTAAGTCCGGATAGGGATTCAATAGAAAATATAATTAAAATAGTTATATTGATATGTACGTGTTTGTACTGTATATAGATATTGATCAAAGATTGATCGGATAAGGTTAAAAATTAATAAACCCTAATAAGATATTAGAAACACTAATCTCAGGATTAGAAACCCTAACATACGGTTAGGAACAATAATTGTATGCCGGGAAACCCTAATTTTAAATTCGGGAATCATAAACCCTAATTAGGAAACCGTAATCCTAATTAGTAAGCTTAATGTGTTTATTAAACTTTAAATATGATTAGAAAACCCTAATTATATTTTAGTCATCTTAATTTCTATTTTAAAAACCCTAATTGTAATTTAGAAATTTTAAATTTTCTAATCAAAATCCTAATTTCATATTCGGGATTTATAAACCCTAATTAGGAAACCCTAATCCTAATTAGCAAGCCTAATGTGTTTAGTAAATGCTAATATAATTAGGAAACACTAATTATACTTTAGAAATATTAATATCTATTTAAAACCCTAATTTTTATTTTAGAAATTTTTAGTTTATTTTTTTTAAACCCTAATTAGAAAATTCTAGAATTTGGGATTTGTAAAACCTAAGGATTAGAACCTTAAGGTTAAACCCTAAGGGTTTGAACATTTGACCATCTTGCCATTAAAATTATTTTCCAAATGACAAAATTGCCCTTTTTGGATTTTTAATTAAGTAGCTTGTAAAAATTTCCAACACCTTTAGTGGTTCACCAACCACTTGACTTTGTGACTTCAAAAATCTCAGAAAAGCAGCTGGAAATCTCAGATCTAGCAACTTGTCACCAAATATATAGATTTAGAAAGAGAAAGTGTGCAAACTTAGGTTTTATTCACTCTTGGTCTCACCAACTCTCTCTCACACTAGACCTACGAATTTGGCAAGTAAATCAGTCCCAATATCAGTTCCTAGATCACCTTATAGCATATTGAAGATCTAAGATCAAGAATTGAAGCTTGAAGGTATAACCCTAACTTTCATTTTGATCCAAGTTGCTAAGAAAAAATTTTCTATTTAAGTGTTTAATCTTGTGTTATAGGATATTTTTAGTTGATCTATGTTGATCCATGATGGATCCATAGCATCAAATGGCTTAAAAATGAGTTTTACAAAAAATCGCTCTTGAAGGTAAAAAAGACTCGACAAAGCAAATGCCGATGGTAGTAGATCTTTATGTGTTTATGTTTTGAGTTGTTTTAAGCTTTATGCGTGTAGCCTGTCATGTCTTCTATGATCTGCAAATGGAATCAGAGTCATTGGATGTTTAAATCGTACGTTATTAACGGTCAAAGTCGGTTGACCGATCAGATCCAAGCGAATTGCAGGTAACCTGTAACGCCATAAAAAAGTTGTCCGACAATCATTTGCAAGGCCCGTGAATCACAAAGTTATAAGCGTTTTGAATTTATTGTTATATGTATATTGTAGCCTGGTATATGGATTATAGATAACTGGCTTTAGATCGTTTTAATAATCCACAGATCGAATAAACTAGACGGTCAAACTAGGCCACCCAGTCATGAAGCTGATTTCTGGAATTTCCAGAAACCGTAAGAACTCGCCATCTGACATAGTTTGACTGTACTAAATCTGGCGATTTGGATATGTTTGAACTGTTATGTTGATATATAATTGTTCCTTGACATGTGTATTACCTATTTCGATCATGAGAACAACGAAAACATGACCAGAACTAATAGATAGTGGAGCTAGAAAATACCTACTCAAGCTGCCTATGTTTCTAGGTTACTCAGAAAACTCAGGTGCGTTCTGACATTGAATTGGAGGAGCCAGATCTTCATAGTGTAATGCGATAAGACTCTGGTGATGATTTATAGTTGTATTACTACATGTGTACTACAATATGGAACCCTACGTTAGCCCGCAAACATGATTATACTGAGATAATTATAAAATTTGTCAAACCATGACCCATGTCAAGCCGGCTGTTAGTGTTTTTGAGCTCAAGAACACCAACAGCGGCGCTAGGTGTCGCTAAAGGGCTATAGCGACGGTTTTATTTATTTTATTTTCTCAATATTTCGAAAAAATGATTAAAAATAGAAATAAATTTTTAAAATTACAAAAATGGTTTTAAAAATCATTTTAAATTACGAAAAATAACTTTTAATTATTTGGGACATTTTTCATTAATATTTATAATTATTTGAATACTAATGCTATTTAATTTATTTAATTAGTGTATTATATAAATTAGAGAAAAATGATTTTAATTATATAAAAATCATTGTAAATAAGAATAGTAGTATTTAAAAGTAATTTTGAGTTATAAAATGGGACTTTTAATATTTTTGGAGAATTTTTATTAATAAACTAATATTAATGATATTAGATTTATTTAATTATTAAATTAAATAAATAAGTTAAAAATGATTTTAATGATTTAAAAATCCTTTAAATAAGAATAAAATGTTTGAAAATATTTTAAATTATAAATTATAATTTTCAATATTTTTGGAGAATTCTCATTAATAAATTAATATTAATGATATTAGATTATTTATTTAATTAATTAAATAAATGAATTAAAAATGGTTTTATTGATTTAAAAATCATTTAAAAATGAGAAAAAATATTTTAAGTTATAATTAATGACTTTTAATATTTTGATAATAATTTCATTAATATTTAAATATTAATGGTGATGGTTTAAAAATGATTTTAATTATTTTGAAAATCATTTAAGTAGAATATTGATGGTTTAAAAATATTTTAGGTTATAAAAAATAACTTTGATATTTTGACAAGTATGTTATTAATATTTTTATATTATTAAATATTAATGATAATAAGATTATTTGATAATAAATCATTTAAAAATGATTTAAGTGTTTAAAAATTATAATAATTGTTTATAAATTATTAAAAGCTTTCGAAAAATATTATAAACGATAATTGACTTGTCTAAAATAATATTGAAGCTTAGAGACCAAATTAAAATTGACAAACAACGTGTTAATTGCCGGATAGGGTGACCAGAACACCGAAATGAGACCGAAGTCCAACCAGACCGAACTAGTTAGATTTGTTAAGTGTTTATATAGGTTATAAACACTAATGTGGCTATGTGGTAATGTGCCTATGAGAAGTTTGACTGTAGAATACAGTGTTAGGTGTTATGAATAATTGTGCTAATTGTAAGACCGATATTATTGGTTATAGGTCTTACGAACGCAGATAAGTTTATTGTGTAGCAGTAGTCAACACGGAAGGCAAGTTTCCTAACTCAACCTTGAGTTATATTCATTTAATTATTATAGTGGTTAATTATTGTTAATTATACCATGTCCAGGGATTTATTGTTGATTAAATCGCAGTTAGTGCATGTTTAATAATTCAAATTGAATTACTGATTCAAAAAATATATATTCGTCGAATTATTGTTGTTGGATATTCATATTCGTAGAAAATAGAATTGATGATGAGATAATTCCTGTTTATTGTCAAATTATGTTGAGAAATGTCTTAGCTAATTATTCGCTCAGACGAACATTTGTTAGAACTTGATAAATTCGAAAAGAGAATTCAATTGTTATGGCTAGATCGATGCCAATTATTTCAGCTAGATCGATAAGTAAATAGAAATTGAAATCATTAAATTTCGTTGTTAAATCAAATCTTGATTCTGAGACTGAGAAGAACAACCTTTTATATAAAGGGAACATTTTAGGTCGTATATTCGGCCACTGCGCACTATTAAGTATTATGCATAATATAGGGTATAATAAAGCTGATCACTTGTTATACTTGCAGAGGGGTTTGATTTAATCTTTATGGTTATCTGATACGCCTGCGTATGTATCAAAGTAAATCTTCGATAGATACCCAAGAAAATAAGTTCAAAGATCTGGTGAGATCACTCAGCATAAATCTGGAAAATATTCCACTTTGTTATTGCGTAGAATTGATTCTTATTTATTCAATTGAATATCGTAGAAACTTTTAAAGCGTTGTACTCTTTCATTATCAGATTATTGCATTGCCTAGAATTCGAGAAGACTTGTTATTGATTAACGATTTGTTCAGCTATTTCAAAGTTCCCCGAACTTTGGTTTCATTCTATCAAAATAGATAGTTTGTTCTTATTGATTCATATACATTTATTATATGTTTTAACTTGCGGGGCAAACTAGTTGCTCACCCTTGCTAAATAAAACTTTTCAAATTAGGGACGAAGTTGCGTATAAGGTGCAAGAAGAAGAACAAAGGCAAAATGCTGGAGTAGTTATAATAACCTTATTATTATTTTATGTTTGTAAACCCTTTTTGTATATCTAAGGGGTATGTTTGTAATGTTAAGGTTAGTGGATCCGAGACTAATGTATTAACAACATATGTTAATGTGATATGTATTACTATTTCTATATGAATGGGTAGATAGTTAGTATTATATTGTGGATCGTGAACACCAAACTCGGGGGTCAAGCAACCCGGATTTGGGGGTGTCACATTGATGAAGTCGGCTCACTTTTTGCCAATTCGAGTTAAGTATAATCTAGATCAATTAACTAAACTTTATGTTAAGGAATTTATTTCTAGACATGGAGCACCAGTTTCGATTATGTCAGATCGTGACCCACGATTCACATCGAACTTTTGGAGAAGTCTTCAAGAGCAGTTGGGGACAAAGAGAGAGGACAATTCAGATGTTAGAAGATATGTTAAGATCTTGCGTCATGGATTTCAAGGGTAGTTGGGATGATCATCTACCATTAGTAGAGTTTGTGTATAACAACAGTTATCATGCAAGCATAGGTATGCCGCCGTACGAAGCTTTGTATGGAAGGAAATGCAGAACACCATTGTATTGGGATGAAGTGGGAGAACACAGAATGCTAGGACCAGAATTGGTGCAGCAAACAGCAAAAGTGGTGAATTTGATACGTATGCGTCTCGTAGCAGCTCAAGAGAGACAGAAGAAATACGCAGACTTACATCAAGAGAATAGGGAATTTGAGGTAGGCTCGTATGTCTTTCTAAAGGTATCTCTCTGGAAAGGAAAGATACTTTTTGGAAAGAAGGAAAAACTAAGCCCAAGATTTATAGGACCTTTTGAGGTATTAAAATGAGTAAGTGAGGTAGCGTATATGGTAGCATTACCTCTAGACCTAGAGCGAATACATAACGTATTTCACGTTTCAGTGCTACATCCTTACAAACCGGATTATAGACACGTGATAGTATTTGAGCCTAATCAAATCAAGGACTTAAAATACGAAGAGATGCCGATTCAAATCATCGATAGAAAAGGGCAAGTTCGGCGAAATAAGGTTATATCGTTAGTAAAGGTAGTATGGAAAAACCACGATACGGAAGAAGCAACGTGGGAATTGGAAGAGAAGATAATGGAGGATTACCCTCATTTGTTTGTGTAGTGTAAGGCGAGATTCTGGGGATAGATTCTTTATAAGGGGGGAAGAATGTAACGACCGAGAAATTCGGATCCTTTGTAAAATACTTGAAAGAATTTAATAAGGGATAAAATAATATTATTTGTTATTATTATGTGTTACTCAGATGTATGTCGTTCTATAACCTAGAAACGTCAGAACATCGTAGTATTTAAACCACATTAAGGAATTAAAGTGTTTGAATTTCCAAGACAAAAATAAAAGTTTTCCAAGAAAGTTTTTGAAAAACACTACTCCTCGTTTACCGCTCGGGAATTATTTTGAACTTCCAAGAAATACGTAACGTTATAATATCAATTTAGATGGATTATGTAATAATAATCTAAGTATGGAAAACGTAATATTTTGCATGCGGACTTAGTTCATGAACATTAGGAAAATCAAGTATTAATAATCGTATATAATGATCGTATGATATGTATGTATTGTGCGAGGTAGTATATGCGAGTATGATACGAAGTATTATACAAGTATATGGGAATGATGGTAAATCGTATAATATGATTTAGTATACGAGTTAGAGTACAAGATTTATACATATAGTATAGGTTATATGACTTTTAGTTAAATGGAATGAACTAATAGGATTGTGTAGTAATGGAAGAGTCCAATATAAAGTGGATGTGAAATTCCAAGTGTTTGATAATTAAAAGTCCAAGCTAAAGTAATGAAATTCCAATAGGAATAAGCTAAACTAATTTATGCAAGCCCAATGACATGATCCATTGGATAATTAGGATCCATGGAGAAACCAAGGTTAATATGGGTTAAACTTGATGATCAAGTACTTTATGTGATGGTCAAGCTTTGGATATGTTATGTGATGAGCAAGGAAGTTGAGTAATGAGCAAGTTTACTTAGTGGTTAAGTAGATGAATAGTAAGGAGGTGGGATGACATAAAGACCATTATGCCCTAACTTTGTCAAGCCTATAAATAGAGGAAGTTTGCTAGACATTTGTTCATTATTCAAAACACTAACAACTTCCAAATATAAAGCAACTTATTGGTTAGAGAGAATAAGAACACATAAGTCAAGACAACCTTTGTTAGATTTTCAAAGAAGAGAAGTACAAGTTCTTCAAGGGTAAGACTCTTGTCTAATACATCTTCATCTCTATCATTGTAGGGTGATAAGAGAAGTGTAACTTAATAAGCATGTATGCTAAGAACATGTAAGAATTGATTAAGCAATGGACTTAAGCCGAATAAAGTTATGAATAAGTAACTTGAACTTAATAAGTTCATAACTTATGATGAACTTGTCATATGATTGTCATATGAATTTAGTAAGTTGGATAAGATGTGAGAACATTGAGTAAAGGACTTAAACCAATAATAAGTCATAAGAAATAAAAATTGTAGTTTTTAAGATGATTAAGTCACGAACTTATGCAAAATAAGTCAAAACCTAACTTGAAAATAAGTTGATGTAATTAGTAAGTTAAAATGACCATTTGATGGTGAGAATCCATTTAGAACCATGATCATATCATTAGTAATGAAGTTTCTCCGGAATTCACACGATTAGACGATAAGCGTCGAATCTGTAAAATTATCAGAATGGAAGTCGTATTTTGTATTTGAACTCGGAAACATTGGTTTTCGATGGAGACAAGTCATTTTTGGTGTTATAGAGTTGCGGACTAAAAAATGGTCGGGTTCTGACTTAGAACGAAGAAACGAGCGTTGAACGTTCGCGAACGTTTATCATTTCGTTAAAAATTGACTAATAGGTGAAAATTTAGCAAACGAAGTCGAATAGATAAAATTCTTGCATGAACACGTAGAGTATGTAATTTGTGAACCATAGGCTCTTGAACAAGCCAATTCGGACTTATAACGAAGAAGTTACGAGTCCGGGAATCTCATAAGTTTAAAAATCTGTCAAAAATTTCTGTGGGTCAGAGTCCGCGCCGCGACGCGACTCCAAGCCAAAAGTCAGGCGCCGCAGTACCAAAGTGGCCATAGTCCCCTGCAAACTCGTGCCACAGTGCGACAAATAACAAAGGGACTCATGGCACCAGTGATATCGAAGTCTGAATTGGGGCCCTAATGTAATGCTACAAGTATACGACACCAAGAGTAATAATCGGTATACCACAACCCAAAATCATGAACTAGATAGTGAAAAATGTTTACATGTTTAGCATGAAGAGTAATTGATGAACACTTAACTAAGGATCTTAATGAAACATTTTTAAGACATAATTAAGCCTTAAGTATGATCACTTAGGGTTAAAGAAAGTCAGTTACTTATGAACGTAAGAATGACGTAACGGAAAGTCGGAACCAATAATAACAAATCTAATACGTAATTAGATTGAGAAGAAGGGTAAGATTCTTTAGAAACCATGTATGTTTATTCATGACCTAATGTGTTATGTGATGTTATCATCTACTGTAGAGACTTAAAGACTTAAAGTGCACATGCTATAAACTATAGAAAACGCTAAAGGCAAGTACTCTAACCCTTGTTCCAGTTCATTCTAGACAAGTCTTTGTGATTCATGTATTCTTCGCATGAGTTAATGTCTGATGAAGTCAACGCCAATTCCTTCGGCTAGACTTACGATATGTTGGATTCTTTTAATCTTGCAAGTATGTGTAATGATTTACCAAACTAATATTGTTGTGGTTTTCAAAAGGAGACTGAGTATGCCAAATTGTTTTGTCGTCAAACGACATGTACATGAGGTTTCCACAACTTAAACGTATATACATTTAATGAATGTAGTGTTGATCAATATAGAGTACTATAGGCTGATCACCTAGACGTGCTCGTAAGTTATGTCGGATATACGGACTTCGTGTCGGGATGTCCTTTTCAAAGTACTTATGAAATACTCATGGTCTTGGACCGGAATTGATGTTTTATTGAATATTGTTGTTGTAAAACGTTTTGAAAGAAAAGAAGTGCTATTTTAAATTATCGATATTACTTCGTAACTATTGTTCAGTTATTGAAGATAAATGATTCCTATGACTCAAGCATGCTATTTTCCTAGAATTGTTGTACTTACTCAACTAGTTAGGCTCACTCTTGCTTGAACCATATGAATGCAGCTAAGACCGAACTGACCGACGGATCCGGCAAGGATAAAGGGAAGGCTAAGGCGAACCCATAGATTACCTATGTAATTGTATAGGTTTTGTAATGATACTATTTTATATTATGACAAAAACAGATGTAATGGTTATAAAGAACCTGGGAGAATGTTAATATTACCTTGAATATATATAAGACATATTTGTTCTTTTGAGGTATTTCAATTGAATGATTGTGTGAACTGTAGCACCGTGTGGCACCATCTGTCGGGTTGGAAGATACTCGGATTTTGGGGCATCACAGTAGCAGCTCAAGATAGATAGAAGAAGTATGCGGACTCACATCAAATGAATAGGGAGTTTGAGGTAGGCTCATATGTATTTCTAAAGGTATCTCACTAGAAATGAAAGATACACTTTGGAAAGAAGGGGAAGTTAAGTCCAAGGTTTATAGGACCTTTTGAAGTGTTAAAACGGGTAGGCGCGGTAGCTTATATGATAGCATTACCTCCAGACCTAGAACGGATACATAATGTGTTTCACGTATCTGTGTTACGTCCTTATAAGACTGATTATAAGCACGTAATAGAGTATGAGCCTATTCATATCGAGAAAGACTTAATGTATGAAGAGATGCCGATTCAAATTATTGATAGAAAAGATCAAGTTCTGCGGAACAAAGTTATACCTTCTGTAAAGGTGTTATGGAAGAACAACGATGCCGAGGAAGCAACATGAGAATTGGAAGAAAAGATAAGCAATGATTACCCTCAGTTAATTGCATAATGTGAGACGAGATTCTGGGGAAAGAATCTTTATAAATGGGGGAAAAATGTAACGACCGAGAAATTCGGATCTAATGTAAAATAATTTTATTTAATTAAATAATGAATAAAATTATATTATTTGTTATTATTATGTGTTAGTAAGATGAATGTCGTTCTTTAATCAAGAAACGTCGGAAAGTCGTAGTATTTTGACTACGTGAAGGAATTAAAGTGTTTGAATTTCTAAGACAAAAATAAAAGTTTTCCGAGAAATTTTCTGAAAAACACTATTCATCAATTTCTGCTCGGGAATTATTTTTGAACTTCCGAGAGATATGTAATGATAGAATATCGAGGTGAGATGGATTATGTAATAATAATTCAAGTACGAAAAACTTAGCTTTTCGCATGCGGACTTAATTCGAGAAAGAGAGGAAAAGTAAAGTGTTAACTAATTAAAGCGATGATTGTATAATACGTATGTATTGTACGAGATAATGATTACGAGTATGATACGAGGTATTATATGAGTATGTATGAATGATGGTATGTCGTATATGTTAAATAAGTATACGAGTTAGAATACGAGTTTAATACGTATACAATATGTTTTAAGGCTTTAAGCCATATGTAATTGGACTTGTGAGATTATGTAGGAAATAAAAAGCCTAAATGGGATTGTGTTAAGCCCAATATAAACTAATGTTAAAGCCCAAGTATTTGTTAATGTAAAGTCCAAAGTGAATTAATGCATGCCCAAAAGCATAAATTAAGCTAATTAAATTAAAGCCCAAATTAAGATCCAATTGGTGAATAGGATCCATGGGCAACCCATGTGGGGCCATGATCACATGGGTGATCTTGGTGGCCATGTAAAAGTTGTGAGGAGAAAGCATTGGATACGTGTTGTGATAAGCAAGTTAACTTAATAACTAAGTAAGTAATAGAAAGGAGATGATTTAAGGAGGTGGAATTGGTTTATTGACCAATATGCCGTAATCTAGCAATTCATATAAATAGGAAGCTTGCTAGCTCATTTGTCACTTGTTCAAAAACACCAACAACTTATAGCTTATTGAGTAGAGAGAAAAAGTAAGAAAAGTAAGAGTTAGTCTTTCATAATCCAAGAAGCAAGAAGAATAACAAGGCTTTGTTCATTAAAGGTAATAGCCTTTAAACCATTAGTCTTCCTATCATCCAACGTAGCTTGATAGAGAATTTATGAATGGTGGTGGATGTAAGACCCCAACTTTTTGAATAAAGATGAATTTTCTATAATTATCATTTTTGAATATTATGGAATAAATTTAATATAATGTTATAGTTGTGGGTAGTATTTATAAATTCTGCAAAGTATGCAAGTTGTTATATTATATTCGATTGGTCGGGGAATATTCGTTTTAGCAGGGAATATTCATACAACGGCGCAATCATTGGTGGACCCCACAACAGAATTATTATCGGATTAAGAAAACGACAAAAATATTTTTATGAAAATAGCGGCGAAAGTTTTATTGTTGGTACTGTTGAACTACTCGGTAGTAAAAGTACTGTAATACGCGTAATTGCATAGTAGCACACTATATTGATTATTGATGCTTACATGAGAAGTCTTTTAGTTTTGTTCAATTATTGTTATAGTAATTGTTGCATAATATCTCACGTTATTTGATTCAATTATTGTCGATATTTTATATATTGTTAAAATCAATAATTCAGACGATAAAGTTATTAATATTATTATTTGCAATATTAACGATGTCTAGAAGTTCTGTCAAGGAGAGGTTTGGTCACCTAATTGCGCGCCAATAGGGAAAAATTCTTATTGGAAAGCCCTCTCTTTCTTGGGAACGACCTGGTCGATTAATATTGTGAATTATAATAATGATGATAAATGTTGTTAAAAATATTGAAAGGATTTTTTTATAAGGTAGTTGTTGTAAATTTGGCGTATTATTTAGACCCCCATTTACCTATTTTTCAACATTATTGGTAGAAAGTTATTTAAATATAATGGGAACCCTGTGATTATGACATGTTGGGGGGGGGGGGAGGGGAACATGTGGGGCCCACGGTATTGAAAATTGAATGGTTGGAAGTTTTTTTTTAAAGTTGTCAATATTGGTGTTTGGTTTATACGGAGGTATTTCAATTATTATCATTATATATATATATATATATATTATATAATATATATAATATATTTTATTTAAAAGATTTTGCTATAAATATGAACCGTCCAATTAAAAGTAAATCAATCTGGACCGTTCATGAATTAGTTACTATGCAGTCCATTCTTCTATAAATAGAAGCTCATTCCTTCATTATTTTCTTACGAATTCACTAAAACTCTAGAGAGAGAAATTATAGAGAAAATATTCTCGCTACTTCCCTACTCTTATATTCAGCTTTTTACTACGGTAAGAGATATTATTTCTTTTGTATTCATGAAGAGAACTTCTGTTATTCCATTCTTTATTGTTCTGCTGGAATAACCAGTATAAGCGGACTACCCTATAGTTAGTGACATTCTTCTATTATTATGTTTTTATATTATCTCCGTTGGAATATCCTCGCTCGTGCATGCTTTTTTGACGGACCGGTTAAAATTATTATTATTATTAATATTGGAATATCACATTCCATTATTTATTATTCGTTTAATTATCTCGCCTGGGCATTTACCAGACCGGTTCTTTATTATTATTCTATTGGAACATCCTCATGCGTGCAAATTTTGCCTTTAACCGTTCCATCCTTTATTATTCTGTTGAATAACTCGCTCTACATGCGATATATCATACATGGTGATTTCTTTTGTTATTCCATTCGTTTATTATACTCGGTTGGTTAATGTTTTGATTTCTATACTCCATGAAATTAGTGGAATATCCTTGATATTTACGCTTCATCCAAAGATCTTTTCATGGAAATATTCTTCCGAGCATTCTTGAATTTTACTCTCAAAAAGCAAAGATCATGTTGACAATTTGGACGTTATTAGTTCCTGAATAAATTAATTCTTGAACTTGTTTTATTTAATTCTTATATCATTGTTATCATCCTCATGTTTAGATTTTTTGAAAGTCATCTGTGGCATGTAGTGCATGGATGGACTTGGTATGATTATGACCAAGGATTATTCGGTGTAATCATGACCGTAATGTTACAAATGATGTGGTAAAAGTCCTCATTGGCCCGTAGTGCATTGATTGACAGTTGTTGGCATGATCATGACCATTAATGAATACACAAATATTCTTGGCCCGTAGTGCATAGATAATTGTGGTCGTGATACTAAAGAATATCCTCGGTCAGTAGTGCGTAAGGTGATTCTGATGATGGATTATTTATTGTCGAGTCTCAAAGATAATAAAAGTGATGAAAAACCTTTTAAATCATAAAAGATAGTAGATTTTATTCTCTACTTGACTCTTTTAATGGATTGCTTGTTCCGCTGGAGTTAAACTTGATGTTGTTATATTTTATCAGTTTAACACTGTTGAAGGCTAACGATAATTTATTCTGCATTATCTTAGTCATAATATTTCTTACTAGTCTAGTTGAGCTCACCCTTTCTTTCACTGTTCTATTCAGGAAATGAGAACATAGCAGGGACTAGTCGGGGAACGTAGTGACGGTCTAGAGGATAGCATTAGTAGTCCTCACTATTCTGTGAAATAGTGTGTTAATAATTGTATGAGAACTCCTTTTGAGTTTGTATAATCTCTAGTAGACAATAATTGTATTCCAACTCACAGTTATGTTTTGTCATATTGTACACGACAGTTGTATTAGTAAGTTGTATTTGAATTTTGTACCATGTATCTGACGACCCAAGATGGGTGATGTATACCTAATTTTGGGGCGCTATAGTTGGTATCAAAGCTTAGGATATGATCCTCGCCTATGATGTGAGAATAAAACTAGGAGGGAGAGACGGGATTCCTTTGCTAGTATGACCTACCTAAGTTTATTTGGTATTTAATTGGTCTCATCGTAATATAGGGATAATGTTACATGTCAATTAACATTTTGTTTAGTGGCGATTCTGAAAATGACATCCGAGAATGTTGAGAATAGCAATGGAGCACAAAGTGCATCGCCGATTCACCACATATCAATAATCGTGATAATGTGCATCGTGAAGGCGATAATCGTCATCATGCAAACAACAACACCGACCAAATGATGAATGATGGATTGTTCGAGAGGCTTTATGCAATTCATGCAACAACAAAGCGAGAACAGCCCTCGTCCCCAAAACGTAGGTGGAAATAGTGGAAACTCTCTGACGGCCACCGCTAAACAGTTCAAGGAGCTGGGACCACCGGAGTTTATTGGAGAGCCAAAACCACTTATGGCGAAAGCATGCATGGATAAATAGCAAATCACCAAGATTTTTGATGTCTTAGGATGCTCCGAGGAGCAAAAGGTTCTCTTCACGCCTTTATGTTGCGAGGAGAGGCGACATCGTGGGAATCGGTAAAGCGTACTCAACCTGCCGCACTGAAGATATCTTGGGAGAAGTTCTAAGAGCTGTTCAACGACAAATACTTTCTCGAAAGTATTCGTCACATGAAAGAGGTCAGTTTATCAAGCTGGAGCAAAATAATATGACCGTGTCGCAGTATGAGGCTAAATTTGTTGAGTTGTCCTGGTTTGCGTCCCACTTGGTGGATAATGAAGAGCGAATGACGCGAATGTTTTTGTGAGGTTTGAAACCTGAGATACGTCAACATCTTATTTCCCATAAACTGTGTTTGTATTTAGATATTGTAAATAGGGCTCAGTTAGTAGAGCGCGATAATGAGTTAACGCAATCAAAAGAGAGAAGCCGACAAAATGATTATACCAGCGAGATCAGTCATCGAAGCAGTGACAACAAGCGAGGAGGGAATCAACAGGCCAGAAATAGTAACCACTTCGGTGGTAATCAGGGCCAAAACAACAAGAATGGACATTTCAAGAAGAGGAGATTCAATAATGATGGAAATACGTCAGCACCAGCACCCGTTGTTAAGGAAGGAGAACGACCGCCTATCATATGCTTAAAATGCGGAGGGGAGGGACACATCAGTCCAAACTGCGCGATGCCGTCCAAAGCATGTTATAATTGTGGAAGAGAAGGTCACTTAGCCTAATTTTTTTGTTCACCGAAGTCAAGTTCAGCTAGGATGGAGGCACCAAAGGCCGTCCCAGAAAAGTCAAAGCCGGTAGTAAAAGGGAGATCGTTTGTTGTGACCTCCCAGAAAGCAAGGAACCCGAATGAGGTCATCACGGGTAAGCTTATCATAAACTCTAGCGAAGTCTATACTTTATTTGATACCGGTTCTACCCATTCTTTTATTTCTCCTACTTGCGCTCAACGGTTAAATTTAACTCCGGAGAAATTAGATTTTGACTTATCTGTGGAAACTCCATTGGGGGAAACCTTCATTACATCCACTGTTTATAAGTCTTGTTTGGTTTAAATCGGTACCCTCATATTACGTGTCGATCTTATTTCATTGAAAATACTTGCATTTGACGTGATTCTAGGGATTGATTGGTTAACTATTTATCATGCAGAAATTGATTATTTTCGTAAGGTTGTTAGCTTTCATATTCCTAATCAACCTATTATGCGAATTCAAGCGACCAAACCATTAAAATCAATCACGATCATCTCAAGCCATAAAGCTATTCGTTTATTGAAAAATAGATGTCAAGCTTTCTTAGCTCATGTCACAGATCTAAACAAAAATACGTCAACTTTGAATGATATTTCTGTTGTTAATAAATTTCCTTACGTATTCCCCGAAGAACTTCCTGGCCTACCCCCAGAGCGTGAAATTGAATTTTGTATCGACCTTGAACCCGGTACAAAACCCATTTCCAAAGCCCCATATCGAATGGCTCCTATTGAACTTCAGGAGTTAAAGACCCAACGGAAATAATTATTAGACATTGGCTTTATTCGTCCTAGTACTTCTCCTTGGGGTGTTCCTATTCTATTCATGAAGAAGAAAGATGGGAGTATGCGACTTTGTATTGATTATCGGGAGTTGAATCATGTCATCATCAAAAATAGGTACCCATTGCCACGTATTGATGACCTGTTTGACCAGTTGCAAGGAGCTAAATTCTTTTCAAAGATTGATCTTTGTTCCAGATATCACCAATTGAAGATTAGAACAGATGACATTCCAAAGACAAACTTTAACTCTAAGACGGCATTATGAATTCCTAGTCATGTCCTTTGGATTGACTAATGCTCCTCTTTGCCTTCATTGATATGATGAACCGAGTATTTAAGGAATATTTGGATCACTTTGTGGTCGCTTTTTATTGATGACATCCTTATTTATTCCAAAAGCCGTGAAGATCATGAGCAACACTTGAGGTCGACACTCCAAAAGCTTCGTGAATATAAGCTTTATGCCAAGTTGAAGAAATGCGAGTTCGCTTGAGGAAGTAGCATTCCTTGGGCACGTGGTATCAAGTCATGGAATATCTGTGACCCAAAGAAAGATTGAAGCTATTCAAAGCTTGGAGCAACCTAAATCAGTGACCGAAGTACGTAGTTTTCTTGGTTTAGCTGGGTTATTATCGAGATTCGTGGAAGGATTTTCTCGAATCGCTACTCCATTGACTCAAATTGACTCTTGAAAGATAAAAAGTTCGGTTGGAGCGAAGAATGTGAGAAGAGTTTTCAAGAACTCAAGAGGAGACTCATTTCGGCACCTGTTCTGATAATACCATCTGGCTCGGAGGGATTTGTTATCTACAATGATGCTTCGGGCAAAGGGTTGGGATGTGTTCTCATGAAACATGGAAAAGTCATAGCCTATGCCTCAAGACAACTCAAAGAATATGAGAGGAATTATCCTACTCATGATCTAGAGTTAGCAAATACCGTTGTCTTCGCACTAAAGATTTGGAGGCATTACTTGTATGGGGAAGAAAGTGGAGATCTTTACGGATCATAAAAGCCTCAAATATTTCTTCACTCAAAAGGAACTCAACATGTGACAGCGACGTTGGCTTGAACTGTTGAAAGATTATGATCATACCATCCAATACCATCCTGGAAAAGCAAATGTGGTAGGTGATGCATTGAGTAGAAGATCATATGCGGGTACGAGTGCGATATTGTCAACACAAAGGCCCATTTTGTATGACTTGCAAAGGATGGAGATAGAGGTAAAGACTCCAGGGACCCATGTGATGATGGTGAATATACGAGTAGAACTGACTTTAATTGATAAAGTTAAAGCTTCTCAAACTACAGACCTGGAGCTGATGCATATGAGAAAGAAAGTGAAAGAATGTGCTATGCCAGAAGCAAGAATCGATGAAGAAGGAATACTTCGAGTCAACTCTAGACTTTGTGTTCCTAACGACCCTGATTTAAAGTATAAAAATCATGATGGAGGCGCACAACAGATCATTTGCAATCCATCCTGGGAGTACTAAAATGTATCGTGATCTTCGTCATACATTTTGGTGGAGCAATATGAAGAGAGAGATAGCGCTATTTATCTCAAGGTGTCTAACTTGTCAACGAGTCAAGGCGGAGCATCAAGTACCAAAAGGTCCATTGCAAACACTTGAAATTCTAGACTGGAAGTGGGAGCACATTACCATGGATTTTGTTATTGGTCTTCCCAAGGTTTCTCAAGGCATTGATGCAATTTTGGTCATTGTTGATAGATTGACCAAGTCTGCTCACTTCTTACCAATACGAGAAACTTATACACTTGAACGTCTTGCTCGTATGTACATAAACGAGATTGTAAGACTACATTGTATGCCAGTATCTATAGTTTCTGATCGAGACCCAAGATTCACTTCACGATTTTTGGGTTAGTTTGCAAAAAGCTATAGGCACAGATTTACGATTTAATTTGGCATATCATCCTCGAATTTTATTGACAATCGAGAGGACTATTCAAACTCGGAAGATTTATTAAGACTCGTGTCCTTGATTTCAAGGAAAGTTGGGACAAGTTCTTACCATCAGGAGTTTTCATACAACAACAGTTATCAAGCAAGTATTGGCATGGCTCCATTCGAGGCGTTGTATGGAAGAAAGTGTCGTTCTCAAGTATGCTGGAATGAGGTGGGTGAAGCAACGTTATTGGGACCAGAGTTGGTACGTATAACTACGAAAAAGATTCAAATGATCCGACAACGTATAAAAACCTCACAAGATCGACAAAAGAGTTATGCTGATCTTCATCGGAAGGACGTGGAATTCGATATAAGAGATCATGTGTTGTTACGTGTTGCTCCATGGAAAGGAGTTATGAGATTTGGAAAGAGAGAAAGCTCAATCCTCGATTCATTGGTCCATTTTTAATCCTCGATCGGATAGGAACTGTGGCCTATAGACTCGCTTTACCGCCAAGTATGTCTCGTGTTCATAACGTTTTTCACATATCCATGTTACGTAAATATGTGGAAGACCCGAACCACATTATTAAGTTGGAACCAGAAAAAATAGTGGAAGATTTAACATATAAAGAGGTTCCTGTTCAAATCTTGGATAAGAAGGAACATATTCTACGCTCCAAGGTTATACCTCAAGTCAAAGTTTTGTGGAGAAACCACGATGTTGAGGAAATGACCGGGAGTTAGAATCAAATGAAGTCAAGGTATCCTTACCTCTTCGATATACAGTGTATCGCACTCCTAATTTCGAGGGCAAAATTTCTTAAGAAGGGGAGGTTGTAAGACCCCAACTTTTGAATAAAGATGAATTTTCTATAATTATCATTTTTGAATATTATGGAATAAATTTAATATAATGTTATAGTTGTGGGTAGTATTTATAAATTTTGCAAAGTATGTAAGTTGTTATATTATATTCGATTGGTCGGGGAATATTCATTTTAGCGAGGAATATTCGTATAACCACAAGAATCATTGGTGGACCCCACAATGTAATTATTGTTGGATTAAGAAAACGACAAAAATATTTTTATGAAAATAATGCGGTAGAAGTTTTACCGTTGGTACTTGTTGAATTACTCTTAGAGTAAAAGTACAAAGAATACGCGTAATTGCATAAGAGCACACACGGTATTGATTATCGATGCTTACGTGAGAAGTCTTTCGCTTTTGTTCAATTATTGCTATAGTAATTATTGCATAATATCTCACGTTATTTGATTCAATTATTGTCGATATTTTATATATTGTTAAAATCAATAATTGAGACGACAAAGTTATTAATATTATTATTTGCAATATTAACGATGCCTGAAGTTCGCAGGAAAGGTTTGGTCACCTAATCGCATCGCCAATAAGGAGAAATCCTTATTGAAAGCCCCCTTTTCTAGGGAACGAATCCGGGTCGATTAATATTGTGAATTATAATAATGATGATAAATGTTGTTAAAAATATTGAAAGGATTTTTTTTATAAGGTAGTTGTTGTAAATTTGGCGTATTATTTAGACCCCCATTTACCTATTTTTCAACATTATTGGTAGAAAGTTATTTAAATATAATGGGACCCCCGTGATTATGACATGTTGGGGGAGGGAAACATGTAAATACTAGATTGAAAATTGAATGGTTGGAAGTTTTTTTCAAAGTTGTCAATATTGGTGTTTGGTTTATACGGAGGATTTCAATTATTATCATTCTCTATATATATATTATATAATATATATATATATATATATATATATATATATATATATATTTTATTTAAAAGATTTTTGCTTTAAATATGAACCATCCGATTAAAAGTAAATCAATCTGACCGCTCATGAATTAGTTACTATATATGTCCATTCTTCTATAAATAGAAGCTCATTCCTTCATTATTTTCTTACTTAATTCACTAAAACTCTAGAGAGAGAAATTATAGAGAAAATTATAGAGAAAAAATATTCTGCTACTTCCTACTCTTATATTCAGCTTTTTTTACTTATAAGGGATATTATTTCTTTTGTATTCATGAAGAGAACTTATGTTATTCCATTCTTTATTATTCTATTGAATAACCAAAGATATCGCGGACTACCCTATAGTTGGTGACATTCTTCTATTATTCCGCTTTTTATTATTATTCTATCGAATATCATGCATGCGCGCTTACGCTTTACCGATTCGGTTCCATTATTATTATTCTATTTGAATATCCTCATCAGGCGCTTACGCCGGACCGGTTCCATTCTCTATTATTCTTACGTTGGAACATCCTCGCTTGCGGTAATTTCGCTTTACACGACCGGTTCCATCCTTTATTATTCTGTTGGAATAACATGTCTCATGCGGGTCATCGCATGCATGGTGATTTCTTTTGTTATTCCATTCGTTTATTATACTCAGTTGTTTAAAGTTTTGATTTCTATACTCCATGAAATTAGTGGAATATCCTTGATATTTGCGCTTCATCCAGTATCTTTTCATGGACGTTATTAGTTCCTGAATAAATTAATTCTTGAACTTGTTTTATTGAATTCTTATATCATTGTTATCATCCTCATGTTTATATTATATTGAAAGTCATTTGTATGATGGACTTGGTATGATTATGACCAAGGATTATTCTATGTAATCATGACCGTAATGTTATAAATGATGTGGTAAAGTCTTCATTGGCCCGTAGTGCATTGATGGATAGTTGTTGGCATGATCATGACCATTAATCAATACACAAATATTCTTGGCCCGTAGTGTATGGATAATTGTGGTCGTGATACTAAAGAATATCCTTGGCTGTGGTGCAGGGGTGATTCGGTGATGCGGATTATTTATTGTCGAGTCTCAAATGATAAAAGTGATGAAAACCTTTTAAATCATAAAAGATAGTAGATTTTATTCTCTACTTGACTCTTTTAATGGATTTCTTGTTTATTCATAGCTTAAACTTGATGTTGTTATATTTTATCGCTTTAACAATGTTGAGAAGGCTAACGATAATTTATTCTCGCATTATCTTAGTCATAATATTTCTTCGGGCTAGTTGAGCTCACCCTTTCTTTCACTATTCTCTTGTGAAATGAGAACATAGCAGGACTAGTCGGGGAACAGTGTGACGGTCCGTGAGGATAGCATTAGTAGTCCCTCACTATTCTGCGTGAAATAGTGTGTTAATAATTGTAATGAGAGAACTCCTTTTAAGTTTGTATAATCTCTAGTAGATAATAATTTTATTCAAACTCACAGTTATGTTTTGTCGTATTGTACACGACAGTTGTATTAGTAAGTTGTATTTGAATTTTGTACCACGTATCTGACGACCCAAGATGGGTGATGTATACCTAATTTTGGGGTTGTCACAGTGCATGTATGATAAGGAGTATGAAAATGGTTAATCAATGGACTTAAGTCTTAATAAGCCGTGAATAAGCACTTTGTTCATAGATAAGTTATGAACTAAGGAAGAAATTGTAAGAACTTGTAATATGTTTACATGAATGAAGTTTGTATGATAAGAAGATGTAAGGATGATGGTTAGAAGACTTAAATTATTATAAGTCATGTAAAATAAAATCATAAGTAGTTTATACTTTTATAAGTTATAAACTCATTAAGAAAAAACAATAACTTATCATGTAATAAGTTGACATAATATGTATGTTAAGATGTTAGTATGATGGATAGAATCCATTTGAAACCAAGAACAAATCATAAGTACCGAAGTTATGCCGGAATTCACACAATTAGATGATAATCGTCGAATTCATGAAATTCTCGGAATGGAAGTCGAATTTTGATATTGAGCTTGGAAACGTTGGTTTTCAATGGGAACAAGTCTTTTTTGGCATTATAGAGTTGTGAACTCAAAAATGACCGAATTTCGACTTAGAACGAAGTCAAAAATGTAAAATTCTTGCATAAACATGTAGAGTATGTGATTTATGAACTAAAATTTAGAGGCCAGGAAGTTTGTTGTGTAAAACAAAATCATCAACTATCTCAGGTGCAGCAGAGTAAGGTGCCCACACAAATTTGAAGGCAAATAGGTGGCGTTGTAGCGTCGAGAAATACTATAACCTATCTCTCGAAGTTTAAATGGCAATACGACCAACTAAACTAAGACTCGCACTGCAGCGCTGGGTCCGGCCTTGTAATACCCGAGAGTTTCCACGTCTTAATAAATAGATATATTAATGGAAATAAATATTTATTTGATTATAAATGGTTTGGTGTTACGAGATGAGTTAACTCAACTATATTAAATAATTGAATAATGAGAATATATGGAGTTTGTGACGAACTCGTTGAAAGCCTTGTGTGGCACAGTAATGGGAAATATTAATAATGATATTAATCGACGAAGGAATTATCAAGTGAACAATTAATTAATATTAATTGTTAATTGTTATTGTAAAATATTAATTAATTATTAATGGTGATTAATTAATGATATGTGATTATTAATTGTTATTGTAACTAAAGTAAATTGCATGATTAGAATTGTATTATTCAAATAATTTATGTATGCTAGACATGTGATGTTATATAGTTCTTACATTAAAAAGAAAGTGTGGTGTGACACATTAATATATGTAAATTATATAATAAAGTGTAGGGAATTATAAGTTACATAAATAATTCTTTATGTGGGATTAAGTATGTGTGGAAACATTAAAAGTTGTACTCTGTCAAAGAATTGCAAATTATTTCAATAAGTGAGTCTAACTGGAATAATAAAGTTTTCAAAAGATATTGAATTATCATTGACCAATTAAATTGAGTCCATACATATTATAAATAATAAATTAGACTACACTAATGTACATGGATTATATGATATGAATACACAAATAATCCATAACTTCCATTATGTAGTAGTATTAACACATTAAAATTACATTTTGGGAACAAACTAAGCATAATAAAATATAGTTGCTGAGATTTAAGCCTTGTCCCAAATAAAAAGTCTTCGTTATCAGCCGCATATTAGGCCAATAGCCTACCCCCCCCCCCTACTGTTGCGTGAAACTCAGCAAACCAAAAAAGCTAAGAAGGAAATGATGAAGCTGGAGATGGCTGGGATGATAACTATGGAATGGTGGTTGGACAACTCCTCTATAACACTTGTATCCTTCCATTCTCCATTAAATCAAACCATGGTGCAAGAGCATTACCTGCACAACCAATTCTTTATATAAAGTACCCACATCTTCTCATTCTCAATTGCTTAAAAAAATTTATTTGATAAGTGTAGGAAGATAGTGAGTGTTGCTGAGCATTGAGGTGGTATAATTAGTGCTTTGAGGAATCAAATTAAGCTTCAAATAGGTATAAATGTTGTTTGTGATTTTGAGTTTAAGTTTTGTCAAATTCTAGCAATTACTTGAATTCTCTCTAATTGGTGGAAGATAACATGCCATTGTGTTAATTAAGTGTGTATGCATGTCTAAAAGTAGTTTGTGTTGCAGCAGAAGATGTTGGCAACGCTTGTGATTGAGGCTCTGCAGAAGCGAAGCCATATTTTTGCCTCTGCCGCGCCACTTCCCTAGTCCTTCACCACGCGGTCGCGCGGGTTGCCTATCACAGTTATTGATGTTGGTTCCTTAAGTTGACATGAGCATGCTACTTAGTTTGAACATACATATAAATGAACCTAACACATGAATAGATGTTGTTATGAACATAGTAAGTTATTTTCGCTTAGTTTAAAGAAAACTTAATAATTTGGGAAATAGAATTTGTGAACATGGAGTAATGCATAATCTGACCTTAAGGATCCTCATATTAAGTTCAGATATGCATTGGCGTATGATCATTATGTTAGTTATATTGTTGGAGATGACATAGACTATTCAAGCATGATAAAAAGAGAAAATGCACTTAAAAGACTATACTAACTATGTGTACATGAACTATGCATACACTAAGTTTTGAACTTCAAAACATACCTATGTGATCAATTATATGGTTATGGAAGTATGATATGGAATATGTGAAGTTATCTTGCATGCTTAAATAAATTTTACGAAAGAGACTTAAAGTTTCAAATATAAACTTGATGAACTATGTACATTTGAGTTAAGATTTATGAGCATGCTTATGTGGTTTAACTTGTGTATACAAGACATCACAATTAGGTGTGTCATGCATGTAAATGTGATTAACATGAATGCCTAACTAGACATGTGCATGTAAAAAGTGGAATAGGACGAGTCTTGAATGACCTATGTTAATGTTTTGAGGTAAGGTCAGGCCTAGTTATTCACATAATAACATGTCTATTTTGCATGATTACTTTTGTACGTGCAAGTCAAGTGTTCACTGACCTTCTGCAAGAGCAGCCATGTTCTTGTTTGAACAAGGAGCAGCGCGGCAGCGTCACTCCTTATTTCAAATCCAGCGCGGTCGCGCCACCCTGCAGTAGGATCAGATTTCTGTAGTTACTTTGTTATTTCATGAATGCCTATGTAATTACTCTAATCTGTAAGACATGTCCAGTATAGTATCCATGTGTTAATAAACATGTTATTGATAGGATCCTATGATGAATAAGTGTTTACCACTTTAAAGTCAAATTGTGATTTCAACTATGACATGGTGTGTTATAAACTAATTTTCATGTGATGACATACGTATAAGATTTATGCGACTAGAAGACTAACACTATATGTTAGCACTGATAAATTTCACTTGTGTATGATAGTAAATTAAGATAATAGGTGTACATGTTGAACTTGTATAACTAATGTGATTATACATGAATAGGATATCATAGTGCATTGGATTGATATTAAGCTTTACTTTGGTAAACTACGCTTAAGGCAAGTATCTGAACTATCCTTTACATTGTGAAAGTATCTTAACTCTTGCATTGCTTTATTCAATAGATATCATAAGAAAACCTTATGTTATATTAATTTCTCATTCAAATGAGCTAGTATGTAAACTCTTGAGAAAACTATTATTCATGTTGAACTTGGTATTGTTCTTGAATATTGTGAAAGGGTCTATGTCGTTGATTCGGCTAGACCATATTCATTTTTATAAAACTGTCCAAACCAATTGATTGGTGCAGAATTCTTGAAAACTGAGTTGGACAACCCTTATAGTAAGGGGATTGTCTGATTTTGGAAACCCCAACACATGAATGGTTTATTACTGTGGTGTTATGCATAACTTAGAGTATTGTAGACTGATCATCTATAGTACTTGATTTTTTTGGGTTATCAGTTTAATATTGGTAATTCTAGTAGATGTTCAATAGTCCTTGGTGACTGCTCAGTATAGATTGTTTATCTAGTTAGATACATTCATAGTCTTTGAATTCATATATATATGTTGATTTATATTTAATTATCGTTCTTATTCCAAGAATTGTTGATATTCATTATTCATGATATTATCTTGAAACTCTGAACTATCTTAGAGATGATACTTCGATATTTTAAACTTGTGTTATAAAATTCTTTCCCCTTATTGTATATTACTTGCTGGGCAATTTGTGCTCATCCTTGCTTATTTAAAACCTTTCATTTAAGGCGGAATAGATAAATGTCTCTAAGAAAGACAAGGGCAAGGGCAAGGCTACCGACTAGCTTGTCCCTTTATGTTTAAGACTATTATATTGTTTTAAGACTGTTTTCAGACTATGTTTAAGCTTAAGTAGGATCATGTAATAAATCTTTATTCGATATTATTATGTAATCTATTAAGCATTGTAGGTTGCGAGACTTTGATGAATAATTATAATAAATTATTGTATATTATTCTAAATTAGATCTTTCGTTGTGAATCTGTGATTTGAGTTATTATGGTAATACTTTGAGCACGTGACTAACCAAATTCGAGTTACCAAGTGGCAATCCGAATTTGGGGGTGTCACATGCCCTTAGCCACTGAAGTGTGGGACCGCAGCGTGGCATAAAGAAGGGAAGCTGGCGCCGCAGCGCCAGCACTATATCAAGGATAGTAATGAATCTTATATATAGAGAAAGAAGGTAAAGTAATTAAGTTAAATTAACTTACCTTAATTAACTTAATGTAACACCAATTAAGATGTTAAAAACCTTAAGTGTTACACTAAAGGTCAAAAGTAAGTCAATTGCATGTGAACGTAACAACGATGTAAAACGTAACGGAAAGCCGGAGCCAATAATAACAAATCTAAGTCATGATTGGATTGAGAAGAAGGGTAAGATTCATTAGGAACCATGTATATTTTTTCATGACCGAATGTGTTACGTTATGTGATCATAGATTGTAGAGACTTTAAAGACTAAAAGGGAAAGTGTAATAACAGTAGCAAACACTGAAGGCAAGTGTTCTAACCCTTGTCTCAGTTCAATCTGGGCAAGCTTTGTGATTCATGTATTCTTACGCATGAATTGATGTATGATGAAGTCGAAGCAAATTCTTTCGGCTAGACTTACGATATGTTGGCTTTCTTATAATCTATCAAAGTATTGTTAATGTTTTTCCAAATTATTTGGTGTGGTTTTCAAATGAAGACTAAGTATGCTGAAAAAATATTTTGTCGTCAAACGACAAGCACGTGAGGGTGCCTCAACTTAAACGTATATACGTTTAAAGAATGTAGTGTTGATCAACATAGAGTACTATAGGGTGATCACCTAGATGTGCTTGTAAGATATGTCGGACTTACACACTTAGTGTTGGGTTATCCTTTTTAAAGAAAGTATGAAACGCTCATGGTCTTGGACCAGAATTGATGTTTTACTGAATATTATTCATTGTGAAATGTTTTAAAGAAAAGTGAAGTGTTATTTTGAATTATCGATAGTACTTCGTAACTACTATTCAGTTATTGAAGATATACGATTCCTATGTTTCAAGCATGCTACTTATTGGAATTGTCATACTTGCTGAGCTAGTTATGCTCACTCTTACTGAACCATATGAATGTAGCTAAGACCGAACAGACTTAAGGATCCGACAAGGATAAAGGGAAGGCTAAGGCAAACCTGTAGATTACTTATGTAATAGTATAGGTAAATGATATTAATATTTGATATTATGACAAGAATAAATGTAATGGTTATTAAGAACCTAGGGAATGGTAATATTTTTTTGGAATATATATAAGACATATTCGTTCTTTTGAGGAATTTCAATTGAATATATGTGTGAACTATAGCACCATGTAGCACCATATGTTGGGTTGGAAGATACCCGGATTTGGGGGTGTCACATTACCCTTGCCCTTGCTTGTAGAAAGCTCTTCAGACTCCTTGACCTCATTTGCATTATTTTTTGCAAGAATGAGCAAATAAATGCCCACAAGAAGAACAGTATACAATAATAGTCTATGAATGATAATTGATTGAGTTTTCAATGGTAATGTACTGTTACCGGAACAATAAACTTTAATTCAAAAGCTATGAGTTCAAAGGAATAATGAACTTTTAAGTTAACAACAGATATCAACATCAAAGGAATACACTGAGGGTCACAAGACCACGAACTATGTTCTAGGTTGTCAAGTATTTCTACTTTAACCTTTAATAGTCTAAAAGACCATAATCATCTTCTATATCCTATGTTAACAGGGGTTTCTACTATAAACTTTAACGGTCTAAACGACTATGTGGACCATCATCTCGTACTCCAGGTTATCAGCCCTTTGTACTATGTATTATGAAAACATTTTAACGCTATTGCGTAGCTCTAATATAATCCCCTGATATAAGGTTGTTCATCTCAGCTTAGATCATTAGGTTCCGTACCAAAGGAAGTTTGGTTTTGAATTAACTTCAAAGGAATTCTTGATCTTTAAAACGCTCATCAACCAAGTACTAGTTGAATCAAATAGGGATCAATAACTATTCAAGAGTTTGATTATAATATCTTCATGAACAAGGTTTATCGATGAATCAATAAGAGATAGAGTATCAATGGTTTCTGTAGCGTCCCCGAACCCAGGTCCCAAATCACCTCGGATCCGGTACACTATTTCTATTACTAATTGCGGAAGATATAAACATAAATTGTTTATACATGAAACTTAAACACTTTTCCCCAAAATCAAGTAACCTTTACTTATACACAATCATAAATGATCTAACATTTATCACATTATACAACTATACTATTACAAACTAGCTGTACAATTTATCCCAAGCTGTACTTGGCATTAACCTTTTCCTGTATCCAAACGCATTCGCCTTATCTGCAATGTTTTATCATGATATAGCAAGGGTGAGCATGAAAGTTGCCCAGCAAGTTTAAATACAACAATATAACGATATATCATGATTGAAGAGTATGAATAATGGGCTTGCTATAATTCATCAATATAATTGAGAACTAGCACGAACAAATTTTTGACTGAACAAGTATTACACATGAACAAACATTTCTGAACCAACTGGTAATGAAGGTGATCAGCCTTTCATACCTGACTTATACATGCAAGATGTACAGAGTACAATTTTCATGGCAATCAGCAATGATTTAACCATAAGCTTGAATAAAACACTCTTAGTAGAGTTAAGTAAAACAAACTTGCTCGAACTGATTTGATTACCGCAACGCAATTTATAACGCTTTGCAGAAGACCTAATATTAATAATATAGATCTCCAATATTAGAATAATATCATCACAAGATAATATCATTATATTTATTCACAGTAATAACCTAAACACATAACACATAACCCTATAAGTCTATACAAGGACATAAGACTTAGTATCAGGTCAAACTATTTTAGTCTGACTTAAAACTGACACCATTCTATCATCCCGACGGTCCTAGTTTGACAATACTCAAGTTTAAGTTCAATTAAACTCGCTAAACACTTAACAATTATCTCGTATAATTTCTTATCAATCAAAACATTCTCCTAGGCTCGTAATAATTTTCGTTGATAATTATTACCATTTATCATGATTTTCCAATCATTAAAATCGTATTTAAATGAATTAAATACCACAATATTCATTAATCATAAATATCCATTTAATATAAAATATTAATGAAAATCTTACATAATATTATAATGTAATTATAATATTTCAAAATTTTTTTTAGTGCCTTAAAATCATAATTATTTGATTTTTAAACACTTAAATCCATTATCCGATAATTAATATTAATATTAAAATATTAATATTTTCATGCCAAAATATCAAAAGTTATATTTTATAACTTCAAATTATTTTCTAATACTTAAAATCATTTTTATATGATTTTAAAAACATTAATTCTATTTTTTTCTTAATTAATTTTTAGTGCGTAGCTTAAGAAATTAGCTACCTCGTGCTTAACTCCAGTAATGCCCATCTCTTGGCATAACCTTATATATGTTAACGTGATGCTCCATTTTAAATTTCGTGGCAATCGGAGTTGTAGAACTCCGTTTATAGCGATTTCCGTCGGAAAATCACAAAAATTATTATGGTCATAACTTGGTCGTTTTAACTCGGAATCAGCTCATTTTTGGACACGAGCCACATAATACCATATATTTTCATTTCCCAAAATCCTGGAATTTTTCTCATTAACTAAATGTCCAAAACAGCCCTCGGAAAAATTTGGCCAGAAACTTTTTGCACTTTGGCAGTTTTGGAGTCCTTCACCAAAACTTATATAAAACGAAATATGTAACTCCGATTAATGATCCGTCAATTTTATTGGATTCGTATCTTTCCGAGTTACAATTTTCATCTATCACAATCCATATTTGGACATGTTAAGCTCCCGGAATTTAGCCCGGAAGTGACTGCTCCAAAACTGTCCTTTTCACAGTTTTCTTAACTTTGTGTAGTTTTGTAAAAATCCCTAACTTGCTCCTCCGATATCGGATTTAGTCCGTTTCGGAGTCTATGGAAAGCTTATTGAGTGTAATATAACATATCACAAGTCCAGAATTTTTAGAGCACTCTAACAAATCCGAAATTTTCTGTTTAGAGCAGCAGTTCACTAATTCATTTAAAACAAAAAAACTGTTTTGGTTCATCTTCTTTGTTCAAGCTTATCAACCCTAAAAATTGCAAGATCTAACCATAAAATATCATATATCATGTAGATCTTCCCTCACATGATTCAAAATCATAAGTTCAACACTTGATGAAAAACAACCATCACAAAACACATAAACTAACTAGAGTTTTTGAGTTTAGGAAATTTTATACCTTTGATTCCAACCAAAATCAACACCCAATATTGTTAAATCTAAACATGATACACTTATATATACATAGATCTAAGGTTTTAAACCTCAAGATCACAACTTTAAGTTGTCAAAAATCAAATCAAAATACCAAGGAAATTTAGCCTACACAAGTAGAAATTTTTTTATTATACCTTAGCTTGATTTCCTTTCTCCTTCTTCTTTCTTCCTTCCATGGATGGATCTTGGTTTCATGAGAGCCAAAATCTCCCCTCCCTCTTCACCATGAAGTGGTCGAACTCCTCTCTCTCTCTTTCTCCCTCTCTCTCTTTTCCTCTTAGCAACTTGGATGGATAAAAGAGATGAAAGAAAGAAAAGATATATATATATATATATATATAAGCTAGACTTTTATTAGGTGTAATTTTTTATTTTTTTTTTCAATTGACCACACTCACTCTCCTTTCTCTCTTCATTACCCGGCCATGTGGCCTCTCCTTCCCCCACATTTTAATTTATATTAGTCTCCCAATATCTTAGCTTGCTAGCCTTGGTTAATAATTATGTACTAAGCTATCAAAGGCTAGGCTATTTAGGTGGGTTGGTAAACAACCCATTGACCAAAAAAAATGGAACTAATGAAATGTATCATGTGCTTCATTTCCCTTAGCTTTGCCGGATTAATGCTCCATATTTGGCCAATTTTTATTTATCAATTATCTAGTATCTCCAATGAATAAAATGCCCCTCCTTTTTGCTCACCTAGGTCCGGCCACTTGGCCTAAAAATGCACCAAGTTTGGCTCTTTCATTTAATGCTTATTTGATTTAACAAATGTCCAAAAATTCCTCTCCCACTTGGGCTAAAAAATTGAGCCATTCCTTTAATGTATTGCTTGGGTTTCTAACTAATTCCATTGGCCAACACTTAGGCTATAAAATATACATAGTCCAATTACCTAAATTCTTATCCACCCCAATTCATTTAATTAGGGTTTTCATTTCCTCAATTATAACACAAATCCTTGCTTATGCACACTTATTTAATTAACCCAATTAGACTTGCTATAATTAGGTTGTAAAATTAATCATTTGAGATATATATAAAATAAATCTCCTAAAATTAGTAAGTATTCTAAATACCACAATTCTCTTTTTCCATAACCCTTAAGTTATTAAATCCTTCATTCCTAATATATAATTAGGTTATAAAAGTAATTAACCAAGATGTATAAAATAAATCTCTTAGAATTAGTATATAATTAAATACTATTATTCTCCCACATATTTACACTTAAGCTTTTAACACTTAGCTTTTAAATTCCCAAATTAGGGTTTTAAATATCCGAATTAGGGTTTCGGATTCTCAAAACTAAAATTAAAGTTTCTGAGCGTATCGTTAGTGTTTCTAACAGTTCGTTAGATTTTTCTAACTTAATAAACATATGATTAACATAACTTTAGGATTTGCTAAAGTTATAACTTATCTGATCAATCCTTGATCTTAAATCATTACGGTTCACATATATAATCAAATATACCAACTAGTATTCACTTCGATACTTATCCCTGATAATTCTTCAAAAGAATTTTAAATCTACTATAATCTTATACCTCATTACTAGACTATCACTTATAGTCTATCACATAATTCAAGTTTTGTTCAAAACTTTTGAAATTCTTGGAATTTCATTACATAACTGCCAATTCCATACACTTATTTCCTGTCTAGGTCCTAATATTGAACCTTAAATCAATCAATTATGATTTTCATAGATTATCTAAATTCTCGGGTTGTCACAGTTTCTAAATTGAACAAGTGTTAATCATTGACTACATGCTTTCAAAACTGTGTGTGTACATAAATAAACCAAAGGAAGTTTGGTTTTGATTGACTTCAATGCTAATTTAGTTTATAAAACATTCATCAACTAAGGATTAGTTGAATCAGTTAAACGGTCGCTAGTCAACTAAAATTTTGGTACAACATTGTACAATGACATTGGTGATCAGAGATCAAACAACAATTATTCCTAGCTGAGTAAACAACTTGCTTACAATAAAATTTTAGAGTTTGAATAAACAAAGCAGTTTGGGATGAAGAAATAAAGATTAATTAACTTGCTCAACAATAAATTAGGGTTAAAGAACTTGCTCAATTGAATAATAGATTCAAGAAACTTGCATAATGTAAAAGTAAGGTTAGGAGACTTGCATAAGTATAACAGAATAATGGTGAAAAGAAAACCATGCTGAATAATAAAGTAGCAAATGTTAGGGAACTTGTCTCTTGCGTAAGTGATGAATAGAAATGTTTTTATCAATTATTTTCCATAAAAATATAATCATATATTATTTAAATAATATATGAAGTGATTTTTAGAATATTTATAATAATAATTTTATTATATGAATTTTAGTACAGATTATTAAGTTAATTATTTTACCTTAATTATTAAGGTTAAATATGAAGAATAAATCAGATATGGAATCCAAACCCTAATTTTGGATTATTGTCAAGGTATGAGAATAATAATATACTATTAATTATATTTTGATTTTTCAGTGCTATGAATATGTACTGTATGTCTGTATTGATAATGGTTGGTAAATTACGGTGTATTATGACCAAACCCTAGTAATAATGTTAAACCCTAATTTGAGATCCAAATTAGAGTACAAGATTGTTTTATAAGTGTGTTATACAATTTATGTCGTGTATTAAATGTATTAATTAGGTAATCCCTAATTAAAATTCTAGGAACCCTAATATTTAGAAAACCCTAATAAAACCCTAATTTTTGGAAATGAGAAACCCTAATTAGAAATTCAAATTAGAGTTCGAGATTGTTGGTAATTGTGATAAGACGATTAATTAACAAGTATTAAAATTATAATTGTTAATTATAGAAACCCTAAATTGTTAAACCCTAATTATTAAACTAGAACCCTAATTTAGTAATTAGAAACCCTAATTTTAATTTGGTAACCCTAATTACCAAAAGAATAAACACTAATTGCTAAATTAGGAAAGTTAATTATAATTAGAGATATTAACCCTAATGTTCCTGTATAGATTAATTAGAAAATTAATCATAATTATGAAACCCTAATTTCAAAATTTTATAAACTAAAATTTATTTTATTTTATTTTTTTACAAACCTTAATCGCTAAATCATTCAATTTGTGCTAAACCTTAGGGTTAAACCCTAAGTCTTTGACAAGTTACAAAATTGCCATTAAATGGAAAATACAAAAGACTTTTTTTTCCCTAAAAGCATTATTTTGGCTAACATGTAGGTTTTGACAACATGATGAGTGGGTGAACTACTTCAACCACCCCATGTGCTTATAATTGACAACAACAAGCATCTATCTCAGCCAATTCATTCATCCAACATCATATATAAATAGATCGGAGGAGAGAGAATGACATTTGCTCACTTATTATACACAACACTCAAGCTAACTCTCTCAAGCCCCATACATCCGAAATATTAAGCTAGATCAGTTCCATATACCAGTCCCACGAACAACCATAACAAAAACAGAAGCTAAAATCAGAAATTGATCAAAGAAGGTATAAAACCCTATACAAAAATGTGTCCAATTTTCTGTTGTTAGATGTTATGTTTGAGTGTTAGAATATGTTGTTAGTAGTGTCTAATGATGATCTGGGTTGCTAGATGTTGAATCCATAACATCTAGAGGCTCGGATTTAAAGATTTACAAAATCTGGAAAAAGGTTCAACAGTCATTTGACAACGAATGTCAGGTCGTGTAGATCTCTGTACGTGTTTATTTTTGTGTTGTAAGTGTTGAATATTGTATTCTGTTATGAGATCTTTGCTCTGGATCAAGAATCAGGCCTAGATCAGTTGTAGATTGTAAGTTATAACCTGTCAAAGGTAGTTGACCGGCATTGACCGGGTCTTTCTGGGTAACCCAGAATGAGCCCAAAAAGCTCTGACAAGTTCTTCAAGGGCTTGGATCTGACAGCGGTTTGATGTATCGTTATGGTTCTTGCATCTAAGTTGTAGTATGTTTCTTAGACTACATCATCATGCCTTAATATCACTTATTTCGTAAACGGGTTGGATTTGATGGACGGTCAAACTAGCAAGGTCGAGCATGTTCTCTATTTTCTTGGTAACCCAGAAAACATATGAACATGTCGATTGACATGGTTTGACCGAGTCTTAACTTTTGATTATGTTCATGTTATTTGTATTTTATGTAATAGATCTACTCTCTTGCATGCTAGCGACAACCTGGAACCTTTAAATCACTAAAACATTACAAGGATTTCAAGTTGTGGAAGCCCAAAAGTGCATGCTCGAACTGTTCTTCATTTCTGGGCAACCTAGAAATAAAGAACAGCCTCTGACAGTTACTTTGACGGCTCAAATCTATTTTGTTATGCTTTATTATGATCATGTTGTTATTGTATATTGTAGTCTTGCATTAACTTTGCACGATATGCTCAACAGAATGTCTAGAAACACAACACACACTAAATCATTGATGGTCAAACAAAGCCACTCGAAACTGCGTATGAATATCTGGGTTTGTGTGAAGAACATAAAGAACACCTATAGTGACGGTTCTGTCGCTATAGGTAGTCTTTAGCGACAAATAGTATTTTATTTTCCAAAAATTAATAAATAATTATAAAAAAATCAGTTTTTAATTATTAAAAATACCAAATAAATTATTAAAAATTCTAAAAATTAGTTTTTAATTATTTTAAATATATTTCATAAATATTTAATATTTTTGGAATATTAAAAGGTATTTAATTTATTTAATTATATTATTAAATAAATTAGTTAAAAATGATTTTAATACTTGAAAAATCATTTAAAATTATATTATGATACAAGAAAATATTTTAAGTTATTTTTAATATTTTGTGATAAATTTCATTAATAAATTAATATTAATGATAATTAAGTTATTTACTAAATTAATTAAAAATGATTTTATCATTTTAAATAATAATAAGGTATTTAAAAATATTTTAAGTTATAAAATATAACTTTTAATATTTAAAGATAAATTTCGTTAATTAATTATTATTAATGATATTAAATTTATTTAATAATTATATTAAATAATTTAGTTTAAAATGATTTTAATATTATAATAATCATTTTAAATGAAAATAAAGTGTTGAAAGATATTTTAAGTTATAAAATATAACTTTTAATATTGAAAGGATAATTTCAATAATAATTTAATATTAATAATTATTAATTTATTATTAATGATATTAAATTTATTTAATACTTATATTAAATAAATAGTTTTAAAATTATTTTATTTATTTAAAATCATTTAAAAGGATATAAATGAATTAAAAATATTTTAAGTTATAAATAATGACTTTTAATATTTTGATAAATAGTACATTAATATTTAAATATTAATGGTATTTATTTAAAAATGATTTTAAATGTTTTAAAAATTATTTAATTCAGTAATATTAATACTTTAAAAGAATTTCAAGTTATTATAAATAACTTTAACATTTTGGAAATGATTTCATTAATAGTTTAATATTAATTAAATATTAATGATAATAGAATTGTTTAATATTTAAATCATTTAATAATGATTCCGATGTTTGAAAAGTCATGATAAATTATAATAAATGATTAAAAATTATTATAAGTCATTTAAAAATAATATGATTGATACATACAGATATTAAACTACAGGATAGAGGCTTAGACTCGATAATTATCCGATAAAGCCGTCGGTACACCGACATGTTTCAAAAATTGATCTGGACTTAGATAATTTGATTAAATATGTGTTTATTTGTGATTCAATGGTTGTGGAACATATGTGACAATGTGAATAGGTTAAGTGCTGACTGCAATAAGTAGTGCTATGTGTTATTGTATGTTATTCTAATCGAACGAATAATCTTATTACTAATAGGTGTTATATAAAGATAGAACTAAGTTACGAACTATAAGAAGCGCATCAGGCAAGTATCTTACCTTTGCATTTCCTTTATGCAATGGACATTAGTAAGAAGTTTCAGAATTATATTATTATTATGCTATATTATTAACCCTATCGTGATATATTCTATATCCTATCATTATTTATCAACATGTCAGTATATGATAATTCAGATATATATATTTTGTTCGTTAATTTCTATATATGGTTATACAAGTGTCCCTACTTGGATAATCATTATATTTAATCACATGTTGATATATATATATATATAAGCCGTCTAAGCTACTTGATCAGCTAGACACAAATTTTGAAATGTCTTTGAATATGATCAAACCTTTTTGTATCCAATCAAATTGTTTTGGTTCTGATTCCAGTCTAAGTACGAACATCCCGATCATGAGATAATTTTTATGCACTCAGGCGGACAAAGGATGAACGATAATATCGTTCTAGCAATGTAGTTTTGATCAATACAGGGCACGTTGGGTAGATCACCCTCGTGCACTTGAAGTTATATTGATTTTAGAGATGAAGTTCTCGCTAAACCTTAGCGAAAAACTAAAAACAATGTTCATAATCATCGACTATCCTATATATATAGTCTATAATGTAGTTTCAAAAATTTGAGATAGAATTGTTATGTTATTATTATTTGCTTGATTTACTTCACAACTATAAATTCGTTGTAGAAATGATGTACAAAGAAAATATTTATTTCTTTCAGCTAATTTTATTTTTAATTGTTATTACTTGATGGGCACTCAAATGCTCATCCTTGCTTAAATTTAAATGTTTTCAGCTAAGCGTGATCAACCTGAAGGTTCAGACAAGAACAAGTGAAAAAAAGGAAAGCAAACTAAATATGTGTAATGGTATCTTTTGTAATAGTTAGACAGTAATAAGGCAATGATATATATTATCTATCATGTAAAGAATTATAGTAAAGGTTGCGTACTTGGGATTAGACTCTGATATATGTGAACTAAGTTTCTTATTTATATTATTGTTATTTTTATTAGTATTATTCCGCTCATAGAAATGGTATTGTGAAGCACCGAGTTTGGGTTTCAAGTACCTGAATTTGGGGGCGTCAAATTATGGTATCAGAGCTTAGGGTTAAAAACCTTAGGTGGGTTAGACCTTAGGCTATAACCTTGGAATAGAGGGAAACTTTGAAAATACAATTAACTCATATAGAGTTTAAAAAGGAGATGAATTGAATCAGTTCATCGTCAAACAAAATAAAAGATAACTTGTATAAAGCCATTATTTGTTGTGTGTATATATTAGTTGATAATTAGGATAATTTAAGTGTGTAAATGACAGATAGCAAAGGATTAGGATAACCTCAAATCTTAAAGAAGAAGTCAACCTCCAGAACCGAGCCAATATCAAAGCTAATAGCTGAAATAGAGGCTTACATTGAAAGCTACCTCAATGAGGTGGTTATTTTGGAAAGTATAGTAGTGGACCCTGAAACGATAGTATGACTGATAGGTAAAGTATAGTTAAAGAATATGTGGTCAATGTCGAGTTCTTAAACTCATATGTTGTGGTGAGTTCTTAAACTCATAATATATGGTAAGTTGGACGAACTAGGCGTAGTTAGGTGTGAATGGATTATTGAGGATAATGGGAATAGACAAATTTCTAAGCAATTGATCATTAGTAAATGTGTAAGAAATAACTAGTATTAGTATTACTTGGATATGTATGCTTTATGATGTGTAATGTAAGATTCTCAACTTTCGTATAAGTTATGGCAGTGATTCCTGACTTTTATGTCACAAAGGGTTAGTGAATGTTTAAAGCAGTATGTGTTATGCTATAAAGTACTATGAATTAGTTAGATGAACATGATTTATTTAATGAGATAATGCCGCCAAGATGAAAACAAAACCAAAGGACAAAAGAACTTGTCAATAAAGCTAGAGGACAACCAGACCCAACGCAGAATTTGACGAATATAGACACTCAAGCTATGCAGAATGGATTACCAACCAAAGGAAATTAGCCAAAAAATCGATTGGCAAACTTTGAAGACTTCAAGACAAACAAACCGCCAGGATTTATAGGATCAACTGACCTTGTAGAAGTGGTTGTGATAGCTAGGGTAACAGAGGGGCAACATACAGCTTTTGCCACCTATACAACGAAAGGAGGGGTGAATCTTTGGTGGGAAATAACTCAATTTAAAGCCGGAGAAGGGAGTAATGGTAGTAGAACTAGAAAGAGGAAATGTGATAATGTTGGGAATACGGAAAATAGGCCAGAAGGTGGAAATAAACAAGTTGTGCATGGTAGAAATTGTGGAAAGAATCATTCAGGAGAGTGTTTAAAAGGAAAGAATGTGTGCTACAAGTGTGGGAAGGAGGGACATATCAATCCTAACTGCCCCAATCCAATAATTTATAGTGGGTGTTTTATTTGTGAATCAAAGGAGCATAAGGTGAAAGACTGTCCAAGAAGGATGAGGGAGGCAAAGAATGCGAATACGAGGAAAGGCAGCAGGACATTAACGATAACGGGACCGACTTCAACAAATGAACCAACAGAACCAACCGAAGGAGTCTTCAACATGACCGTGCAAGACGCTATAGCAGCAGGGGATGCAACTCCAAGTATTACTCGAACAGATTTTATTTTATTATATATCATTTTCTTATATATAGTAAATTATTTTATAAAGATATTTTGAAGGAGGAATTTGAGTTATTTTTGAAATCAAATTTTCGTTTAATCAGAAAGACAAGTTTTGTGTGAATAGTTAAAGATCAGTTCGATCAGATTATGATCGAGATCTACTTGCAATAATTGTGTATAATATGTACCCTGGTATGTATAGGTTTTAAAACGGTGATTCCGGGGATGGAATCTTTATAAGGGAGGGTGAATGTAATAACCCGATATTTTTTATTTAAATAAATCATAAATTTTGCATATTATTTTTTTTTATTTTAAGGATGAGGATTTGTACAAGATAATGGGTATATGTATTTAAGTGGTAAATAAAAATATATTTATTACATGAATATTTACAAATAATTTTATTTTAGAATTATTGATTATTATAAAGTATATTCTTATAATAATTAATTTTAAGGTAGAAATGTTTTTATTAATTATTTTCCATAAAAATATAATCATATATTATTTAAATAATATATTAAGTGATTTTTAGAATAATTATAATAATTATTTTATTATATGAATTTTAGTACTGATTATTAAGTTAATTATTTAACCTTAATTATTAAGGTTAAATATTAAGAATAAATCAGATATGGAATCCAAACCCTAATTTTGGATTATTGTCAAGGTATGAGAATAATAATATAATATTAATTATATTTTGATTTTTCAGTGCTATGAACATGTACTGTATGTCCGTATTAATAATGGTTGGTAAATTATGGTGTATTATGACCAAACCCTAGTAATAATGTTAAACCCTAATTTGAGATCCAAATTAGAGTACAAGATTGTTTTATAAGCGTGTTATATAATTTATGTCGTGTATTAAATGTATTAATTAGGTAAACCCTAATTAAAATTATAGGAACCCTAATATTTAGAAAACCCTAATAAAACCCTAAGTTTTGGAAATGAGAAACCCTAATTTGAAATTCAAATTAGAGTTCGAGATTGTTGGTAATTGTGATAAGATGATTAATTACCAAGTATTAAAATTATAATTGTTAATTATAGAAATCCTAAATTGTTAAACCCTAATTACTAAACTAGAACCCTAATTTAGTAATTGGAAACCCTAATTTTAATTTGGTAACTCTAATTACCAAAAGAATAAACTCTAATTGCTAAATTAGGAAAGTTAATTATAATTAGAGATATTAAACCCTAATGTTCCTGTATAGATTAATTAGAAAATTAATCATAATTATGAAACCCTAATTTTAAAATTTTAGAAACTAAAATTTATTTTCTTTTATTTTTTACAAACCCTAATTGCTAAATCATTCATTTTGTGCTAAACCTTAGGGTTAAACCCTAAGGATTTGACAAGTTACAAAATTGCCATTAAATGGAAAATACAAAAGACCTTTTTTTCCCCTAAATGCATTATTTTGGCTAACATGTAGGTTTTGACAATAAGATGAGTGGGTGAACTAATTCAACCACCCCATGTGCTTATAATTGACAGCAACAAGCTTCTATCTCATCCAATTCATTCATCCAACATCATATATAAATAGATTGGAGGAGAGAGAATGACATTTGCTCACTTATTATACACAACACTCAAACTAACTCTCTCAAGCCCCATACATCAAAAATATTAAGCTAGATCAGTTCCATATACCAGCCCCACGAACAACCATAACAAAAACAGAAGCTAAATCAGAAATTGATCAAAGAAGGTATAAAACCCTACTAAAAAATCTGTCCAATTTTCTGTTGTTAGAGTTATGTTTGAATGTTAGAATATGTGGTTAGTAGTGTCTAATGATGATCTGGGTTGCTAGATGTTGAATCCATAACATCTAGAGGCTAGGATTTAAAGATTTACAAAATCTGGAAAAAGGTTCAACAGTCGTCTGACAACGAATGTCAGGTCGTGTAGATCTCTGTACGTGTTTGATTTTTGTGTTTTAAGTGTTGAATATTGTATTCTATGAGATCTTTGTTCTTGATCAAGAATCAGGCCTAGATCAATTGTAGATTGTAAGTTATAACCGGTCAAAGGTAGTTGACCGACATTGACCGGGACATTTTTGGGTAACCCAGAATGAGCCCAGAAAGCTCTGATAAGTTCTTCAAGGGCTTGGATCTGACAGTGGTTTGATGTATCGTTATGGTTCTTGCATCTAAGTTGTAGTATGTTTGTTAGACTACGTCATCATGCCTTAATATCACTTATTTCGTAAACGGGTTGGATTTGATGGACGGTCAAACTAGCAAGGTCGATCATGTTCTCTATTTTCTGGGTAACCTAGAAAACATATGAACATGTAGACTGACATGGTTTAACCGAGTCTTAACTTTTGATTATGTTCATGTTATTTGTATTTTATGTAATAGATCTACTCTCTTGCATGCTAGCGACAACCTGGAACCTTTAAATCACTAAAACATTACAAGGATTTCAAGTTGTGGAAGCCCAAAAGTGCGTGCTTGAATCGTTCTTCATTTACGGGCAACCTAGAAATGAAGAATGACCTCAACGATTTCTTTGACGGCTCAGATCTATTTCGTTATGCTTTATTATGATCATGTTGTTGTTGTATATTGTAGCTTGCATTAACTTTGCACGATATGCTCAACAGAATGTCTAGAAACACAACACACACTAAATCATTGATGGTCAAACAGAGCCACTCGAAACTGCGTATAAATATCTGGGTTTGTGTGAAGAACATGAAGAACACCTATATAGCCAGTTACGTACATCGCTATAGCGATCTTTTAGCGACAAATAGTATTTTATTTTCCAAAAATTAATAAATAATTATAAAAAAATTAGTTTTTAATTATTAAAAATACCAAATAAATTATTAAATATTATTTTAAATTTCAAAATTAGTTTTTAGTTATTTTAAATATATTTCATAAATATTTAATATTCTTGGAATATTAAAGGTATTTAATTTATTTAATTATATTATTAAAAAATTAGTTAAAAATGATTTTAATACTTGAAAAATCATTTAATATTATATTATGATATAAGAAAATATTTTAAGTTATTTTTAATATTTTGTGATAAATTTCATTAATAAATTAATATTAATGATAATTAAGTTATTCACTAAATTAATTAAAAATGATTTTATCATTTTAAATAATAATAAGGTATTTAAAAATATTTTAAGTTATAAAATATAACTTTTAATATTTAAAGATAAATTTCGTTAATTAATTATTATTAATGATATTAAAGTTATTTAATAATTATATTAAATAATTTAGTTTAAAAATGATTTTAATATTATAATAATCATTTTAAATGAAAATAAAGTGTTGAAAGATATTTGAAGTTATAAAATATAACTTTTAATATTTAAAGGATAATTTCAATAATAATTTAATATTAATAATTATTAATTTATTACTAATGATATTAAATTTATTTAATAATTATATTAAATAAATAGTTTTAAAATAGTTTTATTTATTTAAAAATCATTTAAAAAGGATATAAATGAATTAAAAATATTTTAAGTTATAAATAATGACTTTTAATATTTTGATAAATAGTACATTAATATTTAAATATTAATGGTAATTATTTAAAATGATTTTAAATATTTTAAAAATCATTTAAGGGTAATATTAATACTTTAAAAGTATTTTAAGTTATTATAAATAAATTTAACATTTTGGAAATGATTTCATTAATAGTTTAATATTAATTAAATATTAATGATAATAGAATTGTTTAATATTTAAATCATTTAATAATGATTTCGATGTTTGAAAATTCATGATAAATTATAATAACTGATTAAAAATTATTATAAGTCATTTAAAAATAATATGACTGATACTTACAGATATTAAACTACAAGATAGAGTCTTAGACTCGATAATTACCCGATAAAGTCGTCGGTACACCGACATGTTTCAGAAATTGATCTGGACTTAGATAATTTTATTAGATATGTGTTTATTTGTGATTCAATGGTTGTGGAACATATGTGACAATGTGAATAGGTTATGTCTTTGTTATGCAATAAGCAAAGTATATGTGTTATTGTATGGTGTTCTAATCGAACGAATGATCTTATTACTGATAGGTGTTATATAAAGATAGAACTAAGTTACTGATCATAGTTAAAGACATCGTGCAAGTATCTTACCTTTGCATTTCCTTTATCTGAATGTACATGAGTACTGAAGTTTCGAAATTATATTATTATTATGTTATATTATTAACCCTATCGTGATATATTCTATATCCTATCATTATTTATCAACATGTTAGTATATGATAATTCAGATATATATATTCTGTTCGTTAATATCTATATATGGTTATACAAGTGTCCCCACTTGGATAATCATTATATTTAATCACATGTTGATATATATATATATATATATATATATATATATATATATATATATATATATATATATATATATATATATATATATGCCGCCTAAGCTACATGATCACTAGACACAAATTTTGAAATGTCTTTGAATATGATAAAACCTTTTTGTATCCAATCAAATTGTTTTGGTTCGGATTCCAGTCTAAGTATGAACATCCCGATCATGAGATAATTTTTTTGGGCTAAGGCGGACAAAGGATGAACGATAATATCATTCTAGCAATGTAGTATTGATCAATACAGGGCACGTTGGGCAGATCACCCTCGTGGCTGTAAGTTATGACGGTTTGCAAATGAAGTTCTGCTAAACCTTAGCGAAAACTAAAAACAATGTTCATAATCTGTCACCTACCCTATATATATAGTCTGTACGTAGTTTCAAAAATTTGAGATATAATTGTTATGTTATTATTATCGGTTCAGTTTACTTCACAACTATAAATTCGTTGTAGAATTGATGTACAAAGAAAATATTTATTTCTTTCAGCTAATTATATTTCTAATTGTTATTACTTGCTAGGCACTCAAATGTTCGTCCTTGCTTAAATTTAAATATTTTCAGCTAAGCGTGATCAACCTGAAGGTTCAGGCAAGAACAAGTGAAAAAAAGGAAAGCAAACTGAATATGTGTAATGGTATCTTTTGTAATAGTTAGACAGTAATAAGGCAATGATATATATTAATACTTTAAAAGTATTTCAAGTTATTATAAATAAATTTAACATTTTGGAAATGATTTCATTAATAGTTTAATATTAATTAAATATTAATGATAATAGAATTATTTAATATTTAAATCATTTAATAATGATTCCGATGTTTGAAAATTCATGATAAATTCTAATAACTGATTAAAAATTATTATAAGTCATTTAAAAATAATATGACTGATACTTACAGATGTTAAACTACAGGATATAGTCTTAGACTCGATAATTACCCGATAAAGCCGTCGATACACCGACATGTTTCAGAAATTGATCTGGACTTAGATAATTTGATTAGATATGTGTTTATTTATAATTTAATGGTTGTGGAACATATGTGATAATGTGAATAGGTTATGTGCTGACTGCAATAAGCAGTGCTATGTGTTATTGTATGTTCTTCTAATCGAACGAATGATCTTATTACTCATAGGTGTTATATAAAGATAGAACTAAGTTACGAACTATAAGCAGCGCATCAGGCAAGTATCTTACCTTTGCATTTCCTTTATGCAATGGACATGAGAAAGAAGTTTCAGAATTATATTATTATTATGCTATATTATTAACCCTATCGTGATATATTCTATATCCTATCATTGTTTATCAACATGTTAGTATATGATAATTCAGATATATATATTATGTTCGTTAATTTTTATATATGGTTATACAAGTGTCCCCACTTGGATAATCATTGTATTTAATCACATGTTGATATATATATATATATATATATATATATATATATATATATATATATATATATATATATAAGCTAAGCTACATGATCACTAGACACAAATTTTGAAATGTCTTTGAATATGATAAAACCTTTTTGTATCCAATCAAATTGTTTTGGTTCGGATTCCAGTCTAAGTATGAACATCCCGATCATGGGATAATTTTTTTGCGCTAAGGCGGACAAAGGATGAACGATAATATCATTCTAGCAATGTAGTATTGATCAATACAGGGCACGTTGGGCAGATCACCCTCGTGGCTGTAAGTTATGACGGTTTGCAAATGAAGTTCTGCTAAACCTTAGCGAAAACTAAAAACAATGTTCATAATCTGTCACCTACCCTATATATATAGTCTGTACGTAGTTTCAAAATTTGAGATAGAATTGTTATGTTATTATTATCAGTTCAGTTTACTTCACAACTATAAATTCGTTGTAGAAGTGATGTACAAAAAAAATATTTATTTCTTTCAGCTAATTATATTTCTAATTATTATTACTTGTTGGGCACTCAAATGCTCATCCTTGCTTAAATTTAAATGTTTTCAGCTAAGCGAGATCAACCTGAAGGTTCAGACAAGAACAAGTGAAAAAAAAGGAAAGCAAACTAAATATGTGTAATGGTATCTTTTGTAATAGTTAGACAGTAATAAGGAAATGATATATATTATCTATCATGTAATGAATTATAGTAAAGGTTGCGTACTTGGGATTAGACTCTGATATATGTAAACTAAGTTTGTTATTTATATTATTGTTATTATTATTAGTATTATTCCGCTCATAGAAATGGTATCGTGAAGCACCGAGTTCGGGTTTCAAGTACCTGAATTTGGGGGCGTCACAACATTAATTTAGAATGGTGTCAAATATTACATTATAGTTTTCAAATGGATACCCATGTCTTTCTATCCACAAATATCGGTACCGCTAGAATATTTTCTTTCTATCTGCAAATGAAGAAAATATTTGCAGGGATGAGCTACAAAAAACTCAGCAAGTTTTGAACAATAAACGAAGTTATACATATTCCAAATTTTAAATGATCATAAAGTTCAGAGTTGTTCCACATACACTAAATCTGCATTGAATGAACATAAAGTTCAGAGTTGTTCCACACACACTAAATCTGGATTGAAGTTTAGAGTTATTCCATCCACACTAAATCTGGATTGAATGAACATAAAGTTCAGAATTATTCCACACACACTAAATGAGGATTAAATGAACATAAAGGTCAGAGTTGTGCCACACATATATACTGAGGTTTGTCATCCAAACCCTGCCCATTTCGAGTTACTGTCAGTCATATAGACTTAGCAACCAGGGTAATCCGCTCAACCAAACAAAACTAGGAGTATGCATATCATCCTCTAAATATTATATAATCATTGCTATAAATGTTGGAGACAACTTACTACTGCCAAGGACAACCATAATTGCCCACCGACAGTCCTTGACCGTCGGTTCTAATAGTGTTAGTATATAAATCTGTACCAAACAAAATTGGTTTCTCACAAACTATGCTTTGATATCAAATCAAAAACATTTTTTCATAATAATAACTCCTATGACTTGGTTATGTTTTAACAAGAACTCATAACCTTTGAATAACAGAAATCATAAACATTGTATATCACCATATCATAACTAATAATTATAAAATTTTCATTTAATAAAGTAATTTAAATGAAACTGGCATTTCTGATATGAGATTTGCACAAAGTGCAGAAAAACTTGAATTTGAAATATAAAGTTACATTAAGTGCGGAAAAACTTGCCTGCCCGACAATCAGCTAATTTATAATACTTAGAACTGTCTATGCAACCTAAATATGTTCATTGTAGTAATTAGAACCAATAACAAATGATATTTAATCAATTTAATAGTGCATGGGTTGTATTCATTGTCTATTCGGTGTTTTATAACTTGATCGGATAGTTATTGTATTATCTTTCGAGTAAACTTTGTCTAAGAGTTTACATATTACTTTAAGTATTATTTATAATAATTTCTAGAGGCTTAAAACCATTTCTCAAAGATTAATAATAATTTTAACTAATTTATTATAAGGTTCCCTAATCATCCTTAAAATTCTCTGATAGAATTTTATACTTTATCCTACACCCACATACCTATTATAATATTTAGTATTACAACTTCTTATTGATAACCCTAATTAAAGTTAGGGTTTGTTTATTAGGTTTTAGGTTTCCTAAATTAAAAATTAGGGTTTCCCAATATTCGATTAAGGTTTCTAATCCCTTATTAGGGTTTACTAAGTTTATACCCTATCCGATCAATCATTGATAATCAATTCTATATTGTACGCACACATATTTATCAGTGTAATTATTATAACTTTATTTTCTACTGAATCCCTATTTGGTCTTAGGGTTAGGGTTTCTATTTTCTGTTAAGCACAAATCTACTCATATTTCTTAGTCAATACACAAAATGACCACTTCTCTAAACTTGTATCACAGATACTTAGCACAATATTGGTAATCAATATAAATATTAAATAAAAAAAAAAATTATTCGTAAAATTCTGGATCATCACAGATTATGTTTGTACATATAGTTTAGATTTGGGAGAAGTTTAGGATTCCTTGAAGCTCAAGAGGAGTGAGAAATACGGATTAGAAAGCTTGAAAGAATTGGAATTCTTGGAGAATGAAGAAGTTTGACAAAGTTTATTCTTATCCATTTGTTTCCTTTGATCTTGTAATCCATAAATGTTGTTTATATTGGTACTAATGTTTAGTTCAAGAGCTATGAACTAATTATTGGCTCTAAGGTTATAATGAAACCCTTTGTTAATTTGAATTGACTATTTTATATCTTTGGTTGGCATCATATGGTTTGGGTTAATATATTCTTGCTTAATGATTGTTGCTACGAAATTAGTGATGATTTTGTTAATCTATATGAAGTTGAAAGAGGGGTTGTAGATTTACACCTAAATATATTGGTATGTGATTATGAATTATCTACTTGATTCGACTTCATAATTTGTGCGTAGAATAGACATGTATATGTGCACCATGTGTGACCTTATTGAGAACTTATGCTTTAAATCCTTTTTATGGTTAATTCACATAGATATGTGTAGCATAAATACCTAGCTTGGACGTTCCTTTCTGTTCTATTCCTTTTCAGGTGGATCTAGAGAGGATATATTTGTACATACCTCGGAAGAGGTGTATGAGCACGTGCGTGTTCTCGGTCGACAAATTGTCGTGATCACTAAGACCATAGAGAGAAGGTTAGGAAGTTTTGATGTAACATAGCACACTAGGTGTTTGAAAAAATGCCAGTGTGGGGTGAAGTTATGACCTTAGCTTGTAGAACCTTTTATACCATTCGTTATCCATTTACTTGCTTTGATAATTAGATACAACTAGATTAATGGCACTTCTGTTACCATGTTGTTCAAAAAAGACTTTAGCGATACAAAGTTGGTATTTGGTAAATATTAGTGATAGTTCCTCGTGGGTACGAAACTTTCCTTATTACTGTATTACTTGTTAGACCGCGTATACTTGCGCGTTTTTCCAGCATCATGCACTTAGTCGCTATAGGAAGGCGTGGTACAGTTTTGTATGTGCCAACATGATCCCTACTCATAACCTTAGTGACGTAACTAAGGATCGAGCGATCCTATTATTCGCCATTGTCATGGGTCTGGACGTGGATATCGAAGTTCTTATTCAGGAGTCCATCCTGAAGGCGATCAAGAGTACCACTTCTAGGGGACTTCCACAACCATCATTGATCACCTGATTGTGCAAATGGGTAGGTATTCATTGCATGCCAGAAGAGATAGCTTTGCCGCCCATGTCAGTCATCGACCATCAAGTCATCTCACGCTTTAATGTATTGGATGAAGCAGTCTCACATATCAGAGGTGAGGGGTACAGGCCACCTACTGAGCAGCCTCCTACGTCAGAGGCTGGACACTCACAGCCACCAGTGTCAGGCTCATCTTCAAAAGGATTTTTGGCAAAAATTATGGCATCCCTCACCCTACTACATAAGAACCAAAACATAATTTCTCAGAGGCAGTAGAGACACATAGCAGTGGTTGCTTAGAGGTAGGATATCGCGATGTATTATCAAGCTGAACTAATCAACACTATGCAGAGCATCTACACAACCTATAGTGGCGAGGATGCTAATTTCATGCCTTTCTAGTTCCCGAATCCTCCTATTTTCCCTCCATATCCTCCGACATCGCCGCCTGCAGAAGCTAACGAGGATGATGCTGATGTCGAGTGACCAAACTTCAAGGAAGCCCTCTTGTATTGATTTATATATGTTTAGCAATGAGGGCATTGCTCATCTTAAGTTTGGGGGTATTATGGGTTATCTGATTTAATATGTCTACTGTCATGATAGGTCGCCATGTCATAGTATTTTGTTTATGTTTTATCAGTATTGTAGTGCAGTCATGTTTGAACTATGTTTTTGACATCATTTTGGACTTGATTAGCCTTTGATATATTATGTTTTGGTACTATTATGGATGGATGTCATGAACAATTTTTGTTATCATTTATGGATGCTTGGATGATTATCAGCATGTATGTTTGGTTTATAGCCATCGTTTGGGATATATACAGATTAGTATGCTTTTGCCATGTTAATAGCTTTATTACCCTATTTTGAGCTATTATTATGCAAGGGTTTTATATTATTTTAAAATTTTTTATTGTGGCTAATGATAAGAGCCAGGTGATTATGTCTATTTCTTAGAGTTTGTGTCAAGCATGTATGGATGATAGGTTAGTTTAGTTGATAAGTTGAGACTGTTATTGATCTGTCCTTGCTAGCAAGCATCGACCAACTATTTTAACTAGTTATATTTTGGATATAGTTTACGTGTTTATTTCTTTGAGAATATGTTCACTCTTTTAAACTTTCATTATTACAAGGTAATAAAAGGCTTAGACGCTTATACAGTTTTGAATCTTGGGTTCTGGCATGTTTTCGTTTGACAAAAAAAAATCAAAAGTCTTGCGGTGGGTCGAGATGGATCGTGAAATGCACTCGCCCATAAACGCAGACTTAAGTTGAAATGGAGCATAAAATGCACTCACATAATAATCTTCGATTTGTAAAGTCTAATTTGGCTTTGTTTGATTACGTGACCTTTATTGCTCGAGTTTTTAGATTTTTAGGGGTGTTCTACACCTAGTGCCCTAAAGCCATATGGCTTTGGAATCACTTATCAATAGCTCATTAATGGGTAGCGCTTAATAGCCTAAGGTAATTAAGCAATGTCCGAGTCATATTTTAATGTCTTCATGTTAGAGCCTTTTGATCCTTTCTTGCATTTGCGTCTTGTTCTTAATGCTTGTTGAATGTTTAAGTTACTGAGTTTTCATATTGGTTTCTATAGTCGATCATGTGAGCTTATTTTGAGCTATGATTAGTTAGGATGGTTGGTCTACGCACACACACATAGAATGGATCGAATACAGTCTTATGCTTAAAATTGATTGAACCCTTATTTATATATGTGTTTGTCATGTTCTCTAGGTATAGCTATGATTGAGCTTAGAAGCCATGATGCTAGTATATAGTTTTATACTTCATTCACGTTGTTTTTTTACTGTTAGTTAGTTTGCTTGAGAACAAACAAAGATTTATGTTTGGGGGTATTTGATGAGTGGGATTTATACCCGCGAATCGGATCCTTTATTGCTTAACCTATGTGTTGTAGGGCTTATTAGGTCTTTTCCAGCTTACAGGGGCAAAACTATCAATTTTCCTACACTCACGCTGCAGCGCCCCAACAAAACCAACAATGACGTCAGCATGGCGCTGCAGCGCCCTAGTTCCTTTATAAACCGGTTCTGCAATGCGAGCTCTGGTCTTTTTTGGTTGACTTGGCGCTGCAGCGCCTATGCCAGGTTTAAACCTAGCACTGCAGCGCCGGCTCCGATGCCTAGGCAGAGAAGATCTAGATGTGACCCAGCCTCAAGGAGAATAATGGGATATAAAGGGGGAGTGAGCATACTTTGATATATCCCCCTCTGGGACACAGTCTCTCTCTCTTGTAGTTTCTACTCCATTTTCCTAGTAGATTATGCATGTATATATAGTTTAGGTAGATTAGGGAGAAATTTGGGATTCCTTGAAGCTCAAGAGCACTGAGCAATACAGATTGGAAAGCTAGAAAGGATTGGAATTCTTGGAGACTGAAGAAGCTTGACAGGGTTTATTCTTATCCATTTGTTTCCTTTGATCTTGTAATCCATAAATGTTGTTTATATTGCTACTAATGTTTAGTTCAAGAGCTATGAACTAATTATTGGCTCAAAGGTTATAATGGAACCCTTTATTAATTTGAATTGACTATCTTATCTCATTGGTTCTCATCATATTGTTTGGTTCAATATATTCATGCTTACTAATTCTTACTAAGAATTTAGTGATGATTTTGATAATCTATATGAAGTTGAAAGATGGATTATAGATTTAAACCTAAGTATATTGGCATGCGATTATGAATTTGTCTTCTTGATCTGCATAATTTGTGTATAGAATAGACATATATATGTGACCTTATTGAGAACTTATGCTTTAAATCCTTATTATGGTCACATAGACGTGTAGAATTAATACCTAGCTTGGACGACGTTCCTTTCTATTCTATTTCCTTTCGGGTGGATCTAGAGAGGATATGTTTATACATACCTCGAAAGAGGTGTATGAGCACTTATGTGTTCTCGGTCGATAAACTGTCGTGACCACGAAGACCATAGAGGTGTTAGGAAGTTTTGATGAAACATAGCACACCAGATGTTTGACAAAATGCCAATGTGGGGTAAAGTTATGACCATAGCTTGTAGCACCTTCGATACCATTCATTATCCATTTACTCGCTTTGATAATTAGATACAACTACATTAATCGCACTTCTGTTACCATGTTGTTCGAATAAAACTTAAGCAATCCAAAGTCGGTATTTATTAAATATTAGTGATAGTTCCTCGTGGGTAAGCCACTTTCCTTATCACTGTATTACTTGTTAGGCCGCGTATACTTGCGCGTGTTTAGTGATTGGTAATCCGAACAACAATAAGCTATACAATTACAACTCATGTACTCTAATATTCTACACATAATATTAGGATTATCACATCAATTAGCTACATATGTAAGACCCCAACTTTTTATGAATAAAGATTTAATTTTCTATAAATGTTATTTTGAATAATAAGGTGTGGATTTGATATAATGCTATAGTTATGAGTGAGATTTGCAAATTTTGCAAATAAGCAAGTTGTCATAAAATATTTTTTTTGTCGGGGAATATTCGTACGACGACACAATCATTGGTGGACCCCACAACTGAATGATTGTCGAATATAGAAAGCGACAGAAATAACCTTTTTATAAAAATAACGACAAGAATTTTACCGTTAAACTATTAAAATACCCGGTGATAAAAGTATAATAATACTTGTGGTTTCACAATAGCACACGGTATTGTACAGTATCTCTAATTATTGATGCTTACATAAGAAGTCACTCAGTTCATTTAAAAATTACCACAGTAGTTGATGCATAATATCTCATATTATTGATTCAATTATTGTCACAGTATCATCTGCACAATATTTTATATTATTAAATGAATAATTGAAATGACACGGTTATTCATATTATTATTTGTATTATTGACAATGTCTAGAAAGTTCTGTCGATGAAAGGTGTTAGGTTATTTAATTGCGCGCCAATAAGGAGAAGTCATTATCGGAAAGCCCCTTCTTTCTTGGGAATGATCTGGTTGTCAATATTGTGAGTTATAATAATAACGATGAATAATTATTGAAAGATTAAAAATGTTTTTATTGAAGATAAGCATTTTGTGGTAAATAATTATTCATTTTTTATATAAATAGAGGGGTTTTCCGTGAAGTATTTGTTGTAAGTTTGGCTTATCACATGGATCCCCACTTACTCATTTTTCAAAATCTCCGGTAGAAAGTTATCTCAGTTTTGTTTTATTATCATTGTAATAGTAATAAAAAAAATTTATATAAAACAAAATACTTTTTATATTATATATAAATTTATTCGTTTTATTAGATTATAAATAAAATATTTTATATAATGTTTTTGTTTTATTAGAATATTTTATTGCACAGTAATGAATAGTAAAAATCAGAAAATCAGCTAATTCTGCGACATGCGAAATTTCTTTTTGTTCACCCATGGTTTTCTTTTAAATATTACCTTGCCATTCTCCTATAAATAGGATGCTTAGTTAAGAAATGAAAATCACACCAGAATCAGAGAATTCTTCTTCTATAATATTTTGCGTATTTCTTTCTAGTATAAAGATACTTTGAGTGTAAAAAATAGTGCAAATTTTTTTCAAAAATATTTCCGCTACTCCAGTCAGATTTACTCTCCTACTAAGGTAAGGGGTATCATTTCTTTCATATTCGTAAGAGATATTATTTTTTCGTATTCGTAAGGAATATTATTTTCGTTCCATATTCGTAAGGGATATTATCTGTGACGCCCCCAAAACTAGGTATACATCACCCATCTTGAGTCACCAGATACATGGTACAGAATTCAAATACAACTTAATAATACAACTGTCGTGTACAATACGACAAATCATAAACTATGAGTTTGAATACAAATATTATCTACTAGAGAGTATACAAACTCAAAAGGAGTCCTCATTACAATTATTATCACACTATTTCACAGAATAGTGAGGACTACTAATGCACCATCTAGGACCATCACTCCGCTCCCCGACTCGTCCCGCTTATATTCTCATTTCAAGAAGAAAGCGGTGAAAAGAAAGGGTGAGCTCAACTAGCCCAAAAGAAGAAATATTATGACTAAGATAATACAGAATAAATTATCATTAGCCTTAAACAGTGTTAAACTGATACAATATAACAAACATCTAGTTTAACTGCAGCAGAACAAGCAATCCATTAAAAGAGTTAAGTAGAGAATAAAATCTACTATCTTTTATAATTTAAATGGTTTTTCATCACTTTTATCGCCGGGACTCATCTTAATAAATAATCCACATCATCGAATCACCCCTGCACTACGGCCAAGGATATTCTTTAGTATCACGACCACGAATTATCCATGCACTATGGCTAAAGATAATCATGTTTTCATCAACGGTCATGATCATGCCATAAAACAATTCATCTTTGCACCCTTGGCCGAAGAGAATCCATAGCCATATTCATACCAAAAGCTGTCCATCAATGCACTACGGCCAATGAGGACTTTTTCCACATCATTTGTAACATTACGGTCATGATTACACCGAATAATCCTCGGTCATAATCATACCAAGTCCATCTATGCACTACAGAATACGTATGACTTTCAACAAAATATAAGCATGAGGATGATGACAATGATATAAGAATTCAATAAAACAAGTTCAAAAATTAATTTATCCGAAACTAATAACGCTCAAATTGTCAACATGATCTTTGCTTTGTAGAGTAAAATTCAAGAATGCTCGGAAGAATATTTCCATGAAAAGATCTTTGGATGAAGCGCAAATATCAAGGATATTCCACTAATTTCATGGAGTATGGAAGTCAAAGTTTTAACCAACCGAGTATAATAAAGAATGGAATAACAAAAGAAATCACCATGCATGCGGTACTTTGCATGTAGAAAGTTATTCCAATGTAATAATAATTAATGAATCGGTCATGAAAGCAAAGCAGAGACGGGATGTTCCAATGAAATAATAAAGAACTAATAATAACGAAATTACCATACATGCGCAGATTTCGCGATAGACAAAAGTTATTCCAATGAATACCAATAAAGACGGAACCAGTCCCACGTAAAATGCATGCAGGCAGGATATTCCAATAGAATAATAATAAAGATTTAAACCAGTCCGACGTAAAAGCGCATGCATAAGATATTCCAATGTAATAATAAAGAATAAAATAACGTAAGAATTTCACCAAGTATAGGGTATCCAGCGTATACTGAGTTATTCCAATGAATAATAAAGAATGGAATAACAGAAGTTCTCTTCATGAATAAGAAAGAAAGAATACCCCTTATGAGTACAACAAAAAATATTCCCTACCTTAAAAAGAAGAGTATTGGATATAAAAGTAGTGAAGTAGCAGAACACTTTTCTTCTTTCTCTCTATAGTTTCTATCTGTAGAGTTTCAGTGAATTCGTAAGAAATAATGAATGAATGAGCTTCTATTTATAGAAAAATGGACTGCATAGTAACTAACGGATGAACGGTCCAAATTGATTTACTTTAATCTGATGGTCCATATTTAAAGCAAAATCTTTTAAATAAAATATAATATATTCTATTTATAATCTAATAAAACGAATAACTTTATAAAAGATTTTACTATGCAAACACTATCACGCAGTACTATGCATAATAAAATATAATATTTTCTAATTATTGTCTAATAAAGCATGATAACTTTATAAAAGTATTACATTTTATATAAAAAGATTTTACTATGCAAAATAATATGCGTGCACTATGCAACACTATGCATAATAAAATATAATATATTCTATTTATAGAATAACTTTATAAAAGTATTCTATTTTATTACATTAATAATACCAATAAAAAATTGAGTGACTTATCACGTAAGCATCAATAATCAATACTGTAAAGTGCTTTCTATGCAATCATGCCAGACATCGCATTTTTTTAACACCGGTGTTTCCACGATTAAATCTAAAACTTCCGCCGTTATTTTCATAAAATATTTTTGTCGCTTTCTCAATCCGACAATAATTCCGTTAGGGATCCACCAATGATTGTGCTTGGTTATTGTAATATTCCTGTTAAAACGAATATTCCCCGACCAATCGATATTATATAACAACTTGCGTACTTTGCAAAATTTATAAATATTACCCACAACTATAACATTATATCAAATCCACACCATAATATTCAAAAAATTATTTCAAGAAAATTAAATATTTATTCATAAAATCTGTGGTCTCACATTATCCTCGTTTAATATTCGTAAGGAATATTATTATCGTTCAATATTCGTAAGAGATATTATTTTCGTTCAATATTCGTAAGAAATATTATTTTCTTTCATACTTTATAGTATGTAAGTAATATTATTTCATTTCATATTCCTAAATCTACACTTATTTTGATAAGTATTGCTTCTATACTCCCTAAAATTAGTAGAATATCCTTGAATTTTGCGCTTCATCTAGTATCGTTTCACTAAAATATTTTTTTGAACTTTCTTATTAAATTTTAATCTTTCCATGCTGGGTACTATTCACGATAAAATTGGTTTCTTTTCTGTCCAAATTATTTTTGATACATAAATATTATTCTTAATTTTTACTCCACAATTAGTTATCATGTTGATAATTTGGACATTCTTGAACTCTGGATAAATTAAATTAAATTTTTTAAACATTTATCCTTGATCTTACTTGATTGATTCCTTATATCATTGTCATCATCATCATGCTTATATTGTGGTAAAAATTATCTTTGGCCCGTAGTGCATGGATGGATTGTTAATTGATATGATTATGACTAGAAATTGTGTATTGGTATAATTATCACCTGTAATGTTACAGACAAATGATGTGGTGAAAGTCCTATTTGGTCCGTAGTGCATAGATGGACAATTGTTTGGCATGATCATGACCACTGGTGATACAAACGAATATACTTGGCCCGTAGTGCATGGATACTTTGTTGGTTTCAAACCTTTGTTGAGTTATGTTACAGAGATAAAATATTGATGATGAACTTTTAAATCATAGAAGATAGTAGACATCATTCTCTACTTGACTCTTCTAATGGATTGATTGTTCTGCTGCAGTTGTTGATATAAATTTGTTGTCTATTGTATTCTATCAATTTTTACACTGTTGAGGACTAAGGATAATTTATTCTACATTATCTTAGTCATAATATTCTTTACTAGGCTAGTTGAGCTCACCCTTTTCTTTCATTGTTCTCTTCAGGAAATGAGAATATAGTTGGGACTAGTCGGGGAATGGAGTGATGGTCCAAAATTGTGGCTATAGTAGTCCTCACTATTTTATAAAATAGTGTGATAATAATTGTAATGAGGACTTTATTTGAGTTTGGATATTGTCTATGAGACAATATTCGTATTAAAACTCACAGTTTACGTTCTGTCATATTTTACACGATAGTTAATAATTGTATAAATGAAGTTTGTATTTGAATTATGTACCATGTATTTGGCGACTCAGAATGGGTTGTATGGACCTATTTTGGGGGCGTCACAGTTGGTATCAGAGCTTAGGGATATGATCCATGGCAGAGATCTGAGGCTAGAACAAGGAGGGGAGAGATGAGTAAATCATTCGCTAGTGTGTCCTACCTAAGCTTATTTGTTATTTAATTGCTCGGTCAGAATATAGGGTTAATATGTGGCATGTCAATTAACTTTTATTTTATGGCAGTATTTGAGAATGACATCTGAAATTTTTGAGATAAGCAAAAGAGCACATGAGACCGTTGAGACACCGCCAATCAATAACCAGGATAATATGCATTATGAAGGGAATAATCCTCATGTAAACAACAACAACGACCAAATGATGAATGATGGGATGTTTATAAGTTTTGTGAAATTCATGCAACACCAAACGAGAGAGATTCCTGTTCAAAATACAGTTAGAAATAATAGCAACTCACGACTGGTCATTGCTTCAAGGAGCTGGGACTGTGACACCCCCAAATCCGGGTACTTAAATTCCCACGTGATTTGGTGTTCACTAGTCAAACATCATATGTCGATCTACCCATAATAAATGCAAACATAAATAGATATAAATAAATCCTCTCTTTAAGGAGTTGCATCATCTCAAATAAATACATCAATCCTAGGTCATACTAACCTTAAATCTTAACTGCGGAAACATAAACAATTAATCGTCTTACACAACATTAATATAAGTCTAAAACAGGAATACATCATCACATAAAACAACAAGTCTTCATCACTTGTTAATCTTGCCCTTAACTTTGATAGTAGAAGGCTCGTCGGACCTTTCGTTCTTAACTACAATGTTATTATTACGCAAGAGTGAGAACAATTGCCCACAAGTAAAATAATGAAATAAGAATATAATAACATGCGAGTGAACCAAAGACTTCTGGAATAAGAACTCAACTTTTGAATCAAGAATGAATAACAAGAATCAAAAGAAGTTCTGAGGGTCGTAACACCTTGAACTATGTCCTAAGACTATGGACTCTTCTACTCGTACTTAGGGGGATCAGCCTTTAGTACCATACTGTGCACAATATCTTAACGCTAACACATAAGAAATCCCTATACAGCGTTGTTCATCTCAGTTTGACATTAGAGTCCGCACCAAAGGAAGTTTGGTTTTGATAAATCAATAAGGGTTCTGAAATTTAGAACGTTCATCAACTATGGACTAGTCGAATCAATAAGGGTTCGCTAGTCTTACAAAGGTCAACCATACCTGATATTTAAATCAAAAACAATCTTAAGATGTATACAATAGAATAAGTATTGTATAACAAAATCATACTTTGAAAAGATTAATAAATAATAAGAACTTGCTCGATATAGAACATAAGTCTGGAATTTGTTCAATGTAAAGAGATAAGTTTATAAACTTGCACAACGATAACAAGTAGGGTTAGGAAACTTGCCTCGTGCATAGATCACACGTTAATTATACACGTTCCCCGATTTAATCCTACATACCATTCATATTCACAATACCAGTCAATTATAACGTAACTACTCATCACAAGTTCATTCTTTTTATCTAACTCAGATTATGACTATACTTAGTCAAATTACCAAACTTATTGTCACATAATTTACACTTCACGAACAATAAGTTAACTATGCGTTCAATAATTTAATCCACACATAAATGCATAATTGCCATGTTAAGAACCTATCTTAACGTCTCATTATATGTCTAACATATTTTTATGTTCATTAGATTAGGTCACTATCACATTCTTAGACTTGACCAATTAAAATTTTTCATTTCTGACCATGCAGAGTGGAAAACAAGCATATACCACTATTGTGCTTGTTCTTGGTGTCATGCAAGTACTGACCTTATGCAACTTGGACATTAAGCGTTGCGGTGTGGGTGTTATGCTGCGATAATGTAAATTGCATTACGGAACACCGTAAATGTAATAATCCATAATTTTAAATATTTATTGAATTATATAAATATTTAATTGATGTGTTTATTATTGAATAAATATTTAATTTGATTTGATTTGATTTTTTAATTATTTGTTAAATAAATAATTAAGGAGTTAAGAAATTAATTATTAGGAGATAATATTTTAATTTAATTTAATAATTAAGTTAGAGAGTTTATAATGATTAAATGAATTATTATATTTTAATTTGAATTTGTAATTAAAATGATGTGTTAGTTGGTTAAATAAAATCATAATTTTAAAGAAAATTATAATTATGTTGTATTGATTTATGTGTTAAAGTAATTTAATATATTGTTAATATAATTAATTAAATTGAGTATTAAAATTAAATTAAGTAAAAGTGTGACAAATAACATAACTATAAAGGAGTTATTAAAATAAATTAAAAGAGTTTAATTCTATTTTGCTAAACAAGGCTTAATGCATATTAAGCTTTTAATCTAATTGTGTTTAACCAAACAAGGTATAAGGATTAATTGATTTATTTTAATTATGTTTCCAAACAATGTGTAAGATTTAATGAGTTATTTTTAATTAGTTAGCCAAACAAGCCTTATGGCTTTTGATTTTCAAAATTTGATAACTGATATCAGTTATACATATATTTATATTATATAATTAATACATATATTATTACCTATACGTTATATTTTACTACGTAAGTTAGAATAGAGAATAAAGACTCAGAAGAAGAAAAGAGGAGAAGAAGAAAATTTGAGAGAAAAATTGAGAGAATCCTAGAGAGGTTTTGAGAGAAGAATTGGGAAAAGAAAGCTTGTTGATTAAAGGAAAAAGTTATCATCTTCTAGAATACAAGGTATCATCTAAACCCTTTTATTTTTCAAAAAGTTTTAGTTGTCTTCTCTTCCAAAATTCTTTGTAAAATCCTTGTAGAAGTTGAATTGTTTGATGTATATAGCTTTATATGATAAATTGTTTGTTATAAGTTGTGTTCATAAGTTTATAGATGAATTAATTCATGTTATATATGTAATTTGTGAAGAAAATCATATGACGATGAGTTTATATGAATATATGTGAATATGACTTAGTTTAAAGTAAAAATTAAGGTTAAATAGTTTTTTAATTTATAAATTGTCTATTGAATTTGAAAGAGGATGAATAAACATAAATAAGGTACTTTGAATTATCTGTTTTGGTTGAAAAACAAAATCACAGTGATGATTTTTACTAAAAATGTCAAAAAGTGAAGTTTTATCAAAAATAGTAAAATTAGTTGTTTTAAATTGGATGTTTATGTTGTTATATGAGTAAAATAATGTTAATAGTCTTTAAATTATGTTTCTATGAAGTCTTTGTAAGTATTACATGTTAATTAGGTTGTTAGAAAGTAGCTTGTAGGCCAAATTGGCTTTTATTCATACTTTGTTAAGAAATTTGGTCCCCGAGAAGCTGGAGTTCGACGTCCGCAGAGCTACCAAAGAGAGTGTAATTTCCGCATTCTGCGCAGCCCACTCGTTGGTCTGTGTCTCGCCTCATTGGCCAATCCACCGATCCACAAGTAAATTCGTTATATGCCAGTCATGAAAGTTAGCAAAATGGTCAGACAGTGTGATTTATTTACACAAAGTCTGAAAAAGTTGTTATGTGTTAATAGTAGGACTGTTAAATTATGATTTCAGTATTTCTATATCAAGAATGAACATGTTTTTAATGATTAACTAGTTTTATTACTAATGTAATTTGATTATGTGATTAAAAATCAAATCTTACATGATCAATGTACTTAGTTATGTATATAATGTGGTAGTGACTAATTATGTCATGATGACATATATATATATATAGGGTATTGTGATTCGAGTTGTTACGGTTTAGCCTACAAGCAATGCAAGTTCTCTAAATCTAATGTTTTGTTGAGCAAATTATTGTTTCTAATTTGATTACATTACGCAAGTTTTCTAACTCTACACTTTCGTTGAGCTAGTTTGTTTATTATTGTGCAAGTTTACTTGTCCTATTTCAATTATAATTTTGCAAGCTCTTGTATCTAGTTTGTTCATGATGATGCAAGTTTTCTAAACCCTATTTTGATGTTGAGCAAGTTGTTCTTGTCTTTAACATGTTAATTAACATGCAAGTTTATATAATCTGACATACTGATGTTGAATAGCTTTTATTGTTCAAATTGCCATTTGTTATGCATGCTTAATTTTCAATTCTAAATAACCTTGGCTTAATATTGTTCAAGCAAGGTATGTTATAGTTATTCAATATTTATGCTCTTAGATTATTCCTAAAGAATAACTTTAATATACAATATTAATTCACTTATGATTTATTCCATAGCATAATGTGATTACCCTTTTATTCAACTAATCCTTAGTTGAAGTTCATTGAATTCTAAATTACCTTGAAATGTATCCAAACCAAACTTACTTTGTTGCGAATTTGTAAGCTAAATACTTAGATGAACAACCCTATTATTAGGGGTTTACGCTTAGTGTTAAAATTTTTGTGCACAATACATTGTACGAAGGGCTGATCCCCCTAAGTACATGGAGTCCTTATAGTCTTATGATTGTTTAAGTTTAAGTTGAAAAATTATTTATAACTGTGGACATGGTTCGTGGTCATTAGACCCTCAATGGTATATTTTAGAATGTTAATAGAACATATTGTTCAGTTCTATTGAGCCTATTATTTGGCAGTTAATGTAAAGTTTTATTCAATTTCATTTCAAGTGAGCCTTGTTTGTTCACTCTTGCTTATATAAATATTACAACTAAAGTTCAGAAGGTCGACGTACCAAGCACCAGTAAGGGAAAGGGAAAGATGAACAAGTATTGAAGATTTGTAAACATTTTGATATTTTATTTTCAGACTTTAGTTTGAATAATTGTAATGGAGTTTATTTATTTTCCGCATTTGAATGATTGCATGTAAAGGTTAGATAACCTGGGGGATTTTTATTAATGTAATCCCTTAAGGGAATGTTTATTATTCAATTTTTATTATGATTGGATAGTTAGATATGAATGTTTTGATTAAGTGAACGCCAAATCTTGAGGTAATGAAGTACCGAGATTTGGGGGTCATAAGTTGGTATCAAAGCTTTAGGTTATGAACCTTAGGTGGGGGGAAAAGCCTTAGGAAGTAACCTTTGAAAAGATAGTGGTGATAAACTCTTATCGAGTTTTAAGGAAGAAGTAATAAAGCACTTATGTGCTTATGTGATTACAACTTATGTGCTCGTGAGTGTCGAGTAGTAACGATTAGTAATTAAAACTTAAAATTTTTGTTGTCAAGATGACTAACGTCGGACAATCTAGTCAGGCTAGGGAGGAAGGACCTCAGATGCCTAGAGAGGAGGAGTCTCGTGACATTCAGGTGGTTTGGGAACAACTACTGCCACGGGTGTGACGCCCCCAAATCTGGGTATCTTCAAACCCGACAGATGGTGCTACACGGTGCTACCGTTACATCTGTCCTTGTCATAAGATAGAATATTATCATTACAAAACTTATGCTATTACATAGTTAATTTACGGGTTCGCCTTAGCCTTTCCTTTATCCTTGCCGGATCTGTCGGTCCGTTCGATCTTAGCTGCATTTATATGGTTCAAGCAAGAGTGAGCCTAACTAGCTCAACAAGTATAACAATTCTAGTAAAATAGCATGCTTGAGACATAGGAATCGTATATCTTCAATAACTGGACAATAGTTACGAAGTACTATCGATAATTCAAAATAGCACTTATTTTCATTCAAAATATTTTAGAACAACAATATTCAGTAAAACATCAATTCCGGTCCAAGACCGTGAGCATTTCATAAGTACTTTGAAAAGGACATCCCGACACTATGTCCGTAAGTTCGGCATAGCTTACGGGCACGTCTAGGTGATCAGCCTATATTACTCTATGCTCATCAACACTACATTCATTAAACATGTATACGTTTAAGTTGTGGCAACCTCACGTGCCTGTCGTTTGATGACAAAACAATTTACAATACTCAGTCTACTTTTGAAAACCACAACAATATTAGTTTGGTAAATCCTTGTCAATACTTGATAGATTATAAGAAATCCGATATAGCATAAGTCTAGCCGAAAGAATTGGCTTTGACTTCTTCAAACATTAAATCATGCGTAGAATACATGAATCACAAAGCTTGTCCAGATCGAAGTGGAACAAGGGTTAGAATACTTGCCTTTAGCGTCTGCTACTATAACACGTGCACTTAAGTCTTTAAGTTCTCTATAGTAAATGATAACATCACATAGCACATTAGGTCATGAGTAAATATACATGTTTCCTAAAGAATCTTACCCTTCTTCTCAATCTAATTACGTATTAGATTTGTGATTATTGGTTCTGGCTTTCCATTCTGTCATCCTTATGTTTACAAGCACTTGACTTTCTTTAACCCTAAGTGATCATACTTAAGGCTTAACTATGACTTAAAAATGTTACATTAAGATACTTTAGTTAAATGTTCATCAATTACTATTAATACTCCTCATAAAAACATTCTTTATTATTTAGATCTTAAGGTCAAGCGTTATGCGCCATTTGTTCCTTTCATTATCTTGCGATGCGCGCGCTATACTTATTTACGAAAAATTTCGACTCGGTATTTGCTGCATGAGTCTCCTTTATTACTGACAGCGTTATGCGCGCCACTCTCGAAAGAGGGTTATGGCTTTGCTCGGCCAAGCTCGGTGCTGCGACGCGGGATATTTGGCCTTGGGCTAGCGCTGCGGCGCTAACTCTGTGCACCAGAAATTTTTGACAAAATTTTCAACTTATGAGATTCCTGGACTCGTAACTTCCTCGTTATAAGTCCGAATTGGCTCCTTCAAGAGCCTACGGTTTACAAATTATATACTCTACATGTTTATTTAAGAATTTTATCTATTCGACTTCGTTTGCTAAAAATTCATCTATTAGTTCATTTTTAACGAAAACGATAAACGTTCGTGAACGTTCAACGCTCATTTCTTCGCTCTAAGTCGGAATCAAGTCATTTTCGAATCTGCAACTCTATAATGCCAAATACGACTTGTCTCCATCGAAAACCAACGTTTCTGAGTTCAAAAACAAAATCCAACTTCCATTCTGAGAATTTCAAAAATTCGACGATTATCGTCCAATCGTGTGAATTCCGGTAAAACTTCATTACTTACGATTTGTTCATCGTTCCAAATGCATTCATTTCATTAACTAGACATCTCAATTTATATTCATGAATTCGACGATTATCGTCCAATCATGTGAATTTTGGCAAAACTTCATTACTAATGATTTGTTCATCGTTCCAAATGCATTCATTTCATTAACTAGACATCTCAATTTATATATTACAATAATTTATATTCAAATTAGGTTATGGCTTATTTCTTATAAGTTCACAACTTAACAATTTCTTCAATACAAGATTTTCATTTCCTTATGACTTATTCTTAATTAAGTTATTTAAGCTACATTCTTACATCTTATTAATCATACAAACTTCTTAAGATAATCATATGACAAGTCCATATATGTACTCCATAAATTAATAACTTTATTAGATTTAAATTGCGTATTCCTTACTTATTCGACTTAAGTCAATTGCTTATCCACTCCTCATATGTTCTTAGCATATATGTTCATTAGGTTACACTTCTCTTATCACCCTACTATAGTAGAGATAGAAGAGATAAGATCATTTACCTTTGAAGGCTAACTTCTTCTTCTTTGGAAAATCTAACAATGGAAGGTTGGACTTATAAGTTCTTATTCTCTCTAACACTTAAGTTGCTTTTGTAAGTAAGTTGTTGGATGAAATTTGAACAAGCAAATGAAAATTCAAAGCTTGCTATTTATAAAAGGGCTAAGGTTAGGGCATTCTAGTCATTAAGACATCCACTTCCTTAACTAACCTCTTTACTATTCACTATTTGCACACTAAGTAAACTTGGCCATCACACTTATTTCTTGCCCACCACATAAAGTTCTTGGTCAACAAGTTCACCCATGGGTTTCCCCATGGATCCTAATTAACTAATGGATCATTACTTTGGGCTTACCTTAATGTCAAAGCTTATTCTTGTGGGCTTGGATTTAGTTTGTTCAACTTAAGCTTTAGGCTTCATATTAACCAACCCTTGGGCTAGTCATTGCTACATCTTGGGCTTGCCCCTTAATGCTATTTGACTTGCTCATCTTACAAGATTACACAAGTTCATTTCATTAGACTTTAATTCTAAACGTTCTTAATTTTAAGTCTGCATGCGAAATATTGCATTTTCCATACTTAGATTATTATTACATAATCCATCTCACCTTGATATTATAACGTTATGTATTTATCGGAAGTTCAAAAATAATTCCTGAGCAGAAAACGATAAAGAGTGTTTTTCGAAAAATTTCTTGGAAAGCTTTTATTTTCGTCTTGGAAATTCAAACACTTTAATTCCTTCACGTAGTTAAAATACTACGATGTTCCTATGTTTCTAGGTTTTAAAACGACATTCATCTTATTAATACGTATTAATAACAAATAATATTATTTTATTCATTATTTAATTCCTTCAAGTAGTTTACAAAGGATCCAAATTTCTCGGTCGTTACATTCTTCCCCCCTTATAAAGATTTTGTCCCCAGAATCTCGCCTTACATTACGCAAATAACTGAGGGTAATCCTTCTTTACCCTTTCTTCCAATTTCCACGTTGCTTCATCAGCATATTGGTTCTTCCATAACACCTTTACCGACGATATGACCTTGTTTCGCAGAACTTGCTCTTTTCTATCGATGATTTGAATCGGCATCTCTTCGTATGTTAAGTCCTTCTCGATTTGAATAGGCTCAAATTCTATTACGTGTTTATAATCCGGTTTGTAAGGATGTAAGACCGATACGTGAAATACATTATGTATTTGTTCTAAGTCTTGAGGTAACGCTACCATATAAGCTACGACACCTACCCGTTTTAACACTTCAAAAAGTCCTATAAACCTTGGGCTTAGTTTCCCCTTCTTTCCAAAGTGTATCTTTTCTTTCCAGGGAGATACCTTTAGAAATATGTACAAGCCTACCTCAAACTCCCTATTTTCTCGATGTAAGTCTGCGTACTTCTTCTGTTTGTTGCACCAATTCTGGTCCTAGCATTCGGCATTCTCCCACTTCATCCCAACACAACAATGTTCGACACTTCCTTCCATATAAAGCTTCATAAGGCGGCATACATATGCTTGCATGATAACTATTGTTATACGCAAACTCTACTAATGGTAGATAATCATCCCAACTACCCTTGAAATCCATGACGCATGATCTCAACATATCTTCTAACGTCTGAATGGTCCTCTTGCTCTGTCCATCAGTTTGTGGATGATATGCTGTACTTAACTTCAACTGCGTCCCCAACTACTCTTGTAGACTTCTCCAAAAGTTTGACGTGAATCGTGGGTCACGATCTGACACAATCGAAACGGGACTCCATGTCTGGAAATAATTTCCTTAACATAAAGTTTAGTTAACTGGTCTAAGTTATACTTAACCTGAATTAGCAAAAAGTGAGCCGACTTCGTCAATCGGTCCACTAATACCCAAATCGCATCATACCCTTTCTGAGTTATCAGAAGTCCCACCACAAAGTCCATCGTGATATGCTCCAATTTCCACTCCAGAATCTCTAATGACTGTAACAAGCCACTTGGTCGTTGATGTTCGGTCTTAACTTTTTGACAAGTCAAGCACCTACTTACATACTCGGCTATTTCTCTCTTCATGTTCGGCCACCAAAAACTCTGTTGAAGGTCTTGATACATCTCAGTGCTACCAGGATGAATCGACTATCTTAAACTGTGAGCCTCTTGTAACACTTGCTCCTTTAATTTCGTCTCATTTGGAACCCAAATTCTTCCTTCAAATCTTAATAATCCCTCATTATCAAGACTGTATTTTAAATCTTTTTCATTGGTTAATCGCTTCTTCATTTGGTCACACTCATCAGTTTTGAGCTCCACCTCCTTAACTCTCTCTACGATGGTAGATTGCATCTCCGTCACTGTGACAAACGAGATTTTGTAATTTAATTTTAATATTTATTGGATTAAATAAATATTTTCGTTGATTTAATTATTAGATTAAATAATTAATTGATGCAACTGTGATAGATTAATTTAATTATATGTGCTATATTTATTAAATTAATGTGGAGAATATTTATTATTCAAAGTATGTATTCATGTGAGCTTATTGAATTAAATGAAATATTTAATAAGCACAATGTTATTTTAATGTAATAATTAATTAGATATTTAATAATTTGACATAATTAATAAGTAAGAAATTAATTATGTGACCATGTGAATTAATGAAAAATTATCATATTTTATTTAAAGTAAAGTAAATAAGATAATTGATTTATTTTATAATTGGATGTGACATTATTAAACTATAAGATAAAAGAGTTATTAAACTAAATGATTTTGAGCCATTTAAGGCTTGCCAAACGAGGCCCTAGTAGAGGTTGAAAGCAGTTAACCATTACTGGGTAACTGACATCCACTCTGCGCGTCAATTCTTTTATTAATACGTCGTATTATTCTCCTTCCTATTTTTCAAGTGTTAAAAAAAATTATAGAGAGAAATTGTGAAGTTGAGAGAAATTGTGAGTGTGTGTGATTGATCTAATAACTGAGAAATGATCATCAAGGCTCTCTTAGTCTACACTTTATACTCTGGGTAATTCCTTTAGCCCAATTTTTATTTTTACGATTGTTTAAGTTTTATAAGAAAATGGCTTCACGTTTTGTTAAAGTATATGTAATTATAAAGGCTATGGATTATGTGTTGATAATGTGACGAACGAGATTTTTGTAATTTAATTCTTAATATTTATTGAATTAAATAAATATTTTCGATGATTTAATTATTAGATTAAATAATTAATTGATGAAGTTGTGGTAGATTAATTTAATTATGTGTTCTATTTATTAAATTAATGTGGAGAATAATTATTATTCAAATATGTTTTATGTGAGCTTATTGAATTAAATGAAATATTTAATAAGCATAATGTTATTTTAGTTAATTTAATAATTAATTAGAGATTTAATAATTTGACATTATTAATAAATGAGAATTTAATTATTTGACTATTTGAGTTAATGAGAAATTATTATATTTTATTTAAATCAAATTAAATAAGATAATTGAATTGGGTGTGACTTGATTAAAACTATAGGATAAAAGAGTTATTAAATTAAATTGTTTTGAAAGCTATTATTGCTTACCAAACAAGGCCCTAAGGGGAGTTGATAACAGTTACCCTTGATTGGGTAACTGACCTCAACGCGTCAGTTGTTTCCTTTATTATACGTCTTCTTCTTCTTCATTTTTCTAAGTTTAACAAGGAAATTACAGAGAGAGAATTAAGAATTTTGAGGGAATTGTGAGTTGTGTGATTGATTGAGAAGGTTTCATCTCTCCTATCTACACTACGCTGTGAGTAAATTGTTCAACCCACTATTATTTACGTTGTTAAAATTTTATAATGTGGCTCTCAAATTTTCTGTAAAATCTTTGTAGTTGGAGATTGTATTGATTATGTGAATGTTTATGTGATAATATGGTAGTATAACATGTTATTACTATATATTATAGATTCCCATATCATAAGATTCATAATATTATAACGTATATTATTACTTCAAAATTTATAGAGTATGGAATATGGCCATATGACCCTTATATGGGATTTTAATATGCCAAACATAAATTGTTTTGTAGAATTCACACTCATATATGATTATGCATGTTAAAACGAAGGAATCAAACTCCAAATAAACATATTTGGTGTTATAATGAACCATTAATGTTGATTTTCATGTTTTGTATTGAAAACTCTCGAGAAAATCAAAAACGATGAATTATATGTTTTGATTATGCAAAATTATATGTTATAATTTGTTAAAAGCATGCTAGAAGTGTTAAGTAGTGATTATATGTGTATTATAATGTTTGGGTATGTCAAATTTCATGTAAGATATAAGAAAATTGGTACAAATTGGCATGTTCGCAATTTTCGCGAACCGCAAGTTCTACAATGTCTGTGTATATATGGCATGTACCGCAAACTTTAAACTAAAAGTCGCGCTTACATGAGCCAGTAAGCACCATTAAATAAGATAAGCGCCATTGGCATGCAGCCAATGAGAATCAAGATAATAACAGTGGCGCGCATGGCATTTCACTCTCGAAATGTTCAGAAATGAATTTTTTAAAGTGTTCAAGTCCATGAATGTGATGTTAACCTAATCTAATGAACATAAAAATATGTTAAGAGTATAGTGAGATGTTAAAACAGATTATTAACATGTCAATAACATAAAGGCATGTGGATTGAATTATTGAGTGCATAATGAGCTTATTAGTCGTGAAATGTTATTATGTGACAATAAGTGTTATAATTTGACTAAGTATAGTCAAAACCAAAGTTTAGAAAAAAGAATGAACTTATGATGATTAATAATATTATAATTAACTAGAGTTGTGAATGGAAATGGTATGTAGGATTATATCGAAGAACGTGTATAATTAACGTGTAATCTACGCACGAGGCAAGTTTCCTAACTCTACTCGTTATCATTATTCAAGTTATTCTCATTATTATTAATCAAGTTCAATTGTTATATTAAAGATTAATTATCTTTTCAAAGTATGATTCTGTTATACAATATTTGTTCTATTGTATACCCCTTGAGATTATTATTCAATCTAATTATCAATTATTGTTGAACCTTGTTAGACTACTGAACCCCTATTAGATTCGACTAGTCCATAGTTGATGAACGTTCTAAATTTTAGAACCCTTATTTATTTATCCAAACCAAACCTCCTTTGGTGCAGACTCTAATGTCAAACTGAGATGAACAACCACAGATAAAGGATTTCTTATGCGTTAGCGTTAAGATATTATGCATGTGATGTGGTACTAAGGGTTGATCCCCCTAAGTCTGAAAGTAGAAGAGTCCATAGTCTTATGACTGTTAAAGGTTCCAAGTATAACCCTTGATAATCTAGGACATAGTTCAAGGTCTTATGACCCTTAGAAATCTTTTGAATTCTTGTTATTCATTCTTGATTCAAAAGTTGAGCTTTTATTTCAGAAGTCTTTGATTCACTCGCATGTTATTATATATTGTTATTTCATTTTTATTCTTATGGGAAATCATGCTCACTCTTGCGTAATAATAACATTGCAGTTAAGAACGAAAGGTATGATGAGCCTTTTACTAGCAAAGGCAAGGGCAAAGCTAATAAGTGATGAAGACTTGTTATTTAATTTTTAGAATGTTATTGTAAAGACTTGATGTTGTTTAAGACTTTTTGTTTATGTTTCCGCACAGATGTTTAAGGTTAGTTTGACCTGAGATTGTATTTTTTATTAAGATGTTGTAGGATTTATTTTTATCTATTGTATGGTTTGCGTTTATTATGGGTAGATAGATAAATGATATTTGTACAATGAACACCAAATCCCGTGGAATTTAAGTACCCGGATTTGGGGGTGTCATAGGTTGGTATCAAAGCCGTAGGTTATGAACCTTTGGTGGGGGAACAACCTTAGGTAGTAGCCTTATAAAAAGAACATAGTGATGGAAAATTCTTATCGAGTTCTAAGAAATGAATTTCTGTAATTCATTGAAGATAATAAAAGACTTTATGTGCTTATGTGTTAAATTATGTGCTCACTAGTACGACTTAGTAACTAAAACTTGAAATTATGTTGTCAGGATGTCAGATGTTGGAGGAACTAGTCGAACTGGGGAGGAGGAACCCCGAGTACCTACAGTACCTACAGAGGAGGAGCCCCGAGACATTCATGTCGTTAGGGAGCAGTTAGTATAGAGGGAGTCATCTCCATTGATCATCGTTGTTGGTCAAGAGCATGAACCTGAGACTGATCCTGAGGAGGAAGATGAAGAGGAGTTCCCACCACACTCCATTGATGCTGAGATGTACGATGCGTTATACGATAGTAACGTAGAGTTATGAGACAATGTCCAGGATCTGACTGAGCGGGCGATTATTCAGCAGATTACTCTCGAGTAGAAGGAGATGGAAATTGAGACTCTTCACACACGACTGGGAAATGTAGAATGGGATTTGGTCCACGAGAAGGGTCAAACCGAGGATAAGACTGAGGAGATAGAGAAGTTGAAGAAGGAACTAAATGAAAGCTCGGAAAGGCTGATAATAGCAGAGGAGGCCTGGGTAAGAGAGTCACATCGTGCTGATCTTGCGGAAGAGGATGGTCGTGCAAAGAAATCTAAGCTTGGGGAGACGTACTCTACACTTAATAAGGCAATGGATGAGGCCCAGGATCGAGTTTTGAGGTACCCAATCCAGTTTGAAGGGCTACCATCGTACATGCTGGATCGTAGAACGATGTCTCGCATCATGGAAGAGGAGCGTAGCAAGGCTATTCAGCTCCTTAACCAACAGTGATAGGATTTGTTTAATTATGTGAAAAACTTATTTGGTATTTAGATGTAAATTCCGATGTAGTTATGAACAAAGGAATATTTTAATATTTAAATCATGTGGATTCTTTATCTCAGGATAGTTGATGTAAATAGTAGTGATGCTATCGTTGGATGTTAAAACTTTTGATTTGAATGAATATATCAAGTTGTTTGAGATAATGTGTTAAAAAATTATGTTAAATTGTTAAGTAATGCCTTAACTATTTAGAGAAATAAACAAAGATCTAATAAACATATATTTTAACATAAATATGCCGCCAAGAAGAAGACAACAACATCAACCAGCTGAAGAAGGATCTACTAATAACAACAATAACGCCAATGCTAATCATGTTCAGCAATTGGTTAACTTACTAGCTGTAGCAATGAATAATCAACCTCAAGCTCCACCAAATACTATGTTTAAGGATTTCAAGGTGGTGGGACCGCCAGAGTTTAAAGGTTCCATGAACCCGATTGAGGCTCAAACGTGGGTTATGGAAATGGAGAAGGTTTTCGATGTTGCTAGAGTTAGAGAAGAATAGAAGACCACTTTTGCAATGTTTATACTGAAGTCTGAAGCCAGTTATTGGTGGCAAGCAAACAAGGTCCGTGGAGGTGAAGGCATGATTACTTGGGAGAGATTCAAAGAGGTGTTTTTCGAGATGTATTTCCCGACCATCTCGCAGAACCAAATGGAGGTTCAGTTTCTGGAGTTGAAGCAGGGAAATATGACCGTACCAGATTATGCAGCTAGATTCAACAAGTTGGCGAGGTTTGCCCCGTATCAAGAACACACGGATGAGAGAAAAGCAAGAAGGTTTGAACAAGGACTAAAGCCCTGGATATATAGCAAAGTATCAATGTTTTTCAATAAACACTTTTCTTTGAGTCTCGGAAAAGGCCATCCTCATTTGAAGGTGGAAGCGATCACGGTGACCAAGTACAATCGGGATCAGAAGAAGAAGAAGACTGAAAGTGAAGAAATAACAAGGCTAGTGGAAGTGGCACAAGAGGTGGTAATTTTAATTAGAAGTAGAGGTGGAATGACAACTCATCATCGGGGAATCAGCAAGGAGGTCAAAAGAAGAGGATTGAAGCATGCCCGACCTGCAGGAAAGCTCATCTAGGGGTTTGTATGAAGGGAAAGCGGGTGTGCTACAATTGTGGTCAGGAGGGCCACATAGCACCTAACTGTCGTAACCCAAAGAAGGGTGCTTGCTTCATTTGTGGTTCAAAAGATCATTTGGCAAGAGACTGTCCTAAGAAGGGATCTGGAAGGGTAGGATCAGGGGGAAACAGGGGAAACAACAGTGGGAGCGCCTTGACTATCACAGGACCAACCACAACTAACCGACCGACCGCCAGAACTTTCAACGTGACGGTGCAGGATGCAGTTTAATCTCGTGATGTAGTGTCAAGTATCATTTTGATCAATAAAATTAATGCTTATGTATTATTTGATTCGGGTGCTACTTGTTCCTTTATATTCGATAACTTTGCTAAGAATTTAGATTTGCCTAAGAATGAGTTGGATTACCCCATGAACATAGAAATTGCGAATAGAGAAATAATCCCTGTTAAGTATGTACACAAGAACTGTAGAGTGGATATTAAAGGTAATATCATGAACGTAGATCTTATCCCTATTCGACTTGGAAAATTTGACGTTATCTTGGTAATGGACTGGTTATTCAATTACGGGGCTGTAATTGATTGCTAAAAGAAGCGTATTAACCTTATGACTCCGTTAAAGGTTGTGTTTTATGGTAGCAAGTCGCCTAGACAAGCGAGTTATCTGACAATGTTGCAGGACAGGAAGTTGTTAAGACAGGGTTGTGTAGGATATTTAGCTTACATAGTCGACAGTCGTAAAGAGAACCCGAAAGTAGAGGAGATACCGATGGTGAGAGACTTCATCGATGTCTTTCCAAACGATTTGCCAGGCCTTCTCGCCAGATAGAGAAGTTGATTTACGTGATCGATTTGGCGCCGAGAACCACTCAATATCGAAGGCACCATCTTAAAATGGCACCATGAGAGATGAAAAGAATTAATGGTACAACTACAAGAATTATTGGACAAGAAGTACATTCAATGAAGCGTATCGCCGTGGGGAGCGCCTTGATGTTGTTTGTGAAAAAAAGGATGAAGCGATGCGACTCTGTATTGACTACTGAAGGCCGAATAAGGTCACGATTAAGAATAGATATTCATTATCGAGGAACGATGATCTGTTTGATCAATTGAAGGGAGCGAAATACTTTTCCAAGATAGATTTGAGAAGTGGTTACCATCAACTGAAGGTGAGACGGAAGATGTACTTTAAACACGATATAGTCGTAATCATTTTTGAACCACGATATGGTTCTGTGAATGCAATTTTTATGTTATGTTGTTTGTTCTAACGAATGCTCCTAGTAGTATTTATAGATTTATTTTGGTATATTCAAAAACCAAGGAAGAACATGAAGTGCATTTGAGATTAACGTTGGACGTGTTGAGGAGGGAGAAGTTGTATGCCAAGTTTTTGAAATGCGAATTTTGGATCGAACGGGTGCAATTTCTTGGGCATGTGATCGATAAAAATGAAATTTCGATAGATCCATCCAAAGTCGAAGATGTGATTAACTGGGATCAGCCGAGGACGCCATCGAAAGTACGATGTTTTCTTGGATTGGCAGGGTATTACAGAAGGTTCATTCAAGACTTTTCCAAGATCGCAACTCCGTTAACGAATTTAACTTAAAAACCTGTGAAATTTGTTTGGACGGATAAGTGTGAGGAAAGCTTTCAAGAATTAAAGAAGAGGTTGAGTACAACACTTGTGTTGTCTCTTCCGGACGATACAGGAAATTTTGTTGTTTATAGTGATGCATCGCATAAAGGACTTGGCTGTGTGCTGATGCAAAACGGCAAAGTCATTGCGTATACATCACGACAATTGAAGGATTACGAGAAGGGATATCCGATCCACGACTTGGAGTTAGCTGCAGTAGTTTTTTCTTTGAAATTTTGAGGCACTATCTCTACGGGGAGAATGGTGAAATATATATACAGACCACAAGAGTCTGAGATATATTTTTACGCAGAAAGACTTGAATATGCGCCAAAGAAGGTGGTTGGAGTTAATTAAGGACTACGACTGTGAGATTTTATACCATCTGGGTAAGGCAAATGTCGTTGCCGACGCCTTAAGTAGAAAGGGTCAGGAGAAGTTGATGATGTTGACCGCCCAAGAGGAGCTAATTTCAGAAATGGAGAAACTAGAATTGGAAGTGAAGTATCCTATAGAAATTGATGAGAAGCTATTTCAGATGCAATCTGGTACAACTCTACTGAATAAAGTTAAGGAGGCTCAACTTTAGGACGATGAATGCAAAAAGGTGATAAGGAAGATATCTGAAGGAACCGAACCAAGATTTAAGATGGATAAGGAAGGAATACTGAGATTTGAGAGCAGAATTTGGGTACCGCCTGTCTAGAGATTAAGGAAGTCATTTTGAGTGAGGCTCATAGCTCACAATTTTCGATTCACCCTGGTAGTATCAAGATGTATCAAGATCTTCGACAACACTTCTGGTGGCCAAATTTGAAACGTGATGTTGCAGAATGTGTTGCCAAGTGTCTGATCTGTCAGAAAGTGAAAGCAGAACATCAGAGACCAAGTGGATTGCTACAACCGTTGGAGATCCCAGAATAGAAATGGGAACATATTACAATGGACTTCGTGATTGGCTTTCTGACGACTCAGAAAGGCTACGACGCAGTATGGGTTATCGTTGACCGACTGATGAAATCCTCACACTTCCTTCCGATAAAAAATTAGATTCAACTTAGATCAGTTGGCAAGGTTATATGTAAAAGAGATTATTTCGAGGCACAGAGTGCCGGTGTCAATTGTTTCCGATAGGGATCCGCGCTTTACATCAAACTTCTGAAAACGTCTACAGGAATGCATGGGTACGCGATTGCAGATGAGCACGTCATACCACCCTCAAATAGATGGACAGAGTGAAAGAATGATTCAGACATTAGAAGATATGCTAAGAGCCTGTGTGATGGACTTTAAAGGAAATTGGGACGATCACCTACCGCTTGTAGAGTTTGGCTATAATAACAGTTGCCACACTAGTATTGGAATGCCGCCTTATGAAGCGTTATACAGCAGAAAGTGCAGAACTCCGCTTTACTGGGATGAAGTTGGCGAAAGACAGTTGTTAGGGCCAGAATTGGTACAACAGACAGCAGAAATAGTCAAAATAATCCGAACACGACTGGTAGCATCTCAAGATAAACAGAAGAAATACGCCAATCCACATCATAAAAATGTTGAATTTGAATCGGGTAGTTATGTATTCTTGAAGGTCTCTCCCTGGAAGGGAAAGATCATATTCGAAAAGAAAGGAAAATTAAGCCCAAGATACATTGGACCATTTGAAGTACTATGAAGAATCGAAGAAGTTGCGTATGAGGTAGTCCTACCTCCAGCACTCTAGAATGTCCATAACGTCTTCCATGTTTCTGTTTTACGACCATACAAACCCGATTACAAGCATGTAATTGAATACGAACCCCTGCATTTTGAAAAAGACTTATCTTACAAAGAAATTCATGTTCAAATTGTCGACAGAAAAGAACAAGTTCTCAGAAATAAAATAATACCTTCTGTTAAGGTAATTTGGAGGAACCACAATGCTGAAGAAGCTACGTGGGAACTCGAAGAGAATATGATGAAGAATTACCCTCATTTATTTACTCTTTTTTTTGTGTAAGCGATTCTGGGGACAGAATCTTTGTAAGGGGGGAGAATGTAGCAGTGAAATTTATTGAGTCGTGATTCTGGGGACAGAATCCTTTTAAGGGGGGAAAATGTGACGAATGAGATTTTTGTAATTTAATTCTTAATATTTATTGAATTAAATAAATATTTTCGATGATTTAATTATTAGATTAAATAATTAATTGATGAAGTTGTGGTAGATTAATTTAATTATATGTGTTGTATTTATTAAATTAATGTGGAGAATAATTATTATTCAAGTATGTTTTAATGTGAGCTTATTGAATTAAATGAAATATTTAATAAGCATAATGTTATTTTAGTTAATTTAATAATTAATTAGAGATTTAATAATTTGACATTATTAATAAATGAGAATTTAATTATTTGACTATGTGAGTTGATGAGAAATTATTATATTTTATTTAAATCAAATTAAATAAGATAATTGAATTGGGTGTGACTTGATTTAAACTATAGGATAAAAGAGTTATTAAATTAAATGGTTTTGAAACCTATTATTGTTTACCAAACAAGGCCCTAAGGGGAGTTGATAACAGTTACCCTTGATTGGGTAACTGACCTCAACGCGTCAGTTGCTTCCTTTATTATACGTCTTCTTCTTCTTCATTTTTCTAAGTTTAACAAGGAAATTACAAAGAGAGAATTAAGAATTTTGAGGGAATTGTGAGTTGTGTGATTGATTGAGAAGGTTTCATCTCTCCTATCTACACTACGCTGTGAGTAAATTTTATAATGTGGCTCTCAAATTTTCTGTAAAATCTTTGTAGTTGGAGATTGTATTGATTATGTGAATGTTTATGTGATAATATGGTAGTATAACATGTTATTACTATATATTATAGATTCCCATATCATAAGTTTCATAATATTATAACGTATATTATTACTTCAAAATTTATAGAGTATGGAATATGGCCATATGACCCTTATATGGGATTTTAATATGCCAAACATAAATTGTTTTGTAGAATTCACACTCATATATGATTATGCATGTTAAAACGAAGGAATCAAACTCCAAATAAACAGATTTGGTGTTATAACGAACCCTTAATGTTGATTTTCATGTTTTGTATTGAAAACTCCTAAGAAAATCAAGAACAGTGAATTATATGTTTTGATTATGCAAAATTATATGTTATAATTTGTTAAAAGCATGCTAGAAGTGTTAAGTAGTGATTATATGTGTATTATAATGTTTGGGTATGTCGAATTTCATGTAAGATATAAGAAAATTGGTAGAAATTGGCATGTTCTGCGATTTTTTCATGAAATGCAATTTCTTTATGCAGTAATACCCACATGCAGCATGCTGCATTCAAAAGTTAAGAGTCATAGCAATGTAAAACCCCAACCAATAGCGCCATTGATTAGAGAATGTAGCCAGAATGTAGAATCAAGATAACATTGGTGTGCCTTGTGGCCACTCTCCAGAATGTTCAGAAATGAATTTTTTAAAGTGTTCAAGTCCATGAATGTGATGTTAACCTAATCTAATGAACATAAAAATATGTTAAGAGTATAGTGAGATGTTAAAACATATTCTTAACATATCAATAACATAATTGCATGTGGATTGAATTATTGAGTGCATAATGAGCTTATTAGTCGTGAAATGTTATTATGTGACAATAAGTGTGATAATTTGACTAAGTATAGTCATAACCAAAGTTTAGACAAAAGAATAAACTTATGATGATTAATTATATTATAATTAACTAGAGTTGTGAATGGAAATGGTATATAGGATTATATCGAAGAATGTGTATAATTAACGTGTAATCTACGCACGAGGCAAGTTTCCTAACCCTACTCGTTATCATTATTTAAGTTATTCTCATTATTTTTAATCAAGTTCAATTGTTATATTAAAGATTAATTATCTTTTCAAAGTATGCTTCTGTTATACAATATTTGTTCTATTGTATACCCCTTGAGATTATTATTCAATCTAATTATCAATTATTGTTGAACCTTGTTAGACTAGTGAACCCCTATTTGATTTGACTAGTCCATAGTTTATGAACGTTTTAAATTTCAAAACCCTTATTGATTTATCCAAACCAAACTTCTTTTGGTGCGGACTCTAATGTCAATCTGAGATGAACAACCCTGTATAGGGATTTCTTATGCATTAGCGTTAAGATATTGTGCACAGTATGGTACTAAGGGCTGACCCCCTAAGTACGAGTAGAAGAGTCCATAGTCTTATGACTGTTAAAGGTTTCAAGTATATCCCTTGATAACCTAGGACATAGTTCAAGGTCTTATGACCCTCAAAAATCTTTTGAATTCGTGTTATTCATTCTTGATTCAAAAGTTGAGCTTTTATTTCAGAAGTCTTTGATTCACTCGCATGTTATTATATATTATTATTTCATTTTTATTCTATTGGGCAATCATGCTCACTCTTGCGTAATAATAACATTGTAATTAAGAACGAAAGGTATGATGAGCCTTTTACTAGTAAAGGCAAGGGCAAAGCTAATAAGTGATGAAGACTTATTATTTAATTTTTAGAATGTTATTGTAAAGACTTGATGTTGTTTAAGACTTTTTGTTTATGTTTTCGCATAGATGTTTAAGGTTAGTTTGACCTGGGATTGTATTTATTATTCAGATGTTGTAACCCCATAAGGGGAGGATTTATTTCTAACTATTGCATGGTTTGCATTTATTATGGGTAGATAGATGAATGATATTTGTACAATGAACACCAAATCCCGTGGAATTTAAGTACCCAGATTTGGGGGTGTCACATATACATGTAATAAGATATTATCATATCGTATTTGATTATATATATTGTATAAACCATATCATCAGTTGCATAAAACATGTCGTATATTGTTACTACAAAATTACAGAGTATAAAATATGGCCATATGGCCTTACGTACCAAATTTGATACGTCTATCATAGGTTATACCATAAATTTATGCTTGTAATGGATTATGTATATTAAAACGAAGAGACCAAACTTCAAATGACTGGATTCGGTGTTATAACAAACCCGTAGTATTGATTTGCATGTTTTATTTTCAAAACTTTCAAGAACATCAAGAACAGTAAAATTAAATGTGTTGATTATACAAATTATGTGTTTTAACAAGTTAAAATCATGCTAGAAGGGTTGAGTAGTAGTTATATGTGTATTACAGTGTTTGGGTATGTCTAAATTCGTGTAAAAATAAACTAGTTGGAAGTTATGGCCATATTATGTGTTCTTCACAAAACGTATAATTTTACTTGTGATAGATTTTTGGCCTAATTTGGCATTGTTATGTTCGCGATTTGCGAAGCTGCGAAAAATGAGCACAGGTAACCCCACTTTCGTGGCGTTATCAAACTAAATTACCCACTTCCGTGATCAAAATAAAAATAAAAAATAAAAAAAATAAATATTCAATGAAAATTATTATTAAAATATTTATAAAATAAATTAAATATTTTAATTGAGATATTATGGAATAAAATAAATATTTGATGAAAATTATTATTAAAATATTTATAAAATAAATTAAATATTTTAATTGAGATATTTATGGAATAAAATAAATATTCGATGAACATTATATTAAAATATTTATAAAATAAAATAAATATTTTAATTGAGATATTTATGGAATAAAATAAATATTCGATGGAAATTATTATGAAATAATTTATTCGAGTGTAATAATAGTAAGAGAATGAAAATATTCTAATTTAATTAAGTAATTAAATTAGAAGGGTAATGATTTGTTAAATAAAGTGGAGTTTATATTAAATAATTAAGTGAAAATGTAACTAATGAATGTCGTGAATACATATGGTATGTGTGTAGGATTTGTGGTGAATAGAAGTAGTAATCGTTTAGCCTACGAACGAGGCAAGTTTCCTAACCCTACTTGTTATCATTATTCAAGTTTATAAATCAAGTTCAGTTTGTTATATTAAAGATTATCTTTCATTTCAAAGTATGATTCTGTTATACAATACTTGTTCTATTGTATACCTCTTAAGATTTTTATTCAATTTAATTATCATTTATTGTTGAACATTATTAGACTAGCGAACCCTTAATTGATTCGACTAGTCCATAGTTGATGAACGTTCTAAATTTTAGAACCCTTATTGAATTATCCAAACCAAACTTCCTTTGGTGCGGACTCTGATGTCAAACTAAGATGAACCACCCTGTATAGGGATTTCTTATGCGTTAGCATTAAGATATTGTGCACAGTATGGTACTAAGGGTTGATCCCCCTAAGTACGAGTAGAAGAGTCCATAGTCTTAAGACGGTTAAAGGTTTCAAGTATAACCCTTGATAACCTAGGACATAGTTCAAGGTCTTATGACTCTCAGAAATCTTTTGAACTCTTGTTATTCATTCTTGATTCAAAAGTTGAGCTTTTATTTCAGAAGCCTTTGATTCACTCGCATGTTATTATATATTGTTATTTCATTTTTATACTTGTGGGCATTCATGCTCACTCTTTCATAATAATAACATTGCAGTTAAGAACGAAAGGTACGATGAGCCTTCTACTAGCAAAGGCAAGGGCAAAGCTAATAAGTGATGAAGACTTATTATTTAATTTTTAGAATGTTATTGTCAAGACATGATGTTGTTTAAGACTTATTATTTGTTTATGTTTCCGCACAGATGTTTAAGGTTAGTTTGACCTGGATTGTATTTATTATTCAGATGTTGTAACCCCATAAGGGGAGGATTTATTTATATCTAATGCATGGTTTACATTTATTATGGGTAGATAGATAGATGATATTTATACAGTGAACACCAAATCCCGTGGAATTGAAGTACCCGGATTTGGGGGTGTCACAGTCGCAAACAGCCTCTATCCCACTTCACTCGACAATTTCACCTCTAGATCCATCCTAGCCATCTCTGTTATTAACTCAGTTTGAGCCGTTAACATAGACAACTTCTCCCGACCCTTTCTACTTAAGGCGTCAACCACTACATTGGCTTTTCCACTGTGATACAAGATTTCACAGTCGTAATCCTTTATCAACTCCAGCCATCTCCTCTATCTCATGTTCAACTCCTTATGTGTGAAGATATATTTTAGACTCTTGTGGTTCGTGTATATCTCACATTTCTCCCCGTAAAGATAATGTCACCATATCTTTAAGGAAAACACTACCGTGGCCAGTTCCAGATCATGAGTAGGGTAAACTTTCTCATAATCCTTCAACTATCGTGATGCATACGCAATGACCTTGCCATGCTGCATGATCACGCAACCAAGTCCTCTATGCGATGCATCGTTATAAACTACAAAATTTCCTATGTCATCGGGTAATGACAAAACAGGCGCTTCACTTAAACTTTTCTTCAGTTCTTGAACATTGTCCTCGAATTTCTCGGTCCACGCGTATTTCACTGTCTTTCTTGTCAAATTAGTCAACGGAGTAGCTATCTTCGAAAAATCCTGAATGAATCTTCGATAGTAACCCGCTAACCCTAGGAAACTCCGCACCTCAGTCGGCATTTTTGGTTGTTCCCAATTCATCACGACTTCCACCTTCGCTGGATCTACTGAAATCCCCTCATAGTCAATGACATGACCTAGAAATTGTACCTTCTCTAGCCAAAATTCACACTTCGTGAATTTTGCATATAACTTCTCCTTTCTTAGTGTTTCCAACACTCTTCTTAGGTGTTCAACATGATCTTTTGGCATCTTAGAATAAATAAGAATATTATCAATAAACACCACGACGAACTTGTCAAAAACACTCTGTTCATCATACCCATAAATACAGCTGATGCATTAGTCAACCCAAATGACATCACCAGAAACTCGTAATGACCATAACGAGTCCTGAATATTATCTTTGGTATGTCTTCGTTCCTAACCTTCAGCTGATGATACCCCGTTCTTAAATCTATTTTAGAAAAATACTTGGCCCCTTTTAACTGATTAAAAAGATCGTTGATCCTGGGCAATGGGTACTTATTCTTTATAGTTAACTTGTTCAACTCTCGGTAGTCGATACAAAGTCCTAACGATCCATCCTTCTTCTTTACAAATAGTACCAGTGCTCCCCCCGATGAAACACTCGGTTGAATGTACTTCCTGTCCAACAGTTCTTGTAACTGTACCATCAACTCCTTCATCTCCACTGGCACCATACGATACGGTGCCCTGGAAACTGGTGTCGCTCCTGGCACAATGTCTATGACGAACTCGGTCTCCTTATCCAGTGGAATACCCGTCAATTCACTTGAAAATACATCCATGAATTCACTCACTATAGGTATTTATTCCATGGTCGTTCCCACTCTCTGGGTATCAACAACATGGCACAGATAACCAACACACCCCTTCCTCAATAATTTCCTATTTTGTGTCATAGTAAGACAACACGAACGTCCTGACGATTTATTATCATAAAATACTATCTGAGGTTGTCTTAACGTTCTAATATTTACGCTTTTCTTTTGACAATCTATAATTTCCCAATAGTTAACCAACCAATCCATTCCGAGAATTACGTCGAATTCTCCTAACTTTATCGGTATCAGATCTACCGATAATTTACAACCCCGTATGTCTACGCAACAAATCCTATGAATATCTTCAACAGGAATTATCTCTTCATTTGCTACCTTAATATTTAAAGGTATAGGCAACTTTTTGGGAAGTAATACTAATCGTCTAGCAAAATCACATTCGATAAATGAACAAGTAGCACCCGAGTCAAACAACACGTATGCATTTAGGTTGTTGATCTGAATAATACATGCGACTACGTCCCCTGAGGCCATCACATCTTGGACGGTCATGTTAAAGGTATGGGCCATCGACCTACCCAGCTGTGATGGACCACCAATAGCTAACTTACCGCTATTGGCACCCCTATTCCTGTTTGTCCCCTTCTTTGGGCAGTTCTTTACCATGTGGTTAGTTGACCCACATACAAAGCATCTGTGGTTCTTCTTTGGACTTGGACAGTTCGGCGCAATATGCCCCTTCTGTCCACAATTGTAACACACGGTCTTACCCTTGAGACAGACTCCTAAATGAGTCTTCCCATAGATCTTCACTCCCCCATCAACTTTCCCCTTATTCTTCTTGTCTTTGTGGTACTGGCTCAATGCCTCGCTACCACCTTCGGCTATTATCTCCGTCTCTAATATGGTTCCAAAGGAAGTACTTTGGAACACGGATATGCGGTTATAGAGCCAGGTTTTCAAGCCCTGCTCAAACCGTCAAGCTTTCCTAACCTCGATGTCCACTTGGTGTGGAGCGAACCTCGCCAGTTCATTAAACTTGGCGGCGTATTAGGGAACCATCATGTCCCCTTGCTTCAATTCTAGAAACCGCATATCCATCATTCCCTGTACGCTCGTGGGAAAGTAGTTCTCAAAAAATATCTCTTTGAACCTCACCCACGTTAGAACCTCTATCTCGGCCCTAGCTTGATTAGCCTCCCACCAAAAGTTAGCCTCTCCCTTCATCATGTAGGTTGCAAAGGCAACCTTCTAGGCCTCGTCGATATTTGCTATGACAAATGCCTTCTTGATTTCCTTCACCCACGTTTGGGCTTTGATAGGGTCCATAGTTCCTTTAAACTCCGGCGGACCCACGCTTTTAAAATCCTTAAATGTAGTAGCTCGTGCTACACTAGGATTTACTGGGATGTTTGCCCCAGTTCTATTAAACGTTGTTGTTAAAAGATTTACAAACTCCTGGATGGGGTAACCGGACCTCCCTCCGGTTGATTTACGTTCGCACCTTGATTACGAGGTACTCTTCTTGGCGACATTTTGATGTTACAATAGATAACACATTTCGTTATTATTCATTTCCTGTTAGTAAGTTATTATTCAATTTTAAACAATAACTCAAAGCCTAAGGTGATTCATGGTAGTAGAACATTACATCGGTTATATTATACAGCCTAAGCTGATTACATTACTTTCCCGCAATTACTTTCCAAAAATTGGGAATTACAAAAGACTACCCTTTGTTATACAAAAGAGGGTTTTACGTCACTACTAGATACAAAATATTTACATATCTAAACTACTCTAGCTACTAGTAGATTACATTTTCCCTAAGGCATTCTCAAAATCTGCCTTGGCAAGACCGGCGATAATATCACGGCTGATAGTATGTCGCGTCTGCCCAATTTCTACGGGATAACCATCTACCTGCTACTGGAAGTCTGTATGAGAACTCCTATAAATATAGGACCTCCTGTTTCAACTCATGGACCTTGTCCTTAGCCAAAATCCTCTCATCGTGTTCCTGTTCCCACATGGACTCCACGTCAATCTTATCTTCTATGAAAACTGGAGCTCTGCTTTTAGCTCCTTAACCTCCTGACAGTAGTGGTGTTTCTATCCAATACTGACATAAAAAGTGACATCATTGACTCCCCCTGAGCCATCTCTACTGCTATAGCTACTTGGTTGAAGGACACTACGTCCATCTCTTTATATAGCATGCCGTTAAATACCGACATAAGGTCTAAACTCTTTGAGTCTCCAGACTCAACCACTAAAACTTCGGGCTCTGCGGCTATGGGGTTCGGTACAATCTCAATCTGATTAACCGACCCTTCGCTTACTACCTGTACATCTCTATTTTCTCCTGACATCTACAACAACACAAAAAGTTTGATTAGTACACGTCAGTAGAATAATAAAAACACATAACATATATAATGCATTTTTATAAGGTTAACTTCCATCTTTTATTTCTTTGACTTTTGTTAAGGTTATGACTTAAGGTTTAAATCCTCCCTTAAGTTTTATAACCTAATGCTTTGATACCAACCTGTGACGCCCCCAAATCCGGGTATCTTCAAACCTGACAGATGGTGCTACACGGTGCTACAGATCACACAATCATTCAATTGAAATTCCTCAAAAGAACGAATATGTCTTATATATATTCAAAATAATATTAACTTTCCCCTAGGTTCTTTATAATCGTTACATTTGTCCTTGTCATAATATATAATATTATCATTACAAAACCTATGCTATTACATAGTTAATCTATGGGTTCGTATTAGACTTCCCTTTATCCTTTTCGGATCCGTCGGTCCGTTCGATCTTAGCTGCATTCATATGGTTCAAGCAAGAGTGAGCCTAACTAGCTCAGCAAGTACAACAATTCTAGTAAAATAGCATGCTTGAGACATAGGAATCGCATATCTTCAATAACTGAACAATAGTTATGAACTACTATCGATAATTTAAAATAGCACTTCTTTTCATTCAAAACGTTTTACAACAACAATATTCCGTAAAACATCAATTCAAGTCCAAGAACATGAGCATTTCATAAGTACTTTGAAAAAGACATCCCGGCACTATGTCTGTAAGTTTGACATATCTTACGAGCACGTCTAGGTGATCAGCCTATAGTACTCTGTGTTGATCAACACTACATTCATTAAAAGTGTATACGTTTAAGTTATGGCAACTTCACATGCCTGTCATTTGACGACAAAACAATTTAGCATACTTAGTCTGCTTTTGAAAACCACAACAATATTAGTTTGGTAAATCCTTGTCAATACTTGATAGATTATAAGAAATCTCACATAGCATAAGTCTAGCCGAAAGAAATTGATTTGACTTCTTCAGACATTAAATCATGCGAAGAATACATGAATCAAAAAGCTTGTCCAGATCGAACTGGAACAAGGGTTAGAATACTTGCCTTTAGCATCTGCTACTGATATAACACGTGCACTTAAGTCTTTAAGGTCTCTACAGTAAATGATAACATCACATATCACATTAGGTCATTCGTAAATATACATGTTTCCTAAAGAATCTTACCCTTCTTCTCAATCTAATTACGTATTAGATTTGTGATTATTGCTTCCGATTTTCCATTATATCATCCTTATGTTTACATGTACTTGACTTTCTTTAACCCTAAGTGATCATACTTAATGCTTAACTATGACTTAACAATGTTACATTAAGATAGTTTAGTTAAATGTTCATCAATTACTATTCATGATCCTCATAAAAACCTTCTTTATTATTTAGATTTAAGGTTGGGGTTGCGGCGCCAGTGTTCATTCATTATGTCATGATTGCTGCGCTATACATACATTATATTTTAGAATTCCGGACTTAGGCCGCTTCTTCTTGAGTCTCCTTTATTCTGATCGTCTTTGCGACGCCACTCTCCAGTAGGTTATGGCTTTGCTTTCGCCTGAGCTTCATTATTTGCAGCAATGAGCTATTTGGCCTTGGACTAGCGCTGCGTCGCCAGCTCTGTGCACCAGAAATTTTTGATAGAATTTTCAATTTGTGAGATTCTCGAACTCGTAACTTCCTCATTATAAGTCCGAATTGGCTAGTTCAAGAGCCTACGGTTCACAAATTACATACTCTACATGTTTATGCAATAATTTATCAATTCAACTTTGTTTGCTAAAAATTCACCTATTAGTTTATTTTTAACGAAAACGATAAACGTTCATTAACGTTCAACGCTCGTTTCTTCGTTCTAAGTTGGAATCCGGTCATTTTTGAGTCCGCAACTCTATAATGCCAAACACGACTTGTCTCCATCGAAAACCAACATTTTTGAGTTCAAACACAAAATCTGCCTTCCATTCCGAGAATTTCACTAATTCGACGATTATTGTCCAATCATGTGAATTCCGGCAAAACTTCATTACTAATGATTTGTTCATCGTTCCAAATGTAGCCATTTCATTAACTAGACATCTCAATTTATATATTACAATAATTTATATTCAAATTAGGTTATGGCTTATTTCTTATAAGTTCATAACTTAACAATTTCTTCAATACAAGATTTTCATTTCCTTATGACTTATTCTTAATTAAGTCATTTAAGCTACATTCTTACATCTTATTAATCATACAAACTTCTTACATTAATCATATGACAAGTCCATATATATACTCCATAACTTCATAACTTTATTAGATTTAAATCGCTTATTCCTTACTTATTCGGCTTAAGTCCATTGCTTATCCAATCCTCATATGTTCTTAGCATATATGTTCATTAGGTTACACTTCTCTTATCACCCTACTATAGTAGAGATAGAAGAGATAAGATCATTTACCTCTGAAGGCTAACTTCTTCTTCTTTGGAAAATCTAACAATGGAAGGTTGGTTTTATAAGTGCTTATTCTCTCTAACACTTAAGTTGCTTTTGTAAGTAAGTTGTTGGATGAAATTTGAATAAGCAAATGAAAAATCCAAGTTTGATATTTATAGAAGGGCTAAGGTTAGGGCATTCTAGTCATTAAGACGTCCACCTCCTTAACTAACCTCCTTACTATTCAATACTTACACACTAAGTAAACTTGGCTATCACACTTATTTCTTGCCCACCACATAAAGTTATTGGTCAACAAGTTCACCCATGGGTTTCCCCATGGATCCTAATTAGCTAATGGATCATTACTTTGGGCTTACCTTAATGTCAAATCTTATTCTTGTGGGCTTGGATTTAGTTTGTTCAACTTAAGCTTTGGGCTTCATATTAACCAACCCTTGGGCTAGTCATTGCTACATCTTGGGCTTGCCCCTTAATGCTATTGGACTTGTTCATCCTACAAGATTACACAAGTTCATTTCATTAGACTTTAATTCTTAACGTTCTTAATTTTAAGTTCGCATGCAAAATATTGCGTTTTCCATACTTAGATTATTATTACATAATCCATCTCACCGGGATATTATAACGTTACGTATTTCTCAGAAGTTCAAAAATAATTCCTGAGCAGAAAATGATGAATAGTGTTTTTCAAAAAATTTCTCGGAAAGCTTTTTTTCGTCTTGGAAATTTAAACACTTTAATTCCTTCACATAGTTATAATACTACGATGTTCTGACATTTCTAGGTTATAAAACGACATACATATGATTAATACATAATTATAACAAATAATATTATTTTACTCATTATATAATTCCTTCAAGTAGTTTACAAAGGATCTGAATTTCTCGATCGTTACAACGGGAGTCAGCCCTGTTGGTCATAGTGGTTGAAGATGAGGATGATGGCGTGGAAATGGATGAGGAGGATCCCGTTGAGCTGCCACAGTCGAATGAGGATGACGAGAACGAGGAGGAGGAGAAGGAGGAAGAGATTCCATTGAACTCGATCGCCGCTCGTATGTACGATGAAGTCTACGACCGCAATGTGGAACTTCAGGATACCGTCGAGGAGTTACAGGAGATAGTAGTTGAACAACGGACCTCGATGGCACATAAGGACGATGAGATCCAAGATCGAGATGAACGTTTGAACAATGTCGACAAGAAGCTGGTTCACACTGAAGGAGTGAATGAACAACTGACCTAGGAGATCACAGAACTTAAGAGCAAGCTGAAGGAAGAATCTACTAAGAGGGCAAGAGCCGAAGACGCGTATGAGGAAGCTTTTCAATGAGCTGGAATAGCAGTGAAAGACGCACAAACAAAGAGAATGAAGATGGAAGAGATGAATAGCATATTCAACACTGTGATTAATCGAGCTCAAGATCGGGTCATGGGTTATCCGACTCAGTTCGAGACGCTGCCATCGTACATATTAGATCGCAGAACAATGTTCTGGATTATGGAGAAAGAACGTAGTAAGGCTAAGCAGTATCTTAGTAGAACATCGTAGTTGTTACGCGATTAATAAAATGTTAAATAATTTGTAAATCCCTAGTGGCATTTAACCTATGGGATATGATGATGATTTTGTCCTGAAACTTTAGTAGTTCAGGAAAGTATTGTAAGTAGCAGGAATACTATTGTTATTATGTTTTTCAAAAAGATTATGAATGAATAAAGGTTATTATTTTATTTTATTCCAGAGTGTTATGTGATATGTGATTATTCCTTTTATGGGGGCAAATTAAGTAGAAATTACTTAAAAGAGTGGGGTAATAATCTAATGAGTGTATTTTTAACAGAAAATGCATCCAAGACGTCAACCACCCCGACAGAGAACCACTGAAGGAACCAATAAAGCTAATGTTGATGTTAACCCCGTTCAACAACTAGTGACGTTACTAATAGGAGCGTTGTAGAATCAACCTCAAAATCAAGGTACAACGTTTAAGAATTTCAAGGCGGTTGGACCACCTGAATTCTGTGGGTCCATAAATCCAGTGGAGGCACAGACCTAGATTATGGAAATAGAGAAAGTATTCGTTGTTGCGAGAGTAGGGGAGCATCAGAATAATGCTTTTGCAATATTCATGTTGAAAGTAGAGGCTAGTTATTGGTGGCAGTCAAATAAAATGCGAGAAGGACAAGGGGTGATGACCTAGGATAGGTTTACGGAGATATTCTTCGAGATCTATTTCCCAGAGAGTTTGAAGAATCAGCTAGAGGTTCAATTTTTAGAACTGAAGCAGGGAACAATGACGGTATCTGAGTATGCCGCGAAGTTCAACAAGTTGGCGAGGTTTGCACCATACCAGTCAGCATAGACGAACATAAGGCGGAGAGGTTTGAATAGGGACCGATGCCCTGGCTGTACAGTAGGGTCTCTCTATTCCAGCTGAAGACATTTGTAGTGATTATGGAGAAAGAAATTCTCGTCGAAGGTGGAGGTGAGGCAGTAATAAAGTTCAATCAAGAACAGAAAAAGAAGATTAATGAAGTGGAGATTAAGAATGGAGGTGGTAGTAGTGGAAACGACAACAAAAATCTGAAGAGGAAGTGGAATGGAAATGTTGGTGCTTGAAATTAGCAGGGTAACCAGCAAAATAAGAAGTTTGAAGCATGTGCTACATTCGGGAAGTTTCATAAGGGTGGGTGCTTACTGGGGAAATGAGTATGCTTTAATTGTGGCCGGGAGGGTCACATCGCCCCAAATTGCAGTCAACCTAAGAAGAATGTTTGATTCACGTGTTGGTCCAGAGAAAACTTTGCTCGTGATTTCCTTAAGAAGATAGCTAGAGAGACAACCAGAAGCAATGGAGGCAGCAGTGGAGGTATATGGGCAATTGCTGGACCAATGACATCAAACAAACCCACAGCCAGAACCTTCAACATGACTGTGCAAGATGTTGTGCAATCAAAAGATGTGGTGTCAAGTATTATCCCAATCAATGATATTGATGCTTATGTATTATTTGATTCGGGTGCTACTTGCTCATTTATATCTGATGAATTTGCTAAGAGATTAGGATTGCCTAGTGAAGAACTGAATTTCCCTTTAAATATAGAAATTGCGAATAAGGAAGTAATTCATGTTAGGTTCGTATACAAGAACTGTAGGGTGAACATTAAGGCGAATGTCATGATGGTAGATTTAATTTCGATTAAACTTGGAGAGTTTGATGTTATTTTGGGAATGGATTGGCTGTTCAATTATGGAGCAATAATTGATTGCCAAAAGAAATGTGTAAACCTTATGACTTTTTCAAAGGTAGTTTTCTATGGTAGCAAATTGCCTAGACAAATGAAATGTCTAACGATTATGCAGACCAAAAAGTTGTTGGGTCAAGGTTATGTCGGTTATTTAGCTTATATAGTCGATACTCAGAAGAAGGGTGTGAAACTGGAAGAGATACCAGTGGTTGGGGAATTCGAAGATGTTTTTCTAGAGAATTTGTCAGGACTTCCACCTGACAGAGAGATTGAGTTCATGATCGACTTAGCGCCAGGAACATCACCGATATCGAAGGCCCCATACAGAATGGCTCTGGTGGAGATGAAGGAACTGATGGTACAACTGCAAGGGCTATTAGACAATAAGTATATTCAACCAAGCGTACCATCGTGAGGAGCGCCGATATTATTCGTAAAGAAGAAGGATGGGTCAATGCGTCTTTGCATTGATTATAGAGAATTAAACAAAGTCACTATTAAGAACAAAATAATCATTGCCAAGAATAGATGACTTGTTTGATCAATTGAAGGGTGCTAAATACTTGTGGTGGTATTTATCGACGACATTCTGGTGTATTCCAAAACTCAAGAAGAACACGTGGAACATTTACGTTACATTGTAGACACTAAGAAAGGAAAATTTGTACGCGAAATTCTCTAAGTGCGAATTTTGGCTCGATCGTGTACAATTTTTGGGTCATGTGATTGATAAAGATAGGATTTCAGTGGATCCTTCGAAAGTGGAAGCTGTAATCAATTGGGAAAAACCAAGGACACCTTCGGAGGTGAGGAGTTTTTTGGGACTGGCCGGTTATTACAGACGATTTATTTAAGATTTTTCTAAGATAGCCACTCCGTTAACAAATTTGACAAGGAAGGCTGTAAAATTTGTTTGGACAGAGAAGTGTGAAGAAAGTTTTCAAGATTTGAAGAAGAAGTTAAGTATGGCACATGTGTTGTCATTACCAGATAATACAAGAAACTTTGTAGTGTATAGTGATGCCTCACATAAAGGGTTAGGTTGTGTTCTTATGCAGAACAACAAAGTTATTGTTTATGCATCAAGACAACTGAAGGATTATGAGAAAGGGTATCCGACTCATGATTTAGAATTGGTTGTAGTAGTATTTGCTCTCAAGATATGGAGACGCTATCTTTATGGAGAAAAATGTGAGATATATAAAACCATAAGAGTCTGAAGTATATTTTCACTCAGAAGGACCTGAACATGCGGCAAAGAAGATGGATGGAATTGATAAAATATTACGATTGCAAGATCTTTTATCATTCGAGAAAAGAGAACGTGGTTGCAGATGCGTTAAGTAGGAAAGGTCGGGAAAAGTTGATGCTAATAACCAATCAAGAGGAGCTTATTTCAGTAATGACAAAGCTAAAGTTGGAACATATCTATACTCCCATGGTATCTCGATATACTATGGTGCTTACTAAGAATCAATATAATGCATTTAAATCTATACACCCATGGTATCCGATTATAAGATTATATTAAATTAAGAACTATCGATATAATTCTCATAAATCCAAAATTCACAAGTATCCCATAATGTATGATAATTTTAGAGAACTATTATCGTGTTTGATACCTCACTTGGATGTATTAACTATGTCTCAGTATAATAGAATCTATTCACGGTATCCAAAATCCGAATATTATCGTGTTTGGATAATAATATGAACATATCCATATTACTAATATCCTCACCCGTATGTATAGTCTATGCCAATCAAATTTATACTATCAGATCGATATAGTAACTATTTATCCAAAATCCAAAATATCAAGAATAACATGAACAATCCATATTACTAATATCTTCACTCGTATAAATAGTTCCCAAGGATCTCAACTAGATTCAAAGAATTCTAAATTTACATCTATATATGTAAGAAAACACATGGTTATATGTAAATATAATATATGTTATATATATATATAAATATTAAGGTTCGATTACATGATTCTCATAACAAGTTTCTTATTACAAAGTATTCAACTAGACAAGAATATAATCTAATCTAAGCAGGGACGCTCCCTTTATCTACTCCAGATGTTCCAGGGTTACCATCTAAAATTGCAAAGGAATAATTTGCAAGGGAGAGCTATGACATGCTCAAAGAAGTTTTGTATTTATAACAATATATGATTTGAAGAAATACAACAATTCAAATTTCGATCGATAGTTGTTACCATTTCACTATGGATTTATATTTCATCAACCACATTGCACTTAGAAATTTTGTTTAGATATGAGATAGGGGATCAACCCATTCAACATCTTAGAGTATGCATCTCATCCTACCAAAGGCTCAAATGCACCCAAATTAGTGTCAATATATTATCGAATCGAATGATCCCATAAGGGATACCCAACTTCGTATCAGGATGTCTTACCAAACAATTTGGTTTGACACAACAATTTAAGCTTAACAATTAATATGAATAAACAATTCATTTCTTAGTTATGTCAATCTATATAATAATAACCTTTCAACAAGAGGTAATTCAATCAGTAGGTGTAGTATATTATATCAACAAAGATATCAAGATAAAAATCTTGTTCAATGAATAAATGGGTTGAGAAATTTTGCATAAGTAAGTTAAGGTTTAAGAAGAACTTGCCTGAGCGTAGATCACCAAGTTATGCTACTCAATTCGCTTAATAAATACCTACGATGTTCATATATATAAATCTAACACGCTAGTATTGGTAACAATACTCAAATATAGCATTTATATAAGATCTAGTTAGATTCGATAAAGTTTTGGTGTTAAATGTCTTTACCGAATACTAAATAAGTTGATATATGAACTAAATTTTATTTATAAATTTTTATTATATTTTTAGATAATTTATATATCCATTATAATAATTTTTAGAAGTTTTAAAGTATTTTTAAAATATTTATTTCTCCTTTAAATGATTTTTAAATCATTTATTTCTATTTTTAGATAATTAATATTTACTTAAAATTTTACAAAAACATTATTTATTATTTTTAAATAATTTATAATCATTTATTATGATTTTTATATCATTAATATTATTTTTCAATAATTATTTAGTATTTATAAGTAATTATTCTAATTACTTTATTATTAAGTTAATTATTAATAATATCCAAATAAAATAAAATATTTATCAAATTTATGTAAAAATATCAAAAATTAATTATATTTATTTAATATAATTTTTAAAACTATTTTTGTATTTATTTATATTTATTTATTAATTATTTCTAATTTTTATAATTTATTTTTAGAAAAATCAATTTCTGTATGTCGCTAAAGCCCTTCAGTGACAGAAAGTGTCGTTGTAGGTGTTCTTGAGTTTCTGGGCAACCGTTTGGTCATGCTAGAGGGACTAGTTTGACCGTGGTTTATCTAACTATTGTTTTCGCTTTTGGGTTCAATCAAGTATTGATGTTATAGTACTCTTACAGTAGTACAACATGAATCAAATGTCAGGCTTTAACCTACATATAATAGGAAGTTATAGAGGCTCAAAGTCATTGCCGAGTTGTTTTGAGTTTCTAGGCAAACCTGTAATAATGGGTCATGGCCGGTCAACGGTTTTGTGGCTTCAATATCTTTGATTTTGTGTATTGGATGTGTGTTGTGTTTGTTGTAACATGTAGTATATATGTCGTGGTACATATATATATACACAAACTTAAACAAATCGTAATTCTAAGGTCTCTATTTAGTCCGGTCAAAGTACAATGAAGTTGAAGTCGTTTTCTTTCTTCTTCAATTTTTCCAAATTACGTAAAAAACTTGGTCAAGTTCTACCAATGATTTTTCACCATTAATTCCAAAGAATCCTATGAGTTGTTTATGCAACTTAAGATCATAGATATGTAGTACATATATCGTGGTGTTAATATAAAACAAAACATTACAAAAACAACAAAACGTAAAAGCGATCAAAAGGTTGGTCAAAGTAGCCAAGATAATCGTTTCTTGAGTTTTCTAGGTAACCCGTAAAATCAAATCCGTGAACGGTCAACGACTTTTGACCAATCATAACTTGCAATCTATGGTTCTAATGAACCTTTTTTTTTTCAGATTAAAGACCTACTAACAAAGCTACAAAGTAACATATAATTAATGCACCTAAACATAAACACACTTTGAATCTACAAGCCCCGACATTCTACCGTTTCGACTTGGTTTTTCAAAATTTCCAAATTTCTAAAAACACTTAATTAAGACATCTAGATGTTATGAAAATGTGTTCTACCAATCTAACATAATTTCTAACATACTAATACATATTTCCAAACATCTAAACAAGAATAATAACAAATGATCAAAGAGCTAATTATGAATTAGGGTTTACACCTTTTCTTATTTGATTTTTGATTCTAGCCACTGAATTTGATGTTGCTATCACCCAGGCTTGATTTGGTATGTTTATAAGAGTGTATAAGCTTAGAGATTTCGTAGGTTTGGCCAGAGGTTGTGTTGCTATTTATAGACTTTAGCAACTTAGGTTTTTTGGTCTTTTTCACCTACTTGCCTCTCTAAATATCTGATGCTAAGTTACTTGTGTTGCTTAGGGTTTGTTATCAGCTCATGTGCAGCCTTGGGACTTGGTTTGGTGACTCCTAACCTACTTGTGAGCTAGTTAGATTAGTTTAGTAGCTTAATTTTTCCCTAATCCTCACTAATATTGTTTTTAATGATTAAGATTGTTAAATGATGTTTATTTGTACCTAATTGAAGTTTACTAAACATGTTTAGGTGTTAAGATAATCTAATTAGGGTTAAATTAGCTAATTAAGGTTAGATTTATAAATTAAGGTTAGGGTTTTGCTGATTAGGGTTAGGGTTTGTTAATCTAGGTTTGCTAACCTAGATTTCTCACTAATCCTAATAAGCATGACAAAGCGTTTTGTCAGTGTAAAGCACGACAAAGCAACTTGTCAAAACAAATATACCGAAAAGTCCATTTTTAAAAGAAAATTTTTAAGCACTAGGTGTCAAGCACGACGTTTTTTGGACGAAATTTTATTTGATCGAATTTGTTAAACAAAGTATATATTAACACAACACATTCAGAATGGAGAAATTTTATTGATATAACGAGATTTTACATAACGGAATTTTATTAGGGTTTTGGGTTTTTACATTCACCCCCACTAATAAGAATTTCTTCCTCAAAATTAAAGTACAAGTTAAGTAAATAATTGAGGATAATTCTCTCGCATTTTATCTTCGAGCTCCCATGTAGCCTCTTCAACGTTCTGATTTCTCCAGATCACTTTAACCGATGCTATCACTTTATTTCTCAGGACTTGTTCTTTACTACGATTTATCCGCATATGTTCTTCTACACATAAGAAAGATCTTCTTCTATTTGAATTGGCTCATAATTTATAACGTGTTTATAATCGTGTTTGTATGGTCGTAATACTTATACACACAAAAACACATTATGGATATGATTCAACTCAGAGGTAGTGCTATTTCATAAGCAACTTCACCAATCCTTCTCAAAATTTCAAAAGGTCCAATGAATCTCGACTTAGTTTTCCTTTCTTGCCAAAACGTATTTTGCCTTTCAAAGGAGATACCTTTAAGAATACGTGGCTTCCTACGTTAAAGTTTCGTTGTTGATTTATGTGGATCAACATATTTTTCTTTGTTTATCTTGAGATGCTTGTAATCGCTTGACGATAATTCGATGGTTTCAGAGTTTGTTGAATTATTTTTGGTCCTAGCATTTGTCTTTCCTCGACTTCATCCCAACATAAAGGTGTTCTACACTTCCTTCCATATAAGGCCTCATAGGGTGGCATACCTATGCTAGCATGATAACTATTGTTATAGGCAAATTCAACTAAAGGTAACTGATCTTCCCAACTTCCTTTGAAGTCTATAATACATGTTCTCAACATATCCTCTAATGTTTGTATGGTTCTCTCACTCTGTCCATCTGTCTGAGGATGATAAGTTGTACTCAATCTTAATTGTGTTCCTAAATGTTTCTGAAGGCTTTTCCAAAAATTTGAAGTAAAACGTGGGTCTCGATCGGATACTATGGAAACATGTACTCCATGTCTAGAGATAATTTCATTAATGTACAGCTTAGCAAGGTAATCTAAGTTATGAGTAATTTTAATAGGTAAAAAGTGAGCTGATTTAGTTAAACGGACAACTATTGCCCAAATGGCATTATGGCCCTTTTGTGTAGCTGGAAGGCCAACAACAAAGTCCATGGTTATATGTTCCCACTTCCACTCAGGAATTGGTAAGGGTTGAAGTAAACCACTTGGCTTTTGATGCTCAGCCTTAACCCTTTGACACGTGAGACACTTTGCTTACCCATTCAGCTATTTCTCTTTTCATATTCGACCACCAAAAGTGACGACTTAAATCCTTGTACATTTTAGTACTGCTAGGATGTATGGCAAATTTAGAATTATGAGCTTCGTTTAAGATTTTGTCTTTTAAAGCTTGGTTTAATGGAACCCATATTCTATCTTCATATCTTATTATTCCATCCTTATCTATTCTGAAATTGTTATACTTGTCATGGGTTATATTAGACTTATACTTCCAACATTCTTCATCCTTTTCTTGCATCTCTTTGATCCTATTAAGTAGAGATGAAACTCCCTCTAAAATATAAAATTTTTGGGTAGAGGTAGTTGGACATTCCACCTCAATTTCTAATTTTTCAAAATCATTTATTAACCTATCATTGGTGGTTACTGCATTCAATCTACTCTAATTCTTTCTACTTAACGCATCAGCTACGACATTAGCTTTACCGGGATGATATAAGATTTCACAGTCAAAATCCTTTATCAGTTCTAACCATCTTCGTTGCCTTAAATTTAATTCCTTTTGTGTAAAAATATATTTCAGACTTTTTATGATCTCAGATATATTTTGCACTTCTCCCCGCATAAAATAATGTCTCCAAATTTTTAGAGCAAAAACTATCGCGGCTAACTCTAGGTCATGAGTAGGATATCTCTTCTCATAATCTTTGAGTTGTCGTGATGCATAAGCAATCACTTTCCCATGTTGCATCAACACACACCCTAAACCTCTGTGTGATGCATCACTAAATACTACAAGGCCTCCTGTCTCATCCGGTAAGGACAACACTGGAGCCATGCTCAGTCGCTTCTTCAACTCTTGGAAGCTCTCTTCACATTTATCTGTCCAGACGTATTTTACCGTCTTTCGAGTTAAATTGGTTAATGGGGTTGCTATTTTTGAAAAATCTTTTATAAACCGTCGATAATAACCCGCTAAACCGAGAAAACTTCATACTTACATTGAGTTGTTGGTTGTTCCCAATTCACAACCGCTTTGATCTTAGTTGATCTACAGATATTCCATTCTTGTCAATCACATGACCTAAAAAATTGAACTCTCTTTAACCAGAATTCACACTTGAAAAACTTCATAAAGTTGTTCCTTTCAGTAATATCTCCAAAACGACTCTCAAGTGTTCAAGATGCTTCTTCCCGTGTTTTTTCGAGTATACCGTAATATCGCCGATAAACACTACAACAAATTTGTCCAAGCATGGTTTAAACACTCGATTCATTAAATCCATAAATGTTGCTGGTGCATTTGTCAATCCAAAAGACATTACAAGAAACTCATAATGTCCATAGCGTGTCCTAAACGCTGTTTTCAAAGACATCCTCCTTTCTTACCTTTAATTGATGATAACCTCGCTTTAAGGTCAATTTTTGAAAAATGTTCGGCCCCCTTTAATTGGTTAAACAAATCATCAATCCTTGGTAAAGGATATTTATTCTTAATAGTTAATTTATTTAGCTCTCTATAGTCTATACATAATCTCATAGTTCAATCCTTCTTCTTTACAAACAATACTGGTGTTCCCCAGGGTGAAACACTAGGTTGTATGTACTTTTTATCTAAGAGTTCTTGTAATTATATTAGTAACTCTTTCAGTTCTATAGGTGCCATTCAGATGGTGCCTTAGAAACCGTGTCGCTCCTGCAAGATCAATGACGAACTCAATTTCCCTATCTTGAGGTAAACCTGGTAAGTCATCCGGAAATACATCGGGAAAATCTTTAACTATAGGTATTTGATCTAATTTTACTCCTTCCTATCGAGTATCAATTATATAGGCCAAATAACCTAAACAACCTTTTCTAAGTAATCTTTCTGTCTGAACTATAGTCAAACATTGAGATTGCTTAGGTGAACAACTACTGTTGAACACTACCTTTGACTTCGATGCAGTCAGAAGGTTTATACATTTTTTATGACAATCAATCATCGCGCTATGATTAACTAACCAATCCATTCCTAAAATTACATCAAATTCTCCCAACTGAATTGGTATAAGATCTACCATAAAATTATGTCCTTTTATTACCACATTACAATTTTTGTATATGGTTTCAACCGGAATCCTATCTTTGTTAGCAATTTCTACACAAAATGGTTTACTTAACTTTTCACAAGGTATATTCAAGTTTTTAGAAAAACTTTTAGACACGAAAGAACAAGTAGCTCCAGAATCAAATAACACATATGCATTTAAAGTGTTGATAGGGATGATACATGTCACCACGTCCTGTGAAGCAACAGCATCCCTCACCGACATATTAAATGTTCTCGCGGTAGGTCGATTCTGAACCCCAACTGCAGCTACTGTTGACTGATTATTCTCTGGTACTCTATTCCTTTTTCCTCCTTGGTTCTTAGGTTTGGGACAATTCTTTGAAAAATGGTCCAACGAACCACAATTAAAACATTTATTTTTATTTGGGAGAGGACATTGTGGTGAAATATGTCCCGATTGTCCACAATTATAACATTTTCTAAGGAAGCATAGCCCTTTATGTTTCTTTCCACAAGTAGGACAAGGTTTAATGATATTATTACTAAAGTTATTATTAGTATTACTTATCTTTTTCCCCGGGTTGTTAGAAAAAGTATTATCCCATTTTCGCTTGTTATTAAACCCACCTGAACTGGGTTCTGTCCTAAGTTTCCCTTTATCATTTTGACTTTCTTGTCTCGTGAAATTTAGCAAGACTTTCATTCTCACTTTTTTATATAGTAGCTTTCTCCAAATTTCGTAGAAAGTCTTTATTTGGAGTATAGACAACTTACTCTTAATCTGAGGTTTTAAACCCTCCCGAAACCTACGTGTCTTTCTAAGTTCAGTGGTTACCTGATGAGGAGCAAACTCGATAGCTTCATTGAATTTGGTCAGATATCGAGTTTACGATCAGTCTCCTTGTTTCAAATCTAAAATTTTATTTCCATGCGATCTTTCAGGGATTGGGAAAAATAGTTTTCAAAGAACAACTCTTTGAATCTATCCCAAGAAACAATTTAAGTTTCTACTCGACCATTGGTTGATTCCCACCAATAATTAGCCTCACCTTTCAAGAAAAAGGTTGCAAAAGTTGTCTTTTGATTATTATTGACATTGGTTACTAGGAAAAATTTCTCTATTTCAGAAATCCAAATTTGTGCCTCTACAGGTTCTGATGTACCTTTAAATTCGTGGAGGTCCAACTAATTTAAAATCTTTGAAAGATGTGTTTTGGTGTATATAGTCTATTCATAGCTCCTAGCATAAGGTCTACTAACTGCTGGGTAGAATTATTATCACTATCCATTTCTCTTTGGGGTCTTCTGGTTGGTGGCATGATTCTATATAAAACAACAACAAAAAATCACATAAGAATTTGGATAATAAAAACATATTGTTTATTTTATATATCACAACAGTCGTAAACAACAACTTAGTACTTAAACATACTACTATCTTACAAAACACTAGTTACAATACAAACTTTGAATGCTTCTTTATTCATACTAATATAAAGCATTCAACTATCTATACTACTCTCTCTAGAATTCATTGATATCATCAAAGGAATCTCGAATCATGTGACAAACCACGATCGATCGATGAGATAAGCGCTTTTTCTTCTCTCTACTGATATATCGAACTATTCAAATACGCAAATCATTAAAAGTATCTCAACACCCGTAGAGATGTTTTAAGAAGTCTTGACTGAATTTCCTTCCTGCCATTTTGTGCATGGTGCAGTTGTACTTTTAGTCAGTGACTATGTCCCCTCTCATGTTGTAGCATTCCTTCAGCTATATCGACCATAAACTTCATTTTATTTTTCTCATATTCTGTTGTCTCCAGCATTAGTGATGCCATTGCTTCATCATGTTCATCAATTCTCATTAATTGTCCTCACATCGGATCTTCTTCTTCCTCAAAGATTCAGCAGCTTGTTGATCATGAAGCAATTCTTCATCCTCCGTGATCACTAGCTATAAATGACTCAATTTGTGGTGGATTGTTTACTATCACCATTTCTTCAGCATTGGAGTTGGCCATCTATAAAAGAAAACTCCTTTAATACTGGTATAGAAATTTACACAACATAATATTTTTAATGTTATATTTTATGTGTACTTTAAATTTTTTATTTTTACTACTCAAGACTATATACTAAGATTTCTCTTCCTTATATCTATAGCCTTGAGGCTTTGATACCAAAACTGTAACGCCCCCATATCTATACTCCCATGGTATCTGATATGGTGCTTACTAAGAATCAATATAATGCATTTAAATCTATACACCCATGGTATCTGATTATAAGCTTATATTAAATTAAGGGACTATCAGATATAATTCTCATAAATCCAAAATTCACAGTATCCCATAACAGATGATAATTCTTAGGAGAACTATTACTGTGTTTGGATACCCTCACTTGGATGTATGAACTATATCTGTGAATAGAATCTATTTATCCAAAATCCAGAATATCAATAATAACATGAACAATCCATATTACTAATATCCTCACCCAGATGTATAGTCTATGCCAATCGAATTTATACTATCGTATCGATAGTAACTATTTATCCGAAATCCAAAATATCAGTAATAACATGAACATTCCATATTACTAATATCTTCACTCAGATAAATAGTTCCCAAGGATCTCAACTAGATTCAAAGAATTCTAAATTTACATCTATATATGTAAGAAAACACGGTTGCGGAAATAAAAGATGTTATATGTATATATATATATATATATATATATATATATATAAATATTAAGGTTCGATTACATGATTCTCATAACAAGTTTCTTATTACAAAGTATTCAACTAGACAAGAATATAATCTAATCTAAGCAGGGACGCTTCCCTTTATCTACTCCAGATGTTCCAGGGTTACCATCTAAAACTGCAAAGGGAATAATTTGCAAGGGTGAGCTATGACATGCTCAGCAAGTTTTGTATTTATAACAATATATGATTTGAAGAAATACAACAATTCAAATTTCGACTGATAGTTGTTACCATTTCACTATGGATTTATATTTCTGTCAGTCACACAGACTTAGAAATTTTGTTTAGATATGAGATAGGGGATCAGCCCATTCAACATCTTAGGAGTATGCATCTCATCCTACCAGTGCTCAAATGCACCCAAATTAGTGTCAATATATTATCGACCGAATGATCCCATATGGGATACCCAACTTCAGAATAGGATGTCTTACCAAACAATTTGGTTTGACACAACAATTTAAGCTTAACAATTAATATGAATAAACAATTCATTTCTTAGTTATGCTGAATCTATAGCAATAACCTTTCAACAAGAGGTAATTCAATTGTAGGTGTAGTATATTATATCAACAGCATATCAAGATAAAAATCTTGTTCAATGAATAAACAGGGTTGAGAAATTTTGCATAAGTAAGTTAAGGTTTAAGAAGAACTTGCCTGAGCGTAGATCAGTCAAGTTATGCTACTCAATTCGTTTAATAAATACCTACGATGTTCATATATATAAATCTAACACGTTAGTATTGGTAACAATACTCAAATATAGCATTTATATAAGATCGGGTTAGATTCGATAAAGTTTTGGTGTTAAATGTCTTTACCGAATACTAAATAAGTTGATATATGAACTAAATTTTATTTATAAAATTTATTATATTTTTAGATAATTTATATATCCATTATAATAATTTTTAGAAGTTTTAAAGTATTTTTAAAATATTTATTTCTCCTTTAAATGATTTTTAAATCATTTATTTCTATTTTAGATAATTAATATTTACTTAAAATTTTACAAAAACATTATTTATTATTTTAAATAATTTATAATCATTTATTATGATTTTTATATCATTAATATTATTTTTCAATAATTATTTAGTATTTATAAGTAATTATTCTAATTACTTTATTATTAAGTTAATTATTAATAATATCCAAATAAAATAAAATATTTATCAAATTTATGTAAAAATATCGTAAATTAATTATATTTATTTAATATAATTTTTAAAACTATTTTTGTATTTATTTATATTTATTTATTAATTATTTCTATTTTTATAATTTATTTTAGAAAAAATCAATTTATGTGTGTCGCTAAAGCCCTTCAAAGATGTAAAAGTGTCGTTGTAGGTGTTCTTGAGTTTCAGGCAACCGCTTTGGTCATGCTAGAGGACTAGTTTGACCGTGGTTTATCTAACTATTGTTTTTTTTTTTTTGGGTTCAATCAAGTATTGATGTTATAGTACTCTTACAAAGAGTACATCATGAATCAAATTTCAGCTTTAACCTACATATAACAGTAAGTTATAGAGGCTCAAAGTCACCGCCGAGAGTTGTTCTTGAGTTTCGGGCAACCTGCAATGTTGGTCATAATGGCTTCCAATCAACGGTTTTTGTGGCTTCAATATCTTTGATTCTGTGTATTGGATGTGTGTGTGTTTGTTGTAACATGTAGTATATATGTCGTATACATATATATATCACAAACTTAAACAAATCGTAAATTCTAAGGTCTCTATTTAGTCCGGTCAAAGTACAAATTTGAAGTTGTTCTTCAAAGTTCTTCGATTTTCCAGGTAGCCCCTTAAAACTTGGTCAAGTTCGGTCAACGATTTTTGACCATTAATTCCAAGAATCCTATGAGTTGTTTATGCAATTTAAGATCATAGATATGTAGTACATATATCAGGGTGTTAATATAAAACAAAATATTACAAAAACAACAAACAGAAAGCGATCAAAAGGTTGGTCAAAGTAGCCATTACAACTGTTCTTGAGTTTTCTAGGTAACCCAGAAAACTGTAATCTGTGAACGGTCAACGCACTTTGACCAATCATAACTTGCAATCTATGGTTCTAATGAACTTGTTTTCTTTTCCAGCTTAAAGACCTACTAACAGGCTACAAGTAACATATAATTAACAAACCTAAACATAAACACACTTTAATCTACAAGCCCTGACATTCGGCTGTCAGACTTGGTTTTTCAAAATTTTCAGATTTCTAAAAACACTTAATTAAGACATCTAGATGTTATGAAAACGTGTTCTACCAATCTAACATACTTTCTAACATACTAATACATATTTCCAAACATCTAAACAACAATAATAACAAAGGATCAAAGAGCTAATTATGAATTAGGGTTTGCACCTTTTTCTTGGTTGATTTTTTATTCTAGCTACTAAATTTGATGCTGCTATCACCCATGCTTGATTTGGTATGTTTATAAGAGTGTATAAGCTTATAGATTTCATAGGTTTGGCCAAAGGTTGTGTTGTTTTTTATAGACTTAAGCAACTTAGGTTTTTTTTTGGTCTTTTTCACCTACTTGCTTCTCTAAATATCTGATGTTAAGTTACTTGTGCTACTTAGGGTTTGTTATCAGCTCATGTGCAACCTTGGGACTTGGTTTGGTGACTCCTAACCTACTTGTGAGCTAGTTAGATTAGTTTAATAGATTAATTTTGCCCTAATCCTCACTAATCTTGATTAGGGTTTTTTTTTAATGATTAGAATTGTTAAATGATGTTTATTAGTACCTAATTGAAGTTTACTAACCATGATTAGGTGTTAAGATAACTTGATTAGGTTTAAATTAGCTAATTAGGGTTAGATTTATAAATTAGGGTTAGGGTTTTGCTGATTAGGGTTATAGTTTGTTAATCTAGGGTTGCTAACCTAGATTTCTCACTAATCCTAATAAGCATGACAAAGCATTTTGTAATTGAATGCTCACGCTTACTTTAAATGAAAAACAATTTTCAGTGAACAAGGTTAGAAGAACTTAAAGATCCCATAAAGATCAAGCTGACGGTATCCAGATGCAGTACCATTCAGAAGGTGAATGAGCGAGAAGATCAAGTGAAGACTTTTAATGTAAAAATAAGAAATTGAATTGTAGACTAGTTTAATGAACTATTATGTATCCTTGGTGGCGAATAAAAGTCACTCTTGTAAGATGAAATGAATAATGTATTTATGATTATTTGTAATGAATAAGGTTATAAGGTTTCTAGAACCTGGGATTTGAGAGTGTATGTCATTATATTTCAGTATATAATGATGTATGTTGGATGAATGATGTACTCGTAACGTACGGAAACCAGGTGTGAAGATAAACCGGATTTCGGGGCGTTACAAGTACTATCAATAATTCAAAATAGCACTTCTTTTCATTCAAAACGTTTTACAACAACAATATTCAATAAAACATCAATTTCGGTCCAAGCCCATGAGCATTTCATAAGTAGTTTGAAAAGGACGTCCCGACACTAGGTCCGAAAGTCCGGCATAGCTTACGAGCACGTCTAGGTAATCAGCCTATAGTACTCTATGTTGATCAACACAACATTCATTAAACGTGTGTACGTTTAAGTTGTGGCAACCCCACGTGCCTGTCGTTTGACGACAAAATAATTTAGCATACTCAGTCTCCTTTAATTTGAAGACCACAACAATATTAGTTTGGTAAATCCTTGTCAATACTTGATAGATTATAAGAAATCTGATATATCATAAGTCTAGCAGAAAGAATTGGTTTTGACTTCATCAGACATTATGTAATAACTCGATAATTTCTATATAAATAAATAAGAAATTTTGCATATAATTTTTTATATTTTTTATATTAACGATGGGAATATGTGCGGTAATAATGTATATGTATATATGTGATATATAAAATTTATTTACTACATGAATAATTTCAAATAATTTTATTTTAGAATTATTGATCATTATAAAGTATATACTTATAATAATTAATTTTATAGTAGAAATGTCTTTATTATTTATTTTCTACTGAAAATATGATTTTTATATTATTTAAATAATATATGAAATGATTATAGAATTATTAAAATAATTATTTTATTTTATTATATGAATTTTAGTTCAGATTATTAAGTTAATTATTTGTAACTTAATTAATAATGTTATATATGAAAGATAAATCGATATGGAATCCAAACCCTAATTTTGGATTTTGAGCAAGGAATGAGAATAATAATATTTGATTAGTTATAATATTATTTTTCAGTGTTATAAATATATACTGTATATGTATAGACTGATATTAGTTAGTCAATTATGGTGCATCACGACAAACCCTAGTATTACTGTCATAAACCATAATTGGAAACTCAAAACTGGGATTTAAGATCGGTCAGGAATTGTGTTATATGAATTATATAGCGTATTATAGAATTTCTGTTAATTAGGAAAAAAACCTAATTAATATTTGAAAACCCTAATTTAAATTAGAAAACCTAATTTGCTAATTAAGAACCCTAACTGCTAAAATTAGAAATCCTAATTATTATTTTAGTAAATTAAATTGGTAATTTGGGAACCCTAATGATATTAAGGAACCCTAATTATTTAAACCCTAATTTATATTAAAAACCCTAATTTTAATTAGTGTGTTTTAATTAAAAATTTTATTACACTTTAATTTTAATCTTTCAAACCCTAGAAATTAATTGGGAAACCTTAAGGTTTAAGATCTAGTGATTAAACCCTAGATTAAAGTACCATGGACAAGAATACCATTAAAATTAAAAACTAAATGACCATTTTACCCTTTTTGGCCCATTTGGTGAATTATTGATAACAAAATCCTACCATATCTTGGCAAGCCACCCTAGTCTAAGCTATGAACCTACAAAGCTACAACTCTCAGCCATTATTAGCAGCCAAGTTCATTGCATCCAACATTTAGATAAGATTAAGGAGAGAAAAAGTATCATTTGTTAGCTCATTTTGCACAAACACTCATCCTAGAACTCCTCTCTCTAAAACCTCCGAAATTCCCTTGCTAGATCAGTCATAAATAAAACCCCACTATCACACTTAACAAATCAAAAGCCTAGAATCAAAGATTTGTTCATAAAGGTATAAAACCTAAATTGAAAATCTGATCTTGAATGATATGTTAAATGTTAGATTTTTGTGTTAGAATATGTTATATGTAGTAGATATTTATGATATTGATTGATATCTTGTAGATCCATAACATCTAAGTGGATGAATTTGAAGATTTCAAAAATCTAAAATTTTTTATTTTTTTGTTCTGACAACCACATGTCAGGGCGTGTAGATTTCTTTTTGTGTTTAGTTTTTGTGTTTTGAAGGATGATACTTGTAGTATGTCATGATATTTGTATTCTGGAACTTGAATCAAGGTCATTGCATTCATCGATTGAAAGTTATTGACGGTCAAAAGGCGTTGACCGGCCATGACCAAACGTTTCTGGGTAACCCAGAAACGGGCCCAGAACCGTTAGACAACATATTTATGCCTCCAAATCTCTCTTGCATTTACTGATTTATGTTTGTGGTTGTAACCATGTTGTAGTATGTTAGTTTAACTTTAGATACATGCTTTTAGAACCACTATATATCATAAATAACGGATTTGGTGGCTGGTCAAAGTAGGTCAGACGTTCATGAAATCAGTTTTCTGGGTAACCCAGAAAACTGATGAATATATATTGAATCGATGACTTTCGACCTACATGTATCTTCATTATGTAATGTTGTTATGGTGATGTTTTGTAATAGATATCTTAACTTACATGATGACTACAACATGAAATCATTATATCATAAAAAATTACAAGATTAGCTTGTAGTGGAGACTCAAAGTATGATCCTCGAACTGTTCTTCATTTCTGGGAAACCCAGAAATGAAGAACAGCCTCTGACAATCACTTGGGAAGCCCATATCTCATTTGTGTTATGTTGTTTGATATTGATTGTTACTGATACTTGTAGTATTACATTAATACTACAAGATCAATGTCATATTACACCTAGAAGTTATATGATCTGACAAATATTCTTGGTCAAACTAGGCCACTCGCTCACGGATGGAGTTTCTGGGAAAAACCCAGAAATCGTATGAATGTTATTTTTGACAACGTTTGACCAACTGCTATCTAGTGATTTTGATGTTTTTTGACTGAGCTAATGATTGATAATTGTACCTTGACATGTGGAGTACAACCTTGAACCAATATAACACATTAACCATAACCATAACCTATAGAAATTTAAGCCTCAAAATGGAGCTTGAAGCTAACTGGGTTTCTTGAAAACCCAGAAAGCCTTGACAATAACTTTGAATGGCCAGATCTTTGTGCTATGTGTTTGTATGACTGATTTGATGCTTGATTCATGTAGTATTACATAAATACTACAAAATCAATGCTTAAGATTGTTCAGAACTAGTGTAGATTGAAAATTAGAGATGGTTAAAGGAGGTACCCTTGAGCACTGACTGTCAGTGTTCTTGAGCCTCAAGAACACCTATCGCGACAAAAATTGTCGCTAAAGCCTTTAGCGACGGATTTAATTATTTTTGTTTTATAATTTCTGAAAAATACATTAAAAATAGAAATAAATTCCTAAAAATTATAAAATTAGTTTTAAAAATTATTTCAAGTTATAAAAATTAACTTTTGATAAATTGACATATTTTTCATTAATAATATTATTTATTTGAATATTAATGATATTAAATTGATTTAATAAATGTATTAAATAAATGGTTAAAAATGATTTTTATATTATAAAATTATTTTAAATGATAATAAAAGGTTTAAAAATATTTTTAAGTTATAAATCACGACTTTTAATATTTTAAGGTAATTTTTATTAATAATCTAATATTAATGATAATGAGTTTATTTAATATTTATATTAAATAAATAGTTTAAAAATGGTTTTAATGATTTAAAAATCATTTATAAATGATATAAAGGATTTAAAAATATTTTAAGTTCTAATAAATGACTTTTAATATTTTCATGAATAATACATTAATATTTAAATATTAATGGTGACCTTTAAAAATGTTTTTAAAATTTTAAAATTATTTAAGGGTAAATTAAATGTTTTAAAAATATTTTTAGTTATTGATAATAACTTAGATATTTTGTCAAGTATTTCATTAATATTTTTTATTATTAAATATTACCGATAATGGAATTATTATGTATTTAAATCATTTAAAAATGATTTCAGGTGTTTGAAAAATCATGATAAATTATAATAATTATTTCAAAATTATTATAATACCTTGAAAAATAATATGATTAATATTTAAATTATCTACTATAGTATTGAAGTTACAGAATAAAGTTTAAGTGAATATAAACTCAATTATTATCCGATAAAGTAGTGGTAGACAATCAAATGTTACCGAAGTTGACCCAGACTTATATAGATTGACCTAATAAGTACTTATTTATGTTAGAATGACTGTTATAACTATGTGACAATGTGTTTAAGCTATATGATGATTTTAAATAGACGTGTTATGTAACGACCAAGAAATTCGGATCTTATTGTAAAATTATTTTATTAAATTAAATAATAATAAAATCATATTCCATGTGTTATCAAGATGGTTGTCATTATATAAGTTATTGATGTTATAATGTCGTAGTATTTGAGCTACGTGGATGAATTAAAGTGTTTGAATTTCCAAGACGAAAATAAAAGTTTTCGGAGAAATTTTCCAAAAAATACTATTCATCAGTATTTGCTCGGGATATAATTTTGAGTTTTCGAGAAATACGTAATGATGGAATAACAAGGTAAGATGGATTATATAATAAAAATCTAGTTATGGAAAATGTAATAATTCGCTTGTGGACTAAATTATAAACGTTAAGGAAGGCGAAATAGTATTGAATAAGTAATAATGTATAATACTTTTGTATTGTGCAAATTAATGAAAACGAGTATAATACGAAGTATTATACGAGTTGTATGAAGGATGTAATATCGTATATAAATTCTATATGAATTAGAATACGAAAATAATACATAAACTATATGTATATATATTAAGTAATGTTAATGGACTTGGAAGATTGGTTAACAATTACATTCAAGTCCAAGTAAATTAAAGGGTGAGGCCCAATTAATGGTTAAACAAGTTAAGGTTTATTAATGCAAAGCCCAAAGGATGATTTAATGTAAGCCCAAGATAGAATCCATGAGTTGTATGACCCATGCGGCAACCCATATTAATATGGTTATTGTGGTTACCAAGTTAATGTGGTGACCAAGTTAGTGTGGTGACCAAGATTAAGGAGTAATGACCAAGAATTATGAGTGGTGATCAAGAAAATGGTAGGTTTTGTGCTAACCAAGTAATGAATAGTAAGGAGGTGGCTTAAGGAGGTGGAATGATTTAAAGACCAAACTACCCTCGATTTGCAAATTCTATAAATATAGGAGGCTTACAAGCCATTTAACACTTGTACAAATAATCCAACATTTCAAAAGTGCTTAAGTGTTAGTGAGAATAAGCTAAAAATAAGTCATTCCATAAGTAAGAAGAAGAAGCAAGCTACCTTACCAAGACTACACAAAAAGTAAGACTTCTTCTCCATTATCTTCTATCTCTACCATGATAAGTTGATAAGAAAAGATGGATTAAGAAACATGAATGATAAGAAGCAAGAAGAATGAATAAGTCATGAACTTAAGCCACATAAGTTGGCAATAAGTCATTTGAACTTATAAAAGTTATAAACTTATTATAAGTTAACCTTGAATGTTAAGTATGAAAATATGAATTGGTAATGAGTTTATTAAGAGAAGTAATAAGGATGTGAAAGAACTTGTATGACCCTATGAATCATAAGTAAAGTTATATGTTGAGAACATATAAAGAATGATGATTAAGAAACTTTAATTGTCATAAGTCATGAACAATAAAATCTTAAGCTCATGAAGAATAAGTCCAAAATCCAACAATGATTATAAATTGTTGTAATAAGTAGGTTGAGATGTTCACAGGATGAATGGAAGTCATTTGTAATGTTGAACAAATCATAAGAGTGAAGATTTGCCGGAAATTGAACGGTTGGACGATAATCGTCGAATTCGTAAAATTCTCGGAATGGAAGTCAAATTTTGTGTTTGATCATGGAACCTTTATTTTCCAATGGAGTCAAGTCATATTTGGCATTTAAGAGTTGCGAACTCGAAAATGACCAGATTCTGACTTAGAATGAAGAAACGAGCGTTGAACGTTCACGAACGTTTATCGTTTTCGTTAAAAATGAACCAATAGGTGAATTTTTAGCAAACGAAGTTATATAGATAAAATTCTTGCATGATCATGTAGATTACGTAATTTGTGAACCGTAGGCTTTTGAACGAGCCAAGTCAGACTTATAACGAAGAAGTTATGCGTCCGGGAAGTTCACAAAATTCACAAACTAAATTTGTTTTATGGTGCATAGAGTTGGCGCCGCGACGCCAACCCTAGGCAAAACGAGTCGCGACGTAGCGCGGAACAGTGTCCGAGCACACTGCAAGAGTTCACCGCAGCGCGAACCATAGTTCAATATGTGGCCGCCAGCCATTTTCATGTCAAAGATACTAAAATCCTCTGGAGAGTAAAGCAGCGCACGGCCTATTAAGTAAGGACTCGTCTTGGCGCCAAGTCCGGACAAGGATACTATAAGCTTACAACAGCACGAGATGTAAGTATAAAGATGAAATACATTCCAGTCTCGAAACAAGGATAGTAATGAAAGTTTCTAAGTACAAAGAAAAGAAAGCTAATTGATTTAAAACTAAACACAACTTAAGGAATGTAATGTAACATTGTTTAAACTTTGTTAAACCTTAAGGATGTTGTATAAAGGTTGAGATATCCTAGTCGAATATAAATGCAAGGATAATGATAAACCGGAACGAATAATAACTGAATCTAATACACAATTAGATTGAAATGAAGGGTATGATATAGTCATATACATACTTGATTATATGTGACCTAATATAAGTCATTATGTGATCATATATTGTAGAGACTTGAACGACTTGAACATAAAGTTAATATACAGTTGCAGACGCTAAAGGCAAGTATTCTAACTCTTCTCTCAGTTCAATCTGAACAAGTTTTTGAGGTTCATGTATTCTTTCGCATGAATTGAGGTATGTTGAAGTTAAAGCCAATTCCTTTGGCTAGACTTGATGTATTGATAATCTATTCATGTATTATCAAATATTGTTATCTTTTGTCAACTACTTGATATAGTTTTCAAAAGAAGACTGAAATGTTAAACAAATGTTTTATCGGTAAAATGACAGGCACGTGAGGTTTCCAAATGCTTAAACGTGCATACGTTTAATTGATGTAGTGTTGATCAACATAGAGTACAATAAGCTGATCACCTAGAAGTGCTTGTAAGAAATATCGGGCTTACGGACTTGCTTCTGGGTTGTCCTTTTTCCAATAAAGAATGAATTCTCGAGGTCTATGACCGGAGTGAATGTTTTACTAAATATTGTTGTTATTGTAAAACATTTTGAAAGAAAAGATGAAGTGCTATTTTGAATTATCAATAGTACTTCATAACTATTGTTCAGTTATTGAAGATATATGATTTGTATGTTTCACGCATGTTGTTATTAAATTGTTATACTTGCTGAGCTAGTTATGCTCACTCTTGCTTGAACCATATGAATGCAGCTAAAACTGAACGTCCCGAAGGATCGAAAAAGGATAAGGGAAAAGCTAAGGCAGATTTCTATGTTATCTTGTAATAGTATAGGTCTATTGTTGTAATGTAACTGATATTATGACAAGAACCTTTGTAATGGGTATAGAACCTGGGAAATGTAAATATTACTTTAAATATATAGAAGTTATGTTCGTTCTTTGAGACATTTCAATTGAATGAATGTATGAATGTTGTATAGTATAGCACCATCTGTCGGGTTGGAAGATACCCGGATTTGGGGGCGCTACATGTTATGTGTTATGATATATTATTCTGATCAAAAGAATAATCTTATGAATGATAGGTTTCAGTATAAAAGATTTATCGAAGTTACATTATTGTAAGCAGCAGCTCAGGCAAGTATCTGAACTATTCTTTATATTGTTCAAGTATCTGAACTATTCTTTACATTGTGCAAGTATCCTAACCTTGCATTTCCTTTATGCAATGGACATGAATAAGTTTCAGAATCATATTATTGTACCAGATTATTTACTCTATTGTTATTGATTATGTATCCAATCTTTGTATTCATCAAAGTTCTTACATTATCCGATCATTGTATTATTGTATAATTTAGATATTTATTCTGTTCGTTAATTCCTATATAGGGTTAGACAAGTGTCCCCACTTGGATAACCATTGTATTTAATAACATGTTGATACATACTTATTGATTTTGAGTATGTATACGTTGACTTAAAAGCCGTCTAAGCTATTTGATTTGGCTAGACATAAACTTAAAAATATTGTTGAGCAAGATAGAAATTTATTGTATCCAACCAGATTGTTTTGGTTCGGAATCCCGACTAAGTATGAACATCCCGAACATGGGAAAAATTTTGTGCACCTAAGTTGGATAGAGTGAACGATAATATCGTTCTTGCATGTAGTATTGATCAATACAGGGCATAACGGGTTGATCACCCCCCGTGCCCGTAAGTTATGACAGTTTATAAATGAAGTTCTGTTTAACCATTTCGAAAATAGAAAACAATGTTCATAGTATGTTGACTGATCTCCAGTTATAGTCAGTACGTAGTTTCAAAAATTTTATATAGAAGTGATATGTTGTTATTATTGGTTCAGCTTACTTCACAACTATCGATTCGTTGTAGAAGTGTCATTCAAAGAAAACATTTAATTCTTTCAGCTAATATATATTGTTGTTATTACTTACTGGGCAATCAAATGCTCATTCTTGCTTTAAATTTAAATGTTTTCAGCTAAGTATTACAAACCAGAAGGTTCAGGCAAGAAAAAGGGGAAAGGAAAGCTGTTCGAATGAGTTTTATAATATTCTATGTAATAGTTAAAGTTTATTAAGACAATGATATTTATTATCTATGATGTAATGAATGTTTAAAGGTCGCGTACCTAGGATTTAGACTTTGATATATGTAAATTAAGTTTGATATTTATATTATGGTTATTATTATTAGTATTATTCCTCTCATAGAAATAGTATCGTGAAGCACCGAGATCAGGTTTCAAGTTCCTGAATTTGGGGGCGTCACAGGTTGGTATCAAAGTTTAGGGTTAAAAACCTTAGGTGGGATAAGACCTTAGGCTATAACCTTAGAACATAGGGAAACGTTAAAAATACCAGTAACTCATATAGAGTTTAAAAGGAGATGAATTGAAGAAATTCATCGTTAAACAAAATAAAGGATAAATCTTATAAAACTATTGTTTGATGTGTGTATATACTATTTACTAATCAAGATAAGTTGTGTGTAGATGTCAATGGAAAAGAATTAGGATACCCTCTGATCGTAAAGAAGGAGGCGATATCAAAGCTAAAAGTTGAAATAGAGGCTCATAGTGTAGACACCCTTGATGAGGTGGTGGTATTAGAAAACGTAGTACCAGATTCAGAAATGGTGGAACTGACAGATAGTGATTCAGACACTAAAGTTGGAGCTGATCAAGTATCAATAGAAGTACAGAATCTGAAGAATAAGGTTTCTTCTCTAGAAAAGCTATGGGAAATAGAAAAGCTACTAAATAACCAATTGCGAAAGGCGTTAATAGAAATTATGGAAGAACAAGATAAGCTTAAAATCCAAATTGATCAAATGGGAGCCGGAAGTAACAAATCGTGCGCAACTCCGAGCAAGAAAGGGAAAAGAAAGATGAAAGACCGTGACTTAGGAAATAAGTAGGATTAGTAGTTGATTATAAATGTTTGATAATGTACGGGTGTAATGTAATATTCTCAAACTTTTGTATAAGTTATTACAGTAATTCCTGACTTTTGTGATCACAAGGGGATAGCAGTATGTGTTATGTTATGTAAGGTACTTTGAATTGATGAATACGAATCTATGTTTCATTAATGGAATAAGTTTTGTATAAAACTTCATGTTACATGTTAAACTTATACAATAAGGTTTAGAATATATGTTAAAATATGATTTTATGTAATCAGATAATGCCGTCAAGATGTCGAACACGGAATCAAAGGGAAAAAGAATTTGTCAACAATGCTGAGGGACAACAGTAAGACCCAATGCAAAACTTTGCGAACATGGTAGCTCGAGCAATGCGTTAGGAATACCAAATTATAGGAACCGAATTGTATAGTCACTTGGCAAATTTTAAAGACTTTAAGTGTTAGAGTTTATGCCCTAGAGGCCAATTATTTGATATAATTGCTTAACGTTTTGATATTATATTTGATTGAATAAATATATGATTTTATTATGGTTTTATTTACTGCGTAATATAATTGTTAACATAATAAAATTCCTTAGAATAGTGATACAAATTATATAGTTTCAAGTATGTGACTTGAACATGAGATTATATATTACCATTAGTATCGTTGTTCTTAAATGTCCTTAATCGAGTATCATTGTTGATGGGACAACAATGATGCATGGAGACTAGTATGTGGATCGATTTGATGACCAAATCTCATTGGTCATAAATATATGAGATATTAAGTCAATGCATAGGTACATGTTAGAGAACGATGTAATCGGGATGGACCCACCATGAGAATTCTATATGGAGCATTATGCGAAGTGTCGTTAGCAATTCTCATAGTGATAATGATGTAATGGTCCTCCAGACCAAATCGCTATATTACTACACGAGAATTTATGTACTTTGATATCATCAAATGTCACCTTTAATAGGGTGGACTATAAAGGTGATTATTGGGTTCATCATTAATCGTGTGAGAAATATGAGTGATCTAGATGGAATTTAACCATCCTATATATTATGGGTGATATCCATAGGCCTCTTGATTGAGTAGGACTATGAAATGCATGGCCATACTCAAATAGTGATTTGTTTCATATAGTCTACTCATTGATCAAGAAAACTCAGATTAAATTATGAAGAGTATGACACATTCCATGACTCGAGTTTAATCTAGGATATTAAGGTTAAAAGGATTAAATTACATTGAAACATTGGTCACGAAAAGGTTGTATCGAATCATCGATCTTATTATTACATGGGTAGCGATGATGCATTACTAGATGCATTCCACCGCTTATAATTTTATAATATGATTTTAAAATTATTGCCAACGTAATAATAACCTATGTGGTCACACACATATAGAACGTTATTTAAAAGGGAATTAATTTAAATTTTAAGGATTTAAATATATTAATATGATTAATAGTATTTAAATCACGAATTTAAATTAAAAGGATAATTTGTATATATGTATATTAATTAAGTAAGACTTAATTAAGAGATATATATATATAAATTCGATTTTTATAAAATTAGGTTTTGATTTGATTAATTCCTTTTAAATACTATATATATGATATATATAGCGACTACTTAGGGTAAGATATCATAATTGAAAAACCCTAGCCGCTCTTAGAGAAAGACTAGAGAGAAAAACAGTTTGAAAATCCATTCCTTTTGGTGGCTAAGTGTGCAAGTCCTTATTGCGAGAATCATTCGACGGTCGTAAGTGCGGCGTTAGTGTAATGATATCGTAGAGGCGCAATCGGTTTGTATTGTGTTGGAGATTCGAGGCGCAATCGGTTTCGATTCTCGCTTTTGTTTATATCCGTATAATCTCTAAACCTCTGGATTAATTGATTTTCGCATGGATCCTGCTTTAGGGTTTCAAAATTGCTTTAAAATTTTAATTTCATTTGTCGCGCTTCGCGTCAAGCCCAACAAAGGGTATCGTAGCTACTGCTAAAAAGATTAATTCAGATTACGTGTTTTAATTGTATTCGATATATATGATATATGATGATGCATGTTTACCGATATAAAATTGAATATATGATATTCCGTTGAATGTGTATTCTGGTAATATATATGATGATACTTTTAATCGTATCTTTAATCGGTGGAATAACAATATAACTATTCTAATCGGATTAGAAGCATGAAGAATCGTTTTAATATGATTAATCGAAACTGGAAATATATGATAAATTATGGGTGTACTGTTATTCGTTTTAATATGATTAAATCGTAACTGGAAATATATGATAAATTATGGGTGTACTGTTATTCGTTTTAATATGATTAAATTGAACCGGACATATATGATTTGTTATTATGGGTGTTTTGGTGGATTAAAATGTATGATTCTCAAACTGCTTGAGGAGATTCGTATGGAAAAATCTGCATCTGAGAATGTAGTTCAAATTTTTTTCGGCCGCCGACCCAAACCATTCATTGGCCAATGAGATGAGACCCACCCACCGGGATCGATCGATCACCGGACACCGCCAGAGGGAGACTTCTGGACCCCCGTCGTGGCATTGATGATGGTGTCCCCTATATTTTATATATAGTTTTCTTTAATTATATATAAATTGTTATGTGCTTATTGTGATATGCATGGTGCACAGTTATAGCCTTTTGACCCATAGGTTAGTGGTTTTTGGTTTTGAAATACGGCTTGCATGTCGTGCCTTTCTATAAATTCTAATGTAATATTCTCTTCTCATCTAAATCCCCTCGAATGTAACTCGAGGTTTCTTTATGTCATGTAATAATCTGTAATTGATGAAGATGTCAAGATGGAGAACACAATGGAAAGATGATGATGGAGAGGATGCGCATGCTAGAGGAAGATCCAAGGAAGTTATTTATTTTAAGATCTTTTACCACCTTAGATTGACCTTCAATCTTTCATTAGCTTGAAAAGATTGACAGTGGATTGGGCCATAATCATGACACATTTAATTTTGCACTTTATTTATGCTTGTATGTGATATGATATGATTAATAATGTGCATGCTTAACAAGATTAAAATTGGTGAGATCTAAATTAATAAAATCCTCATTAAATTATTAAGTCTAAATCGGATGCCTTCCAATGAATAACACTCATCAAGACCTTGATCAATAGATGTAGGTTTGCCAAAGCAAAGTACCCTATTTATCTAGGTAAGATGCGATAGGATAATTGTGATATCCAAACTATTAAAATCATTGGGCCCGACTTAACTAAGTTATCTCAATAGGATTGTGGACTTAGAGGCATAGAGTTTGGTTGGTACCATTAGATGGACTAGAAACAAATGTTGTTTACCAAACTATCCAGAGTTATATATGATATAATTGACAAAGGGTTGTCTACCTAAATAATTATGTTTTGAGAGAATAGCCAAAGCTAACTTAAGGCATAATGAAATATGGATCTTGGCTCACTAGAAAGATTTAATAGAAAATGCTTTCCAAATTAATGGTGAGGGCTATTAATTTGAATAAAATAGTGGGAGGTATATTTTGAATGTACTATTATCAATTATATAATATCAACTCTGTAATTTGACTTATTATTGTTGCACTTATAAATTGTAGATATCAAATGTCAAACAACAACAACACAAATAGTCTTTCATTACTATCACCCTTGAAAAGGACAAGCTAAGTGGAATTAATTTCCTTGATCGGCATAGGAACTTGAGGATTGTCCTCAAACAAGAGCGTAAGCTATATGTCCTTGATGGGCCCATTCCCTGCAAAGACCACCGGTATCATCGCACCACGTCAAGAAGCACAATGCTTACAAGAAGCATCGGGATGATGCTCGGATGTGAGTTGTGTCATGCTAGCAACCATGAACGCCGAGCTTGAAGCAACATGAGTTAATGGATGCTTATGAGATGATCGAGCATCTCAATAAATTGTTCAAGGGCATGCTCGACAGAGAGGTATGATACAAGCAAGGCGTTGTATCACCGCAAAAATGGGTGAACGTGATCCAGTTGGTCCACATGTCTTTGAAAATGATTGGGTATATTGAGTACCTTGATAGGTTGGGTTTTCCAATCACTCCTAAGCCCAAACCGACCTTGTTTTTGCAATCTTTGAACAATGACTACTCTCAATTTTTATGAACTATCTTATGAATGAAATTGAGAAACCCTTCATCGAGTTGTTGAGCATGTTAAGAACTGCCGAGAACAACATGAAAAGGCGTGACCCGCCTCCCATAATGATGGTGCAAAAGGGAATGCTAAGGAAATTGGAAAGGCAAGAAGAAGATAGGATCTAAATCTTTTGCCAAACCCAATTCCAAAACCAAACAGCTTTAAAACCTAAAGGTGGGGTGGCTAAAGAAGGTGAATGTCACTTCATGAAAAACCCGGACACTAGAAAAGGAACCGCATGCTTATCTCGGAAGAAGTGAAGAAAAGAAAAGGAAGTACGACTTCGATTCGTATATATGTTATAGAAGTCAACTTATCTACTTCTACATCATGGGTATTGGATAATCGGATGTGGTTCTCACAATTGTGTTAATGTGCGGGGACTCAAGGAGTAGAACTTTAAGCGAAAGGAGAGGTTGATCTATGAGTTGGAAATAGAGCAAAAGTTCTTTTTACCGGCCGTAGGAACTTATCATTTATCTTTGCCCACCGGGCTAGTTTTAGAATTAGAAGATTGTTATTTTGTGCCCGCTATAAGTAAAAACATTATTTCGCTTTCTTGTTTGGACAAGAAAGGTTTTTCATTTATAATAAAGAACAATCGTTGTTTGTTTTACTTAAATGATATTTGTTATGGTGTTGCACAATTGTTTAACTGGTCTCTATATTCTTGATTTAGAAATGCCTATCTATAACATAAATACAAAACGATTTAAATCAAATGATTCAAATCCGACATATCTCCGCATCGTTGCTTTTAGGCCATATAAATGAGAAACGATATCCAAACTCCATAAAGATGGGTTCTTGGATTCATTTGATTTTGAATCATATGAGAAATGCGAGTCTTGTTTATTAGGCAAGATGACTAAAGCCCCTTTCACTGGACACAGTGAACGGGCTAGCGATGTATTGGGACTTATACATAGTGATGTATGTGGACCCATGAGTTCGTTAGCAAGAGGTAGGTTTTATTACTTCATTACATTTACTGATGACTTTAGTAGATATGGATATGTGTATCTTATGAGACACAAATCCGAATCCTTTGAAAAGTTCAAGGAATTCAAGAATGAAGTTCAAAACCAATTTGGCAAAAGCATAAAAGCCCTTCGATCCGATCGAGGAGGTGAATACTTAAGCCAAGACTTTGATGACCTTCTAAAGGAGTGTGGTATTATATCACAGCTCACTCCACCTGGAACACCGCAATGGAATGGTGTATCTGAGAGGAGGAATCGAACCTTGTTGGACATGGTACGATCAATGATGAGTCATGTAGATCTTCCAATAAGCTTCTGGGGTCATGCCCTAGAGACAGCTGCATTCACACTTAACCGTGTTCCTACAAAGACGGTTCAGAAGACACCATATGAAATGTGGACTGGGAAACGTCCTAGTATATCGTTCATGAAGATTTGGGGTTGCGAGGCGTTCAGTAAAACGCCCTGAATTACGACAAGCTCGGACCCAAATCGACAAATGTAATTTTGTGGGATAAAGGAAACAAAAGGGTATTATTTCTACAAACCTTCCGAGAATAAAGTGGTTGTTGCTCGAATCGGTATTTTTCTAGAAAGAGAATTTGTCTCTAAAGGAAGCGATTGGGAGGAAAGTAGAACTCAAGAAATTCGAGAACCACAAAATATCATTGAACTCGAGTTGGAACATGAGCAGAACCACAAGAAATTGTGGAAAGTGAACCCGCTCAAATTACACAAGTCGGTCGGTGATCTGGTAGGACACGCCAAGAGCACGAGAGATATTATGGATATCTTGTGACTCAAAAAAGCGGCGATGTGATGCTCATAGATCAAGATGAGCCTGCTTCTACCAAGAAGCTATGAATGGACCAGATTCTCGAGAAATGGCTTGAAGCCATGAAATGCGAGATGGACTCCATGTATACTAACCAAGTATGGACTCTGGTTGTTCCACCCAAGAGGTAAAACCAATTAGGTGCAAGTGGGTTTTCAAGATGAAAACCGATACGGATGGTAATGTACAAACCTATAAAGGCCGATCGGTAGCAAAAGGTTTCAAACAAATTCAAGGTGTTGACTATGATGAAACCTTCTCTCCAAAGGGCAATGGTTAAATCCATCGAGATCTTACTTGCTATTGCGCCTTTTTATGATTACGAAATCGGCGGATGGATGTCAAACCGCTTTCCTTAACGGAAATCTCCTTGAGGATGTGTATATGACACAACATGAGGGTTTTGTCACTCCAAAGGATACCGGAAAGGTATGTAAGTCGCAATGATCCATTTATGGATTGAAGCAAGCCTCTCGGAGTTGGAATCTTCGATTTGATGAAGCGATCAAAGAATTTGGCTTTATTAAAATGAAGATGAACCTTGTGTATATAAGAAGGTTAGTGGGAGTCACATTGTATTCCTAGTATTATATGTTGATGACATATTAATTATTGGGAATGACATTCCTTCCTTACAGTTGAAAAACATGGTTAGGAAAATGTTTCTCCATGAAAGATTTGGGGCGATCTTTCAGCCTACATTTTAGGTATCAAGATCTATAGAGATAGATCAAGAAAAATGCTCCTACCTAAGTCAAAGTACATATATTGATAAAGTGTTGAAACAGTTCAAAGATGCAAGAGGCGAAAAGAGGAAACTTACCCGTGACTCATGGTGTAAAGATCTCTAAGGCCCAATGTCCTAAATCACAAGATGATGAGGAGCGTATGAGAAAAGATCCCTTATGCTTCTGATTGGATCTATTATATATGCAATGATATATACTGTCCGGATGTCTCAGTATGCTTTGAGCATGACGACAGATACTGATCGAATCCGGTGAAGGTCATCGACAAAAGAAATCAAGAATATCCTCAAGTACCGAAAAGGACTAAGGATTCATTCTTGGTATATGGAGGTGAAGACGAACTAGCGGTAAAAGGTTACACAGATGTTAGTTTCGGATGACAATGATGACTATAAGTCTCAATCGGGTTTTGTGTTTTACCTTAATGGTGGTCTTTGTTAGCTAGAAAAGTTTGAAGCGAAGAGACATGAATGATTCTACACAATGAGGTGAGTATATTGTTGCTTCTAGTGCAACCAAGGAGGTCAGATGGATTAAAAAGTTCATCATCGAACTTGGTGTTGTTCCAACCATTGTTGATCCGGTTGTTCTATCTTGTGATAATAATGGAGCCATTGCACAAAGCTAAGGAACCCGGATCTCGCCAACGATCCAAGCATATACTTAAAGCGGTACCATCTCATCCGTGAAATCATTGATAGAGGAGATGTACATATAGGAAGAGTGCTAACAGATGATAATGTTGCGATCCACTAACCAAGGCTTTGTCATGACAGGCTAGCACATGGTCACACTAGTTCCATGGGTATTAGATACATGAGTGATTGGCTCTAGTGCAAGTGGGAGACTGTTAGAGTTTATGCCCTATAGGCCAATTATTTGATATAATTGCTTAACGTTTTGATATTATATTTGATTGAATAAATATATGATTTTATTATGGTTTTATTTACTGCGTAATATAATTGTTAACATAATAAAATTCCTTAGAATAGTGATACAAATTATATAGTTTCAAGTATGTGACTTGAACATGAGATTATATATTACCATTAGTATCAGTGTTCTTAAATGTCCCTAGTCGAGTATCATTGTTGATGGGACAACAATGATGCATGGAGACTAGTATGTGGATTGACTGATGACCAAATCTCATTGGTCATAAATATATGAGATATTAAGTCAATGCATAGGTACATGTTAGAGAACGATGTACTGGACAGACCCACCATGAGAATTCTATATGGAGCATTATGCGAAGTGTCGTTAGCAATTCTCATAATGACAATGATGTAATGGTCCTCCGACCTGAAATCGCTATATTACTACACGAGAATTTATGTACTTTGATATCATCAAATGTCACCTTTAATAGGGTGGACTATAAAGGTGATTATTGGGTTCATCATTAATCGTGTGAGAAATATGAGTGATCTAGATGGAATTTAACCATCCTATATATTATGGGTGATATCCATAGGCCTCTTGATTGAGTAGGACTATGAAATGCATGGCCATGCTCAAATAGTGATTTGTTTCATATAGTCTACTCATTGATCAAGAAAACTCGAGATTAAATTATGAAGAGTATGACACATTCCATGACTCGAGTTTAATCTAGGATATTAAGGTTAAAAGGATTAAATTACATTGAAACATTGGTCACGAAAAGGTTGTATCGAATCATCGATCTTATTATTACTTGGGTAGCGATGATGCATTACTAGATGCAGCTCACTTTGCTTTATAATTTTATAATATGATTTTAAAATTATTGCCAACGTAATAATAACCTATATAGGGTCACACACATAGAACGTTATTTAAAAGGGAATTAATTTAAATTTTAAGGATTTAAATATATTAATATGATTAATAGTATTTAAATCACAATTTAAATTAAAAGGATAATTTGTATATATGTATATTAATTAAGTAAGACTTAATTAAGAGATATATATATATAAATTGATTTTATAAAATTAGGTTTTGATTTGATTAATTCCTTTTAACTACTATATATATGATATATATAGCTACTTAGGGTAAGATATCATAATTGAAAACCCTAGCCGCTCTTAGAGAGAGACTAGAGATAAAACAGTTTTAAAAATCCATTCCTTTTGGTGGCTAGTACCGCAAGTCCTTCTTATTGCGAATCGTTCGACCCGGTTCGATGCGGCGTTCGTGTGAATCTGTAGAGGCGCAATCGGTTTGTATTATGCGTTGGAGATTCGAGGCGATTGGTTTGATTCTCATTTTTGTTTATATCTGGTATAATCTCTAAACCTCTGAATTAATTGATTTTCGCATGGATCCTGTTTTAGGGTTTCGAAAATTGCTTTAAAATTTTAATTTCCGCTGTGCGTTTCTGTGCCGAAGCCCAACATTAAGGCAGTAGGACCACCAGAATTCAGGGGAACAATTGACCCTATAGAAGCCCTGACATGGGTTAACGAGATAGAAAAGGCATTCGTAATTGCTAGGGTAGATGAGGGGCAAAAGACCTCTTTTGCCACCTATATAATGAAAGGGGAGGCAAACTTTTGGTGGGAAGCAAATCAAGCGAGGGCATGAAAAGGAGTAGTTACTTGGGCTAGGTTTAAGACTTTGTGTTTTGAAAACTACCTCTCAGCTAGTATGAGGCTAGGATGGAAGTAAAATTTCTGGAGTTAAAGCAGGAGAACATGACTGTTGCGGAGTATGCCGCAAAGTTTAATGAGTTGGCTAGGTTCGCTCCGCATCAAGTTGATATGGAGGCTAGGAAGGCAAGAAGGTTTGAGCTGGGATTAAAACCTTGGCTGTACAATAAGGTGGCAGTGTTGCAGATCAATACTTTTGCAGCACTCATGGAAAAGGCTATCATAGCTGAGGAGGGGAGTGAGGCTATAAGCCTCTACAACAAGGAGAAAAGGAATAAGGGCAAGATAGTAGGAGCTATGAAGGTGGAAACTAATAGTGGGAATAGGGGTGAGAAACGAAAGGGAAATTATTTTGGGAATGTTCAGGTGAAACAGGAAGGTGTGAAGAAGCAGGTAATTCAATGTGGGAAATGTGGGAAGAATCACTCTAGTGAGTGTTTGAAGGGTAAGTTTGTATGCTACAAGTGCGGGCAGGAGGGCTATATTTCTCCCAACTGCCCCAACCCAAGGATGAACAATGGATGTTTTCTGTGTGGGTTTATGGAGCATAAGGTGAGGGATTGTCCAAAGAGGAAAATGGAGGCAGGGAGTGTAACCACGGGAAAAGGCAACGGGACTATGGCAATCACAGGACCGACTTCAACCAACAAACCAACCGCACGAGTCTTCAATATGACGGTCCAGGATACTGTGGCAGCTGGGAGTGGAACTCCATGTATTATTTGAATAACTTTTATTTTAGTATATATATGATTTTCCTATATATAGCAAATTATGTTTTAAAGAAATTTTGAAGGAGGAATTTGAGTTCTTTTAGAAATCAAACTTCCGTTTAAGCAGATAGACAAGATTTATATGAATAGTTAAAGATTAGTTCGATCAAATATGATCGAGATCTACTTGCAATGATTGTGTAGGCTATGTACCATTGTATGTATCAGTTTTAAAACAGTTATTTTGGGGACTGAATCTTTATAAGGGAGGGTGAATGTAATAACTCGATATTTTCTATATAAATAAATAATAAATTTTGCATATAATTTTATATATATATATATATTAAAGATGGTAATATGTGCCAGGTAATGTGTATGTATATATGTGATAAATAAAATTTATTTATTACATGAATAATTTCAAATAATTTTAGTATAGAATTATTGATCATTATAAAGTATATACTTATAATAATTAATTTTATAGTAGAAATGTCTTTATTATTTATTTTCTATGAAAATATGTTTTTTATATTACTTAAATATTATATGAAATGATTATAGAATTATTATAATAAATATATTATTTTATTATATGAATTTTAGTTCAGATTTTTAAGTTAATTATTTTTAACTTAATTAATAATGTTATATATGAAAGATAAATCAAATATGGAATCCAAACCCTAATTATAGATTTTGAGCAAAGAATGAAAATAATAATATTATATCAGTTATAATATTATTTTTCAGTGTTATAAATATATACTGTATATGTGTAGACTTATATTGGTTAGTCAATTATGGTGTATCACGACAAACGCTAGTATTACTGTCACAAACCATAATTGGAAACTCAAAACTGGGATTTAAGATCGGTCAAGAATTGTGTTATATGAATTATATAGCGTATTATAGAATTTCTGTTAATTAGGAAAAAAACCTAATTAATATTTGAAAACCCTAATTTGCTAATTAGGAACCCTAATTACTAAAATTAGAAACCATAATTATTATTTTAGTAAATTGAATTCTTAATTTGGGAACCCTAATGATATTAAGGAACCCTACTTATTTAAACCCTAATTTATATTAAAAACCCTAATTTTAATTAGTGTGTTTTAATTAAAATTTTTATTACACTTTAATTTTAATCTTTCAAACCCTAGAAATTAATTGGAAAACCTTAAGGTTTAAAATCTAGTGATTAAACCCTAGATTCAAGTACCATGGACAAGAATATCATTAAAATTAATAACCAAATGACCATTTTACCCTTTTTGTCCCATTTGGTGAATTATTGATAACAAAATCCCACCATATCTTGGCAAGCCAACCTAGTCTAAGCTATGAACCTACAAAGCTACAACTCTCAGCCATTATTAGCAGCCAAGTTCATTGCATCCAACATTTAGATAAGATTAAGGAGAGAGAAAGTATCATTTGTTAGCTCATTTTGCACAAACACTCATCCTAGAACTCCTCTCTCTAAAACCTCCGAAATTCCCTTCACTACCAAAAAATGGGCCTCTAGCAACGATTGTTTGGGCAACGACTTTATAAGTCGTTGCTAAAAGTATATGTTTAGCAACGAAATTTGTCCTTCGTTACAGATCTTGTCAGGCTTTCACTTTTTGCAACGAAATTCATAAGTCGTTGCAAAATTTTGTTGCTAATTCATTGGCGGAAAAAAATTTCGTTAGAAATTCGTTGCAAAATTTTCGCCCACTTACTTTCCCGTCATCGTGGATAACGAAAGTTTTTTTTTTTTACTAAAAATGGGGCTATAGCAACGATTTTCAGGCAACGACTTATAAAGTCGTTGCTAAAAGTGTATGTTTAGCAACGAAACTTGTCATTCATTGCAGATTGTGTCATCTTTTCACTTTTTGCAACGAAATTCACAAGTAGTTGCAAATTTTGAAAACAAAATTCGTTAGAAATTCGTTGCAAAATTTCTAACCACTTGATTTTTCCTCATCGTGGGCAACGAAAGTTTTTTTGTTGCTATATTTCGTTAACTAATATTGACCACATTCATTTGCAATAATTTTTATTTTCGTTGCATATTTTATATAACTTTTTGCAACGACTATTAAAATGTTGCCTTAAATTAAGATAATAATAATAATAATAATAATAATAATAATAATAATAATAATAATAATAATAATAATAATAATAATAATAATAATAACAACAACAACAACAACAACAACATACATTTGGATAAACCTGTTAAGTTAAACACAACTAAAATTCCAAATAAATTTCAACCCAGACATGACTTAACATCGGAAAATTAAAGCCTTAGAAACCAAGGAATTCTATAACATCAGAAAATAATAATATTAATCATTATTATTTAAATTATTATTATTATTATTATTATTATTATTATTATTATTATTATTATTATTATTATTATTATTATTATTGTAATAATATAGTGTATTATCCCTTTTTGGTCATCAGATTATTACAATAATAATAATTACTATTATTATTTAAAATTTTAATTATTATTATTTTAATTATTTAAAATTAATTATTATTAATACAATAATAATTATTACAATTTTACAATTATTATTATTATTATTACAATTCCTAGTATGAGATCTCAACATTAAACTAAATATATATAAAGTAACTATGAATATTTATATATATATATATATATATATATATGTAAATAAATATTCATATAAATATTTATAAATTTATTTCTAAATATTCATATAAATATTTATAAAAAATATTCATATCTAAATTTTATAAATTTTAGATGAAATTTTTATAAATTTATAAATAAATATTTGTTTATAAATTTTAAAGATACATTTATATGAATATTTAGAGATAAATTTATAAATATTTAACGTGACATTTTATATTGTAATTTTACACGTGGCAGATCTGATCTGGCTTATTTCTATTTTTTCCAAAAAATTGTCTCTCCAATGGTTTGAACTCGCAACCTCAAGTTTGAAACTTTAGTCATATACCCACTAGAGCACAACATGTCAACTGTTAACTTCTTTCAAGGATTAATATTTATATCAAAATATTTCATTTCCCCCAAAAAATTAAAATACTACACAGAATATTATCTTGCCTAACATTAGGAAACTATTTGTTTGACCTTTTTCCTACAGATAAATTTGAGACATGAAAATTAAATATAAACATTTTACGATTTTACCAAATTATGAAAGTTTTGTACCAAATTATAAGTGCAATACAAAATATTTTGTGTACAAAAACTTTTGTATTAAATTATAATTTGAACGAGAGAAGAAGTTAATCAACAATATTACATAATATATAATATTTGTTTAAAAAATTATCAATAATATATATTTATTCACTTAATTTGACAACAGATGAATATTTTTAGTACTATTATTATAATAATACTAATAATAATAATAACAATAATAATAATAATAATAATAATAATAATAATAATAGTACTAAAAATAACAGTATTAAACTACCGCCATAACTTGTAGCGGTAGACAGTGTAGCACATGAGTAAATGAGGGGCAAATAAGTAATTTCTGATGTCGCTATAGCCTATAGGGGTAGGGGGAATCCATTTCAATCCATGTCATCCAATGTTGTGATCAACGGTATAGATTATGGTTGTTAAAATAGTACCCGTGACAACCGATTGTCAAGAATGGGGGTCCATATTTATATAGTTGTGTATATTCTATTTGTGTGCAGTCTTTCAAAACTGCGTTGTTTTGGCATATTTATTTTTTATTTTTGATTTATTTTCATTGGTCCCTATTTTGCTCATTTTATATATGAATGCTTGAAAAATGATGACTTTATAAGTGTAAATATGTATATCCTCCGATGGGATCCTTGGGTGTATTGTAAAAATGGGTATTAATTAATTATTTTTAATGAAGTCAAACTGTATAAAAAGCATAACAAAAATTTTCAACTTTTATGATTATCCCACACTGAAATGTGAAAAAATCTATTAACAATTAACATAAGTTATTCCAACCAAAAAAAAAGAATGTATAGAATATAGAATTAAGATCTCATAAATTAAACTATATCCCAAAGAGAATTAATCAATTATCTCATAAAAAAGTAAAATTCAATACAAAAGTGAATAAAATACTAGCAATAAAAAATTAAACACCAAAAATGAAATATTATCCCAAAAATCTTCCCACTCTAATTACAATTTGAAATATTTCATAGAGATAAGTATGTAATTATATATATATATATATATATATATATATATATATATATATATATTAATGAATATATATATAGGGGTAAATAGTTGGCCAAAATATCTTCCCTCCCTAGCTCTCTCACTCGGGTTAAATGCTTTCTAAGTCACTGTACTATAGATCGACATACAAATGGGTCACTAAACTTTTTTTTTTCTTACAGTCAACTCAATAAACTTTAGTTTACTAACAAAAGTTTACTATTCCGCTTAAGTATGTTGACTTTGGACTAAATTGTCACGTAAGTCAATGATGTGTAAAAATATTTGATGTATGCGATCAATCTCATGTGGCTTTTATTATGTGGAAATGGATGAAAATTTACAAATTTAATAATATAAATTAGAAAAGTTAGTAAAAATACGAAAATAAATGAAAAATATATTCAATTATTTTGTAATTAATATCAAATAAATTTTATTTAAATCTTTACAAATATAATAATATAAATTAGAAAAGTTTGTCAAAAATAAGAAAATAAATGAAATATATATTCAATTATTTTGTAATTAATATCAAATGAATTTTTATTTAATTCTTTACAAATATAATAATATAAATTAGAAAATTTTATCAAAAAATAAGAAAATAAATGAAATATATATATTCAATTATTTTGTAATTAATATCAATTGAATTTTATTTAATTCTTTACAAATATAATAATATAAATTACATAAATTTGCCAAAAAATAAGAAAAAAATAAAAAGAGTTATTTAGTTATTTTTGTAATTAATAGAAAATATTTTTTATATAATTAATAACAAATATAATTGAGAAAATTATAAAATTATAAAATTTAAAATCTTTTAAAATTTAAAATCTTTTTAAATTCGGAGATTAAAATTATAATTGAGTCAATCAGGTGATAATCTCACTCGAGATCTCCCTTCTTTCCGAAATCGCGTCCCCGCCTTAACTCTCCCACTCATTTCAAAGAATGCATACTACTTAAAAAAGGAAAAATCATGGCGGCTCAAGATCATATGAACTCAATCCTACCACCACTTCACTTCACCACCAAATTTGCCCCATTACTATTGTTGTCGGTGGAGCCACCTACTACTGGATTGCGGATGGATTACCTGGCGTTGAGTCGGGGAGCGTGGTCGGGGAGCCATTGGGTAAAAACATTGATTTCAAGCCTCTTTGCTTATCTCTACCAAGAACGATGAGTTCTCGCAAAGAACGATCTTGAAGTTTGTAAGTTTCTTTGTACTAATGTATACATATACGATATCATATATTATTTTTTAGACGGATGCTTATTTGTTGATGCATATCTCTTCTTTATTGCTTTAATAGATCTGATGTATGTAATTAGGACTGGTAATAATTTCTGTTTTTTTATGTTTGTTAGGTCTTGAAATTGGTTAAATTGAAATTGAAATTGTTTGTGTTTTGGGGTTTGAGTTTGATCTCTTATGTGAATTTTATTTTGAAGAAATGATGGCTGTGAGTTTGGGTTGCAAAGATGATAAAATGGGGATGGACAATGGGAAATATGTAAGATACGCACCTGAGCAGGTCGAAGCATTGGAAAGATTTTACCATGATTTTCTGAAACCGAGTTCAATTCGCAAGCAACAACTTATTCGATAGTGCCCAATTCTCTCCAACATTGAGCCAAAGTAGATCAAAGTTTGGTTTCAAAATCGAAGGTTCTATTTTTTATGAAACTTTTAATTTATGATATGATTATTGATAAATTTTGGGTCTTGCTTGGTTTTGTAATTCTTCTAATGTTTGATTATGGAGTACTATGCAATTTTTAATTGTGTTTGTATGTGTATGTTTTGTTTACACAGATGTAGAGAGAAGCAACAAAAAGAGGCATCACATCTCCAAGCTGTAAATAGGAAGTTATCGGCGATGAATAAGTTGTTGATGGAAGAAAATGATAGATTGCAGAAGCAAGTTTCACACTTGTTGTATGAGAACAGCTTTTTCCGCCAAAAGAAGCAGAATGTTAATAACTAATCCATATATTTCCCTTCTAATTGCACCAAGTTCTCTGTTTTGATTTCCTAGAATGAGAAAAACACATGTTTACCAACTTGAACCACTGCAGTTACTTTGTTTCATCATGGTAACACATGATTACACAGATTTAAGGTCAATTATACTGCAGCCAACTAATTAGTACCATATGAACTCTAGTTACTCTACATGCATATTATACAATTATTTTATCACTATTATTTTTTGTTTGAAAACTTACTTCTTGTTCTATTACAGTGCAACCTTGCCACCACGGATAATAGTTGTGAGTCGGCAGACAAGTGGTCATAATCACTTGACTCATTTGCATACCACGTATAGTTTATGGACTTGTATTTTTGCCGGATATTAATAGAAATTGATCGTTATATGCTTAATTAGGGGACGGCCATGATCCTTCTAAAACAGTTGTAAAAGCATCTTCAAGCTGACCATTATGGCAAGAATTTTGGTAATGAATACCAATTACCTTGCCCAGCTTAACATCACAACCATCACTATTGGTAGTTCTCCAAAGAAAAGATTCCCATTGAAGAAAATATTCTCCTTTACCCGGTTGACATATGGCTTAACAAGGTCACCGCTTCCCGAACATAAATTAGCTATTAATATACATTTTCCAAATCCCTCTGTGGGGGTTACTCGATTTTTGATTTATTTACAAATTGAACTTTGACTGTAGGCTAATAGCTATCCCATATCCTGAACTGGAGGCTCATGATTATTTATTTATGGTTAATATATTACGGTAAAGACAAGGATAAATTATTCTAATCTGAAAATGGGTTTGGAGAAACCGCACCGCTTGGAAAGAAAGTGGACGTTTTGGTTCGACAACCAGTCTAAGCCCAAAGCAGGCGCCGCTTGGGGCTCTTCCCTTCGCAAAGCCTTTACTTTCGAAACTGTCAAAGACTTCTGGTGGTACGTCTAATCTCCTATCTGTCTATATATATATATATATATATATATTTATACATCTACATGTATTTGATCTATTTCTAATCTAGATTTAAATGTTGGGTTTAGTTTCTTTTACTCTTACTGTCTTACCTTCTTCTCTGTTATACTATAGTTGGTTTTTTTTTCTTTGTGGTAATGTTTTCCCACCTCCCATCTTCCAGGGTAAGCAGGATAACCACAAAAAAACAAAGTGTGTCCAAATTTATGCGGAGTCGTATACACATCTAACTAGGTTAGAGGATGAAGTGAAGTCTTACGAGGACCAAGTGAATTCATATGAGGATCAAGTGAAGATAGTCGAGGATCAAGTGACTTCATACGAGGTTCAAGTGACTTCGTATGAGGATCAAGTGAAAGCATTAGAAGATGAAGTTGAGGAATTGAATGAAAAGCAATTACTGTAGCAATAATTGAGTATAATTGAGTGACTTCTTACGTAAGCATCAATAATCAATACCGGGTAGTTCAAGTGACAATAATCGAATCAATAATATGAGAGATATGATTCAGCAATTACTGTAGCAATAATTGAGTATAATTGAGTGACTTCTTACGTAAGCATCAATAATCAATACCGTGTACTACTATGCAACCACACGTATTACTGTACTTTTACTACCGGGTAGTTCAACAGTTTTAACGGTAACACTTTCGCCATTATAAAAAGATAATTATGTCGTTTTCTTACTACGACAATACATCCGTTGTGGGGTCCACCAATGATTGTGCCTTCGTATGAATATTCCCTATTAAAACGAATATTCCCCGACCAATCGAATATTTTATAACAACTTGCATACTTTGCAAAATTTTTAAATACTACCCACAACTATAACACTATCTCAAATCCACACCATAATATTCCAAAAAATATTTCGAGAAAATTAAATCTTTATTCATAAAATTTGGAGTCTTATAATCTCTCCTCCTTATGAATTTTTTCCCTCGAAATTTATGTACGTACCTGGTATGCCGAATAGGTGAGGATACCTTGACTTCAATTCAAATTCTAACTCTTGAGGTATAACCTTTGAGTGTCAAATATAATCCTTCTTATCCAAGATTTTAACACGTATCTCCTCATACGTTAAATCTTCTGCTATCTCGTCTACTTCTAATTTAATAGTGTGGTTCAGGTCATCCATATATTTACGTAACATTAATACATGAAAAACGTTGTGAGCTTGTGACATACTTAGCGGTAAGGAGAGTTCATAGGCCACAGTTCCTACTCAATCGAGGATTTCAAATGGGCTAATTAAATCGAGGGTTGAGATAACGCCTTCTTTAACTTTCTTTTTCACATTCATCAGATTCGGGTGTGTAGCTTGAGCGGCTTTAACTTTATTGATTAAAGTTAATTCTACTCGTATATTCGTTATCTTCACGTGGGTCCCTAGCATCTTTAACTTTATCTTCATCATTTGTAAGTTATACGAAATGGGTTTTTGTGTTAACAACATCGCACTCGTAAATGCATACGATCTTCTACTCAACGCGTCAGCTACCACGTTCACACTTCCACGATGATATTGAATGGTATAGTTGTAATCTTCAACAACTCGAGCCAACGTATTTAGCGCACGTTACGTTCGTTTTAGTTGAAGAAATATTTGAGGGTTTTAGAAATGGGTTTTGTACTGGGGTCAATAAAAAATTTGATTTAACGCTCTGGGGTAGGCCAGGAAGTTCTTCGAGAATACGTCAAGAAATTTATTAACGATAGAAATATCATTTAAAAACTGTGACTCTCATCCAAGACTTGGATATCACATGAAATGAAGGTTTCTACTAACGGAGTTTTAACCAATAAGTCAAAGTCTAGTTTCTCCGAAGTCAAATTTAAACGTTGGGCACAAGCAAAAGAGATAAAAGAATGGGTAGAATCGGTATCTAATAAGGTATATACTTCACAAGAATTTATAATTAACTAACCCGTGCTAACTTCGTTCGGGTTACTCGCTTTTTGAGAAGTCACGAAAAACACTCTTCTTGAAAACACCGACTTTGTTTTGTCCATATCCGCCTTTGGTGCCACCGTCTCAGCTGGACTTAATTTTGTTACAAGACAAAATTGAGTTAAATGACCTTCTCTTCCACAATTAAACCACGCTTTGGACTGCTGCGTACAGTTTGGACTGATGTGTCCCTCCCCTCCGGATTTGTAACATACGACCGGTGGTCGTTCTTCTTCCTTAACAACAGGTGCTGGTGCTACTTTCTTTTCATCATTATTGAACCTTCTCTTATTGAAATTTCCACTTCTATTATCTTGGTCATGATTAGCACCGAAGTGGTTACCATTCTTGGCATGATAATTTTCCCCACGATGGTTATCATTGTTCCGATGACCGTTGCCACCGGTATGATTATTATTGTGTTGTTGGTCGTTACCTTTTGGTTGAGCTGAATCAACGGTCTCATGTGCTTCATTGCTTATCTCAACATTTTTAGATGTCGTTCTCAAACATTGTCACAGAACAAGGGTTAATTAACATATCACATATTATCCCTATACTCTGGCCGACCAATTAAATACCAAATAAACTTAGGTAGGTCATACTAGCGAAAGAATTCCCCATCTCTCCCCTCCTAGTTCTTGTCTCACATCTCAGCCAGGGATCATATCTCTAAGCTTTGATACCAACTGTGACGCCCCTAAAACAGGTATACATCACCCATATTGAGTCGCCAGATACATGGTACATAAATTCAAATACAACTTATTTATACAACAGTCGTGTAAAATACGACAAAACATAGCTGGGAGTTTAAACAATAATATTGTCATCTAGACAATATCCACACTAAATGGTGTCCTCATTACAATTATTGTCACATTATTCTGTAGAATTGTGAGGACTACTAAAGCCATTTATCCTGGACTATCACTCCATTCCCCGACTCATCCCAGCTATATTCTCATTTCCTGAAGAGAACAATGAAAGAAAAGGTGAGCTCAACTAGCCCAGTAAGAAATATTATGACTAAGATAATGCAGAATAAATTATCCTTAGCCTTCAACAGTATAACAACTGATAGAATACAATAGACAACAAGTTTTAGATCAACAACTGCAGCGGAAATAAGCAATCCATTAGAAGAGTCAAGTAGAGCATAAAATCTACTATCTTCTATGATTTAAAAAGTTTGTCATCAACTTTATCGCTGAGACTCATCTTAATAAATAAACCATATCATCGAATCATCCCTGCACCACGGCCAAGGTTATTCATGTAATCATCAATGGTCATGATTATACCGAATAATCCCTGGTCATAATCATACCAACAACTGTCCATCAATGAACTACATGCCAATGATGACTTTTACCACATCATTTGTTACATTACGGTCATGATTATACAGAATAATCCCTGGTCATAATCATACCAAGTCCATCTATGCATGTAAGCCAAAGATGACTTTCATCACAATATAAACACGAGGATGATGACAATGACATAATAATTCAATAAAACAAGTTCAAGGATAAATTCTAAAGAATTATAATTTAATTTATCAAAAAAAAAATAATGTCCAAATTGTCAACATTATACTGCTTTGTGGGGTAAAATTCAAGAATAATATTCATGTACCACAAATAATTTGGACAGAAAAAAAATTTATTTTTTGGGTGAATAGTACCCCGTGAATAGTACTTCGGGAATAGTACCCCGACACAAAAAGTGTCCCGAATACCCGAGTGAATAGTAATCGGGTGAATATTAACTCGTGAATAGTACTCTGGCACGAAAAGTGTCCCGAATACCCGAGTGAATGATACTAGAGTGAATAGTAATCGGGTGAATAGTAACCCGTGAGTAGTAACTTATGAATAGTACTTCGGCATGAAAAGTGCCCCGAATACCCGAGTGAATAATACTAGAGTGAATAGTAACCGCGTGAATAATAACCCATGAATAGTAACTCGTAAAAGAAAAATACCAAAGAAAATGATATTCCATGACGAGTACAAAAGAAATGATATCTCATACGAGTATAATAGAATATACAAAACTGCAAATGGATTTTCACCCGCCATGCGGTAATCCACGTAGATAGATCATTTCCACAATTTAATAAAGAATGAATACGAAGGGTTATTCACCATGCATGCGGTAATCCACATAGACAGGTTATTCCAACATAATAATAAAGAATGGAATAATAGAAGAATTCACCAGGCATGCGATAGACTGCACAAACAGGTTATTCCAACATAATAATAAATAATGGAACCAGGTCATGCGTAATATGCACAGACAGGATATTCCAACATAATAATAAAGAATAGAACCAGGTCATGCGTAATCCGCACAGACAGGATATTGCAACAGAATAATAAAGAATTGAATAACAGAAGAATTTTACCATATATGCGGTACTTCACATAGACAGGTTATTCCAACATAATAATAAAGAATGGAATAATAGAAAATTTTCACTATGTATGCGGTACTTCGCATAAATAGGTTATTCCAACATAATAATAAAGAATGGAATAATAGAAGCTCTCTTCATGAATACGAAAGAAATAATACCCCTTACCTTAGAAGAAAACTGGATACTGGAATAGTGAGGTAGCAAACTTCTCTTCTTCTTTCTCTCTATAATTTCTCTATATAATAATTGCTCTATAGCTTTAGTGTATTGGTGAGAAATGAAGGAAGAATGAGCTTCTATTTATAGAAAAATATAGTTTCGATAATTGCACGTTTTGGGGCTCGAAATATTACAGTATAATACCTTCCTCTTTTTCTTCATTTTTAATTTAGTCCTGCAAGTATATTATCAAACTTGCACAACCTCCCATAATAGTAAATCATGTGAATTAATAGTATAATCATGTGACTCAATAGTATAATCATGTGAAAAAACTAATTACAGTATAGTACTTCCATCTATACCTCCATTTTTAACTTAGTCATGCAAGTATTATCAATCTTGCACCACCACCCCTAATAATACAAGAATGTGAATCAATAGTACACACATGTGAACAAATAGTTATAAGTATGTGAAATAATAGCAATTAATTTCTCATTTATCCGATTAATTACCCGATTAGTAAATATAACCTCCATACATCAATTATTATCAAAATAAATGTCGATTTCCACTAACACTAATAATCCCAACACAATGGAACTATCAATTACATCTTTAATTAACACGAACTTATTCATCATTAATATTATAACTCACAATATTTAACGACCGTGTCGCTTTCCGTGAAAGAGGGGCTTTACGATAAGATTTACGCTTATTATGCCGCAATTAGGTGACCAAACCTCTCCTTGATGTAACTTCTAGACATTGTCAATATTGCAAATAATAATATGAATAACTTTGTCGTCTCAATTATTGATTTAATAATATAACATATTATGCAGATGATATTGTGACAATAATTGAATCAATAATATGAGAGATATTATCCAGCAATTACTGTAGCAATAATTGAGTATAACTGGGTGACTTTTTACGTAAACATCAATAATCAATACCGTGTGCTACTATGCAACCATGCGTATTATTGTACTTTTACTATCGGGTAGTTCAACAATTTTAACGGTAACACTTTCGCCGTTATAAAAAGATAATTTTGTCATTTTCTTACTACGACAATACATCCGTTGTGGGGTCCACCAATGATTTTCCGTCGTACGAATATTCCCTGTTAAAACGAATATTCCCCGACCAATCGAATATTATATAACAACTTGCATACTTTGCAAAATTTATAAATATTACCCACAACTATAACACTATCTCAAATCCACACCATAATATTCAAAAAAATATTTCGAGAACATTAAATCATTATTCATAAAATTTGGGGTCTTACAGAAGTGATATGTTGTTATTATTGGTTCAGCTTACTTCACAAATGTCAATTCGTTGTAGAAGTGACATTCAAAGAAAATATTTAATTCTTTCAGCTAATATATATTGTTGTTATTACTTGATTGGCAATCAAATGCTCATTCTTGCTTTAAATTTAAATGTTTTCAGCTAAGTATGATCAACCAGAAGATTCAGGCAAGAACAAGGGGAAAGGAAAGCTGTTCAAATGAGTTTTATAATATTCTATGTAATAGTTAAAATTTATTAAGACAATGATATTTATTATCTATGATGTAATAAATGTTTAAAGGTCGCATACCTGGGATTTAGACTTTGAAATATGTAAATTAAGTTTGATATTTATATTATAGTTATTATTATTAGTATTATTCCGTTCATAGAAATAGTATCGTGAAGCACCGAGTTTGGGTTTCAAGTACCTGAATTTGGGGGCGTTACACATTAAATCATGCAAAGAATACATGAATCACAAAGCTTATCCAGATCGAACTGGAACAAGGGTTAGAATACTTGTCTTCAGTGTCTTCTTACAGATATTACACGTGCACTTTAATTCTTTAAGTCTTTAAGTCTATACAGTAGATGATAACATCACATATATAGCACATTAGGTCACGAGTAATCATACACGTTTCCTAAAGAATCTTACCCTTCTTCTCAATCTAATTATGTATTAGATTTATGATTATTGGTTCTGACTTTCCATTATGTCATCCTTATGTTTACATGTACGTGACTTTCTTTAACCCTAAGTGACCATACTTAAGGCTTAACTATGACTTAACAATGTTACATTAAGATCCTTAATTAATTGTTAATCATTTATTATTCATGCTCAATATATAAACATTCTTCATTATCTAGACCCTAAATCGAAATGCAGTCATTAGTGTTCCTTCGTTATATTGTATTTATGCTGCTACCATGCACTTATGATAGAGAATCCTGACTCTCGGCTATTGCTACGGCCATGTCTCTCTTTATTATGGTATTTGCATCATGCGCCCATTCTCCAAGAGGGTTATGGCTTTGCTCGGCCATGCTTTCGGTCAAGTCTTGGCACATGCTGGCTATTTATTTGTCTTTGGTCAAGGCCATGATGCCACTACAGGCACCAAAATATTTTGACAGATTTTTCAACTTGTGAGATTCCCGGACTCGTAACTTCATCGTTATAAGTCCGACATGGCTCGTTCAAGAGCCTACGGTTCACAAATTACATACTCTACATGTTTATGCAAGAATTTTTTCTATTCTACTTCGTTTGCTAAAAATTCACCTATAAGTTCATTTTTAATGAAAACGATAAACGTTCGTGAACGTTCAACGTTCGTTTCTTTGTTCTAAGTCATAATCCGGTCATTTTCGAGTCCGCAACTCTATAATGCCAAATAAGATGTGCCTTTATCAACAACTCTTATTTCCGAGTTCAAACATAAAATCCGACTTCCATTCCGAGGATTTCACGAATTCGACGATTATCGTCCAATCGTGTGAATTCCGATAAAACTTCATTACTAACAATTTGTTCATCATTTCAAATGAATTCATTTTATTAACTAGACATCTCAACCTACATATTATAATAACTAGTATTTAAATTAGGTTATGGCTATGTTCATAACTTATTTAGGTTTGAATTTCTTATTCCTCACTTATTCGGCTTAAGTCCATTAATCAACCATTTCTTAAGTGTTTTTAGCATACAAGTTGATTAAGCTACACTTCTCTTATCACCCTAAAATGATAGAGATGGAAGATATATATGTGACAAGAGCCTTACCCTTGATGAACTAGTCCTTCTTCTTCTTGAAAAATCTAACAATAGAACCAAGCTTCAAAGTGCTTATTCTCTCTAACACTTAAGTTGTTTTGTTTTGGATGAAAACTAACAAGCAACAAATGAATTCAAAGGCTTGGTATTTATAGGCTTTCTAAGCTTAGGGTACTTTGGTCATTAAGACCTTCCAGCTCCTTACTAACCTCCTTACTATTCCTAACTTAAGGCCTAAGTAATCTTGCTCATCACATAAAGTTCTTGGTCACCAATTCACCCATGGGTTGCTCCATGGATCAAACCTTTACCCATTGGATCATTAATTGGGCTTAGTGTTAATTAGTTTAACTTATACATTGAGTTTATCTTTAATTTTCTTTGGGCTTACATAAAAACCAACCTTAGGCTAAATCATTACTACCTCTTGGGCTTATCCCTTAATGTTTATTGGATTTATACTTCCTACATAATCCATAATTCCATTCCATTAGAATTTAATACTTAACATTTTAATTAAGTTCGCATTCAAATTATTGAATTTTCCATACTTAGAATATTATTACATAATCCATCTCGCCTCGATATTATAACGTTACGTATTTCTCGAAAGTTCAAAAATAATTCCCGAGCGGAAAATGATGAATAGTGTTTTTTGAAAAATTTCTCGAAAAGCTTTTATTTTCATCTTGCAAATTCAAACAATTTAATTCCCTCACATAGTTAAAATACTACGATGTTCTGAAATTTCTAGGTTATAGAACGACATACCTCTTATTAACACATAATAATAACAAATAATATTATTTTATTCATTATTTAATTCTTTCAAGTATTTTACAAAGGATCCGAATTTCTCGGTCGTTACATTCTTCCCCCTTATAAAGATTATGTCCTCAATATCTCGCCTTACATTATGCAAACAAATGAGGGTAATCCTTCTTTATCTTTTCTTCCAATTCCCACGTTGCTTCTTCGGCATCGTGGTTCTTCCATAACACATTTACCGACGATACGACCTTGTTTCGCAGAACTTGTTCTTTTCTATCGATGATTTGAATCAGCATCTCTTCGTATGTTAAGTCCTTCTCGATTTGAATAGGCTCAAAATTTAATACGTGTTTATAATTCGGTTTGTAAGGATGTAACACCGATATGTGAAATACATTATGTATTCATTCTAAGTCTGGAGGTAACACTATCATATAAGCTACCGCACCTACCCGTTTTAACACTTCAAAAGGTCCTATAAACCTTGGGCTTAGTTTTCCCTTCTTTCTAAAGCATATCTTTCCTTTTAAGGGAGATACCTTTAGAAATACGTACGAGCCTACATCAAACTCCCTATTTTCTCGATGTAAGTATGCATACTTCTTCTATCTATCTTGAGCTGCTACGAGACGCATTCGTATCAACTTCACCACTTTCGCTGTTTACTGCACCAATTTTGGTCCTAGCATTCGGCGTTCTCCCACTTCATCCCAACACAATGGTGTTAGACACTTCCTTCTATATAAAGCTTCATAAGGCGGCATACCTATGCTTGTATGATAACTGTTGTTATACGCAAACTCTACTAATGGTAGATGATCATCCCAACTACCCTTAAAATCCATGACGCAAGATCTTAACAAATTTTCTAACGTCTGAATTGTCCTCTCGCTCTGTCCATCAGTTTGTGGATGATATGTCGTACTCAACCTCATCTGCGTCCCCAACTACTCTTGCAGACTTCTCCAAAAGTTTGACGTGAATCGTGGGTTATGATCTGACACAGTCAAAACTGGTACTCCATGTCTGGAAATAATTTCTTTAACATAAAGTTTAGCTAACTGGTCTAAGTTATACTTAACCCGAATTGGCAAAAAGTGAGCCGACTTCGTCAATCGGTCCACTATTACCCAAATCGCATCATACCCCTTCTGAGTAATCGGAAGTCCCGCCACAAAGTCCATCGTGATATGCTCCCATTTCCACTCTAGAATCTCTAATGACTGTAACAAGCTACTTGGTCATTGATGTTCAACCTTAACTTTCTAACAAGTCAAGCACCTACTCACCTACTCGACTATTTCTCTCTTAATGTTCGGCCACCAGAAACTCTGTCCAAGGTCTTGATACATCTTAGTGCTACCAGGATGAATCGAGTACCTTGAACTATGAGCCTCTTGTAACACTTGCTCCTTTAATTCTATCTCATTTGGAACCCAAATTCTTCCTTCAAATCTTAATAATCCCTCATTATGAAGACTAAACTGTATGTCTTTTTCAGTGGTTAACTGCTTCTTCATCTGGTCACACTCATTAGTTTTGATCTGTACTTCTTTGTCTATTTCTACGATGGTAGATTGCATCTCCGTCGCAAACAGTCTCTGCCCCATTTCACTCGGCATCTTCACCTCTATCTCCATCCTAGCCATCTCTGTTATTAACTTAGTTTGAGCCGTTAACATAGACAACTTTTCCCGACCCTTCCTGCTTAAGGCATCGACAACTACATTGGCTTTTCCAGGGTGATACAGGATTTCACAGTCGTAATCCTTTATCAACTCCAATCATCTCCTTTGTCTCATATTAAACTCCTTTTGTGTGAAGATATATTTTAGACTCTTGTGGTCTGTATGTATCTCACATTTTTCCCCGTAAAGATAATGTCGCCATATCTTTAAGGCAAACACTAACCGCGGCTAGTTCCAGATCATGAGTAGGGTAAACTTTCTCATAATCCTTCAACTGTCATGATGCATACGCAATGACCTTGCCATGCTGCATGAGCACGCAACTAAGTTCTCTATGCGATGCATCGCTATAAACTACGAAATTTCTTGTGTCATCTGGTAATGACAACACAGGCGCTTCACTTAACCTCTTCTTCAATTCATGAAAATTGTCCTCGCATTTCTCAGTCCAAGCGTATTTCATTATCTTCCTTGTCAAGTTAGTCAACGGAGTAGCTATCTTCGAAAAGTCTTGAATGAATCTCCGATAGTAACCCGCTAACCCTAGGAAACTCCTCACCTCAGTCGGAGTTTTCGGTTGTTCCCAATTCATCACGGCTTCCACCTTTGCTGGATCTACTGAAATCCCTTCATGGTCAATGACATGACCTAGAAATTGTACCTTCTCTAGCCAAAATTCACACTTCATGAATTTTGCATATAACTTCTCATTCCTCAGTGTTTCCAACACTATTCTTAGGTGTTCAGCATGATCTTCTGGCGTCTTAGAATACACTAGAATATCATTGATAAACACCACGACGAACTTGTCCAAATATTGTTTGAACACTCTGTTCATCATATCCATAAATGCAGTTGGTGCATTAGTCAACCCAAATGACATCCCCAAAAACTCGTAATGACCATAACGAGTCCATTCTTAAATCTATTTAAGAAAAATACTTGGCCCCTTTTAACTGATCAAAAAGATTGTTGATCCCGGGCAATGGGTACCTATTCTTTATAGTTAACTTATTTAACTCTCGGTAGTCGATACAAAGTCTTAACGATCCATCCTTCTTCTTGACAAATAGTACCGGTGCTCCCCACGTCGAAACACTAGGTTTAATGTACTTCCTGTCCAACAGTTCTTGCAACTGCACCATCAACTCCTTCATCTCTACTGGCGCCATACGATACGGTTCCCTGGAAACTGGTGTCGCTCCTGGCAAAATGTCTATTAAGAACTGGGTCTCCCTATCCGGAAGAAGACCCAACAATTCACTTGGAAATACATCCAAGAATTCACTCACTATAGGTATTTTTTCCATGGTCACTCCCACTCTCTGGGTATCAACAATATGGCAGAAATAACCTACACACTCCTTTCTTAATAGTTTCCTAGTTTGTGTCATGGTAAGACAACACGAACGCCCGATGATATTACCATAAAATACTATCTTAGGTTGTCTTAACGTTCTAATATTTATACATTTCTTTTGACAATCTATAATTGCCCCATGGTTAACCAACCAATCCATTCCAAGAATTACGTCAAATTCTCCTAACTTTATCGGTATCAAATCTATCGATAATTTACAACCCCGAATGTCTACACAACAATTCCTATGAATATCTTCAATAGAAATTATCTCTTCATTTGGTACCTTAATGTTTAAAGGTATAGGCAACTTTTTGGGAAGTAATCCTAATCATCTAGCAAAATCATATGCGATAAACGAAAAAGTAGCACCCGAGTCAAACAGCACATATGCATTTAGGTCGTTAATCAGAATAATACCTGCGACTACGTCCCCTGAGGCCATCGCATCTTGGACGGTCATGTTAAAGGTACGGGAAATCGACCTACCCGGCTGTGCTGGACCTCCAATAGTTAACTTACCACTATTGACGTCCTTATTCCCGTCCGTCCCCTTCTTCGGGCAGTTGTAACGCCCCAAAATCCGGTCCATCTTCACACCCGGATTCTGTACATCACGAGTACATCATTCATCTAACATACATCATTATATACTGAAATATAACAACATACACTCTCAAATCCCAGGTTCTGGAAACCTTATAACCTTTTTCATTACAAATATTAATAAATACATTATTCATTTCATCTTACAAAAGTGACTTTTATCCGCCACCGAGGATACATAACAGTTCATTAAACTAATCTATAATTCAATTTCATCTTTTTACATTACAATTCTTCACTTGATCTTTTCACTCATTCACCATCTGAATGATACTTCATCTGGATACCGTCAGCTTGATCTTTACGGGATCCTTAAGTTCTTCTAACCTTGTTCGCTGAAAATTGTTTTTTCATTTAAAGCAAGCGTGAGCATTCAATTGCCCAGCAAGTCATAACAGTTGAACAAACAACTTCAGAATTAAAACATTTCTTTAGAACTTCTATAACCGAATAAAGGTTATGAAGCAGCTTGAATAATAGGAATAGTCTTGATTCCTATCATCTTAAAACATCAGTCATTTTCACTTTGAAATACTTTCATTCTTCTACCGTTTTCATACACATCCTATCTTGCTAGAATCATTAGCACAGACTTAACAATAATGGTTCATGTATAAACAGAACATATTTGTATTGCACAGCTCAATCACAGAACAATGCATATCATAGAAACACCAAAGTGTTCAAATTGTGGCTCAAGGCCTCATACATTCTAACACCTTGTACAAATATCACACATTCGCATATAGACAGAACATCTCAAGTTCAACATCTGAGAAGTTTAAGAAACTAGCATTCATGTAATATGAATGAAGTTAGGAAACTTGCCTTACGCCCAGCTACAGCATACGCTGAACTACTCAATTCGATTCCTATATAACACATAAGGAGAAAACATAAACACCAATTAGTCATATATTGAACCTACGCATTGGTTTACTTAGCTTTACTTCTTAGGGTTGGCATTCTTGCAATATAAGTTTACGCGACTAACTTCCTCTACCAGTTTACGACTTTGTGACATACGAAGATGTCTTACTCATACGTTCATCATCTTGGATGATTTATATTCTTATCTTATTCTTATAACTTCTCTAGGACTCAGCACACATCGCTTCTCCGCTAGTAGTCCATATGGTACTCTGAGTGGTTTCCCACAAACAACCAACAAACAAGTTCCCGTCTCATCTACACTACCATCACAGTGAGTTAGATCAGATGCCAGTTTTGTATATACCTTCGCTCTCTGAAGGAATTGTTTAGCCCAGCTCCTATATGTCAACTATCAAAGTTACGATTGTATAACAACCTAACTTCTCTTAACTTATCTGAACCATCAAACCTAATGTTCATTAATCAATTTCTTATTCCTTACAGCTTCCTGGCAACTAAATGCCATACCTCTGGATTCATTATTTATCGACTCACATTTGGCTTTCACTAATCTTAGTACCGTTCATTCATTACGGCTTTCTAGATAATTTATATCTTATTAATACTTTCGTTATCCATTACATGAACCCCATGTTCATTACCCTCGTCGCTCAACCTCTAAGGATAACAACCATAGCAATCCCTCACGTTCGTTCATCGAGACTATGGTCCCCGGATATTGGTTACGTAACCCGCGTTTACATTCTTTTAATCTCATTTAATCTTTTCGTTCAATCTTTAATAAGGGTTTAAATTACTTGATTAAGTGCTATATTACGTGAACTACATGTTCATTATCTATATGTACACTTCCCCCATGAGTTGAGTTTTTAAACTCGCTTCATCTGGCCTTTCCTCAAGACTGCTGCCATGTGCGGCGCCTCCCTTCCTTTACCTCGTCTTTGCAAAGACGCCCTACGTCTCCCTCTTCCTTTAGTCTGGCGTTGCGGCGCCAAACCCTTTGTTATCTCTCGCGCTACAGCGCCACTCTCCAGGAGTTGATGGCCGAGCTCATGTTGCCTCTTTTTTACAACTAATAAAAGAGCTCTAACTCATGCAAGCATACATGCGTCAACAAGTAATACAGAGCAAGTAAAGTATTGATCCGACAGAGAAAGTTGTTTAACTTAAACTATTATTCTTTAATTAAATCACTATATTTATATGCTCACACTATTGATTAAACTTGGTTTGTTCTTGAATTATAAATAACAACTAAAACAATAATAATGATAGACTAAATGATATTGGAACTAATGGGATTCTAACTTCATTTAATACTTCATTCAATCGCCATTATCATGCATGACTTGCTCACATATCACAGGAAAGTAGCCAAGAGTACTAAAAGAGTATTAGCCATTTTTCAATGCACTAAGACCTACTTACACAACATCCACAGATGATAGACTCTATGTAATCATCAATATAACCAACATCACTATATGTCTATGTGAAATTACAATTATATTGATTTTAAGTTCAAGCCCTTATTCTAACTTATATGGTGAAATAGTATATGTCTATCTGGTTTACGAAATACATAAGCCATATAACACAGCCCTATATACGTATACTATCATGACTACAGTCCATATTTGCATGTTCATTGTCAATTCTATACAAATACTGAAACGAATGGTGATCAAGCATTCATACATGCAAAACAATCATGATAGACATCCTATATGATATGCACAACAATCCAGCATTTAAACATGCAATTAAACTACATATTAAAATCCGTTAGAATCCCATAATGGAGTTTAGTTCATGACTGAACTAAAAGCCATTATGGGATCAAATCTAAACATGATCAATAAATAACAACAGAAAGATGAAAGATGAAACTATCAAACCCAATTGTGGAATACGAATCAAAATTCAAAACCTCATACAATTCCAGCAAAACCTATAATAATAATCCCACTCTGGTAGAAAATCCCAAGAAGGAACAAAAAGATAGAGTTGTGGCCTCCTTCTACGTTGGAATCTCACCCAGAGAGTAAAACCCTAATTATGATGTAAAGATACGTGAAAAACTAATAAAATGTCAAGTGATACCCCTAACACCAGTCAGGAATTGTTTTAAATCAATTACAACCTTTAAAATTTGGAAATAAAATAAAACAAGTCAATAGCTTGGGCCTCATGTGCACCACAAGGCCTCCAAATGATATTCTCGCTACCGCAAGACTTCTGATGAGGGTTTGTATGTTTGGCCGGTCTACTTGCACGCTGGCCGCCTCCTTAGGCTTGTCTTTCTCGCAGCCGCGCAACTTCTAGTAGGTTGTCCTAGTTTGGTTGGGAACTCGCGTGGGCGCGTGCTTCCAAGTTATCTTTGCCGCGCGGCTTGCAGTTTCTGTCATCTGATTCTGCTCCTTAGCTTGGTTCTGCAATGTTGCTGCTGCTACTTTCATGTCCTATGTATATCCATGCTTGTCCATCCATACTCCACTCAATCCCATGTACATCCTATATTTTGCCTGCCTTACGCTTTCATTAGCCTCGTGCCCGATATCACCACCAAATTAGGCCAATTCCTGCACTTATTCACCAAAAGGAGTTTTAAGTATGTGAAATGCAATTTAACATAAAATGCAGCTAAAATAGACTAAAATGTACTTGAGATGGGCATAGTTCGCGTGAATTGGTACTCCATAAGTAGGTGTAAATCCTACTTATAAAATACCCCCAAACTTGAACCATTGCTTGCCCTCAAGCAATGCATACTAATGAACAATAAAAATGCAACTATATTATTGTGCAACTAATTCTCACATTGTCCCAACCATAATAAAAATTCAGTCTAATTTGCCTCAGCGAATTTTTTCTAGAATCGAGAATACAGATTCAAACCAAACTGCAGGCATAATGTCATATACTCATATAATTCAAAAATGCTATACAGATTTTGTGTGTGTGTGTTGTGTTCGCCCAATACTTGATTTCGGTGTAGAATGCTCATGCTATCTTTCTCAACCCAGAAAAATTATAGCTTAAATTAAGACTTATGTATATATATGCGACTCGGACTATTTCAACATCTTAAAATAAACTAAGGTTCAACAATGGGCTTAACTACTTTATTCTACTCACGAGGGCGAATTTTACACTTTTTCGTTGTGTTTATTGCTATTTTTATTTTCTTTTCTTTTATTTTTCTTCATGATTGTGCAATGTCTTACTCCATTAGGCACACTGCTACCCCTTAGCGAGCTTTCGACCAACGACTCCCAGACCATGAAAGACCTTAGGGCGCTAGGTGTAGAGACAATCCCCTCGGGCGTACTTACTTAAGTAGCCAGGGGCCCGAAATAAGAATAGTCATGTTATTTCTACTTTTCTGTCTTTTTTTTATACACAGATACCCATGTTTTCCTAAAGTTTAAAAATCAATGTTTTATACAGTCCAAAAGTCACTTTTCACATATTTCTCTTTTTAAGACTACGTTTTTCTATCGCGCAAGGCATAACGTACTTCTTATACCTTCAAGTGCTTGTGTACACATTTGTGCAAACTGAAAGCATTTAAATAACATTATGAATTTCATTGTATAAAACGGTACATCTCAGCTCATGTTATCCAAAATATTCAGAAATCATTTAAAAACTTCACTCTCATCATTGGCTAGACAAAATTTTTCTAAACGGTAAGAACTGTGAGGTATGCAATTATAAACATGCAACTATATGCTAAAATGTAATCTAAACATGCACATAAAAATTAAACTAATCATGCAAAACTATATGAATCATGCAAAACTATATGCAAAACTAAAAATACTAACTACTACCCAATACCCCCAAACTTAAAATATTTAATGTCCCAATTGAATGGAGGTAAAGGGTACGAAAAACTCTCCTAATTATCGGCGGTGCCACCCTCCTCGGGTGGTGAATCCGGTTGTGGATATGGTGCTGCAGTTCCAAACTGAGGCCATTCTTGTGAGGTTCCTTGTTGCGCAAACGCTTCGGCTAAAGCCCTTGTAAGTCCCGTCGCAAATGTGCCCAAATTGTCGTACATGGCATCGACCTTGCGCTCCAACCTTCGGAGCTGGCAATCGCCATTAGTGGAACGTGCGTGCGTAGACGGACCCGCCTCATTTGTCTGCGGGGGTTATTCTGGTGGCTCTGGAAAAATAGGCTGAAGGATGAATCCTAGTCCGCGTGGGTGCGGTACACCACCTGCCCAGTCTTTGAACTTTTCGATCGTGGCATGAGTAATGTCCTGACTTAGGTATTACATCTGCTCATTGCCCTAGTTGCATCCCTAATTAGCATAAAGCATGGCTACCACGGATACGTGTGGAATGCTCCCAATCGTTACTCCCCGTAAATAGCGCAACATATTCTCGTGAATGAGATTACCAATGTCGATGTATTTTCTAGTGATTATGCCCCCACAGAAGACATGCCCTCTCCACTGATATTTTGTGCTGATGGGCGGAAGGCATGAGCTTGGCACATATAAACAAGTTCCACGCTTTTGCATAGCGATTTAGGGCTGCAGCTGGGAATAATCGCGGCTGTGTTGTGCCAACTTTATAAGTCCATTTCGTACCTGGCACACATAACTCTGCAATGATCAGCTCCATGTCGGTCTCCAAATGAGCGCCGGTTATCCAATTAGTAGCCCCCACTGGCGGTGCATCAGTAATTTTGCAAATTAGTCGGATGGCACGGGATCTGTAATCTACCTCGATACCACAAACCAGAGATATCCCGCTCATAGTGACCTTGGCATTGACATAGAATTCATGGACTACGCTCATAGGAACAGGTATTGGAGTAGCCATCAGTCCACCCTAACCTCTCTCTCGAATCATGGTGCACAACTGGCCATCCTGCCCCTCCGACTTAAATCCTCACTCCTTGACGAATGTCTTCGTCACAATGCGGTAGTATTCTTGTTGAGCTTCAAAATTGAGGAATTTGGTGTGATCCACAATGTCAGCCTCTTGACTGCCCGAAGAGGAAGAAGAAGATAACGTAATAGACCTTACTCGTTTAGGCCCCATTTATGATTTGATAGAGGTTGCACAGATTATATGATGGAGAATGAAGAAAAGCTAGAAGAATTTCTACCCCCAATACTCGTTTCTTTAATCCAACTTGGAACCCTAGCTTTATAATGCACTTTGGAGAAGTTGAGGAGATACGGACTTTGGATGAGGAGAGAATCGTGGCTAATTGATTGAGAGATGTATGACACAACTTGTGACTGATGAAGAGATAGTGACATGAGTTATGGAGAGTGAGAGAATTTCGCTTCTATTAATATCCCAAATGAGAGTCCAAATGGTCCACAACTCTATTTTTAAACTATTCAGCTCTGTATTAACCCGGTGTTGTGCGCGGCCGCGCGTGTTTTTACTAAACTGGGTGCACGGGCGCAAGACTTGCAGAATGATTTGGTGGTTTTCTTATCTTGACGCGCGATCACGCGAGTTTTTGCAGCATGGGTCGCGCGGGCGCGAGACTTACAAAATGACTTGTTGTCTACATTGGCTTGACGCTACAGCGTGCATGATTTTTATCTTATGCCATGCCGTCACCATGACGATCTTGATATCTCGCAATGCTAAACTTCGCCCACTCTCACTTTTGTCGGTGGTGTCGTCCAATGATGGTTCCTGCATAGATATTAATTAATGCATCGTGTTAAGGCATGACTTAGTGGACTCAAAACACTAACATTTTGCAAATATTCGTACAGCAATTCTTGTTACACTCTTAAGCATGAACCTCAAATATCCTATTAAAATGGAATTCGATATAACTACTGAAATAACTCAAAATGAAATACTAAAAACAAATCAATGGAGAGAATAATAATGGGTTGCCTCCCATCCAGCGCTAAGTTATATTCAATTAGCTTGACTGTCTCTGAGCTTCATGTTACAGATGGAATTGAGGTGCCTTCCTTCGTGTCCTCTGCACCCTGAAATTTAATGACCTCATCTTTTGTCAATGGCTCTTCCTTTAACTCTGAATTTTCACCCGTTTCACATATCAATGGTCCATAATCCCTCGATTTTTGTACTTCATCCTGTAGGCACCAATCAACCACATCAACTTGGAAGCACTCTTCTTCATCCGTTGGTAAACTGATTACTTTAAAGACGTTAAAAGTAATCTCTTGATCCTGGACACGCATAGTGAGTTCACCTTTTCTGTACATCTATTGACGTTCTGCATGTGGCTAAGAATGGTCTCCCCAGTATTATTGGTATGCTTTTGTCCTCCTCATAGTCTAGAATGATGAAGTCAGCTGGAAAAATAAACTGTCCACCTTAACCAACACATCTTCAACAAGTCTCCGTGGATATGTGATGGATCTATCCGCTAACTGCAATGCAATGTTTGTCGGCTTTGGATCCGGTAATCCAACTAGTTAAATACTGACAAGGGCATCAAATTTATTCTTTCCCTAAGATCACATAAACACTTACTCAAGTTCATCTTTCCAATTGTGCATGGAATTGTGAAACTTCCTGGATCTTTCAGCTTTGGAGGTAGTTTCTGCTGAAGCACTACACTGCATTCCTCTGTCAAGGCTACTGTCTCAAACTCATCTAATCTCCTCTTCCTTGACAATATACCCTTCATAAATTTTGCGTAGCTTGGCATTTGTTCCAATGCCTCGGCGAATGGTATGTTGATCTGCAGCTTTTTGAACACCTCCAAGAATTTGTTGAACTGCTTATCTTCCCTTTTCTTATTTAATCTCTGCGGATACGGAACTTGAATGTGCATTGGTGGTACTGGACTCTTAACCATCTCCTATGAACCTGCTTTGTCTTTCTCTTCTTGTTGATCCTTCGATTTCTCCAAATTTTCCTGCTCAATGGCTAGCTCCTCTGCCTCGCGCGGCCGCGCGCCCTCCTCAGTGCATTCTCGCACAGGCGCGCGACTTGCAATAATTGACAGATCTTTCCCAGATCTCAATGTGATCGCTTGACACTGTTCCTTCCCTTCTCTTCTTGGATTTGTCTCTCAGACATTTGGCAATGAACCCTCAGGGCTCATTATAAAGCATGTTTGCCATCCGCCCCATTTGAGTTTCCAGATTCTTTATAGCCACTGCTTGGCTCTTGATCATAACTTCTGTGTTTGCCATGTATTTCATCATCATCTCCTCTACTTCTGATTTCTTTTCTTGCTGAGGTGTAGCTAGAGTGTGATGTTATTGTTGATGTTGTGAAAATCCTGGCGGAAAGGGTGGTCTAGGATTAAACTGCGGCTACACTTGCTGCGCCTAAAATTGATTATTTGGTTGAAACTGAGTCTGCTGATTCCCTTGATTATTCGACCAACTAAAATTTGGATGATTTCTGTTGTTGGGGTGGTATATGTTCTGAAATTGACCTTGGTCTTTTCTATAGTTACTCACATATTGCACTGATTCTGAGCTGATAGCACATTGATCCGTCAAGTGTGACCCCGCATAAATCTCACATACAAAGGCAACCGTCTTTGTCATGGCTGCCATCTGTGCTGACAACTGAGTAATAGCATCAACCTCCAATACACCTGCAACTTTGGTTTGTGGCATTCGGGATGTAAGATTCTAAAAATCATTCGATGCCATTGTCTCGATAAGATCATAGGCTTCCTCATAGCTCTTTGCCCATAATGCCCCTCCTACAACTACATCTACAATCGGTCTCAACTGCCATCCCAATCCATTATAAAACGTGTTAATTACCATCCAATCTGGCATTCTGTGATGTGGGCACTTTCTCAGCATTTCTTTGTATCTCTCCCATGCTTCATATAACGACTCGCCCTGTTGTTGCTCAAACTGAGAGATAGATGTCCTCATCTTGGCAGTCTTAGCAATTGGGAAGAACTTAGCTAAGTATTTTTGTGCTAAATCCTCCCATGTAGTTGTAGATCCTGCTGGCAGAGAATGAAGCCAACTTTTCGCTTTATCCCTCAATGAAAATGGGAACAACCTTAGTCTAATAGCATCCTCTGTCACACCATTGTATCTGAATGTATCACAAATTTCGATGAAACTCAACAGATGTTCATTCGGATCATCATCAGTAGTAACACCCCAAATCGAATCGTATTCTCGCACCATTTGAATAGTGCCAGTTTTTATCTCGAATGTGTTTGCTGCTATCGCTGGTCTGACTATGCTAGACTGTAGTCCATTAATATTGGGCATGGAATACTCCTTTAGAGCCCTATGCTCCACTCTTTGATCTTCTCCTTGTGCCTCGGCTGACATGTTAGCTGTGATGTTTTCCAACTGTTCTTGTAAATTTCTATGAACACCCACTTTCCAACCTCTCCCATTTATGTTATCCTGAATAGGTGTTAACTCGGGGTTGGTTGACCGTGTGCGCATAAAAATTTATCCAAATTCCTGAAACAAAAACAAACACTGAAATGAGATAAGACTAGAAATGTCTAAGTCATACAATATAGCTTAAAACTAATGATAATAATACTAAATTAAACGCCTTTCCCCGGCAACGGCGCCAAAAACTTGTTGCCTCTTTTTTACAACTAACAAAAGAGTTCTAACTCATGCAAGGATACATGCATCAACAAGTAATATAGAGCAAGTAAAGTATCGATCCCACAGAGAAAGTTGTTTAACTTAAACTATTATTCATTAATTAAATCACTATATTTATATGCTCACACTATTGATTAAACTTGGTTTGTTCTTGAATTACAAATAACAACTAAAACAATAATAACGATAGAATAAATGATATTGGAACTAATGGGATTCTAACTTCATTTAATACTTCATTCAATCACCACTATCATGCATGACTTGCTCACATATCACAGGAAAGTAGCCAAGAGCACTAAAAGAGTATTAGCCATTTCTCAATGCACTAAGACCTACTTACACATCATCCACAGATGATAGATTCTATGTAATCATCAATATAACCAACATCACTATATGTCTATGTGAAATTGCAATTATATTGATTTTAAGTTCAAGCCCTTATTCTAACTTATACTATGAAACAAAGATATGTCTATCTCGTTCACGAAATACATAAGCCATATAACACAGCCTTATATACGTATACTATCATGACTACAGTCCATATTTGCATGTTCATTGTCAATTCCATACAAATACTGAAACGAATGGTGATAAAGCATTCATACATGCAAAACAATCATGATAGACATCCCATATGATATGCACAACAATCCAACATTTAAACATGCAATCAAACTATATATTAAAATCCGTTAGAATCCCATAATGGAGTTTAGTTCATGACTGAACCAAAAGCCATTATGGGATCAAATCTAAACATGATCAATAAACGACAACTGAAAGTTGAAAGATGAAAGATGAAACTATCAAACCCAATTACGGAATACAAATCAAAATTCAAATCCTCATACGATTCCAGCAAAACCAATAATAATAATCCCACTCTGGTAGAAAATCCCAAGAAGGAACAAAAAGATAGGGTTGTGGCCTCCTTCTACGTTAGAATCTCCCCTAGAGAGTAAAACCCTAATTTCGATGTAAAGATACGTGAAAAACTAAAAAAATTTCAAGTGATACCCCTGACACCAGTCAAGAATCATTTTAAATCAATTACAACCTTTAAAATTTTGAAATAAAATAAAACAAGTCAAGAAATTTTCAGTTCTCACATTTTACCAGCTACTCCTCTAGTATAATATTCTCGCGGTCGCGAGACTTACAGTAGGTTTGTATATGTGGCCGGTCTCGCACACGGGTGCGCGCTCCCTAGGCTTGTCTTTCTCGTGGCCACGTAACTTGCAGTAGGCTGTCCTGGTTTGGTTGGGAACTCACGCGGGCACGTGCTTCCAAGCTATTTTTGTCGCGCGGCTTGCAGTTTCTGTCTTCTGATTTTGCTCTTTAGCTTGGTTCTGAAATGTTCCTGCTGCTACTGTCATGTCCTATATATATCCATACTTGTCCATCAATGCTCCACTCAATCCCATGCACATCCTATCTTTTGCCTCGCCTTACGCTTTCATTAGCCGCGTGCCTGATATCACCACCAAATTAGGCCAATTCCTGCACTTATTCACCAAAAGGAGTTTTAAGTATGCGAAATGCAATTTAACATAAAATGCAGCTAAAATAGACAAAAATGTACTTGAGATGGGCATAGTTCGCGTGAATTAGTACTCCATAAGTAGGTGTAAATCCTACTTATCATTTCATATTCTTGGCCACCTCCCAAAGCTCAAATTCCTAGGTCTTTGCGGCCTTGAGCCTAAACCCTAGAAAATATTCTAAGTCTTGAATAAAGTTTGAGATGCTTACTTCCCGATCTCATAACTCCTTCGTTATAACTCGGAACGAGGTCTTTCCAAAGCCATTCTCTTCCTTATCTTACGTACTTCAATACCCCTTGGATATAACTCTGTTCTGAATCCGTTAGCGTGCCATTCGATTGGCTTAATCTTCACCCTTCGTTCATTTTACGTTTTTAACGCTCTTCGTTTGCTCGTCCGTAATTCGGTCATCCGAACTCGGAACTCGTTCATTCTTGAGTCCATAACTCACGTTTTCTATGTTCTCTTACATTCTTATGAACCCCTATACGTTCAGGTTCATTTACTAACTTTCTAATTCTCGTTCATCTTTTACGAAATTTCTCCATAACTTCATTATAGCTACGTTTTAATACGTTCTTCATGAATGTTTCTATCGTTCCTAACCAAGTAATAAGCAACTTACTTATACGCGATGGTTTTAAACTTGTCCATCAACAACAAATATCCTACGATGGTTTTAAATTTGTCCATCAACAACGTTCTTCATGTTCTTCGCGTGTTCTTCGTGTTCTTCATTCGTTCTTCATTTTAATCGATATTTTGGATTATAATTTCACTTTTTATTGGAATTTGATGTTATAGAACATCATTCCTTATTTATTTCACCTACTTATTCATATAATCCACTCGGATCGTTCTAATTCATTACGAATCATATAATTTCTTAAGAAATTTATTAACTAATTTTCTCATGATTTCAACCATACGAAATCCTCTCTAACCTTATCTACTTCTTATCTTCATTAAGTTATGCTTTTAAACATAAAAACTTAAAGAAAAACTATACGAGATAAGGTTTCGGATTACCTTTCTCCTTTAATCTTCTCCCGTCGGACAATGTTTGTATGCGGGCTAGCATTTCCTCCTCCTCCTCCTCCTCCTCCCCCTCCCATCCGAACTCTCTCTCTCTCCCAAGTGTCTTAGGATTTCCAAAATTCCAAAACAAAAAAATGAGCTTTCTATTTATAGAAAACCAAAGTTAGGGGTAGTTTAGTCATTTTGCCCCCTTAACCCCCTTACTATCCCACCTCCTTACTATTCCCTCCTCCTCATTAGACCTCCTTACTATTCACGAAACTTTTGTGGTTCCATTTTTCGGGTTTCGTCCGACAGTTCAAAAATTGCGATTCTCGGAATCCAAATATTTTTGGATATTTCATCTTTCCTTTACCGACTAATTTTTACGCATTCTTCGGATCTTCAAAAAAATGAAAAACACTTTTCGACATTAAGCGTTTTCCTTCACGTTTTACCCTAACGGAGCTAAACAAGTGTAAAGTACATAGCAGTACACTTTTCACGCTTTTTGAGAAAAACTTTTATCAGCTTAACTTTTCACAACATATTATCGTCAAATCTTTCGACGAAATGTCATTTCGACATACCGAACTCTCGGAATGGCCTAGGTTATTCAAACCCTAACCCTTAGGGTTTCGTCGGGTGAATAATGCATATTTCATCTTTTTCCCCATAAATATTTTGTTCCTGGAAATTTTTAATTTTAGTCTTGAAAATTCTTGTTCGTTCAGTCTAGCTCGTAGCCAGAGTCCTCCCAATTTATAATTATCCTAGGTTATAGAATGATTAACAAACACATAACACACAATGGTATTAATAAAATTCATTTTATTAATAACTAATTCTTTTAACCTAAATTCTGGACAACCCAAATTTCCGGGTCGTCACACTCTTCCCCCCTTATAAAAATTCCGTCCTTGGAATTTCTTAAAACCACACCTTTACCCGGGTCATTACATTCACCCCTTCTTCACAAAATTTTGTCCTCGAAATTTTTGCATACCTTTCTTCTAAACTTCACTTCAACGGAGTTCTTATCTTTCCCTCATTCCTAACCCCCCATAACCTATCAAGAATTATGAAGTAGAAGGAATAACGAGGAATATAAAATTTCCTTTAAAAATGTTTCATACTTTTGTTGAGGGGTCAAATCGACCATGAACTCTTAATAAGTTAAATAGCATTTCGTCGTAATCCATTCTTTAACGGTCAGTTTACAATCACAAAGAAAGTAACTACCTCTTCCATGTTCTCCACAGACTAAATTATTAGATTTCGCACCAAAACAATTTGGTTTGGCACAAGTTCTCAAAGAAAGCTCGATGACATACCAATTGTCTAGCCGAATCAAGTAGCATAGACCATACCAATAAATTGGATTTCAATGTGAAACCTTCGTCTAGTCAATTCAATTGACATTGACTAATTCTTTAAATTCTTTTCGCAATACATCAAAACGGTTTATGACGTCATGATACCATACTTTTCACAGTACGTTGAGGACTTTGTCAGTTTATGACTTCGTCATTATACGTCATACCATAGCAGGTTGTTAATCTTAAGATCACATCCAACACCAGGTTCAATTGCATTAATAACTCCATCGTTTTACCGTCCTTGCATCAAATGCACGGATGATATAAAATTCATTTTGATATTTCAAATCAATTTCTGTCTAGCCGAAGCAATTGGCATAGACATACCAAGACTAGCACTTTTAAATTCTGTTGGTTCCAAAAGTTGAACCAATTCTTTCCTTTTCAAAATGTACATATCAGCACAAGTTCGAAATCTAGCATAACTAGATGACTTGGAATATCCTATTTCTCCATCTTCCTTCATTGTCTTACTGCGATAATACTTAATCTTCTCTAGCACCTTCAATACTAAGCCTACTAAAAATAACTCATTTTTAGTCTAAACATTCCTATATCTTAGTACAGTCCATCAACTTACCACACATTATGAGTTTAGGAACTTTCAACAATAATATGAGTTTAAGAACTATCCAGACAGACCATAGGCGTCCATTCGCTGAGACGTTTGAAAACATACCATATTATTATGAGTCACAAATTTACCAGAAGTATGAGTTTCAAGAACTCGCACCTACCTTATCGTTCTCTACCTATCAAGTATATACATGAGAAAAGATTCACTTTCTCGCCATATACATATTGATAGCGCCACCAATCCCAATGATTATCACTGTAATAAGCTAAGCAGTTGTTACACCAAGCAAAAACCTCTGCCCATATCAAAGGTTCATACAACTCAGCTATCACATGAGTCCTCAATTGAAATTTTACAACTTCTAAATCTCTCTCTACTTAATACGAATTTTCTTTAACTCATATACTATCCTTCACAACTCAATCTAAGTTCTTCTTCCCGTAATACTTCATAGTACCCTTTATTCATTACATTAGCTATAAATCAATCATCGTTTAACAATTAATATGTTACCACGAGTCACTATGATCACGTGGTGATCTTCTTATCCTTCTCTCTACGATTAAAGTCTTAGGTACTCCTACCTAAGGTTTATAACCAATCAGCTTTGATACCAACTTGTAACGCCCCGAAATCTGATCTATCTTCACACCCAGATTCCGTACGTCACGAGTACTTCATTCATCTAACATACATCATTATATACTATAACAACATACACTCTCAAATCCTAGGTTCTGGAAATCTTATAACCTTTTTCATTACAAATATTAATTAATACATTATTCATTTCATCTTACAAGAATGACTTTAATCCACCACCGAGGCTACATAACAGTTCATTTAACTAGTCTATAATTCAATTTCATCTTTTTACATTACAAGTCTTCACTTGATCTTTTCGTTCATTCACCTTCTGAATGGTACTTCATCTGGATACGTCAGCTTGATCTTTACGGGATCCTTAGGTTCTTCTAACCTTGTTCGCTGAAAATTGTTTTTCATTTAAAGCAAGTGTGAGCATTCAATTGCCCAACAAGTCATAACAGTTGAACAAACAACTTCATAATTAAAACATTTCTTTAGAACTTCTATAATCGAACAAAGGTTATGAAGCAGCTTGAATAATAGGAATAGTCTCAATTCCTATCATCTTAAAACATCAGTCATTTTCACTTTGGCTAGAATCATTAGCACAGACTTAAAAATAACGGTTCATGTATAAACAGAACATACTTGTATTGAATAGCTCAATCACAGAACAATGCATATCATAGAAACACCGAAGTGTTCAAATCGTGACTCAAGGCCTCATAAATTCTAACACCTTGTACAAATATCACACATTCGCACATAGACAGAATATCTCAAGTTCAACATCTAAGAAGTTTAAGAAACTAGCATTCATGTATGAATGAAGTTAGGAAACTTGCCTTACGTCTAGCTACAACATACGTTGAACTGCTCAATTCGATTCCTATATAACACATAAGGAGAAAACATAAACACCAATTAGTCATATATTGAACTTACACATTGGTTTACTTAGTTTTACTTCTTAGGGTTCGCGTTCTTGCAATATAAGTTTACGCGACTAACTTCCTTTACCAGTTTATGGCTTTGTGACATACGGAGATGTCTTACTCATACGTTCATCATCTTGGATGATTTATATTGTTATCTTCTTCTTATAACTTCTCTAGGACTCAGCACACATCGCTTCTCTGCTAGTAGTCCATATGGTAATCTGAGTGGTTTCCCACAAACAACCAACAAACAAGTTCCCATCTCATCTACACTGCCATCACAGTGAGTTAGATTGGTTGCCAGTTTCGTATATACCTTCGCTCTCTGAAGGAATTGTTTAGCCCAGATCCCATATGTCAACTATCAAAGTTACGATTATACCACAAACTAACTTCTCTTAAGTTATCCGAACCGTCAAACTTAATGTTCTTTAATCAATTTCTTATTCCTTACGGCTTCCTGGCAACTAAATGCCATATCTCTGGATTCATTCCTTATCGACTCACATTCGACTTTCATTAATCTTAGTACCATTAATTCATTACGGCTCTAGATAATTCAAATCTTATTAAAACTTTCATTATCCATTACATGAACCCCATGTTCATTACCCTCGTCGCTCAACCTCTAAGGAATAACAACCATAGCAATCCCTCATGTTCGTTCATCGCGACTACGGTCCCCGAATATCAGTTACGTAACCCGCGTTTACATTCTTTTAATCTCATTTAATCTTTTCATTCAATCTTCATTAAGGGTATAAATTACTTGATTAAGTGCTATATTATGTGAACTACATGTTCATTATCTATTCGTACACTTCCCCCAGGAGTTGAGTAGTTAAACTCTACTCACTGGGCCTTGCCCTGCACTGGCGTTGAGGCGTCGTGCCCCTTCCTTTCCCTCGTACTGCGGCGTGCCCTACGTCTCCCTCTTCCTTTGGTTTGGCACTGCGGCGCCAAACCCTTTGTTATCTCTCGTCTTTGCGGTATACTCTCCGTGAGTTGATAAGCGAGAGCTCATGACTGCGATGCCACCTTCCAAAGCTCTGCTGGTGCTGCGGCTCCGAGCTTAAACCCTAGAAAATATTCTAAGTCTTGAATAAAGTTTGAGATGCTTACTTCCCGATCTCATAACTCCTTCGTTATAACTCGGAACGAGGTCTTTCCAAAGCCATTCTCTTTCTTATCTTACGTACTTCAATACCCCTTAGATAGAACTCTGTTCTGAATCCATTAGCGTGCCATTCGATTGGCTTAATCTTCACCCTTCGTTCATTTTACGTTTTTAACGCTCTTCGTTTGCTCGTCCGTAATTCGGTCATCCGAACTCAGAACTCGTTCATTCTTGAGTCCATGACTCACGTTTTTTATGTTCTCTTACATTCTTATGAAACCCTATACGTTCAGGTTCATTTACTAACTTTCTAATTCTCGTTCATCTTTTACGAAATTTTGCCATAACTTCATTATAGCTACGTTTTAATCCGTTCTTCATGAATGTTTCTATCGTTCCTAACCAAGTAATAAGAAACTTACTTATACGCGATGGTTTTAAACTTGTCCATCAACAACAAATATCCTACGATGGTTTTAAATTTGTCCATCAACAACGTTCTTCATGTTCTTCGCGTGTTCTTCGTGTTCTTCATTCGTTCTTCATTTTAATCGATATTTTGGATTATGATTTCACTTTTTATTGGAATTTGATGTTATAGAACATCATTCCTTATTTATTTCACCTACTTATTCATATAATCCACTCGGAACGTTCTAATTCATTATGAATCATATAATTTCTTAAGAAATTTATTAACTAAATTTCTAATTTCTTATTTCTTATTTTCTCATGATTTCAACCATATGAAATCCTCTCTAACCTTATCTACTTCTTATCTTCATTATGTTATGCTTTTAAACATAAAAACTTAAAGAAAAACTATACGAGATAAGGTTTCGGATTACCTTTCTCCTTTAATCTTCTCCCGTCGGACAATGTTTGTATGCGGGCTAGCATTTCCTCCTCCTCCTCCTCCTCCTCCTCCTCCTCCTCCCATCCGAACTCTCTCTCTCTCCCAAGTGTCTTAGGATTTCCAAAATTCCAAAACAAAAAAATGAGCTTTCTATTTATAGAAAACCAAAGTTAGGGGTAGTTTAGTCATTTTTCCCCCTAAACCTCCTTACTATCCCACCTCCTTACTATTCCCTCCTCCTCATTAGACCTCCTTACTATTCACGAAACTTTCGTGGTTCCATTTTTCGGGTTTCGTCCGACAGTTCGAAAATTGCGATTCTCGGAATCCAAATATTTTTGGATATTTCGTCTTTCCTTTACCGACTAATTTTTACGCATTCTTCGGATCTTTAAAAAAATGAAAAACACTTTTCGACATTAAGCGTTTTCCTTCATGTTTTACCCTAATGGAGATAAACGAGTGAAAAGTACATAGCAATACACTTTTCACGCTTTTTGAGAAAAACTTTTATCGACTTAACTTTTCACAACATATTATCGTCAAATCTTTTGACGAAATGTCATTTCGACATACCGAACTCTCGGAATGGCCTAGGTTATTCAAACCCTAACCCTTAGGGTTTCGTCGGGTGAATAATTCCTATTTTGTCTTTTTCCCCATAAATATTTTGTTCCTGGAAATTTTTAATTTTAGTCTTGAAAATTCTTGTTCGTTCAGTCTAGCTCGTAGCCAGAGTCCTCCCAATTTATAATTATGCTAGGTTATAGAATGATTAACAAACACATAACACACAATGGTATTAATAAAATTCATTTTATTAATAACTAATTCTTTTAACCTAAATTCTGGACAACCCAAATTTCCTGGTCGTCACACTCTTCCCCCCTTATAAAAATTCCGTCCTTGGAATTTCTTAAAACCACACCCTTACCCGGGTCATTACATTCACCCCTTCTTCACAAAATTTTGTCCTCGAAATTTTTGCATACCTTTCTTCTAAACTTCACTTCAACGGAGTTCTTATCTTTCCCTCATTCCTAACCCCCCATAACCTATCAAGAATTATGAAGTAGAAGGAATAACGAGGAATATAAAATTTCCTTTAAAAATATTTCATACTTTTGTTGAGGGGTCAAATCGACCATGAACTCTTAATAGGTTAAATAGCATTTCGTCGTAAGCCATTCTTTAACGGTCAGTTTACAATCACAAAGAAAGTAACTACCCCTTCCATGTTCTCCACAGACTAAATTATTAGATTTCGCACCAAAACAATTTGGTTTGGCACAAGTTCTCAAAGAAAGCTCGATGACATACCATTTGTCTAGCCGAATCAAGTAGCATAGACCATACCAATAAATTGGATTTCAACGTGAAACCTTCGTCTAGTCAATTCAATTGATATTGACTAATTCTGTAAATTCTTTTCGCAATACATCAAAACGGTTTATGACGTCATGATACCATACTTTTCATAGTACGTTGAGGACTTTGTCAGTTTATGACTTCGTCATTATACATCATACCATAGCAGGTTGTTAATCTTAAGATCACATCCAACACCAGGTTCAATTGCATTAATAACTCCATCGTTTTACCATCCTTGCATCAAATGCACGGATGATATAAAATTCATTTTGATATTTCAAATCAATTTCTGTCTAGCCGAAGAAATTGGCATAGACATACCAAGACTAGCACTTTTAAATTCCGTTGGTTCCAAAAGTTGAACCAATTCTTTCCTTTTCAAAATGTACATATCAGCACAAGTTCGAAATCTAGCATAACTAGATGACTTGGAATATCCTATTTCTCCATCTTCCTTCATTGTCTTACTGCGATAATACTTAATCTTCTCTAGCACCTTCAATACTAAGCCTACTAAAAATAACTCATTTTTAGTCTAAACATTCCTATATCTTAGTACAGTCCATCAACTTACCACACATTATGAGTTTAGGAACTTTCAACAATAATATGAGTTTAAGAACTATCCAGACAGACCATAGGCGTCCATTCGCTGAGACGTTTGAAAACATACCATATTATTATGAGTCACAAATTTACCAGAAGTATGAGTTTCAAGAACTCGCACCTACCTTATCGTTCTCTACCTATCAAGTATATACATGAGAAAAGATTCACTTTCTCGCCATATACATATTGATAGCGCCACCAATCCCAATGATTATCACTGTAATAAGCTAAGCAGTTGTTACACCAAGCAAAAACCTCTGCCCATAACAAAGGTTCATACAACTCAGCTATCACATGAGTCCTCAATTGAAATTTTACAACTTCTAAATCTCTCTCTACTTAATACGAATTTTCTTTAACTCATATACTATCCTTCACAACTCAATCTAAGTTCTTCTTCCCGTACTACTTCATAGTACCCTTTATTCATTACATTAGCTATAAATCAATCATCGTTTAACAATTAATATGTTACCACGAGTTACTATGATCACGTGGTGATCTTCTTATCCTTCTCTCTACGATTAAAGTCTTAGGTACTCCTACCTAAGGTTTATAACCAATCAGCTTTGATACCAACTTGTAACGCCCCGAAATCTGATCTATCTTCACACCCAGATTCCGTACGTCACGAGTACATCATTCATCTAACATACATCATTATATACTATAACAACATACACTCTCAAATCCTAGGTTCTGGAAATCTTATAACCTTTTTCATTACAAATATTAATTAATACATTATTCATTTCATCTTACAAGAATGACTTTTATCCGCCACCGAGGCTACATAACAGTTCATTTAACTAGTCTATAATTCAATTTCATCTTTTTACATTACAAGTCTTCACTTGATCTTTTCGTTCATTCACCTTCTGAATGGTACTTCATCTGGATACGTCAGCTTGATCTTTACGGGATCCTTAAGTTCTTCTAACCTTGTTCGCTGAAAATTGTTTTTCATTTAAAGCAAGTGTGAGCATTCAATTGCCCAACAAGTCATAACAGTTGAACAAACAACTTCATAATTAAAACATTTCTTTAGAACTTCTATAATCGAACAAAGGTTATGAAGCAGCTTGAATAATAGGAATAGTCTCAATTCCTATCATCTTAAAACATCAGTCATTTTCACTTTGGCTAGAATCATTAGCATAGACTTAAAAATAACGGTTCATGTATAAACAGAACATACTTGTATTGAATAGCTCAATCACAGAACAATGCATATCATAGAAACACCGAAGTGTTCAAATCGTGGCTCAAGGCCTCATAAATTCTAACACCTTGTACAAATATCACACATTCGCACATAGACAGAACATCTCAAGTTCAACATCTGAGAAGTTTAAGAAACTAGCATTCATGTATGAATGAAGTTAGGAAACTTGCCTTACGTCTAGCTACAACATACGTTGAACTGCTCAATTCGATTCCTATATAACACATAAGGAGAAAACATAAACACCAATTAGTCATATATTGAACTTACACATTGGTTTACTTAGTTTTACTTCTTAGGGTTCGCGTTCTTGCAATATAAGTTTACGCGACTAACTTCCTTTACCAGTTTATGGCTTTGTGACATACGGAGATGTCTTACTCATACGTTCATCATCTTGGATGATTTATATTGTTATCTTCTTCTTATAACTTCTCTAGGACTCAGCACACATCGCTTCTCTGCTAGTAGTCCATATGGTACTCTGAGTGGTTTCCCACAAACAACCAACAAACAAGTTCCCATCTCATCTACACTGCCATCACAGTGAGTTAGATTGGTTGCCAGTTTCGTATATACCTTCGCTCTCTGAAGGAATTGTTTAGCCCAGATCCCATATGTCAACTATCAAAGTTACGATTATACCACAAACTAACTTCTCTTAACTTATCCGAACCGTCAAACTTAATGTTCTTTAATCAATTTCTTATTCCTTACGGCTTCCTGGCAACTAAATACCATATCTCTGGATTCATTCCTTATCGACTCACATTCGACTTTCATTAATCTTAGTACCATTAATTCATTACGGCTCTAGATAATTCAAATCTTATTAATACTTTCATTATCCATTACATGAACCCCATGTTCATTACCCTCGTCGCTCAACCTCTAAGGAATAATAACCATAGCAATCCCTCACGTTGTTTCATCGCGACTACGGTCCCTGAATATCAGTTACGTAACACGCGTTTACATTCTTTTAATCTCATTTAATCTTTTCGTTCAATCTTCATTAAGGGTTTAATTTACTTGATTAAGTGCTATATTATGTGAACTACATGTTCATTATCTATTCGTACACTTCCCCCAGGAGTTGAGTAGTTAAACTCTACTCACTGGGCCTTGCCTCTGCTTTCGGCGTTGCTTGCCTTGCGTGCCCTTCCTTTCCCTCGTCTTTGCTGGCGTGCCTTCTACGTCTCCTCTCATCCTTTGGTCCGCATCGCTAGCCAAACCCTTTGTTATCTCTCGTGCTGCAGCACCACTCTCCAGGAGTTGATGGCCGAGCTCGCGCTGCGATGCCACCTCCCAAAGCTCTGCGGGTGCTGCGGCTCCGAGCTTAAACCCTAGAAAATATTCTAAGTCTTGAATAAAGTTTGAGATGCTTACTTCCCGATCTCATAACTCCTTCGTTATAGCTCGAAACGAGGTCGTTCCAAAATCATTCTCTTCCTTATCTTACATACTTCAATACCCCTTGGACAGAACTTTGTTCTGAATCCGTTAGCGTGCCATTCGATTGGCTTAATCTTCACCCTTTGTTCATTTTACGTTTTTAACACTCTTCGTTCGCTCGTCCGTAATTCGGTTATCCGAACTCGGAACTCGTTTGTTCTTGAGTCCACGACTCATGTTTTCTATGTTCTCTTACATTCTTATGAAACCCTACATGTTCGGGTTCATTTACTAACTTTCTAATTCTCGTTCGTCTTTTACAAAATTTTTCCATAACTTCGTTATAGCTACGTTTTAATCCATTCTTCATGAACGTTTCTATCGTTCCTAACCAAACAATATACAACTAACTTATACGCGATGGTTTTAAACTTGTCCATCAACAACAAATATCCTACGATGGTTTAAAATTTGTCCATCAACAACGTTTTTCATGTTCTTCGCGTGTTCTTCGTGTTTTGCGTGTTCTTCGTTCGTTCTTCATTTTAATCGATATTTTGGATTATGATTTCACTTTTTATTGGAATTTGATGTTATAGAACATCATTCCTTCTTTATTTCACCTACTTATTCATATAATCCATTCGGATTTTCTAATTCATTACGAATCTTATACTTCCTTAAGAAATTTATTAACTAAATTTCTTGTTTCTTATTTCTTCTTTTCTCATGATTTCAACCATATGAAATCCTCTCTAACCTTATCTACTTCTTATCTTCATTAAGTTATGCTTTTAAACATATAAACATATAGAAAAACTATACGAGATAAGGTTTCGAATTACCTTTCTCCTTTAATCATTTCCCGTTGGACAATGTTTGTACGCTGGCTAGCCTTTACTCCTCCTCCTCCTCCTCCTCCTCCTCCCATCCTAACTCTCTCTCTCTCCCAAGTGTCTTAGGATTTTCAAAATCCCAAAACAAAGAAATGAGCTTCCTATTTATAGAAAACCAAAGTTAGGGGTAGTTTAGTCATTTCACCCCCCTTAACCTCCTTACTATTCCATCTCCTTACTATTCCCACCTCCTCATTAGACCTCCTTACTGATCACAAAGCTTCCCTTGGAAGTTTTGTGGTTCCATTTTTCGGGTTTCGTCCGACAGTTTGAAAACTGCGATTCTCGGAATCCAAATATTTTTGGATATTTCATCTTTCCTTTACAGACTAATTTTTGGATATTTCGTCTTTCGTCTTCGGATCTTTGAAAAAATGAAAAACACTTTTCGACGTTAAGCGTTTTCCTTCATGTTTTACCCTAACGGAGCTAAACGAGTGAAAAGTACATAGCAATACTTTTCGTCATTTTATTTTATCCGATTTCTGCACGCTTTTTGAGAAAAACTTTTATCAACTTACTTAACTTTGCACAATATATTATCGTCAAATCTTTCGACGAAATGCCATTTCGACATACCGAACTCTCGAAATGGCCAAGGTTATTCAAACCCTAACCCTTAGGGTTTCGTCGGGTGAATAGTGCTTATTTAGTCTTTTTCCCCATAAATATTTTGTTCCCGCAAATTTTATATTTCAGTCTTGAAAATTCTTATTCGTTCAGTCTACCTCGTAGCCAGAATCCTCCCAATTTATAATTATCCTAGGTTATAGAATGATTAACAAACACATAACACATAATGGTATTAATAAATTTTATTGTATTAATAACTAATTCTTTAAACCTAAATTCTAGACAACCCGAATTTCTGGGTCGTCACAGCAGTTCTTTGCCATGCGGTCAGTTGACCTACACACAAAGCATCCATTGTTCTTCTTTGGACTTGGACACTTAGGCGCAATGTGCCCCTCCTATCCACAATTGTAACACATGGCCTTACCCTTGAGACAGACTCCTAAATGAGTCTTCCCATAGGTCTTGCAGGCCTCCATCCTCCTCTTCGGGTCTCCTTGTTTCACTCTGGTATTCCCAGAGCCAACCACCTTCCGCTTATACCCTTCGCCACTCCCGCTGGCTCCCTTGATCTTCATTCCCCCGTCCACTTTCCCCTTATTCTTCTTGTCTTTGTGGTACTGGCTCAATGCCTCGCTACCACCTTCGGCGATTATCGCCTTCTCTAAAATGATTCCAAAGGAAGTACTTTGGATTATAGAGCCAAGGTTTCAAGCCCTGATCAAGCCATCGCGCCTTCATAACCTCGGTGTCCTTTTGGTATGGAGCGAACCTTGCCAGTTCATCAAATTTGGTTGCGTATTGGGGAACCGTCATGTCCCCTTGCTTCAATTCCAGAAACCACATCTCCATCCTTCCCTGCATGCTCGTGGGAAAGTAGTTCTCGAAAAATATCTCTTTGAACCTCATCCACATTATAACCTCTATCTCGGCCCTAGCTTGATTGGCCTCCCACCAAAAGTTGGCCTCTCCCTTCATCATTTAGGTTGCAAAGGAAACCTTCTGGGCCTCGTCAACATTTTCTATGACAAATGCCTTCTCGATTTCCTTCACCCACGTTTGGGCTTCGATAGGGTCCGTAGTTCCTTTGAGCTCCGGCGGACCCACGCTTTTAAAATCCTTAAACGTAGTAGATCGTACTACACCAATATTTACAAGGATGTTAGCCCCAGTTCTATTAAATGTTGCGGTTAAAAGATTAACAAACTCTTGCATGGGGTTAACCGGACCTCCCTTCGGTTGATTTACGCTCGCTCCTTGATTACAAGGTACTCTTCTTGGTGGCATTTTGCTGTTACAATAACCAACACATTTCATTATTATTCATTTCCTGTTTAATGAGTTAGTATTCAAGTTTAAATAATAAATCAAACATTCATTACTCAACATGTTCCGAAAAAAGGATTATATTAATTCATGGTAGTATAACACTACATTAGTTACATTACACAGCCTAAGCTGATTGCATTACTTTGCCACAATTACTCTCTAAAAATTGGGATTTACAAAAGACTACCCTTTGTTATACAAAAGAGGGTTTTACGTCACTACTAGATACAAAATATATACAAATCTAAACTACTCTAGCCACTACTAGATCGCATCTTCCTTAAGGCATTCTCAAAATCCGCCTTGGCAAGACCGGCCATAATATCACGGCTGATAGTATGCCGCCTCTGCCAAGTATGTACGGGATAACCAGCTACCTGCTACTGGAAGTCTGTATGAGAACTCCTATGGATATAGGACATTCTCCCTATCTTCTGTTTCTTAGTCTTTAGCTCCCCTCTGAGCTCAAATACCTCCTATTTTAGCTCATGGACCTTGTCCTTAGCCAAAACCCTTTCATCGTGCTCCTATTCCCACATAGACTCCACGTCTGTCTTATCTTCTACGACAGCTTAGAGCTCTGCTTTCAGCTCCTTAACCACTGACAGTAGTGGAAGTTTCTATCCAATACTGACATAAAAAGTGATATCATTGACTCCCCCAAAGCCATCTCTGCTGTTATAGCTACTGGGTTGAAGGACACTACATCCACCTCTTCCTCTAACATGTCGCCAAATACCGACATTAGGTCTAAGCTCTCTGAGTCTCCAGACTCAACCACTACAACTTTGGGCTCTGCGGCTATGGGGTTCGGTACAATCTTAATCTGATTAACCTACCCTTCGCTAACTACCTGTACATCTCTATTTTCTCCTGACATCTACAACAACACAAAAAGTTTGTTTAGTATACGTCAGTAGAATAATAAAAACACATAACATATATAATGCATTTTTAAAAGGTTAACTTCCGTCTTTTATTTCTTTGAGTTTTGTTAAGGTTACGACTTAAGGTTTAAATCCCCCGTTAAGTTTTATAACCTAATGCTTTGATACCAACCTGTGACGCCCCCAAATTCGGGTATCTTCCTCCCCAACAGATGGTGCTACATGGTGCTATAGTTCACACAATCATTCGATTGAAATATCTCAAAAGAATGAATGTCTTATATATATTCAAAATAATATTAACATTCTCCTAGGTTCTTTATAACCGTTACATTTGTCTTTATCATAAGATAGAATATTATCATTACAAAACCTATATTATTACATAGGTAATCTACGGGTTCGCCTTAGCCTTCCCTTTATCCTTTCCAGATCCGTCGGTCCGTTCGATCTTAGCTGCATTCATATGGTTCAAGCAAGAGTGAGCCTAACTAGCTCAACAAGTACAACAATTCTAGTAAAATAGCATGCTTGAGACATAGGAATCGTATATCTTCAATAACTGAACAATAGTTACGAAGTACTATCGATAATTCAAAATAGCACTTCTTTTCATTCAAAACGTTTTACAACAACAATATTCAGTAAAACATCAATTTCGGTCCAAGACCATGAGCATTTCATAATTACTTTGAAAAAGATGTCCCGACACTAAGTCCGTAAGTTTAGCATAGCTTACGAGTACGTCTAGGTGATTAGCCTATAGTACTCTACGTTGATCAACACTATATTCATTAAACGTGTGTACGTTTAAGTTGTGGCAACCTCACATGCCTGCCGTTTAATGACTAAACTATTTAGCATACTAAGTCTCCTTTTGAAAACTACAACAATATTAGTTTGGTAAATCCTTGTCAATACTTGATAGATTATAAGAAATCTGACATAGCATAAGTCTAGCCGAAAGAATTGGCTTTGACTTCATCAGACATTAAATCATGCGAAGAAATACATGAATCACAAAGCTTGTCCAGATCGAACTGGAGCAAAGGTTAGAATACTTGCCTTCAGCGTCTGCTTACAGATATAACACGTGCACTTTAAGTCTTTAAGTCTCTACAGTAGATGATAACATCACATATATAACACATTAGGTCACAAATAATCATACACATTTCCTAAAGAATCTTACCATTCTTCTCAATCTAATTACGTATTAGATTTGTGATTATTGGTTTCTGCTTTCCATTATGTCATCCTTATGTTTACATGTACTTGTCTTTCTTTAACCCTAAGTGATCATACTTAAGGCTTAACTATGACTTAACAATGTTACATTAAGATCCTTAGTTAATTGTTTATCATATTTTATTCATTTTCAACATATAAACATTCTTTATTATCTAGACCCTAAGGCTGGTGCTGCAACGCTAGTGTTCCTTCGTTATGCCACGCTGCGGCGCCATGCACTTATGATAGAGGAATCCGAACTCGGCGTTGCGGTGCGAGTTTCCTTTGTTATGGTCGCGCTACGGCGCCACTCTCCAGTAGGTTATGGCTTTGCTTTCCAAGCTTCGGTGCTTCTGGCCATGAGCTATTTGGCCTTGGTTGTTGGCCATGCATGGCTCGACTCTGTCACCAAAAATTTAGATAGATTTTTCAACTTGTGAGATTCCCGGACTCGTAACTTCCTCGTTATAAGTACGAATTGGCTCGTTCAAGAGCCTACGGTTCACAAATTACATACTCTACATGTTTATGCAAGAATTTTATCTATTCGACTTCGTTTGCTAAAAATTCACCTATTAGTTCATTTTTAACGAAAACGATAAATGTTCGTGAACGTTCAACGCTCGTTTCTTCGTTCTAAGTCGTAATCAGGTCATTTTTGAGTCCGCAACTCTATAATGCCTAATAAGATTTGCCTCTATCAACAACTAACGTTTCTGAGTTCAAACACAAAATTCGACTTCGATTCCGAGGATTTCACGAATTCGACGATTATCGTCCAATCGTGTGAATTCTGGTAAAACTTCACTACTAACAATTTGTTCATCATTTCAAATGGATTCATTTTATTAACTAGACATCTCAACCTTCATATTACAACAACTAGTCTTTAAATTAGGTTATGACTTATTTTTCATAAGTTCATAACTTATTTAGGTTTGATTTCTATTCCTTTCTTATTCGGCTTAAGTCCATTAATCTACAATTTCTTAACTGTTTTTAGCATACAAGTTGATTAAGCTACACTTCTCTTATCACCCTAAAATGATAGATATGGAAGATATATATATATATATATATATATATATATATATATATATATATATATATATATGACAAGAGCCTTACCCTTGATGAACTAGTCCTTCTTCTTCTTGGAAAATCTAACAATGGAACCAAGCTTCAAAGTGTTTATTCTTTCTAACACTTAAGTTGTTTTTTTTTGGATGAAAACTAACAAGCAACAAATGAATTCAAAGGCTTGGTATTTATAGGCTTTTTAAGCTTAGGGTACTTTGGTCATTAAGACCTTCCACCTCCTTACTAACCTCCTTACTATTCCTAACTTAAGGCCTATGTAATCTTGCTCATCACATAAAGTACTTGGTCACCAATTCACCTATGGGTTGCTCCATGGATCAAACCTTTACCCATTGGATCATTAATTGGGCTTAGTGTTAATTAGTTTAACTTATACTTTGGGTTTATCTTTAATTTGCTTTGGGCTTACATAAAAACCAACTTTAGGCTAAATCATTACTACCTCTTAGGCTTATCCCTTAATGTTTATTGGATTTGTACTTCCTACATAATCCATAATTCCATTCCATTAGAATTTAATACTTAACATTCTTAATTAAGTCCGCATGAAAATATTGCGTTTTCCATACTTAGATTATTACTACATAATCGATCTCGCCTCGATATTATAACATTACATATTTCTCGGACGATGAAAAATAATTCCCGAGCGAAAAACGATGAATAATATCTTGGAAATTAAAACACTTTAATTCCCTCACGTAGTTAAAATACTACGATGTTCTGACGTTTCTAGGTTATAGAACGACATACCTCTTATTAACACATAATAATAACAAATAATATTATTTTATTCATTATTTAATTCTTTCAAGTATTTTACAAAGGATCCGAATTTCTCGGTCGTTACAACTAATCCTTAGTTGATGTTCGTTGAATTCCAAATTACCTTGAAATGTATCCAAACCAAACTTACTTTGGTTTTAACGCTCCCAAATTCAGGTACTTGAAACCCGAACTCGATGCTTCACGATAGCATTTCTATGAGCGGAATAATACTAATAATAATAACAATAATATAAATACCCAACTTAATTTACATAAATATCTGAGTCTATTCCCAAGTACGTAACCTTTAATACATTCATTACATAACATGATAGATAATATATATTATTGTCTTAATAATATCAAACTATTACATAAGATAGCATTGCATTCATTCAGCAACGTTTCCTTTTCCCTTGTTCTTAGAAGAGCATTCAGGTTGTTCACACTTAGCTGAAAACATTTAAATTAAACAAGGATGAGCATTTGAGTGCCCAGCAAGTAATAACAATTATAAATATTATCTAAAATGATTAAATGGTTTCTTTGTACTACCCTTCTACAACAAATCAATAGTTGTGAAGTAATCTGAACCGATAATAATAACATAACAACTCTCTATCAAATTTTTGAAACTATGTATTGACTATAAATAGGGTTAAGGTGACATGCTATGAACATTGTTTTCAAATTTTGAATAGGTTTAGCAGAACTTCATCTGCAAACTGTCATAACTTACGGGCACAGGGGGTGATCAGCCCGATATACCCTGTATTGATCAATATTAAATGCAAGAACGATGTTATCGTTCACTCTGTCCGCCTTAGGCGCATAAAAGCTTTCCCATGTTCAGGATGTTCATACTTAGTCGGGAATCTGAATCAAAATAATTTGAATGGATACAAAAAGGTTTTATCATATTCAACGATATTTCTAAATCTGTGTCTAACTGGTCAAAAAGCTTAAACGGCTTTACATTAATGTATACATACGGGGAATCAATAAGTATATATAAATATATCAACATGTGATTAAATACAATGATTATACAAGTGAGGTCACATGTATAACCATATTTAGAAATTAACAAACATAATAAATATATCTTAATTATATAATAATACCATGTTGATAAACAATGATCGGATACATAATATATAAAACAATAAGGTTAATAATCTGGTACAATAATAATATAATTCTGAAACTTTCTTACTCATGTCCATTGCATAAAGGAAATGCAAAGGTGAGATACTTGTCTGGTCTACTGCTGACAATACGCAACTTAGTTTATATCTTTTGTATACAACCTATCAATAATAAGATCATTTTACTGATTAGAATAACATATCGTAACACATAATACTGCTTATTACAGTCAGCACATAACCTAATCACATTGTCACACATATTCAACAATCATTGAATCACAAACAAACATTAATACAATCAAAATATCTAAGTCTAGATCAATTTCTGAAACATGTCGATCTACCTACAGCTTTATTGGGTAATTATCGAGTCTAAGACTTTATCCTGTAGTTCCATAACTGTAAATATCAGTTATTATTTTTAAATGACTTATAATAATTTTTAAACATTTATTATAATTTATCATGAATTTTCAAATACCGGAATCATTATTAATTGATTTAAATATTAAATAATTCTATTATCACTAACATTTAATTAATATTAAACTATTCATGAAATCATTGCCAAAATTTTTATGTTATTTATAATAACTCAAAATATTTTTAAAACATTTATATTACCCTTAAATAATTTTTAAAATACTTTAAAATCATTTTTAAATAATTATCTATTTAATATTTAAATATTAATGTACTATTCCTCAAAATATTAAAAGTCATTAAGTATATCTTAAAATATTTTTAATTCATTTATATCCTCTTTAAATGATTTTTAAATTAATAAAACCATTTTAAAACTATTTATTTAATATAATTATTAAATAAATATTATATAGTTAATATTAAATTAATATCATTAATATTAAATTATTAATGAAATTATCCATTAAATATTAAAAGTTATATTTTATAACTTAAAATATCTTTAAACACTTTATTTTCATTTAAAATAATTTTAAAATATTAAAATCATTTTAAACTAATTTATTTATTATAATTATTAAATAAATCTAATGTCATTAATATTAAAATATTAATATTTTTCATGACAAAATTTCAAAATTATATTTTTAACTTAAAATATTTTGATAACCTTTAAATCATTTTTATATGGTTTTTAAATTATTAATCCTATTGTTCATAATTTATTTAATAGACTAAATAAATAAATTAAATATCATCAATATTCAATTAATTATAAATATTAATGAAAAATATCCCAAATAGTCAAAAATTATTTTTCATAATTTAAAATAATTTTTAAAACCATTTTTGGTAATTTATATAATTTATTTTCTATTTTTAATCATTTTTCAGAAATTAGGAAAATAAAATAAATAAAATTATCGCTATAGGCTATAGCGACAGTAACCCTCGTTGTTGGTGTTCTTGAGCTTCAAGAACACTGACAGACAGTTACTAGCATGCTAGGTTTGACTACGTTTAAATTTCAGTCCTTGCATTTTCTAGGTCTTGTTAAACATTATCCATGAAGTGTTTATGTAGCACTACACAAAACAATCATCATCTATGCCATACAATATAATATATGCACAATTCAAAGCTTCAAAGTGGCTGTTAGAAGCTTTCTGGGTTACCCAGAAACCCAGACTGCTTCGAGTGACCACTTTGTGGCTCAATTATCCAATTGTTATGGTCATCAAATAGGTTTGTTATTGGTCTAAACAGGTGATACTTACTACAAAGAACAACGACATAACATGATCACAGTCCAAGTATAACAGAATCATAAGTTATGATTCGGTCAAACCGTGTTAGAGGACTTGATCTAAAAATATTTCGAATTTCCAAAAATAACCCGTGAAATGCGATAACGTGGATGCAAACACATTATCAAACAACTTAAATCAAACAACTTAAACAACGATGAGATCAAGGAGCTTGAAAACATTGTCAGACACATAAAAATGCTTTCTGGGTTACCCAGAATTCCTCTGGTCATGCTCAGTCAATGGGTTTTGACCAAGAATAACTCAAAATCTGGACATCTAATGATTGTGATTTCACTTTCAGATCCAATACCATATAGCAAACTATTGATCTAACATATACAACATAAAAACACATGAACATAGAAGAATCTGTGGCGCCTGACATTTGGTTGTCAGAACACGAAACAAAATTTTCTAGATTTTGTAAAATGCTAGATTTGAACCTATAGATGTTATGGATCTTACATCTATCAACCCATATCATCATTATACATTATAAACAACATATTTTAACACTCAATCATAACATTTAACATCGCATCAAAATTCAGATTTTCAAGTTAGGGTTTATACCTTCTATGATCAAATTCCGATTCAAGGCTACTGATGTTGTTATATGTATTAGTGGGGCTTGTTTTATGAATGATAAAGCAAAGAAATTTCGTGGGTTTTGAGTTGAGAGAGTCAAGGATGAGAGTTGTGCAAAATGAGTTAGCAAATGAATTATTTTCTCTCTCCAATCTATATATACCGCTTGCAAATGTAAATGGCTGATACAAGAATTAATTTGTTGGAGATTTTTTTATGTTATTTTATGTCACATGGTCAAATAATTTGGTCACCCACTCCATATTTGGTTAGATACACAAGTTACATAATAAAAAAAAATCTAAAGAGGGGTATTTTGGACATTTATCTTATATTTTTAATGGTCATTTTGTAATCTTGACAAACCCTTAGGGTTTGACCCTTAGGGTTTGACCCTAAGGTTTCCAAAAATTTAACTTTCTAGGCTTTGTATTTAGGGTTTTAAAATAAAAATTATAAAAACTTTAGTTTCTAAAATGGACAATTAGGGTTTCTTAATTAACATAGGGTATCTAATTACATTATACATGAACATTAGGGTTTAAAATTTAATAATTATAATTAACCTTGCTAATTTAGCAATTAGGGTTTACAAATTAGTAATTAGGTTTTATAATTACATATTAAGGTTACAAAATATAGAAATTAGGGTTTCTAGAAATTAATATTTCAAAATTTTAATTAGGGTTTACCTAATTAATCAAATCATTATATAATACACAACATAAATCATATACCACAGTTATATAACAGTCTTGAATTTCCCATTTGAATTACAAAATAGGGTTAAACAAATTAATGCTAGGGTTTTGACATTATACACCATAATTGTCTAACCAATATCAATACGTACATATAGTACATATTTATCGCACTGAAAAATCAAAATATAATTAATATTATTTTATTATTCTCATTCCTTGATCAAAATCTAAAATTAGGGTATGGATTCCATATCTGATTTATCTTCCATATTTAACATTATTAATTAAGTTAAAATAATTAACTTTATTAATCTAGCATAAATTCTTATAATAAAATAATTATTATAATAATTCCAAAAATCATTTCATATATTAAATAAATAATATATAATTATATTTTCATAGAAAAAATTAATAAAAACATTTTTACTATAAAATTAATTATTATAAGAATATAATTTATAATAAAAATTATTTGTAATAATTCATGTAATAAATATATTTTTATTTATCACATAAATACATATACCCATTATCTTGGCACATATTCCCCATATTTATTTGAATAAATATAAAAAACAATTTATACACAAAATTTCTGATTTATTTATATAGAAAATATCGGGTTATTATATTCACCATCCCTTATAAAGATTCTGTCCCCGGAATCACCATTTTAAAACTCATACATGCAGGGGTACATAGCATACACAATCATTGCAAGTAGATCTCGATCATAAATGATCGAACTGATCTTTAACTATACACATAAAGCTTGTCTATCTGATTCAACGGAAATTTTATTTCTAAAAGAACTCAAATTCCTCCTTCAAAATTTCTTTATAAAATAATTTACTATATATATGAAAATCATGTATATATATAAAAATAAAATAAAAGTTATACGAATAATATCTGGAGTTCCATTGCCAGCTGCTATAGTATCCTGGACCGTCATGTTGTAGACCCTTGCAGTAGATTTTGTTGGCTTGCTTGATGACGTAGGTCTCGTAATCGTCAGAGTCCCGCTGCCCTTGCCAGTATTCACACTTCCTATCTCCATCCACCTTTTCGAACAATCCCTCACCTTGTGTTCAGTCGATCTGCACAGAAAACACCCAGTGTTCATCCTTGGATTGGGGCAGTTGGGAGAGATATGGCCCTCCTGCCCGCACTTGTAGCATATAAACTTCCCCTTCAGACATTCTCTAGAGTGGTTCTTTCCACAAGTCTTACACTGTACAGCTGGCTTCTTAACACCTTCCTGCTTCACCTGAACATTTCCAAAATTGCTCACCTTCCTTTTGCTACTACCACTTCTACTCTCACTATTAATTTCCGCATTCTCAGCTCCTTCGACCTTACCTTTGTTCTTCCTCTCCTTGTTGTAGAGGCGCATGGCCTCACTCCCTTCCTCTGCTATGATAGCCTTTTTCATGAGTGCTGCAAATGTAGGGATCTGCAACATCGCAAACTTGTTATAGAGCCAGGGTTTTAATCTCAGCTCAAACCTTCTCGCCTTCCTAGCCTCCGTATCAACTTGATGCGGAGTAAACCTAGCCAACTCATTAAATTTTGCGGCGTATTCTGACACCGTCATATTCTCTTGCTTAATTCAACTCTAAAAATTTAACCTCCATCCTAGCATGCATACTAGATGAAAAATAGTTTTTGAAAAATAGTGTCTTAAATCTATCCCATGTAACTACATCTTCTATTGCCCCCGCTTGATTTGTTTCCCACCAAAAGTTCGCCTCCCCTTTCATCATGTACGTGGAAAAAGCTGTCTTTTGACCTTCAGCTACCCTAGCTATCATGAATGCTTTTTAAATCTCGTTAACCCAAGTTTGGGCTTTAATAGGGTCAGTTGTACCTCTAAATTCTGGCGGTCCTACAGCTTTGAAGTCATTTGTGACAACCCGAAAATTTATAAAAACTTGAATGATTAGAATAAAGGTTAAAGAATAAAACCTAAACGAGAATTTGAGGATTTATTTAAAATTTTCAAGTAAAACCTATATGGTTTGCTATTCGAATGAGAATAGAGAAAATATAGATTACAAAATTCCGAAACCCTAGAAATGAATTGATATGTATTTGAATGAATATCAAGAATAAAGTATTATGATACCTGTAAAATTTGATATGAATTGAACAAGTATAAAGTCGTTAGTTAATACGATTAGCAATATTAAGGGAGTAATTTAAAACTCAAAATTTGAGTTAGAGATAGAATTTTGAAGCACGGAATGCTCAGTTGCATCTGAAACGTCAAGTTTAGTCAGAATTGACAGTACACACAAAATGTGTAAAGGTTGACTTTTGATCAAAGTCAATAGTTGACTTTTTATGGAGAAAAGTCAAAATAAGTGTGAGAAGTGAAATATGTTATGATTATGTGAATTATGTATATGATTAAATAAATATACATTTTATAATGTGAATACATTTATTTTGTATATAAAGGTGAATTAAGAATTAAGTTATGTAACCTAATATATATATTAGGTGTGATAATTAAATAACCTAAGAGGTTATAATATGGGAGAATATTAGTATATAAATATATATACTAACATTAAGAGATTTATTTTATATATCTCAAATAATTAATTTTATAACCAAGTCTAATTGGGTTATGAAATTAAAAATGCATAAGTAAGGAATTTATTTTCTAGTATGAGAAATAAAAACCCTAATTAAATGATTAGGGTAAAATAGAATTAAAAGTATTGGACGTTAATGATATCATAGCCCAATAATTTAAATAGAGTCCAAGAGAATTAAATTTAATGGACTAAGGAAGTTATATTATTTAAACAAGTCCAATTAATTAATTAAGCATGAGATAGAGTGACTAAGGGCGAAGAGTGACTAAGGGTGATTAAATTATTTAATCTAGCCCAATATATTATGTATGTGACAAGTATTATATTGACCCAATTTAATTAGAGTTTAAAACGCAAGTTAGTTTTTGTTAGTAAGTAAAACAATTAAATTTGGTAGCTCAATGGGATTAATTAAGTGCCCAAACTAGGCCCACTTGTGGGAGAACAATAATATTAAAAATTATATTAAGTTAAGAGATATATTTTTATTATCTCAAGTTATTAATTTTATAACTTAATTAAACAAGTTTAGTTGGGTTATAGAATTTAAGGTACAAGAGTGATGATTTAAATTCTAAATATATGGAATTGATACCCTAATTAAATATTTAGGGTGAAATAAGATAAAAAGAATTGGACTATGCTAATTTACATGGCCCAAACATTTTTCATTAGAGAGCCCAAACTATTTAAATATGAGCCCAACCTTTGGCCCACTTTATATGGATTATCTAGAAGCTAAATAACCCAAATTTTACTAAATAAAATAAATCAAAAATTGGGACATTTTGGGGGGATGTACCCGACAAGATAAGAGGGAGAGAGAGACATGTGATTAATTCATTTTTTTTCAAAGTTGTTTAACAAATCCATGGCCATGTGTCACTCTAATCCTAGCTCCTCATTATTTTGCCAAGATTTGGAAGTTATACAAGAGATAAGAGAGAGAGAATGAAGATATGTTGGGATATTATATACATACACATATTATATCTATGCAATTTCTCCTACTATAAATGTTCCTCAATTAATTTGCAAATAAGTTTCTTTTCTTCATCTCTCCAAAATAGCTAGCAAAATAAAATAGAAAAGAAAGAGAAAGAGAGAAGAACGGGAAAAAGAAGAAAGAACGAGAGAAAGAGAAGAGGGCGAAGCCATGAGGGAAGAAAGAAGGAGGAGAAAAAAAAATTCTCCATGAAGAAAGAGAAAGAGAAAGATATGAAATTATTTTTCCTAAACTTTCCTCTAATTTCTTTTTGTAATTTGATGAAAGGGGGTTTTGATTTGGAAGTTCAAAACCCTATGATCTATGTGTTTTTCATGGATTCAAGTATGGATTTACGCATATTGGGTGTTTATTTTGTTAGAATCAAAAAGAAAAAGAAAAATAATTTTTCTAGTTTTGAAATCCAAAATTTCTATTTAATTTGAAATTCCACCATTTTAAATTTATAACTCCTTTTTACGATCCGTCAAAGAGGGGTGCTAGATATATGTGTTTACTAGTTAACCCAAGTGGTAGCACTAAAAAATATTCAGTTTTCATGGAGTAGTGGTTGTGGAAGCCAAAACAGTCCCGATTTTTGGAAAGAAAATTGGACTGTTTTGGACCAGTCAGCAATGGGGGCATTTTCGTCCACTTTTTTGTGCTTTAAAAATTCTGGAAAAATTTGAAGTTGTAATATCAGAAGATTTACAGGTTGTGTAAAAATTTGAGAATTTTTGGCCATACGGTTTGAGAGTTATGGATTTTATAGTGAAGGGCTATTTTTATGAAGCCACCCGAATAACTCTCTGTGTATAAGTCCAAAAATTACAAATTATTACTGGATGTTCATGTGTATATTAGGAACATACTGTATAAATTTCAGAATTTTTGGAGTTAATCTCGATTTATGAAAAATCAGGGAATATTTGGCTATTATGGACTATTTAAATATAGTAAATGGATTTTAAAAATTCCGGGAAAAATATATGTTCAATATGGAACTATATTTTGTCAAATTCCAGAAAAGAAATATTTTTAGAACTGATTTGGTATTTTTCATCTAAATGATGATAAATGGATAAACGGATTTAATTAAATTTATTATGTCCAAAAATATGAAAAAATATATGATTTATGACTTGAGACCCTTGAGCATGGCTTATGCAAATTTTTGATGAAGTTTTGGGTCGGCTGTGAAGTGTTGTGATATTTATGGCATTTTAGAATGTTTAAATGTATTTTTTGGTAAAGTGTAAACAATTAAAATAAATTGTTTATAAGCTTAGTAAATGATTAAAATATTGTTATAATATTAATAATATTAGGTTATGAGATTATTGAGTGATTAATAACATTTGAATTAAAGTGTTATGAAATCATTGATTTAAAATATTATTTAATAATTAATAATATTAGTAAATGAATTTAATGTTATTAAATGGAGTTTAAAAGAGGAGTTAAGTTAATTTGACATTCAATAGGTCATATTGAATGTATAGTATGATGATTTGGAAATTTGATATATTGAGAACGAAAACAACTTGCTGAATTAGAGAAAATAACTTGCTGAATTAGAGATAACAGTCAGCTGGATTGGCAATTTGTTTGCTAGATTTAGAATCCAGGCTGCATGATTAATATTTAAATTATTAGATGTTAAAGAATAACTTATGAAATGAAAAAGAAAGTTTTAAATCATAATGGATATGATATAGTGATTAAAAAATTATCTAAGGATGATAATAATACTGATGTGTTAAGAGGTTATCTAATATTTGATTAAGTGTTAGATAATCTATGGATAAAGTAATTGTATTATGATACAAAGTAGAATATGCTGATTGAAAGACCAATCTTATTATTAATGATAGGTCTTACCAAAAGAAGTTAACTTAAACTGCGTAGCAGTAGTCAACGAATCAGGCAAGTTTCCTTAACTCAAACTCGAGTTCTATTTCAAAGTATGTTAGTGAATGATTATTGATGATTGTTCATATCTAAACTGATTATTCATTCGCACTTAGTGCATGTTGCATATGTTCATCAGGTATGAAAGGCTAATCACCTTCATTACCATAAGGTTCAGTTAAATTGTTTATGGTCATTGTTGACCTTCAAACATTATTGATTCAGTTATGAAATTATTAAAACTTGATTCATGTTATTTCACAATTATTATATTGTTGAAAACTTGAAAGCTTATTCATTCTTTTCAATCATGATATATCTTCATTGTATTTAAAACTTGCTGGGCAAATTTGATGCTCACCCTTGCTATATCATGATAATAAATTTCAGATAAAGGCGAAGGCTTGAAGAATGACAAAGACAAAAGAAAAATACAGTAATAGATTATTATAAGGATAACTATTTAGTTATCTTATTGTAAACCTTTATAATTTTGAAGGTATGTATTCAGTTAAGGTTAATAAACCTGGGAAAATGTTATAGAATTATGTAAAATAAACAATATATGTTTATTTGTTCCGCATTAGATGATAGAATATGTATGATGATGAAGTATCGTAATGTACCAAGTCTGAGGTTCTTGGGACCCAGATTCGGGGATGCTACATCATTGAAATTCACCAGGCGATTATCTGGCTGGTTTCTCGCGGCTGGTATTCCTTGTTCCATAACCTGAGCTACCATGTTCACGAAGTATTGCATCGAGTTTGGTTGTTGTCCCCCAACGTTGTTGACAGATTCTTCTGCCCTTTGATTTCGAGTTCGACATCTTGGCGACATTATCTGGTTAAGTAAAACCATAAATTATACTTTATTAACTTACATTCTAAACCTGATCATATAAGTTTAATATATTAAACATGTTTCATTACTCAAACATAGATTCACATATTCATTTAATGAATACTTTACATAGCATAGCACATAATGCTTTAAACATCAGCTATCCCTTTTTGTGACCACAAAAGCCGAGATTTACAGTCTTGACTAACACAAAAGTTGAGAATATTACATTACACAGTAATACTAATTATATATATTACATTAAACACACCTACATAACAGAACCTATACTATCTATTTATTACGCCTTTTTCTTGGACAACCTTTCGCCTAATGATCTTCTATCCCACAGATAAAACATGCACCTGGTTTATAGTCGGGACAATACAGAGTGGTATATCCCTCATAGCCGCAAAGGTAACATATCTTTTTCCATTTCTTCTTATCGAATTTTCCTAAGTTGTGGTCTTCTATCTTTCTTTTCCCCTTATTGCTCGGAGCTGCACACGATGTGTTGCTTTTGGCTCCCATCTGACAAATTTGGATTTTAAGCTTATCTTGTTCTTCCATTGTTTCGATTAAGGCTTTTTGCAATTACCTATTCAGTAGCTTTTCTATTTTCCATAGCTTTTCCAGAGAAGAAACCTTGTTCCTCAGATCCTGCACCTCTGTTGATGCTTGATCAGCTTCAACTTTAGTGTCCAAATCACTATCTGTCAGTTCCATCATTTCTGGATCTGGTACTACATTTTCTACAATAACAACCTCCTCAATATTGTTTTCATTGTGAGCCTCTATTTCAGCTATTGGCTTCAATATTAGCTCGGGTGTATGTATTTTATCCTTCTTCATGTTATAAGCATATAACAAGCCTTTTCCACCAGACATCTACACACATAAATTATCCTGATTAGCATATAGTATATACACACAACAATTAATAGTTTTATATAAGTTATCTTTTTTTTTGTTTTATGATGAATTTATTCAATTCAACTCCTCTTAAACTATATATGAGTTATTTGTATTTTTAACATTTCCCTATGTTCTAAGGTTATAGCCTAAGGTCTATCCCACCTAAGGTTTCTAACCCTAAAGCTCTGATACCAACTTGTAACGCCCACAAATTCAGGTACTTGAAACCCGAACTCGGTGCTTCACAATACCATTTCTATCAGTGGAATAATACTAATACTAATAACAATAATATAAATATCCAACTTAATTTACATAAATATTAGAGTTTATTCCCAAGTACGTAACCTTTAATACATTCATTACATAACATGATAGATAATATATATCATTGTCTTAATAATATCAAACTATTACATAAGATATCATTGCATTCATTCAGTAACCTTTCTTTTTCCCTTGTTCTTAGCAGAGCCTTCAGGTTGTTCACACTTAGCTGAAAATATTTAAATTAAGCAAGGATGAGCATTTGAGTGCCCAGCAAGTAATAACAATTATAAATATTAGCTGAAAGGATTAAATATTTTCTTTGTACTACCCTTCTATAACAAATCAATAGTTGTGAAGTAATCTGAACCGATAATAATAACATAACAACTCTCTATCAAATTTTTGAAAATACGTAAGGATTATAAATAGGGTTAAGGTGACATGTTATGAACATTGTTTTTAAATTTCGAATAGGTTTAACAGAACTTCATCCGTAAACCATCATAACTTACGGGCACGGGGGGTGATCAGCTCGTTATGCCTTGTATTGATCAATACTACATGCAAGAACGATGTAATCGTTCACTCTATCCGCCTTGGGCGCATAAAAGTTTTCCCATGTTCAGGATGTTCAAACTTAGTCGGGAATCCGAATCAAAATAATTTGAATGGATACAAAAAGGTTTTATCATATTCAACGATATTTCTAAATATGTGTCTAACTAGTCAAATAGCTTAGACGGCTTTTCATTAATGTATATATACGGGGAGTCAATAAGTATATATAAATATATCAACATGTGATTAAATACAATGATTATCCAAGTGTATACCCATATTTAGAAATTAACGAATAAAATAAATATATCTAAATTATATAATAATACAATGTTGATAAACAATGATCAGATACATAATATATATAGCAATAGGGTTAATAATCTCGTACAATAATAATGTAATACTGAAACTTTCTTATTCATGTCCATTGCATAAAGGAAATGCAAAGGTAAGACACTTGCTTGGTCTACTACTTACAATACGCAACTTAGTTTCTATCTTTTGTATACAACCTATTAGTAGTAAGATCATTTTACTGATTAGAATAACATATCGTACACATAATACTGCTTATTGCAGTCAGCACATAACATAATCACATTGTCACACATATTCAACAGTGATTGAATCACAAACAAACATTAATATAGTCAAAATATCTAAGTTCAGATCAATTTCTGAAACATGTCGGTCTACCAACGACTTTATCGGGTAATTATCGAGTCTAAGACTTTATCCTATAGTTCCATAACTGTAAATATCAGTCATATTATTTTTAAATGACTTATATTAATTTTTAAACATTTATTATAATTTATCATGAATTTTAAAACACCTGAATCATTATTAAATAATTTAAATATTAAATAATTCTATTGTCATTAACATCTAATTAATATTAAACTATTAATGAAACCATTGCCAAAATTTTAAAGTTATTTATAATAACTCAAAATATTTTTAAAACATTTATATTACCCTTAAATGATTTTTAAAAAATTTAAAATCATTTTAAATAATTATCGTTAATATTTAAATATTAATGTACTATTCCTCAAAATATTAAAAGTCATTAAGTATATCTTAAAATATTTTTAATTCATATATATCCTCTTTAAATGATTTTTAAATTAATAAAACTATTTATTTAATATAATTATTAAATAAATTTAATATCATTAATAATAAATTAATATCATTAATATTAAATTATTAATGAAATTTTTCATTATATATTAAAAGTTATATTTTATAACTTAAAATATCTTTAAACACTTTATTTTCCTTTATAATATTAAATAAATCTAATATCATTAATATTAAAATATTAATATTTTAAATGACAAAATATCAAAAATTATATTTTATAACTTCAAATATTTTTATAACCTTTAAATCATTTTTATATGATTTTTAAATCATTAATACTATTTTTCATAATTTATTTAATACACTAATTAAATAAATTAAATATCATTAATATTCAATTAATTATAAATATTAATGAAAAATATCCCAAATAGTCAAAAATTATTTTTCATAATTTAAAATAATTTTTAAAACCATTTTTGGTAATTTTATAATTTATTTTCTATTTTAATCATTTTTGAAAATTAGGAATATAAAATAAATAAAAATGTCGTTATAGGCTATAGCGGCGATGGCAAATGCGTTGTTGGTGTTCTTGAGCTTGAGAACAACGACGACACGATTACTAGTGTGACACCCCCAAATCCGGGTATCTTCCAACCCGATAGATGGTGTTACAGGGTGCTACAGTTCATATAAACATTCAATTGAAATACCTCAAAAGGACGGATATGTTTTATATATATATATATCAAAAGAATATTTACATACCCTAGGTTCTTTATAACCAATACATTGTCTTTGTCATAATATCAATATCATTCCGTACAAAACCTATACTATTACAAATGTAATCTACGGGTTCGCCTTTGCTTCAAAGTGGTTGTCAGAAGCTTTCTGGGCTTTCTGGGTTACCTAGAAACCCAGACTGCTTCGACTGACCACTTTGTGGCTCAATTATCCAACTATTCTGGTCATCAAATAGGTTTGTTACTGGTCTAAACAGGTAATGCATACTACAAAGAACAACGACATAACATGATCACAGTCCAAGTATAACAGAATCATAAGTTATGATTCGGTCAAACCCTATCAAAGGGCTTGATCTAACCATTTCTGGAATTTCCAGAAAATAACTTCGTGACCGGATGTCTAAATTTGACCATACATTAAATGCCACATGTTTGTTGTATAAGAAATATAATAACATGGATCTATTGTCCATATAACAGTCTATAATCTGGATACAAACACATTATCAAACAACTTAAACACTGACAGATCAAGGAGCTTGAAAACATTGTCAGACACATAAAAATGCTTTCTGGGTTACCCAGTGTTCCTCTGGTTATGCCCGGTCAACGGGTTTTGACCAAGAATTACTCGAAATCTGGACATCCAATGACTATGATTTCACTTTCAGATCCAAGAGCATATAGAAAAATATAGATCTAACACATACAACATAAAAACACATGAACATAAAAGAATATGTGGCGCCTGATATTTGGTTGTCAGAACACGAAACAAAATTTTTCAGAATTTGTAAAATGCTAGATCTGAGCCTATAGATGTTATGGATCTAACATCTATAAACCCATATCATCATTATACATTATAAACAACATATTTTAACACTCAATCATAGCATTTAATATCGCATCAAAAGTCAGATTTTTAAGTTAGGGTTTATACCTTCTATGATCAAATTCTGATTCAAGGCTACTGATATTGTTATATGTATTAGTGGGGCTTGTTTTATGATTGATAAAACAAAGAAATTTCGTGGGTTTTGAGTTGAGAGAGTCAAGGATGAGAGTTGTGCAAAATGAGCTAGCTAATGAATTATTTTCTCTCTCCAATCTATAATATACCACTTGCAAATGTAAATGGCTGATACAAGAATTGATTTGCTGGAGATTTTTTTTGTGTTATTTTATGTCACATAGTCAAATAAGTTGGTCACCCACTCCCTATTTGGTTAGATACACAAGTTACATAATAATAAAAAAAAATCCAAAGAGGAGTATTTTGGTCATTGAACTTATATTTTTAATAGCCATTTTGTAATTTTAACAAACCCTTAGGGTTTAACCCTAAGGTTTCCAAAAAATTAATTTTCTAGGCTTTGTATTTAGGGTTTAAAAATAAAAATTGTAAAAATTTTAGTTTCTAAAATGGACAATTAGGGTTTCTTAATTAACATAGGGTATCTAATTACATTATACATGAACATTAGGGTTTAAAATTTACTAATTACAATTAACATTGCTAATTTAGCAATTAGAGTTTAAAATTAGTAATTAGGTTTTATAATTACTAATTAGGGTTACAAAATATAAAAATTAGGGTTTCTAGAAATTAATATTTCAAAATGTTAATTAGGGTTTACCTAATTAATCAAATCATTATATAATACACAACATAAATCATATAACACAGTTATATAACAGTCTTGAATTTCTCATTTGAATTAAAAAATAGGATTAAACAAATTAATGTTATGGTTTTGACATTATACACCATAACTGTCTAACCAATATCAATACGTACATAAAGTACATATTTATAGCACTGAAAAATTAAAATATAATTAATATTATATTATTATTCTCATTCCTTGATCAAAATCCAAAATTAGGGGTTGAATTCCATATCTGATTTATCTTTCATATTTAACATTATTAATTAAGTTAAAATAATTAACTTAATTAATCTAGCATAAATTCTTATAATAAAATAATTATTATAATAATTCCAAAAATCATTTCATATATTAAATAAATAATATATAATTATATTTTCATAGAAAATACTTAATAAAAACATTTCTATTATAAAATTTATTATTATAAGAATATAATTTATAATAAAAATTATTTGTAATAATTCATGTAATAAATATATTTTTATTTATCACATAAATACATATACCCATTATCTTGGCACATATTTCCCATATTTATTTTAATAAATAAATAAAAAAAAAATATACGCAAAATTTCTGATTTATTTATATAGAAAATATCGGGTTGTTACATTGGTGCGGACTTGTAATCTAAATACTGAGATGAACAACCATATTATTAGGGGTTTACGCTTAGCGTTAAAATGTTTGTGCAGAATACATTGTACGAAGGGCTGATCCCCCTAAGTACGTGGAGTCCTTATAGTTTTATGACTGTTAAAGTTTAAGTTGAAAGAGTACCTATAATTGTGGACATGGTTCGTGGTCATTCGACCCTCAGTGGTATATTTCAGAATGTTAATAGAACATATTGTTCAGTTCTATTGAGCCTATTATTTGGAAGTTCATGTTTTATTCAATTTCATTTCAAGTGAGCCTTGTTTGCTCACTATTGCTTATATAAATATTACAGCTAAAGTTGAGAAGGTTGACGTACCTAGCACCAGTAAGGGAAAAAGAAAGATGAACAAGTACTAAAGACTTGTAATCATTTTGATATTTTATTTTCAGACTTTAGTTTAAATGATTGTAATGGAGTTTATTTATTTTTCGCATTTGAATGATTGTATGTAAAGGTTAGATAACCTGAGAGATTTTTATTAATGTAATCCCTTAAGGGAAGGTTTATTATTCAATTTTTATTATGATTGGGTAGTTAGATATGAATGTTCTGATTAAGTGAACGCCAAATCTTGAGGTAATGAAGTATAGGGATTTGGGGGTGTCACAAGAACCAGAACTGCAATTTGCGAAAAATTGCAGAACATGACCAATTTCTTTATTCGTTCATGAATTTAACATAACCAGACACTATAATATACACATAACTACTATTCAACCCTTCTAGCATGATTTTAACACGTTAAAACATATAATTTCTTGAATCAATTTATAATTCCACTGTTCTTGATGTTCTTGAAAGTTTTGAACACAAAACATAAAAATTAACTCTATGGTTTCGTTATAACACTGAATCTATCCATTCTAATTTTGTCTTCTTCATTTTAACAAACATAATTACAAAGATGAAGAGAAATGCTTTAAAGTGTGTGAAAAGGCTTACAATGGGCTGCCAAAGAAGGCTTCTATATCTTTAAAGTGGATGAACACTCAGCTCCTACTGATACAAAATTAGCTATATGTGAGCTCACAAGTGTTTAAAATGAGAAAGCACTCAATATAGGGTGAGTACGGAGCAAATTTGACAAGGCTTCCTCTCCTTTTTCTCTTACAAATGGCCACCCCAAACCCTCTATTTATAGAGGGGGGAGCCACAAGTGTATCTGAAACTAGCCAAAGTTATACCTGCGGCTGGCCGGGTTGTTACGGGCTTCGCGGGTTCCGTCGTCTTGCAATACGTGCACACATGCACTATAATGTCCGTTCGAACTTTCAGAATTGCAATCCAGACATCCGATTGAGGTATGTAAGACCTATTTCGGACCACCGTTGTCGAGAGTTACGCAATGGCATGGGATTAGAGGTTGTGCGAAGTCAGGAAGATGGGACCATGCCCTCCGGTCTTTACGCTTCAAATTATATTCGTTACCCTGCGTAATAGTCACTCGGGATTGGTTTTCCTTGGTTCTTGTGGGACATTGCTGTGTAGAAATGTATGTATGAAATGTTGAGACGACGTGATGTGGTGTCAAGGTGGCAATATGACAAATTTGCCTCTCACCGGGGTTATCGCCAGTTTGGGCTGGTAAAGCAGATGTTGCTAAGGGTTATCTTTGAGATTGGACTGCTGCAAGTGTTGAAGGTCCTCGGTGTCATCTTTGAGGTGTGGCTGTCTTCCCGGGGTTATTTTCAGGTTTTATACTGAGTGCTTTGGTGTGAGCGCCGCGTTTGAAGCTGATTACATGCATTTTAAACAAGTATTTTCGGGGTTATCGCCGGAACTGCATTCCTTGGGGTTATCACCAAGGTTGGTAAATACTACTCCCAGTGTTGGGACTAAGACTGGATATCTCGGGGTTATGTCTGAGATTAATCGGTCTTCTCCGGTGGAATTTTTGGTATTAGAACTACATGCCTCGGTGCTCCGGGGTTGAGACTAAACTTTCGATAGTATCCTGTCTTGACGTGAACTATCTTCCAGGGTTATCTCTGAAAGACGAATCTGCCCTCCTACAATGTCAGTGATAAGTGTGTAGAAAATTTCGAGTGTCTACAGATGCCCCTCTTTATCATATTCATCAAATGCAATGCATGGGTAAGATAAAGAATCCTAGACACTTGAAATGCAACATGATGTAAATGTATGATGCATGTGTATGGGGTTGTTGCCCAACATGCTGGGGATGATTGCCGGCTCCTTGTAGCGTCTACCGAGGATTGTCAACTATGACCCGATTGGATGTGTGATCTGAATCTCTCAGGATGTTGACTTTGGGGTTGTCACCAAAGTCCTTAATCCTTAATACAAACTTGAATCCGAAGATGTGCCTCTCGTGTACAAGAGATCTGTGGGGATAACGTTGTGTCTGTTTGAGGATATATATAACATATTCCATCATCAATCCTCCTTAATGATGTTGACCTTTCTTGGTTTGTATCGCCAGGATATGTCAATGTTTTGCTGGATTTACTGCCAATAACATATGATGTCAGGGTTGTCTGACCTTCATTGACGTGTGAATCAACAGCTGATATACGTTGTAACCCCCGCCGGGGATTGTTTGGATCATCGATGATGTGTGTATCAGCGGCTGTTCATCGGATGGCTTTCGACGCTTCATTGGATTTACTTTCTAACGCTTATAATGATGTCAAGGCTGCTTAATCTTCATTGATATGTGTGTCAACATATGAATATGCGTTGTAACCCCCATCGAGGATTTTTTTGATCATCACCGATGTGTGTATCAGCGGAACATGCATTGTAAACACCACCAGGGATTATTTTGATCATCGCTGATGTGTGTATCAGTGGAACATGCTTTGTAACCCCCGCCAGGGATCTCTCTTTGAGACTGCGTTGTGACCCCGCCGGGGATCTCATTGAAAATTAGGGTGACGACCCTGAATTGGCGGCATTGGACCTGCGTAAGGTATTGCCGAGCGTGACTTGTAACATTTGAGAACATCGACATAGTGTACCCTGTGCTTGGGTAAATACCAATGAGTGATGTGCAGACCCAAGGTTCAATTTGAGAAGACCAGGATTTGTAAGCTATTCTGCTCAATTGTGTAGCATTTTTATTCCTGATTTGACCTTTTCAGTCTACAAGAACTCCTTTGCAACTTGAACTGGACCGAGCCGGAGGGGTGGGACCCATATATGGGTGCCATAGGTACACCTGCTGTAGCCGCAGATGGACCTGTGGCCAACCGTGGATACTAAAAGCCAGCAGGTTGCTTTTATAAGTCATTTTCAAGTTGCGTCGCGAAGGAAATCAGAGAGCTCTTCTTCAGATCTGCTGAGTTCGGGCAAATTTCTGCAAATTCTATCACCGTACAAGTGTTCTACACTATCCTGGTAACATATGCATGTATTTTTTTTTCATTTTTTATCCGTTGGAAAATGACTTATCACATGAAATGCATCTAAACACATAATAGTGATTGTGTATGCTCAAATGACCTGATAAAAAATATTCAACATAGTAAATGTTAGTATTAAACCATGCTGAACATAATGATGTGAAAAAATTTGACTTTTGAGACAGTCAAATTGGCACCTTTTTCTGCTATTTCTTATCATATTTGAGGACATGAACAAAAGGTAAAAAGGTAAAGTACTCCTGGTATTGAGGTTAACCTTATGTATTGATGACTTTGATTTTTAATGCATATATTATGTATATGACTATGGTCAGGTGTGCTACTGAATGGCCACCTAGTCATGCCTATGTGCATGTGGATAGTTCAATTTACAAAGGGGACTATGGCAAAAAAAATTCAGAATGTAGGCATTTGAATAGTTATGCATTTTTAACTTTACTGTAGTTGTATGTTAAAATAATGCATGCATGCATTTAGTCATAAAATGCTTTTTGAAAAGCTCCAAGTTAGAAAATACCACACCCTTTCTGAGGTGATTTGGAGACTTGTTGTCCAGATATTATGGATCCGGATCAATTTGAGTAGTTCCATGCAGACCACTTACGGTATACGGAGGAGGCTTCAATTACCTCGACCAGCTTACATTAGACAAACCTCGTCGGTTGGTGGAGGCGGTGATACGTCTAGTCCAGTAGAGAGCTTGGTGAATCCAGAACCATTAAGAAGTGAAATTGCTGGAAATTCAGAATTAGATGATCAGGAGACTGATGAACTTGTGCATTTTCCTGATACAACTTAATAATTTAGAAAATTCAAGACTCCTGTTAAGCCATTAAAGAAAGCTGGAGAGTCATCAGTAAAATTGAAGCCATCTCTTAAAACACCTCTAGAACTTGAGTTGAAACCACTTCCAGATCATTTGAGGTATGCATTTTTAAATGAAAATTCAAAATTACATGAGATTATTTCTTCTGCACACACATCTTTTCAGGAAGAAAAACTGCTAAGAGTTCTCAGAGAGTTCAAGTCAGCTATTGGATGGACTATAGCAGATATAAAAAGGATCAACTTGTCTTTCTGTATGCATAAGATCCTCCTAGAAGATGATAGCAAACCTTCAGTGGAACATCAAAGAAGACTTAATCCAATCATGAAGGAAGTGGTAAAGAAGGAAGTATTGAAATGGTTGGATACAAGTATCATATATCCAATTTCAGATAGCTCATGGGTGAGTCCGGTACAGTGTGTACAAAAGAAAGGTGGTATAACCGTAGTATCTAATGAGAACAATGAGTTGATTCTGACAAGAACAGTAACGGGGTGGAGAGTCTGCGTGGATTACCGCATGCTTAACAATGCTATAAGGAAAGATCACTTCCCACTGCCATTTTTCGATCAGATGTTGGATAGACTAGCAGGTCATGAGTTTTATTGCCTTCTGGAGGGGTATTCAAGCTATAATAAGATTGTTATAGCTCCAGAGGACCAAGAAAAGACAACCTTTACATGTGTATATGGTACTTTCTCTTTTAGAAGGATTTCTTTTCGTCTTTGCAACGCCCCAACCACTTTTCAGAGATGTATGATGGCTATTTTTTCGGATATGGTGGAGCAAAATGTAGACGTATTTATGGATGATTTTTTAGTATTTGGGGATTCTTTTGATTTATGTCTTGATAATTTGGTGATGGTGTTGAGAAGATGTGTTGAAATGAACTTGGAATTGAATTGAGACAAGTGCCATTTTATGGTACAAGAAGGCATAATTCTGGGACATAAGGTGTCAAAAAAGGGACTTGAGGTGGACAGAGCTAAATTAGAGACTATTTAAAATTTGCCGCCACCAACTTCAGTAAAAGGTGTTCGAAGTTTTCTAGGACATGTAGGCTTCTATCCTAGGTTCATTAAAGACTTCTCTACGATAAAAGGTGGAGAAGGAGGCACAGTTTAAGTTTGATGAAGATTGCATGTCTCCATTTGTGCATTTGAAGAAAAAATTAACTTTAGCACCAGTCATTAGAGCACCGGATTGGGATCTACCATTCTAGTTGATGTGTGATGCCAATGATTATGCTGTAGGGGTTATTTTCAGTCAGGGAAAGGAAAAGATTTTTCATATGATATACTATGCAAGCAAGATCCTTACTGATGCGCAGTTGAACTACACCACCACAGAGAAGGAATTATTGGCAGTTGTGTATGCTTTTGACAAGTTTAGAGCATATCTGATTGGTACACGGGTGATAGTGTACATGGATCATGTTGCATTTCGACACTTAGTGGCAAAGAAGGATGCAAAGCCTCATTTGATCAGATGGATACTACTATTGCAAGAATTTGATTTAGAAATTAAGGACAAGAAGGGAACTGAGAACCAAGTGGCGGACCACCTATCTCAACTAGATAATCCGGGAAGGGAAGCGGATGACAAGATTGTAATTAATGAATCGTTTCTAGATGAACATTTGTTTGTGGTAAAAGGGGGAAGTGCCATGGTTTGTAGATTATGCAAATTACTTGGTGAGCAAGATGATTCCTTCTGACTTAGTTGGGTATCAAAAGAAGAAATTCTTGCATGATGTGAAGTGGTTTATATGGGATGAACCATATTTGTTCAAACAATGTGCTGATCAGATGATAAGGAGATGTATCCCATATAGTGTATCTGAGGAGATTTTACAGGATTTCCATACGTCATTATATGGTGGTCACTACAGTGGAGAGAAAACATCAGCTAGTGTCTTACAAGCATGATTCTACTGGTCGACAATTTTTAAGGATGCTTACAGTTTCGTCAAGAGATTTGACAGATGTCAAAGAGTTGGGAATATTTCGAAAAGGAATGAAATGCCATTGAACACAATCCTCGAGGTGGAAATTTTTTATGTTTGGGGGATAGATTTCATGGGCCCTTTCATTTCTTCATATTGAAATCTATACATCTTGTTAGCAGTTGATTATGTGTCAAAGTGGGTGGAAGTGGAAGCTCTTCCAACGAATGATGACAAAGTGGTCCTAAGATTTTTATAGAAGAGTACTTTTACGAGGTTTGGGACTCCAAGGGCTATTATAAGTGATGAAGGTAGTCATTTTTGTAATAGGCAGTTCACAGCTCTGTTGGCTAAATATAGGGTAAATCATCGCATTGCTACAACTTATCATCCTCAAACTAATGGCCAAGCAGAGGTTTCAAATCGTGAAGTCAAGAGAATTCTGAAGAAAGTTGTGAACCCCATAAGAAAGGATTGGTCATTAAAGCTTGATGATGTTGTATGGGCAAATAGGACTGCTTATAAAACTCCATTGGGCATGTCACCTTTTCGGCTGGTTTATGGCAAAGCATGTCACCTTCCTATGGTGCTGGAGCACAATGCATATTGGGCGATTAAGAAGCTAAATTTTGATTTGAAGGCTGCAAGAGAAAAACGCCTACTCCAACTCAATGAGTTGGGCGAACTCAGATTACAGACGTATGAAAACTCAAAGCTATACAAGGAAAAGGTAAAGAAATTGCATGATCGCAAGATTATAGAGAGAGTATTTGAGCCCGGAAAAAAAGTTTTACTGTTTAATTCACGAATTAAACTTTTTCCTGGGAAGCTCAAATCAAGGTGGTCGGGGCCATTCACAGTGAAGACAGTTTTTCCACATGGTGCTATGGAAGTGTTTGATAAATTCCCGGACAAGCCGTTCAAATTAAATGGACAGCGGCTAAAGCATTATTTTGGTGGCGAGGTTGACATACAAAAAGTAACCTCAATTCTTTCTTCAACATCAAGTGTCAGAGATAGTTAAGCTAATTGACTATAACTTAGCGCTTGATGGGAGGCAACCCATTATTCCTATCTTTAACTTTTGCTTATTCTGTTTAAATTGTATTTGTTAGTTCATTTTCGTGTTTAGTGTTATAGCTTGCTGAGAGTTATATAAGTATTATGGGAGCTGAATTTGCATATGATGATGTTTGAGCATAGCATAGAGAGTATGTAGTTAAGATAGTCATTCTTTCTTATTCAGTAGCTTTGATATTGTTAATTGGTGGTTGTGTAGGTGTATTGGAATGGATTCATCACTGTTTTGATGTATTTAGGATGCAAGATAGAAATACAGAATGTAGGGATGTGTGGCTGCGCCATGAGAGCTTTGAAAAACCGCGCGCACGCGTTACAAGTCTGTGCAGAAAGAGAAGTCGCGCGCCCGCGCAATGTCTCAATTCAGAACGTGCGTGGTCGCGCCTAAAACCGGGTTTTGAAAAAAAAATTAGGATTTAAAAGACATGTCTTGCTTCGTCTCTCATAACATTTGAAATAGCAGAACGATCTCATTCCTCTTCACAGTGTGCACGACTCTTCCTTCCCAAACCTTTCCAATCCAAAAGTGTAACATCTCATCCCACTACGCATATTGTGGATCAGTTCTCCTACCCACGTTCAAAATCTGCACTGATAAAACTAGGGTTTTTCGGTGGGTGTGTGAAATATAAGTTTGGAGGTTCTCTATTCATCAGACATTACACCCACGATTCCATCAATTAGGTTTTTCTTTTTATTCATTTAGAGTAATGGGTCATAAGCGTGCTCGTTCTATCACTTCATCATCATCATCATCTTCCTCCAGTAGTCAAGGCGAGGATGTCGTGGATCACACAAAATTTCTCAGTCTGGAGGCACAAATGGAGTACTATAGAATAGTGGCAAAGACATTTGTGAAGGAACAAGGCTTCAAGCCTGAGAAGCAGGATGGTCAGCTGTGGGATATGATTCGAGAAAGTGGATGGGGAGGACTAACTGCAACCCCTATGCTTGCTCCCATTGGTATGTTTGAGAATTTTATGCTAATGCCAAAGACACTATGAGTGGATTATCTATGGTCCGAGGAATTCAAGTAGATTACTGACCACAATCAATCAGAGCAATTTTTAGAATACTCGACACTCCACTGACTGGGTATAATAATTGAGTAGAGGTTGCACATTTTGAGACTAATTTGGACGAAGTCATCACTGACTTTTGCATTCCAGGAACACAGTGGACTTGTAGTGCAGGAATGAATCAGCCTCAAACCTTCCCAGCCTCATCCCTGAATCGCTATGCTAAAGCTTGGAATTTGTTCATATGTGCAAAGCTTGTACCTTCGACACATCAGCACGAAATCATAACTGAGAGGGCTATCATTTTTTGGGGAATAGTCACAGGCAAGTACATCGATGTGGGCCACCTCATTCATTAGAATATGTTACGTTACATGAGCGGGAGTACTATAGGAAGTATCCCATATGCATCTGTTGTTGCTAGTTTGTGTGCACATCAAGGAGTCAGTTGGGGTAATGAACAAATACAATGCCCTAGCCAAGATATCACTCATGCGACTATTGTCAAATTCGAGGATTAGATGGGAGGTGCGCCACACCCGAGGAGAAAAGGATTTATCCTTGAACCGCATCCTCGGTGCCTCCACCACAGCCCACACAAGAAACTGAAGCAGGAACGTCAAACTAAGCCACTATTGTCCATGATGACCGTCATCTTCGAAGGTTGGAACGGAAGGTCGATGCTATGGATGATAATTTTGCAGCATTTGCTATGGGGTTGACAAGATCACTAGTAGAGGCATTTGTGCAACAGGGTACTATGCTCCAATGGCCACAATTTCGGACAACCGTGCCATTTTCACCGATGGATTCACCACCCGAAGAGGGTGGTGCAGCTAATCAGTAGGGGAGTTCTTCTAACCCTATACCTTCATTCATTGGGACAATGAATATTTTAAGTTTGGGGGTATTGGGTAGTAGGGTAGTTGCATGTAGTGTTTGCATGTTAGTTTATATTTTATATATTATGTGTTAGTTAATAATTGCAAAAATGTTTTATATTTGTAGTTATTATTATATGTGTTAGTATATGTTTAGTTACATGTCTCGCATTTCTAGCTTTGTGGAGTTTTAAGTCTAGCTAATGATGAAACTTAATTTTGAAGGATTGTTGAGTTTAATGGATAACATGAGCTTAGATATAATGTTTTACATGATGTAATCAATGGATGTTGTTTAGATGCTTTCGGTTTGCGCTGATGTGTTCATACATTCTTGTAGGTATAAGAGTTATATGTTATATTGCTTGATAGGAAATGTGGTTTTTAAAAATAGAATTATGTGAAAACTGAACATAGGCTATGGAAACATTGATAATCAAGCTTTGGGAACACATGGGTATGCTTATTGTATAAAAAAAAAGAACAGGAAAATCTATCTTGAAACCTTCTTCAGCTGAATTATTGACTCCTTGGAAGGCGCGAGATAGAGTGTAAAACGCACTTGCTGGAAAAAAAAAACACCGCGGAAAAGAGCGAAAATCACCCTCGTGAGTAAAAATAAAGCAGTTTAAACCAATGGTTGAACCTTAGTTTGTATTGATGTGTTAGAATAGTATTTGTTGCGTTAGTATACATGGATCTTGATTTAAACTGCAATTTTATGTTTTGTGCAGTTTAGCATGTGTATTCTTTGTTTTAGTCAAGTTTTGGTGAACAAAACACACACACATCATCTTTATAGAAAGTATGGGTTATTTGATTGTATGATATTATGTCTATAGCTTAGTTTGAATTTTTATTCTTGAATCTGGATAATTTGCTGAGGCATATTAGATTGGAATTCTATTTAAGCTGGAAAAAATTGGAACTCATTGCATCGTAATCTAGTTGCATAACATATAGTTACATTTCATGGTTTAATGTTGTATGCATTGCTTGAGGGCAAGCAATAGTTCAAGTTTGGGGGTATTTAATAAGTATGTTTGATACCTACTTATTAGATATCAATTCACGAGAATTATACTCATCTCAAATAGATTTTAGTATATTTTTAGTTGCATTTTATGTTTATTTTGTAATACTCGTAATTAGAACTCCTATGGTATGGAAATACAGGAAATGGCACAGTTCGGCATTGGCAAGATGGTATGAGATTAGCAAAGGCATGGCAAGTGGAACGTGTGTAGACATAGAAATGAACATTGATGAAGGACAAACAACAAGTAGAAGAACAACAAACAACAAGCAGCAGAACAACAAGCAATAGCAGTAGAACATCATCGATGCATATCACGAAGTAGTAAGCGTGGCCAAATTGAAACAAGCTAACTTTCATACCTACCATCATCATCTAGAAGCTTAAAATCACATACACGCGCGCCTGCGCCCGTTTTGTAGTGGTATCTCGCGCGGCCACACGAGTTATCTGATGTTGGTTGTTGATTTAATTTTTAAATTTGAAATTTGAATGTGGGGTCTTATCAAAACTATTGTAGTTGGCACCAGACGTGGATATTATTTTTTTATCAGTTTTTATTTAAGTATTAGAGTTCTAAGCTTTTAAACTAGTTCTAGAGAGGGTTTGAGTGTAGTTTTGAAGATTTTCTACATCTTCTCTAAAATTTAGTCATTGAATAATTAATCATTTCATTTTCCTGGAAATTATTGGTGATTTGGACAACATTTTGGAATGAATTCTACATTTGGGTTTGATCAATTATATCTTCTCTCTTAATTGTGATATTTACTTTCCATGTGTTGCCATAATCCCATAATGGTTTTCGGTTCAAAAATTAGCTAAACTCCATTATGGGATTGTAACAAATTTTGATATGTACTCTATAATTATTTGCCTAATTGTTTGATTGTATGTTTATCTTTGGATTATCTATTATGATTGAGCATATTGTATGAATGTTTGATCACCATTCATTTTGTATACTCATATGGAATTGAAAAATGACATATGAGTATGGTTATAATCATGAGAGCATGCGTTTATGAGGCTGAAATGTTTAGCTTTATATTTTGTGAACCAGGTAGAAATATACTGTTTCACCGTGTGTAGTATTATAAGAGCATGTGCTTCAATTCATTATTGTTGCAATTTCACATAGAAATATAGTGATTTTGGTAATATTATCGATTACATGATTTCTATCGCATGTGGAGGTTATGTAAACATGTCATAATTTATTGAAAAATGGTTATGTCTACTTTTGTGCTCTTGGATAATTTTCCATGATAAATGTATAATCTTGCATGATGGTCATATTTAGATGAAGTATGAAATGAACTTAGAATCCCATTCTTCCCAAATTTGATTCATTATTCTAGTATTATTCTTTTATTCATTATTTGAGTTTAGATTAATTAAAAACTATGAGTATTCGTTTAAGCATATAAAGATAATGATAGAATTGATGTATAACAATTTAATTTTAAAACCTTTCTTCGTGGATCGATACTTTTCTTACTCTATACTACTTGTTGACCCATGTATGCTTGCATGAGTTAGAGTCCTTTTATTAAGACTGAAAAGGAGACAACACTTTTATTAAGATACCATAAAGTTTATTCTGCTAGCTTTCCCTTTCCTTTGTCCTTGTCCGAACCTTCAGGTTGATCACGCTTAGCTGAAAATATTTATATTTAAAGCAAGAATGAGCATTTGGGTGCCCAGCAAGTAATAGTAGACAATAAACATTAGCTGAAAGAAGTAAATGTTTTCTGTGAATAACACTTCTACAACGAATCAATAGTTGTGAAGTAAGCTAAACCAATAATAACAACATATCAAATCTATCTCAAATTTTTGAAACTACGTACTGACTATACATGGAGAGCAGTCAACCGACTATGAACTTTGCTTTCGATTTTTCGATATTCAATTGAATAACAAGAATTTATTCTACACAATAACAAAGTGGAATAGTTTCCAAAGTTTATGCTGAGTGATCCCTAAGGATCTTGAACTTAATTCTCGAGTAACTATCAAAGATTTGCATTGATATACCCAAGTGTATCAGATAACCATAAAGATAAAGTCATACCCCTTTGCAAGTATAACAAGTGATCAACTTTATTATACCCTATATTATGCATAATACTTAACTGTGTGCAATAGCCGAATATACGACCAATAGTTTTTCCCTTTTATATTAAAGGTTGTTCTTCTCAGTCTTACAATCAGAATTTGAATTATAATAAGGAAATACTATGATTTCAATATCTAATTGCTTTTTCGATCTAGTCGAAATAATTGGCATCGATCTGTCAATAATAATTGAGTTCTATACTCTAACCTATCAAGTTCTAATAAATATTCGTCTAGCCAGAATAATTAACTAAGACATATCTCAATGCTATCTTTAAATCTATGTCTAGTTGAGTTAAATAGCATAGACAACTTTTAATCAATGTATACATACTTGAATTTAATAAGTATGTATCAACAGGTACAACAATTATCCAAGTGAGGACAATTTTATAACAATATTTAGAAATTAACGAACAAAATAAATATCTGAATTATACGATAAAACTGAATTGATAACCAATGATTGGATAAAATTCAATAACTGGCATATCGACAAAAGTATAGATACATGAGCAATAAAAATAACAATAGAGTTTTGAAACATGCTTAAACATGTCCATTGTATAAAGTAAATGCAAAGGTTAGATACTTGTCCGGTCTGCTGCTTACAGTTACGCAACTTAGTTTTATCTTTTATGTCGAGACCTATCATTAATAAGATCATTCTATCGATTAGAAATACTTATCATAACACTGCTATTTGCAGTCAACACATAACCTAATCACATTGTCATAAAGTTATATCAGTCATTAGATCATAAACAATCACCTATCAAGTCACACTATCTAGGTGTGGATCAGTTTCGAAGTCAATTTGGTGTACCAATGACTTTATCGGGTAATTATCGAGTCTAAAACTCTATTCTGCGGTTCAATATTCCTTTAGATATATAAAATATCAATCATATTATTTTTCATAGCCTGATAATAATTTTTAAATAATTATTATAATTAATCATGATTTTTCAAACACTAGAATGATTTAAATATTAAACAGTTCTATTATCATTAATATTTAATTAATATTAAACTATTAATGAAACCATTGCCAAAATATTAAAGTTATTTATTATAACTCAAAATATTTTTAAAACATTTTATTACCCTTAAATGATTTTTAAAACATTTTAAATCATTTATAAATAATTATCATTAATATTTAAATATTAATGTACTATTTATCAAAATATTAGAAGTCATTTATTATTACTTAAAATATTTTTAAACCATTTATATCATTTTAAATTAATAAAACAATTTTTAAACTATTTATTTAAAATAATTATTAAATAAATCCAATATCATTAACATTAAAAATTAATGAAATTTATCTTAAAATATTGAAAGTTGTGTTTTATAACTTCAAATATCTTTAAACAATTTATTTTCATTTAAAATGATTTTTATAATACTAAAATTATTTTTAAACTAATTTATTTAATATAAGTATTAAATAAATCTAATATTTTTAATATTAAATAATTAATGAAATTTGCCTTAAAATATTAAAAGTTATGTTTTATAACTTAAAATATTATTAAATACCTTATTATCATTTAAAATGATTTTTAATATAATAAAATCATTTTTAATTAATTTATTTAATTAATTTATTAAATAAACTAAATACCAATAATATTCAATTAAATATTAATATTTATGAAAAATATGTCAAATTATTAAAAGTAAATTTTTATAACTTAAGATAATTTTTGTAATTTTCAGAAATTAATTTTTATTTTTAAATGATTTTTAGAATTTATTTCTATTTTTAATCATTTTCCAGAAATTAGAAACTAAAATAATTAAATCCGTTGCTAAAGGCTTTAGCGACGGTTTCTGTCGCGGTTGGTGTTCTTTAGGCTCAAGAACACTAACAACCAGTGTTCAAGGGTCTCACTTTGACCCTAATTAAATCCTAAGATATAATGTTTCTGGGCTAGCTATCGATTAACTATTGTAGTATATATGTAATAGAACAAGTTCATCACAAAATTCTGGACCAAAACATAACACAATTTCTTACCAATCATAAACTCCGGTTTGAGTTTCAAATTAGGGTTAAACCAATTAATGCTAGTGTTTTGACATTATACACATACTTGACCAACCATTATCAATACGTACATACAGCACATATTTATAGCACTGAAATATATTTTATATAATATTATTATTCTCATTCCTTAGTCAAAATCCAGAATTAGGGTTTGGATTCCATATCTAACATAACATTCATATACACCATTATTAAGTTAAAATAATTAACTTAATTAATCTAAAATAAATTCATATAATAAAATAGTTATTATAATAATTCTAATAATCATTTCAAATATTATTGAAATAATATATTAATCATTATTCATGGAAAATAAATAAATAAAATATTTTCTAAAAAATTAATTTTTATAATAATATACTTTATAATGGTCAATACTTCTACAATAAAAGTATTTGTAATTATTAATGTAATAAATAGATTTTTATTTATCACAAACATACATACACATTACTTTGCACATATACCCACCTTTAATTAAAAAAAAAATTATATGCAAAATTTCTTATTTAATTATATAAAAAATATCGGGTTATTACAATTATGGGTTAAGATCTTACCATTGAAGATCACTTGATTAAGCTTTAATCTTCTTATTGCTTCTTGAATTGCAAAGTCTAACTTTTCTATCTTTTTCTCTCTAACCAATAAACACTTAAAATGTTTGATGAAATGAAACAACCAACAAATGAGCTCGCTTCCTTCTTATTTATAGAAATCTGAAAGTTAGGGTATAATGGTCAATAAGTCATCCACCTCCATACTATTCGAGGCTTAACCATCAAGTTTACTTGGCCTCCACATTTACTTAGGCATTAAGTTACTTGCTTATCACATAGCTTATCTCTTGCTTGCTTATCACATTTACTTAGCCACCAAGCATAAGCACTTTACTTAGCCTCCAAGCATAAGCACTTTACTTGGTCATTACTTAACTTATCCCTTCCTTAACCATTAAGTTTACTTGCTCATCACTTTGGATCACCCGTGGGTTTCCCCATGGATTTTAACCATCCAATAACCCATCGGTTCTTACTTTGGGCCTTTAGCTTAACTAACCTAACTTATGCTTTGGGCTTGCATTTAACAAACACTTGGGCTTGTTCATTAATTGGACTTAACCATTTCTATACTTGGGATTTATCATAATTCCAATTGGACATTATAATTTCCTACACAATCCTACAAATCAAATACATTTAGCTTAAAAGCCTTGTAACGTATAATTTACATATTAATCTCGTATTCATCTCGTATACTTATTCAATATATATGACATACCATCATTCATACATACTCGTATAATACCTTGTATCATACTCGTATTCATTACCTACGTATTATACAATCATCGCTTTAATTCATTATACATATTTCATTTCCTTCTCGAAATCACTTTCCCTAACCGTTAGATTTTAAGTCCACAGGCGAAAATTTGTGTTTGCCATAACTGAAATATTATTGGATAATCCATCTCGTCTTAGAATTCTATCATTACGTATTTCTCGGAAGTTCAAAAATAATTCCCGAGCAAAAATCAATGAATAGTGTTTTTACGGAAAATTTCTCAGAAAACTTTTATTTTCGTCTTGGAAATTCAAACACTTTAATTCTATCACGTAGCCAAAATCCTAACCACATCCGCACATTCTAGGTCATCTAACAACCTTCACATAGCTTACTCACATAAATAATTAATTAAATTCATTTAATCCACATAATCAAAAAAAATTTTAATTATCATAAAAATCTAATTTTCTCGGGCGTTATAATCCGAATGAATCATGTGAACAATTTGGTTAAAGAAGTAAGGAATGATGTTTTATAACGCCAAATTCCATGAAAAAAGTGAAATCATAATCAAAGTATGGATTAAAAATGAAGAACGAATGAAGAACGCGAAGAATACGAAGAACGTTGTTGATAGACAAATTTAAAACCATTATAGTTATAACTTGTTGTTGATGGAAAAGTTTAAAACCATCGCATATAAGTTAGTTTCTTATTTCTTGGTTAGGAACGCTAGAAATGTTCATGAAGAATGGATTGGATTTTAGCTATAACAAAGTTATGGTGAAAATTTTATAAAAGACAAACGAGAAGTAGAAAGTATGTAAATGAAACCGAAGGTGTAGGGTTTCATAAGAATGTAAGAGAATGTACAAAACGTGAGTCGTGGACTCAAGAATGAATGAGTTCCGAGTTCGGATGACCAAATTACGGACGAAGAACGTTAATAACGTAAAATAAACGAAGGATGGAATTTAAGCCAATTGAATGGCATATTAACATATTCATAATGAATTTATGTCCAAAGGAAGTTAAAGTTCGTAAGATAAGGAAGAAAATGGCTTTTGAACGACCTCGTTCCGACTAATAACGAAGAAGTTATGAGATTGCGAAGTAAGCATCTCAAGCATTTAAAAGACTTGGAAAACTTTTTCAAGGTTTGAAGCTTGGCGCCGCAGCACCAGTTAAGTCTTGGGAGGCGGCGCCGCATCTCAAACTAGGACAATTTGGTTCTATTAAGTGGCGCTGCAGCACGAGAGGAAGAGAGGGAATCGGCGCCGCAACGCCGGTGCATGACAAGGCCCAGTGATGAGCTTTTAATTGCTCAATTCTTGGGGGAAGTGTACGAAAAGATAATAAACATAAAGTTCACGTAATGTAACACTTAAACAAGTGATTTAATCTTTTAGTAAAGGTTAAACGGAAAGATTGAACGGGATTAAAAGACAAAGAAGGTTAACGCAACGTAGTTATGATGAACGATCGATCTTAGCATACAACGAATCGTATGGCTTCGACATTAAGAAAGAATAATGAACGTGGGGTTCATGTAATGAATACCGAATGAGAGATTAAGAGATGAGCAATGTGCATCGAATATGTAAACGATTCTCGTGAATCGTATTCGCGTCGATTGAACGTTCTAAGTTTACATTGGTTGTATGACTTAGATGTTGATGAAAGTAGTAAGTAAGATAAGATTTATCAAGAAAGTTGTAATGAACAGTAACAAGATTAATGAAAGTTCGAGTGTGAGTCAGATAGAGAATGTTAGAATGAAGTAAGCGTTAGACACTTTAGTCGACGTAAAGGTTGAGTGGACGCCGTGTATGGTTTGACCGTAAGGTAATGAAGAATGACGACTAAACCGGCGAGCGGTGAAAGAAACTAAAATAAAGACAATGACATATAACGTAAAAAAGTTGAGTTAATAATTATAACTTGGATGACGTTCCGAGTCGAATGAACCGGACATTGTAAGATATGAATAAGGTAATGTAAAATGTTTAATGCTATGAATGTGTAGTATTAGCATTGAATGATCGTTCTGAGTATACAAAAGACTGTATGGCTTAGACGATAAGAATGAATCCTGAGGTATGTCACTTAGTTGCCCGAAAGCCATAAGGATGAGGAAGCAACTTAATGAACATTATAGTTTTAATGGTTCAGATAAGTTAAGATAAAGTTTAGGTTGTGGCACAATCGTAATCTTTGATGGTTAACATATGGGAGCTGGGCTAAACAATTCCTTCAGAGAGCGGAGGTATATACAAAATTGGCAACCGATCTAACTCACTGTGAAAGACAGTGTAGATGAGACGGGAATTTGTTAGTTGTTTGTGGGAAACCACTCAGAGTACCATATGGACTATTAGCCGAGACACGATGTGTGCTGAGTCCTAGAAAGGTTATAAGAAGAAGATAAGAATGTAAATTATAAAAGATGATGATCATATGAGTAAGACATCTCCGTATGTCGTAACGTCGTAAAACGATAAAGAAAGTTGGTCGCGTAAACTTAGATTACAAGAATGTGAACCATAAGAAGTAAAGTTAAGTAAACCAATGCGTAAGTCAAGTATATGACTAATTGGTGTATGTGTTATTTCCTTATGTGTTATATAGGGATTGGAATTGTAACGCCCGAGAATTTCGAATTATGAAGGAATTAAATTTTTATTTGATTATGTGGATTAAATGGATTTAATTGATTAATTGTGTGAGTAAAATATTTGAAGGTCGTTCTATGACTTAGAATGTGTGGATGTGGTTAGTATTCTGGCTATATGCCCGTAACAACACTATTCATCCGATTTCGTTCAGAGATTTCGTTTGAAATTCCGAAGAACGCGTAATGATAGAATATGAAGATATAATGGAATATAATATTTCAGTTATGGCAAACAAAGTTCCGTTTGCGGACTTAAAACGTAAGGGTTGGTGAAAATGATTTCCGAAAGGGAAATGTAATGCGTATAACCATTTTGGTTATTAATCGTATGATATACAAGTATAGTATGAATAACGATATGACGTATAATACGGATATAGTATGAATTCTAAACGGAAAGAATACATAAGTTATATGCGTAGAATACGCTGAGTTCTTATAGGATTTTGAATTAATGACTTTGGACAATCCAATGGGAATTGGATTAATATCAAGCCCAATGAATCATGGAATGCATGTAGCCCAAGTCAAGGCCCAATGTTAAGTTAAGACAAGCCCAATCCAATAAACCGAACCGCAGATCGAACCGGTGGGTCACGGGATGGGTAAAACCCATGGGGCAACCCATGAGAAGACCCATGGGCATGTGGGCCGGCCACTTGGCAACCAAGTAAAGTGGTTACTTGGGGATGTGGGAATAGTAAGGAGGTGGCCCATTGGACCATTTTTTTCCTCATTTTGAAATCCTATAAATAAAGAGCTTCGCTATTTCATTTGTGAGTTTTCCAATATTAGCTAACACATATTGTGAGAGAGAAGAAGCTATAATCAAGTAATCAAGCTACTTCCAAGCAAAACATAAGAAGTTTACCAAGATCTCGAAGAACGACAAAGGTAATAGTTCGTAAACATTAATCTTCATCTTTTTAGATTTCTTTCTCGAAGAGAATCGTAGATTGGTGGAACAGTAGAAAGTGATGAACGTTAACTTAGTTGTGATTGGACGATTTGAAAACCATCATAGCTAGGGTATATGCATATTTTTTGGTTAGGGTGTAGATGATGAATCAATGGAGTGTTCCATTTGATTTGGCTTATAGAACATGAGTAACGAAGTTATGGTGAATTTTGCGAAAATAGATGTTAAACGTTGAAATCGTAGAAATCTCGGATTAAGGGTCAAAAGTTGCAGTGTGACTTGGAAACTTCGGTTTTCAATGTCAACACATGAGATAAGGTATTTAAGAGTCGTACACGCAAGAATCGTCGAATTTCGACTTATAACGAAGAAAACGAGTATTGAATGCTCGAAAACAATAAACGAACGCTCAAAATGAACCAAAAGGTGAATTTCGAGTTAACGAATTCGATAATGTAAAATTATTATATGAACTGTAACAACCCGGAATTTTGGATTATCCGGAATTTAGGTTTAAAGAATTAGTTATTAATAAAAGGAATTTTTATTAACACTATTTTGTGCTATGTGTTTATTAATCGTTCTATAACCTAGGATGATTATAAGTCGGGAGGATTCTGGCTACGAGCTAGATTTAACGAGTAAGAAATTTCAAGACAAAAATGAAAGTTTTCCGGGAATAAAATATTTTTCGGGGAAAAAGACGAAATAGGCACTATTCATCCGTTTCTGCTCGGAGATTTATTTTGAAATTCCGAGAAGCTATTGATTACGTAAAATGTTGAGACGTGATGGAATATTCAATAATATTTCAGTTAAGGCAAAACCTAAGGGTTAGGAAAAGTGAGTTCCGAGAATGTAATGAGTACATATAATAACTAGGGTTATTATGCATGAGAAATGCGAGTATGATACGAGTTATTATACAAGTATAAAAAGAAGAATAGTACGTCGTATAATACGAATATCGTACGAGCTAAATACGAATAGATTACGAGAATACGAGAATAGAATGCGTAGAATACGACTAGTCTTAATGGACTTTGAGTTCATGGACTATGTAGAATCTAATGGAACTTGGATTATGTCAAGCCCAATGATTTGTGAAATCAAGCCCAAGATAGGCCCAATAAGTATTGGTTAAGGCCCAAACCAAGAAAAGAAACAGCGGATCGAACCGATGGGTAAACGGATGGGTAAGAACCAATGGGGCAACCCATGGGGTGACCCATGGGCATGTGGGCCAGCCACTTTGCCACCAAGTAAGGGTGGAGACCAAGTTTACTTGGTGGCTAAGAGTTGGAGGAGGTAGGAATAGTAAGGAGGTGGGGGCGAAATGACCAATTTGCCCTAAGCTTTGGTTTTCTATAAATAGGAAGCTAGATTTCATTTTTTTACGATTTTGAAAATCCTATAACTTGAGAGAGAGAGAGAGAGAGCTTGGATGAAGAGGGAGAAGGAAGAGTTTGAGCATGAATGCTCGGATCAAAAGTGATCGTGAAATAGAAAAGCTTGCAATCGCCGGCTTTGTATAACGGAAGAGGATTAAAGAAGAACGGTAATTCGAACCCTAGTTTCTTCTAATATTTTCTTTAAGTTTTCTATGTCAAAAACATAGCTTAATGAGAATAAGAAGTAAAAGATATTAGTAATGATTTCATATGGTTGAAATCATGAGAAAACGAAGAAATTAGAATTTGAAGTTTAGTTTATAAATTTCTTAAGGAAGTATAAGATTTGTAAGGATTTTGAGCGATCCGAATGAATCTTATGAACAAGTAGGTGAAATAAGTAAGGAATGATGTTCTATAACATCAAATTCCAAGAAAAAGTAGAATCGTAATCTAAAATATCGATTGAAATGAAGAACGAACGAAGAACACGAAGAACATTGTTGATGGACAAATTTAAAACCATCGTAGGATAATTGTTGTTGATGGACAAATTTAAAACCATTATAGGATAATTGTTGTTGATGGACAAGCTTAAAACCATCACGTATAAGTTAGTTGCTTATTACTTGGTTAGGAACGGTAGAAACGTTCATGAAGAACGGATTAAAACTTAGCTATAATGAAGTTATGGCAAAATTTTCGTAACAGACGAACGAGAATTAGAAAGTTAGAAAATGAACCCGAACGTGTAGTGTTTCATAAGGAAGTAAGAGAACGTAGAAAAAGTGAGTCGTAGACTCAAGAACAAACGAGTTCCGAGTTCGGATGACTGAATTACGGACGGACGAACGAACGAAGAGCGTTAAAAACGTAAAATGAACAAAGGGTGAAGATCAAGCCAATTGAATGGCACGTAACGGATTTAGAATGAATTTCTGCTCAATGGGTATTAAAGAACGTAAGATAAGGAATAGAATGGCTTTGGAACGACCTCATTCCGAGTTATAATGAAGAAGTTATGAGATCATAAAGTACGCGTCTCAAACTTAATGCAAGACTTAGAAATTTTTCAAGGGTTTAAGCTCGGCGCCGCAGCGCCGGCTGAGATTTGAGAAGTGGCGTCGCAGCGCGAACTCGACCATAAACTTATGGAGAGTGGTGCCGCAGTGCGAGAGATAACAAAGGGTTTGGCCAATGGCCGCTGCAGATCAAGAAGAAGGTGAAGTAGGCAAGCGCAGTGCAAGAGAGAGAGAAAGGGCACCAGCATGAAATACAGTACATGTCAATGCCCAGAAATGAGATTTTTATTTATCAATTACTGGAGGATGTGGAAGAAAGGAGTATTAACATATAGTTCTCCTAAAATAATGCTTAAGAAAGCAAGTTAAACCTTTAGTAAAGGTTGAACGGAAAGATTAAAAGAGACTAAAAGAATGCAAACGCGGGTTACGGAACCGATATCCAGGGACCGTAGTCACGATGAACGAACGTGAGGGATTACTATGATTGTGATTCCTTAGATGTTAAGTGACGAAGGTAACAAGTAACATTTCGATGTTATGTTGTGATAATGAGAGATAAGTTTAAAGCGTATAGACGTTGTGAACGCAACGTTGTTGCGATGAACGATCGGTCTTACCATACAACGAACGGTATGGCTTTGACATTAAGAATGAATAATGAACATGGGGTTCATGGGATGGATAACAATGAATGCAATTAAAACCTTGAGTAAAGATTGAGTAAGAGATTAAGAGACGAGCAACGTGAACATCGAATACGTAAACGATCCTCGTGAATCGTAGTTGCGTCGGATGAACATTCTAAGTGTACAATGGTAGTATGACTTGGACGTTGATGAAAGTAGTAAGGAGGATAGGAATTATCATAAAAAGTCGTAGCGAATAGTAATAAGAGTAATGAAAGTCCGTTATGAGTGGGATAGAGAATGTTAGATTGAAAGGTAAGTGTTAAACGCTTTAACCAATGTAAGGGTTGAGTGTATATGAATATTAAACGGGCAGAACCTACACTCCGTGTATGGTTTAACTGTAAGATAATGAAGAATGTTGTTTAACCGTGAACGGTGAAGAAACTGAGTTAAAGATAATAACGTATAATGTTAAGAAGCCGAGTTAATAAGTATAACTTAGATAAACGTTCCGAGTTGAAGGAACTGAACATTGTAAGGTATGAATAAGTCCATATGAAATGTTTAACGCTATAACCTTATAGTATTGACATTGAATGATCGTTTTGAGTATACAAAAGACTGTATGACTTAGACGATAAGAAATGAATCCTGAGGTATGGCATTTAGTAAGCCGTAAGAAATAAGAATTTAACTTACGAACATTATAGTTTAATGGTTCATATAAGTTAAGAGAAGTTAGGTTGTGGTACAAATGTAACTTTGATAGTTGACATATGGGAGTTGGGCTAAACAATTCTTTCAGAGATCGAAGGTATATACAAAACTGGAAACCGATCTAACTCACTGTGTGGGCAGTGTAGATGAGACGGGAACTTGTTTGTTGGTTGTTTGTGGGAAACCACTTAGAGTACCATATGGACTACTAGCAGAGAACTGATGTACGTTGTGTCCTAGAAAAGTTATAAGAAGAAGGTAAGAATGTAAATCATCAAAGAGCGCGAACCCTAAGAAGTAAATTTAAGTAAACCAATGTGTAAGTCAATTATATGACTAATTGGTGTACGTGTGATTTCCTTATGTGTTATATAGGGATTTGGAATGAGCAGTTCAGCGTAAACTATAAACTGTAAGCTGTAGCTGTGCGTAAGGAAAGTTTTCTAACTTCATTCATACTATATGAATGCTAGTTTCTTGAACTTCTCAGATGTTGAACTTGAGAAGTTGTGTCTATGTGCAAATGTGTGATATTTGTACAAGGTGGTAGTATGTATGAGGCCTTGTGCCATAATTTGAACACTTCGGTGTTTCTTGAGATGAACTGTTCTATGATTGAACTGTTCAATACAAGTATGTTCTATTTCTACATGAACCGTTATTGTTAAGTATGGGCTAATGATTCTAGCCAGACAAGATGTGTATGAAAAAGGTAGAAGAATGAAAGTATTTCAAAGTGAAAGTGACTGAATGTTTTAAGATGATAGGAATCGAGACTATTCCGATTATTCAAGCTGCTTCATAACCTTTGTTCGGTTATCGAAGTTCTGAAAATTTTTTAAACTTCTGAAGTTGTTTGTTCAACTGTTATGACTTGTTGGGAAATTGAATGCTCACACTTGCTTTAAATGAAAAACATTTTCAGCGAACGATGTTAGAAAGAACTTAAGGATCCCGTAAAGATCAAGCTGAGCGGTATCCAGACGAAGTGTCATTAAGTATATGAATGTGCGTGAAGAGCAAGTGAAGACTTGTAATATAGAATGATAGAATTAAACTATAGACTAGTTTAATGAACAGTTATGAATCCTTGGTGGCGGATGAAAGTCACTCGTGTAAGATGTAAAGAATAATGTAATTATCATAATTTGTAATGAAAGAGGTTATAAGGTTTCGAGAACCTGGGATTTGAGAATGTATGTCATTATATTTAGCTATATAATGAGGTATGTTTGGAAGGAAATGGAATCGTGACCCACGGAGTCCGGGTCTGAAAGTAGATTGGATTTCGGGGCATTACATGAACACCTAGAGTATGTAATTTGTGAGATGTGGGCTTTCAAATGAGATAATTCGGATGTAAAACGAATAAGTTATGAAGCCGGGAAGTTCGTTGGAAAAACCAACTATCAAAACTAATCGATGCATTGTGGTGAAATGGCATGCCAACCCCAAGTTATTATTTGTCATACAAGCGCATGCCAATGCATGGTGAGAGAAACCAAAATCATCTGGAGACTCACGTCGCAGCGCCGAGTCCGGGAAAAACCCTTGGAGAGTGACGCCGCATCGCCACTATACAAAGGAGATGTCGCGCCGCAACGCCGGCAGTAAGAAATAGTTGACCAAGTTAGGTTTTAATTCTAAATTAAAGGTAAACCAATAATAAGATGTGAATGTACTTAATGCACATAAAAAGGCTGACTTTAAATCACTTATAAGTGATACCGTTAGAAGATTTACTATGGTTTAATAAGAATTAAATGAAGAATGCAAGAGTATAAGCAAGTTAACTGTGAATGATGTTCAACGTTGGTACGTCACCAATAATGATCAAATGCCGGTTAATAACGTAAGAACGTTAATTAGCCGTAACGAAGCATAGTAAGTTGAATTGACCTTATTAAATGGAATAAATTCAAATGAGGTATAGAAGAGAAAGAAGTTGGTTAAAACCATAAAGTGAGTTTGTTTGGTAGCTAATTACAGTATGCTATGTGAATATATCATGTAGATCCTGTAAAGACTGAGAACTGTTGAATATTATATTCGAAGACATTTAAAGGCAAGTTTCCCTAATGCTTGTCTAACCTTCGTTTTAGTCAAGTTTTCTATGATTCATGTTCTGAAATGCATGAATGGTTTTAAAGAAAGAGTCGATGCCTGTTTTAACTCGGCTAGACTAATCGTAAGAGTTAGATTGATTTGTTTACAAGTCTTTCGATATAGAACTGTTAATGCTATCCTATGCTAAGTATTTGGTACAGATGTAAAGGTAAGTTTGTCAATGAACAAACAATAGTATTTTCATCGATTAACGGAAATACGTTTAACGGAAGAGTGTTGATCAACATAGAGTACTATAGGCTGATCACGTAGAAGTGCTCATATGTAATGTCGGATGGATGGCCTTAGTGCCGGATGTCCTTTTCAAGAATGAAAACGAAAAGGGTATGTTCATGGTCTTTTGACCGGTTCAGAATTCCTAAGCTATTATATATACTTTGGAATCGTTGATATGAAATGAGAAGTACTAGTCAATGCTTCATGGTGATTCGTAGCTACTTGTACAGTTATGGAAGATAATCATATAATTCTCGATGTGGTGTTTATATCATCCTTTGTTAGACTTTCTGAGCTAGTTATGCTCACTTCTTGCTTGAATTATATGATTGCAGCTAAAGCCGAACAAACTGAGAGTTCTAAGAGAGATAAAGGCAAGGCTAAGATGGATAGTAATTATCATGTAATAGACTAGAGTATTTGTATATACTTATGAATAACAAAGAATGTATTCAGTTTATGAACCTGGGAAAGGATTTATTACTATTGTAATAAGAATATAGTAAGTACACTCATTTTGTTTTTATCTCAATGGAATTGATGTATGAATTGTAGTATCGTGTATCACCATCTGTCGGTTTTGGAGATGCCCAGATTTGGGGGCGTCACAGGTTGGTATCAAAGCATTAGGTTATAAAACTTAAGGGGGGAAAGAACCTTAGGCTAATAACCTCGTTAGGAAAGGAAAGGTCCGAAGAAAGTTAACGCGAGTCAAATAAGTTAATAAGGTATTGAGGAAACTCAGTACCAAAAGATTTAAAAGTGAAAATTAACCCTAAATGAATTAAATGTGATTTGTGCATATAATATTGTGTATTATGTACTAATCAACTTGTTATGTGTTATTATAGATGTCGATCGATAGCTTGATGTATAGAGATATACACGTAGTGAGCGAGGAGTCCGTGAACAGAGTAGAGCCAGTACCTATGCCTGTAACGGAAATACCTTTAGTGATTCTAGAAGAATCAGAGCCCGAGGAGTATTTTTCAGAGGAGGACTATTCTGAGGAGACCTTGGGATTACCATCATATCTTAATATGATGATAGATGTGGATGATGATATGGAGGTAACATCGATTAATACGGTGATGCCTGCATTAGAGTCGACACCTACAGATACGATAAGGGAACCAGAAAGAAGAGATCAGTGATCTCTATGGGGCCATGGAGTCTGCAGAATCAGACAATGAGATAGAGCATGATAAGAAGGTGCTCATGGCAGATAAGGCCAGAGACTATAAGAACGAGGTCATAGAACTTCGTAAGAAACTGGTTGAGAAGGACCAGAAGATAGCACGAATGTCATATATAAATGACAGTGCGCACGAGGATTTCAAGCTGAAAATAGCTTGTTATTCTATTGAGTCGGGACAGACTCGACATACTATAAGTCGAGACATTGTGTCGATTATAGTGAATGAGAAGCATGCGAATGCTGTTAGGAAGTATTAGAAGTTAGAATAGTAAATATTTTGTGTAGTGACGTAAAACCCTCTTTTGTATAATTAAAGGGTAGTCTTTTGTAAATCCCAATTTTTGTGAAAGTCAATCGCTAGATATAAATGTAATTGCTTTTGGCTAGGGAAAGTAAATTGTAAATAGTTTTGACTATGAAGAAGCATATTAATATAATGAAGTTTTATTTAATGTGCTTTGTTGTGTAAGAGTTATTGTTCAGCTGATTCAGCGACTAATAACTAAGTAAGCAAATAAGTAATAATGGAACTTTATTTATTTAATCAGAAATGCCGCCAAGAAGAAGATAACGTAATCAAGAGGCGGAATCTCATAACGATAACCAGGGGGGGTCCAAATAGCCCTATGCAAGAGTTCGTTAATTTATTAACGGCTGCATTTAGCCAAGCCGGGGGTAGAGCACCTGCAGGACCTAGGGTAGCCCGAACGACTACCTTTAAAAAATTTAAAAGTGTAGGTTTGCCTGAGTTCAAGGGAACGACGGACCCAATGGAGGCTCAGACAATGGTCAAGGAAATAGAAAAGGCGTTTGTTATTACAAACATAGCTGAGGCGCAAAAGACTTCTTTTGCGACTTATATGATGAATGGAGAAACCAACTACTGGTGGGAGGCTCACCAAGGTGGGGCTAGAACGGATGTTGTTACATGGGAACAGTTCAAGAAGGTATTCTTTGAGAACTACTTCCCTATGATAAGTGGGTTTTATACCTACTTATTGGATATCAATTCACGAGAACTATGCCCATCTCAAGTAAATTTTAGTGTGTTTTTAGTTGCATTTTGTGTTATTTTGCATTGCATATACTGAGAACTCCTATGGTGTGAAAGTGCAGGAAAATGGCATAGCTCGGCTTTGGTAGGTGGCATGAGATCAGTGAAGGCATAACAAGAGGGTCGAGTGGACAAAAGAAACTGAGCATTGATGCACAAAGAATCAAGAATAGCATGTCAAAGAATCAGTAGCAGCATGACAAAGAAGCAGTAGAAGCAACAAAACTCAATGATGTGGAACACAGAAGTCGCGCGGCCGCACGACTACATACATAAGTTTGAAACTCAAGGCTATGCGCCCATCATCAAACAGAGCGCGAAGCGTTACGGTAGCGCCCATACTGTCTTGAACTAGAACCTCGCAGCGCCGCATACGTGTGTCATTGATCAGTAGTTCTTGACTTTATTTTATTTTTGAAATTTTAAGTGTTTGAGTTGGTATAAACTACGCTGGTTGGTACCAGACGCGATTATATATTATTTTTACGAGTTTTTCATAATAGAGAACTAGGATTCTACGCTTTGAATGAATTCCAACGAGGATCTAAGCATAGACTTAATATTTTATATTTCTTCTTTAGAATTCAATCATTGATTGCGAATTACTTTTATGTTGCTGGAGATTATTGAGGATTTGAACAAAACTCTTGGAATATAATCAGCAATTGGGTTTGATCGATTATATCTTCTCTCAATTTTTTTTTATTTTCCATGTGTTGCTCTAATCCCATAATGGCTTTCGGTTCAACGATGAACTAAACTCCATTATGGGATTCTAACAGATTTTAATATGTAGTCTAATTGATGGCTTGATTGGTGGATTGTTAGTGTATCATCAGGAATTTCTATTATGGTTGATTTGATTGCATGAATGTTTGATCACCATTCATTTTATGTACTTGTATGGAATTGAAGGATAACATACAAGTATGGTTGTAATCATGATAGCATGCGTGTATGGGGTTGAATTGCTTAGCTTTATACTTCGTGAATCAGATAGACATATACTGTTTCACCGTGTGAGTTATATAAGGGTATGTGCTTAAATTCAATATGGTGGCAATTTCACATAGAAATATATTGATTTTGGTTTTATTGATGATTACATGATTTCTATTGCATGTGGATATTATGTAAGTAGGTCATAATTTATTGGAAAATGGTTATGTTTACATTCGTGCTCTTGGCTAATTTTCTGTGGTACGAGAATAATCTTGCATGATGGTGATAATTAGATGAACTATTAAATGAAGTTAGGATCCCATTATTTCAAGATTTGATTTAACATTTTATTATTCTTCTTTTATTTATTATTTAGTTTATATTCATTCAAAATCATAGCGTTCATTTAAGCATATAAAATTAGTAATATAGTTGATGCATAATAGTTTAAATTAGAAACCTTCTCCGTGGATCGATACTTTACTTACTCTGTATTACTTTTTGACCCGTTTATGCTTGAATGAGTTAGAGTCCTTTTATAAAAACTAAAAAGGAGGCAACAAGTATTTGGCGCCGCTGCCGGGGAAATGCGTTTAAATTTTTATTATTATCATCAGTTTTAAGCTTTATTGTATAACTTAAAAAATCTAATCTTTTCTCATTTCTATCTTTGTTTTCGTTTTTGTTTCAGGTACTTGTATAATTTTATGCACACACGATCATCCAATTCAGAGTTGATACCAGCACAAGACAATATTAACGGGAGAGGTTGGAAAGCGAGAGTGCGTAGAAATTTACAAGCAGAGGTAGAGGGTACTACATCTAATATGGTAGCCGAGGGACAAAGAGAAGAGAAAAGAGAGGTGTATAGAGCTTTAAGGGACTATTCGATGCCGAACATTAATGGACTACAATCAAGCATAGTCAGGCCAGCGATAGCAGCCAACACCTTTGAGATAAAATCGGGCACTATTCAGATGGTGCAGAATTCAGTACAGTTTGGGGGTGCTGCTACAGATGATCCTAATGAACAGCTATTAAGTTTCATCAAAATATGTGATACCTTCAGATACAACGGGGTGACAGAGGATGCTATCAAACTAAGGTTGTTTCCATTTTCACTGCGAGATAAAGCAAGAAGTTGGCTTCACTCTTTACCTCCATGATCTATCGCCACATGGGAGGACTTAGCACATAAATTCCTAGCCAATTTTTTTCCAATGGCTAAGACTGCGAAGATGAGGACAACAATTTCCCAGTCTGAGCAACAATAGGGTGAATCTTTATATGAAGCATGGGAGAGATATAAGGAATTGCTAAGGAAGTGTTCACACCATAACATGCAAGATTTGATGGTTATCAACATATTCTATAATGGATTGGGATGGCAGTCAAGGCCGATTATAGATGCAGCTGCAGGAGGAGCGTTATGGGCAAAGAGTTATGAGGAAGCTTATAACCTTATCGAGACAATGGCAGCAAATGATTTTTAAAACCCTACATCCAGGATGCCACAACCTAAAATTGCAGGTTTGCTGGAAGTTGATGCTATCACTTAGTTGTCAGCACAGATGGCATCCATGGCGAAGAAAATTGATTCATTAACAGAGAATAAGGCGAAGACAATTGTCTTTGTGTGCGAAATTTGTGTAGGGTCACATGCAACGGATCAATGTGCTATCTGTTCGGAGTCAGTTCAGTATGTGAGAAATTATAGGAAGGATCAATGACAATTTCAAAACACATATAACCCCAACAACCGCAACCATCCAAACTTCAGTTGGTCAAATAATTAGGGAAATCAACAAAATCAGTTTCAAATTAATCACCAATTTCGATCCACCAACCAAATTTCGGTTTACACCAAGACCATCTTTTCCACCAGGATTTTCTCAACAACAACATCACACTCTAGCTGCACCTCAGCAAGAAAAAAAAATTAGAAATAGAGGAGATGATGATGAAGTATATGGTGAATACAGAGGTGATGATTAAAAGACAATCAATGGCTATTAAAAATCTGGAAACGCAAAAGGGGCAAATGGCAAGCATGCTTAACAACAGTCCCCAAGGTTCAGTGCCAAGTACTACGGAGGCAAATCCATGAAGAGAAGGGAATGAACAAAAAGCGATCACATTAAGGTCTGGGAAAAAGGTGGCGAAAAGGGAGTAGAGGCGCTAGTGCAAGCCATGTTTACATAGGGAGAAGCGCTACGCGTGAGGTGAGGCGTAAATTCGGCGAGCGTAAATATAATAAGGAAGGTTCTGAGTTACAGCAGAAAGAGGATAACAATGCAGGTTCAGTTGAGAAGCCCGTGAGTAAAACACCACCAGTTCACCCTCCGGTTCCATATCCACAGAGATTGAATAAGCAGAGGGAAGATAAGTAGTTTTGCAAGTTCTTGGAGGTTTTTTAAAAAATTGCAGATTAATATACCTTTTGCTGAGGCATTGGAACAGATGCCGAGTTATGCAAAGTTCATGAAGGGTATATTGTCAAGGAAGAGGAGATTAGAAGAGTTTGAGATAGTGTCCTTGACAGAGGAATAAAGTCAAAGGTGCTTGTATAAGAAATTACCTCCGGTCAAGGATCCGGGCAGTTTCACAATTCCGTGTACGATCGAAAAGATGAGCTTCAGTAAATGTCTGTGTGATCTTGGGGCAAGCATACATTTGATGCCCTTGTCAGTATATAACTAGTTGGGATTTCCGGCTCCAAGGCCGACAAATATTTCTCTACAACTAGCTGACAGATCCATTACTTATCCACGAGGAATTGTTGAAGATATACTTGTAAAAGTGGATAAATTCATCTTTCCGGCTGACTTCATCAGTTTAGATTATGAAGAAGATAAGAGTATACCAATCATACTAGGGAGACCATTCTTAGCCACAGGAAGGACTTTGATAGACGTGTAGAAAGGGGAACTCTGTAACGATCGATAAATTTATAATTTAATTTAAATATTTATTGAATTAAATAAATATTTTAAAATAATTTATTTATTGAGAAAAAAAATATTTGATGAATTGTCATGAATTAATTTAGTAGCTAAATTAATTAATGTTAATTGAATCGAGTAATGATAATTTTATTTGTTGAATTTAATTTAAGAAAAATAATTAAATTAAATCAATTGCTTAATATTTAAGAAATTAGTTAAATTAAATGAATTGTTTAATTTAAAGGAAATAAATAAATTAAATATAGTGATGTGTCTAATTAATTAATTAAATTAGATATATAATTATTTATTTATTATAAGGTATATGATATTAAGAATTTTATTATTATTATGAGTTATTTAAATTAGCTAAACTAAGTTATTTAAATTAATCTACTAAAAGTGTGACATTAAACTATATAATATAAATGTTATTAAAATAATTTAGTTTGGAGAAAGTTGGTTAGCCAAACAAGGCCTTATGGTCTTTGGCATTATTCAACTGACGCTGCCTTTTTGTGTCTTTACCTAACGTTAGTGGGAGTCAACTTATATTTTCCTACGCGTTATTTTCTAAGGCTAAGTTGTGAAAAGGAGAAATAACAGAGTATGGAGAGAGTTTTCTCTATAATTGTGCTAAGAAATAACCTACTGTAAGAACTTTCAATATGACTGTACATGATGCTGTTCAGTCTAAGGATGTTGTGTCAGGTATCATTCCGATTAATGGTATTAATGCTTATGTACTGTTCGATTCGGGTGCTACTTGTTCATTTATATTCGATGAATTTGCTCAGAACTTAGATTTTCCCCAGGAAGAATTAGAATTTCCCTTAAATATAGAGATTGCAAATAAGGAAGTGATTCATGTTAGATTTGTATACAAGAATTGTAAAGTGGTTATAAAGGGTCAAGAGATGAGGGTAGACTTAATACCAATTAGACTGTGGGAGTTTGATGTTATACTGGGAATGGATTGGTTATTCAATCAAGGAACAGTGATTGATTGCCAAAGAAAATGTGTTAACCTTATGACTTCGTCAAAGGTTGTGTTATATGGCAGCAAATCACCTCGACAAGCAAGTTCTCTGACGGTGATGCAAGCCAAGAAGTTGTTAAGATAAGGATGTGTGGGATACTTAGCCTACATAGTTGATACACAAAAGAAAAGTACGAAGTTAGAAGAGATACCGATCATAAGAGATTTTGCAGACGTATTTCCAGACGATTTGTCGGGTCTTCCGCCAGATCGACAAATTGAGTTCGTGCTTGATTTAGTACCAGGAACAGGGCCGATATCTAAGGCACCATACAGAATGGCCCCGGTGGAGATGAAAGAGTTGATGGTGCAACTGCAAGAATTGCTTGACAAGAAGTATATCCAGCCGAGCGTATCGTCATGGGGAGCGCTAGTATTATTTGTTAAGAAGAAAGATGGATCGATGCGGCTCTGCATTGATTACAGTGAATTGAATAAGGTCACAATTAAAAATAAATATCTGTTACCAAGAATCGACGACCTGTTTGATCAACTGAAGGGTGCGAGATATTTTTCAAAGATAGACTTAAGGAGTGGTTATCATCAGTTGAAGGTGAGGCGGAAGACGTCATCAAGACGGCATTCGAACTTCGGTATAGTCATTACGAAGTTTACGGTTATGTCATTTGGTTTAACCAATGCACCTGCAGCGTTCATGGATTTGATGAACAGGGTGTTTAAACCATTCTTAGATAAATTTGTGGTAGTGTTTATTGATGATGTCTTGGTGTATTTTATGACCACGGAAGAACATGTAGAACACTTAAGCTTAACGTTGGAGACATTGAGAAAGGAGAAGTTGTACGCCAAATTTTCAAAATGTGAGTTTTGGATGGAACGTGTACAGTTTCTCGGGCATGTAATTGATAAAAATGAAATTTCGGTAGATCCATCAAAAGTTGAAGCTGTAGTAAACAGGGATCAGCTGAAGACACCGTCAGAGATAAGGAGTTTCTTAGGGTTGGCAGGTTACTATAGGCATTTTATTCAAGACTTTTCTAAGATCGCGATCCCGTTGACGAATTTAACCAGGAAGGCGGTTAAGTTTGTTTGGACGGAGAAGTGTGAGGAAAGTTTTCATGAATTGAAGAAGAGATTGAGCTCAGCACCTGTGTTGTCATTGCCTGATTATACAGGGAATTTTATGGTATATAGTGATGCATCGCATAAAGAACTAGGTTGTGTGCTTATGCAGAATGGCAGAGTTATTGCGTATGCATCACGTCAATTAAAAGATTACGAGAAGGGGTATCCGACTCATGACTTAGAGTTGGCTGCGGTAGTGTTTGCTTTGAAGATTTGGAGACATTATCTTTACAGAGAGAGGTGTGAGATATATATTGACCATAAAAGTCTGAAGTATATCTTTACACAAAAAGACTTAAACATGCGACAAAGAAGATGGTTGGAACTAATCAAAGATTATGATTGCGAGATTTTCTATCATCCCAAAAAGGCGAATGTTGTTGCTGATGCCTTAAGTAGGAAGGGATGAGAGAAGTTAATGTTGTTGACTGCTCAGGATAAGTTGGTGTCGAAAATGGCTAAAATAGAGTTGGAAATTGAACATCCGAAAAAAACCGATGAAAAATTGTTCTAGGTGGGAAATAGTTCAACGTTGGTAGAGAAAGTGAACAATGCACAAATTCAGGATGAAGACTGCGACAAGATAAAACAGAAAATAGCTAAAAGTGAGGAAAACAAATTCAAAATCGATTCGGAAGGGTTACTTCGGTTCGAAGGGAGAATTTGGGTACCGCAAGTACCAAAAATTAAAGAAGGAATTCTGAGTGTAGCTCACAACTAAAGATATTCGATTCACCCTGGAAGTACAAAGATGTACCAAGATCTTAGACATCATTTTTTGTGGCCGAATATGAAGAGGATGTGGTGAAAAAGCGAAAATGCTTAACGTGTCGAAAAGTTAAAGTTTGAACATCAAAGGCCAAACGGTTGTTACAACCGCTAGAGATACCGAATGGAAATGGGAGCATATCACAATGGATTTTGTGGTAGGTCTTCCAACGACTCAAAAGAAGGGTATGACGCCGCTTTTGGGTGATTGTTGATCAATTGACGGCTTGCACACTTTTTGCGATCAAGATTCGATTTACCCTAGATCGGTTAGCAAAACTGTACGTGAAGGAAATTCTGTCAAGACACGGTGTACCTGTGTCCATTGTGTCAGACAGAGATCCACGTTTCACATCTAATTTCTTGAAACGACTACAAGAATGTTTGGCAACACAACTGAGAATGAGCACAACATATCATCCTCAAACCGACGGACAAAGAGAGAGAACAATCCAAACACTAGAAGATATGCTCAGAGCATATATTATGGATTTCAAGGGAAATTGGGATGATCATTTACCATTGGTTGAATTTTCATATAATAATAGTTATCACGCGAGTATTGGCATGCCGCCTTACGAAGCGTTATACGCCAGAAAATGCAGAACTCCGTTATGCTGGGATGAGGTAGGAGAACGTCAGCTATTGGGTCCAGAGTTGGTGCAACAAACTGTCGAAATCATCAAGGTGATTCAAACAAGATTGATAGCTGCACAAGATAGACAGAAGAAATATACCGATCAGCACCGAGAAAATCGAGAATTCGATGTTTATAGTTATGTTTCCTTGAAAGTATCTCCCTAGAAGGGAAAAATCCGATTTGGCAAGAAAGGGAAATTGAGCCCTAGATTTATAGGACCTTTCGAAGTTCTTTGACGGGTTGGTGAAGTAACGTACGAGGTAGCCTTACCTCCAGAGTTAATGCATATCCATAATGTTTTCCACATCTCGGTATTGAGACCATATAAGCCTGATTATAGGCATGTTATAGAATATGAGCCCTTACAGTTTGAGAAAGACTTAACGTATGAAGAAGTCCCTGTTCAAATTGTTGACAGAAAAGAACAAGTACTTAGGAATAAGGTGATACCTTCTGTTAAGGTAATCTGGAGGAAACACAATGCTGAGGAAGCTACGTGGGAACTTGAAAATGTTATGATGAAGAATTATCCTCAGTTGTTTACTTGATTTTGTATAGCGATTCTGGGAACAGAATCTTGTTAAGGAGGGAAGAATGTAATGAATGAATTTTTTGAGTTGTGATTCTGGGGACAGAATCCTTTTAAGAAAGGAAGGCTGTAATGATCGAGAAATTTGAAATTTAATTTAAATATTTATTGAATTAAATAAATATTTTAAAATAATTTATTTATTGAGAAAAATAAATATTTGATGAATTATCATGAATTAATTTAGTAGCTAAATTAATTAATGCTAATTGAATCGAGTAATGATAATTTTATTTCTTGGATTTAATTTAAGGAAAATAATTAAATTAAATCAATTGCTTAATATTTAAGAAATTAGTTAAATTAAATGAAATGTTTAATTTAAAGGAAATAAATAAATTAAATATAATGATGTGTCTAATTTATTAATTAAATTAAATATATAATTATTTATTAATTATAAGGTATATGATAATAAGAATTTTATTATTATTATGAGTTATTTAAATTAGCTAAACTAAGTTATTTAAATTAATCTACTAAAAGTGTGACATAAAACTATATAATATAAATGTTATTAAAATAATTTAGTTTGGGGAAAGTTGGTTAGCCAAACAAGGCCTTATGGCCTTTGGCATTATTCAACTGACGCTGCCTTTTTTTGTCTTTACCTGACGTTAGTGGGAGTCAGCGTATATTTTCCTACGCGTTATTTTCTAAGGCTAAGTTATGAGAAGGAGAAATAACAGAGTGTTGAGAGCGTTTGGTAAGAGAGTTTTCTCTGTAATTGTGATAAGAAAGGAGTATCAAGCGGGAACGCAATTTCTTGTCATCCTTCTTCTCAACAGTCAAGGATTTAGGTAAAAATTCACTCTTAATTCTACAATTTAGTTTTCTAATTTTTAGTTCTCTGTGACGCCCCCAAATCCAGGTACTTGAAATCCAAACTCGGTGCTTCACGATATCATTTCTATAAGATGAATAATACTAATAATAATAACAATAATATAAAATTCAATCTTAATTTACATATGCATCAAAGTTTACTCCCAGGTACGAGACCTTTAAACATTCATTACATCATAGAAAAATAAGTATCATTGTCTTAATAAACTATAACTATTACACAACATATTATAAATCTCATTCGAACAACTTTCCTTTCCCCTTGTTGTTGCCTGAGCCTTCGGGTTGATTATACTTAACTGAAAACATTTAATTTTAAGCAAGGGTGAGCATTTGAGTGCCCAGCAGGTAATAACAATTATATACATTAGTTGAAAGGTTTAAATGTTTTCTTTGTACTACCCTTCTACAACTAGTCAATAGTTGTGAAGTAATCTGAACCGATAATAATAACATAACAACTCTCTCACAAATTTTTGAAACTACGTATTGACTATAAATAGGATTAAGGTAACATTCTATGAACATTGTGTTCTATTTTCGAAAAGGTTAAACAGAAATTCATCTGTAAACCGTCATAACTTGTGGGCACGGTGGGTGATCAGCCCGTTATGCCCTGTATTGATTAATACTACATGCAAGAACGATATTATCGTTCACTCTGTCCACCTTGGGTGCATAAAAGTTTTCCCGTGTTCGGGATGTTCATACTTAGTCTGGAATCCGAACCAAAATAATTTGATTGGATACAAAAAAGGTTTTATCATATTCAACGATATTTCTGAATCTGTATGTAGCTGGTCAAATAGCTTAGAGGTATATATATATATATATATATATATATATATATATATATATATATATATATATCTGTATATATATATCAACATGTGATTAAATATAATGATTATCCAAGTGGAGACACTTGTATAACCATATATAGAAATTAACGAACATAATATATATATCTGAATTACCATATAGTATCATGTTGATAAACAATGATCGGATATAACATATATAACAATAGGGTTAATAATCTGGTACAATAATAATATAATTATGAAACTTCTTACTCATGTCCATTGCATAAAGGAAATGCAAAGGTAAGATACTTTTGTCGAGTCAACGCCGCTACAATAACGCAACTTAGATTAATCTTTTATACAGCGACCTATCATTAATAAGATCATTCGTTCAATTAGAATGATATGTCATAACACACAGTACTGCTATATATTTACAGTCAACACATAACCTAATCACATTGTCACGTATATTTAACAGTCATTAGGTCATAAACAGACACATGTCTAGTCAATTTATCTAAGTCTAGATCAATTTAAAATATTTCAGTACTGAAACGACTTTATCGGGTAATTATCGAGTCTAAAACTCTAATCTGTAGTTCAATATTCGATTAGATAATTTAAATATCAGTCATAATACTTTTCATAGCCTTATAATAATTTTTAAATAATTATTATAATTTATCATGATTTTTCAAACACTTGGAATCATTATTAAATGATTTAAATATTCATTAATTCTATTATCATTAATATTTAATTGTTATTAAACTATTAATGAAACCATTGCCAAAATATTAAAGTTATTTATAATAACTCAACATATTTTTAAAACATTAATATTACCCTTAAATAATTTTTAAAATATTTAAAAATCATTTTTAATTAATTACCATTAATATTTAAGTATTAATGTTCTATTTATCCAAGTATTAAAAGTCATTAATTATAACTTAAAATATTTTTAATTCATTTATATCCTTTTTAAATGATTTTTAAATTAATAAAACCATTTTAAAACTATTTATTAATATAATTATTAAATAAATTCAATATCCTTAATAGTACATTATTATCATTAATATTTAATTATTAATAAAATTATCCTTTAAATATTAAAAGTTATGTTTTATAACTTAAAATATCTTTAACCATTTTATTTTAATTTAAAATGATTTTTCTAATATTAAAATTAATTTTTACATTACATTATTTAATATAATTATTAACTAAATCTAGTATCCTTAATATTAAAATATTAATATTTTTCAGACAAAATATCAAAAGTTATATTTTATAACTTAAAATATTTTTATAATCTCTAAATTATTTTTATATAAATTTTAAATCATTAATTCTATTTTTCATCATTTATTAAATATCTTTATTAAATAACATAATCATCAATAATATTTAATTATTAATGAATTTCATCATAAAATATTAAAAGCTATGAAAATAACTTAAAATATCTTTTATATCATAACATATTTTTAAATGATTTTTTATGTATAAAAATCATTTTAAATAATTTATTTAATATTAAACTTAAATAAATTAAATACTTTTTATATTCCAAAAATATTAAATATTTATGAAATATACTTAAAATAATAAAAAACTAATTTTCGGACTTTAAATAATTTTTAATAATTTATTTTGTATTTTTTTAATAATTAAAACTAATTTTCTCTATTTATTTAATTAAAATAATTAATTTAGAAATTAAACTGTCGCTAAAGGTACATTAGGCGACAAAACTGTCGCATATGGTGTTCTTCGCTCAAACCCAGATTTTCATGTTAGATTTCGAGTGGGGTACTTTGACTAAGATTTCATATCAGATCGTGGTGTTTCTGGACTAAATAATGATCATAGTTTGTAGATTAATGTAATACTACAAGATACACTAACAATTAAGGTCATATCATGCATCAAATGAAAGATCTAAGCTAACCAAAACACTGTCAGAGTTGTTCTTCATTTCTGGGCCCAGAAATGAAGAACAGTTCGACTGTTCACTTTTGAGTTCCCACTACATGATGATCGTGCAACATTTTTGTGATCTAAAAGTTCTAGGTTGTAGACCACATTTAACTAAATATATCTATTACAAAACATCACTAAAACAACAACACAACAAGAAGATATAATCTGGTCAAACTATGCCAGAGAAACTGTTCTTTATGAATTTGGGTTTTTCCCAGAAACTCATAAGGCTGGTGGTCAACCCTAGTTTGACCACCCATATCTTTGATCATGTAACAGATCTGGTTGTTCTATGGGTTTTAAGATGTAGTATTCGTGTCAAACTACAAGTCTATAACAACAACATGGCATAAAGAATTACAAGGAGCAAGATCAGAGGCCATCAAAATGCCCGTCAGACTTTCTGGGTAAATTCTGGGCTTCAAGAACAGCCAGTCAATCCTGGTCAACCCACTTTGACCTTAAATAACTTTTAATCTACAACAGATATGAACCTAATTCAAGTTCTAGATTCAAGATCTTACATCATACTACAACTCCAAAACATAAAGCACACCAAATCATAAGCAGAGAGAGATCTACAGCCTCTGTCTTTTGCTTGTCAGACACAAAAATAACCTTTTACCATATTTTGAAAAATGCTAAATCCGAGCCTCTAGATGTTATGGATCTAACATCTAGTAATCCAGATCATCATTATATACTACATACTACATGTTTAACACAAAAAAACTAACATCTAACATGCAGATAAAGATCAGATTTCTTCTAGGGTTCATACATTTTTTTTATGAACAAGTTCTTGATTCTGACTTCTGATCTGTTTGTGGATTTTGTGGGGCTTGCTTTGTGACTGATCTAACACTACAATTTCGTGGGTTTGGTCTTGAGAGAGTATGGCTAGGTATTTGTGAACAAATTAGGCCAAAATGAGGATTTTCTCTCTCTTAAATTATGTAATGAATTGATACAATGAATTTGTAATGGCTGATGTGCTGTTAATCTAGCTGCTAGGTTGATAGGGTAGGGTGGCTGCAGATTTGCAACGATTTGTTAGCCAATAATTCAACTAATGGGACAAAAATGTATTTTAATAATTTCATTTTAATCTCAAGGGTATTCTTGTCCAATGTGCTTGAATCTAGGGTTTAATCACTAGATTTTACATCTTAAAGTTTCCCAATTAATTTCTAGGGTTTGAAAAATTAAAATTAAAGTGTAATAAAATTTTAATTAAACACACTAATTTAAAATTAGGGGTTTTAATAGAAAATTAGGGTTTTTAAATTAGGGTTCCTTAATATTATTAGGGTTCCCAAATTAACAATTAGAGTTTCTTAATTATCATTATAATTTACTAAAATAGTAATTAGGGTTTCTAATTTTAGCAAATTAGGGTTTCAAATAATAATTAGGGTTTCTCCTAATTACAGAAATTATATAATACACAGTAAAATTCATATAACACAATTACTACATAGTCTCGAACTCATAACCGAGTTTAACAATTAGGGTTTAATAACACGATATGAGGGTTATGACATAATTTAACATATTTGGCCCACCATTATCAGTCTACACATTTACAGTACATATTTATAGCACTGAAAAATTATTATATAATTAATATTTTATTATTATTCTCATCCATTTATCAATACCCAAATTTAGGGTTTGGATTCCATATCTGATTTATTTTTCATATCTAACATTATTGATTAAGTTAAAATAATTAACTTAATAATCGAACTAAAATTTATATAATAAAATAGTAATTATAATAATTCTAATAATTATTTCATATATTATTTAAATAATATAAAATCATATTTTCATAAAAAATAAATAATAAAGAAATTTCTACTATAAAATTAATTATTATAAGTATATATGTTATAATGATCAATAATTCTAAAATAAAATTATTTGAAATTATTCATGTAATAAATAAATTTTATTTATCACATATATACATACACATTACTTGGCACATATTCCCATCTTCAAATAAAAAAAAATTTATATGCAAAATTTCCTATTTATTTACATAGAAAAAATCGGGTTATTACATTCACCCTCCCTTATAAGGATTCCGTACCCGGAATCACCGTGTTAAAACTCATACGTACATACAGGGGTACATAACATACACAATCATTGCAAGTAGATCTCGATCATATTTGATCGAACTGATTTTTAACTATTCACCATAAAGCTTGTCTATCTGATTAAATGAAAATTTGATTTCTAAAAAAACTCAAATTCCTCCCTCAAAAATTTATTTATAAAATAATTTGCTATATAAAGGAAAATCAAATATATATACGAAAATAAAAGTTATTCGAATAATACCTAGAATTCCATTCCCAGCTGCTACAGTATCCTGGACCGTCATATTGAAGACTCGTGCGGTTGGTTTATTGGTTGAAGTCGGTCTTGTGATTGCCATAGTCCCGCTTCCTTTTCCCGTGGTTACACTCCCTGCCTCCATTTTCCTCTTTGGACAATCCCTCACCTTATGCTCCATCGACCCACACAGAAAACACCCACTGTTCATCCTTGAGTTGGGGCAGTTGGGAGAGATATGACCCTCCTGCCCGCACTTGTAACATACAAACTTACCCTTCAGACACTCACTAAAGTTATTCTTCCCACATTTCCCACACTGAACTACCTGGTTCTTCAAACCTTCTTGTTTCACCTAAACATTCCCAAAATAATTTCCCTTTCTTTTCTCACCCCTATTCCCACTATATGTTTCCACCTTCACAGCTCCTACAGCCTTGCCTTTATTCCTCTTCTCCTTGTTATAGAGGCTTATGGCCTCACTCCCCTCCTCAGCTATGATATCCTTTTCTATGAGTGCTACAAAAGTATTGATCTGCAACACTGCCACCTTGTTGTAGAGCCAGGGTTTTAATCCCAGCTCGAACCTTCTTGCCATCCTAGCCTCCGTATCAACTTGATGCGGAGCGAACCTAGCCAACTAAATAAACTTTGTTGCATACTCCGCAACAATCATGTTATCATGCTTCAACTCCAGAAATTTGATCTCCATCCTATCCTGCATGCTAGCTGAGAGGTAGTTTTCAAAAAACAAAGTCTTAAACCTAGCCCAAGTAACTACTCCTTCTCCTGCCATCGCTTGATTTGCTTCCCACCAAAATCTCGCCTCCCCTTTCATCATATAGGTGAAAAAGAGGTCTTTTGCCCCTCATCTACCCTAGCAACTACGAACGCCTTTTCTATCTCGTTAACCCATATACTGGCTTCTATAGGGTCACCGTTGTTCCCTCAATTCGTGGTCCTTCTGCCTTGAAGTCTTTGAAGTTTGCCAAGCGATTGTCTGGTTGGTTTCCTATGGCTGGTATTCCCTGCTGCATAGCCTGAGCTACCATGTTTGCAAAGTTTTGCATTGAGTCTTGCAGTTGTCCCTCAGCGTTGTTGACAGATTTTTCTGCCCTTTGATTTCGTGTTTGACGTCTTGGCGGCATTATTTGGTTAAGTAAAACTATAAATTATACTTTACATTCTAAACCTTATTGTATAAGTTTAACATGTAACACGAAGTTTTATCTAAAACTTATTCCATTAATCAAACATAGATTAATTCAAAGTACTTTACATAATGTAGCACATACTGATATCCTTTTGGGACCACAAAAGTCAAGAATTACTGTAATAACTTATACAAAAGTTTGAGAATATTTCATTACACCCGTACATTATCAAACATACATAATCAACTACTAATCCTACTAATTTCCTAAGTCACGGTCTTTCCTCTTTCTTTTCCCTTTCTTGCTCGGAGCTGCACACGATTTGTTACTTCCGGCTCCCATTTGATCAATTTGGATTTTAAGCTTATCTTCTTCTTCCATATTTTCTATTAATGCCTTTCGCAATTGGTTATTTAGTAGCTTTTCTTTTTCCCATAACTTTTCTAGAGAAGAGACCTTGTTCTTCAGATTCTGTACCTCCGTTGATGCTTGATCATCTCCAACTTTAGTGTCTGAATCACTATATGTCAGTTCCACCATTTCCGGATCTGGTACTACGTTTTCCAATACCACCACCTCATCAAGGTTGTCTGCACTATGAGCCTCTATTTCAGCTTTTGGCTTTGATATCGGCTCCTTCTTTACGATCAGAGAGTATCCTAATTCTTTTCCACCTGACATCTGTAACATTCCAGTTTTTTTTATGTAAATTATAAATATTTATTGATTTATATAAATATTTATTGGATGTGTTTATTATTGGATAAATAATTGTTCAATTTGATTGATTTGATTTAGTTAATTATTTATTTATTAAATAATTAATGTGTTATGTGGATTGAGTTATGTGATTAAGTGATTTATTTAATAAATTGTTATTACATAAAGTTTGACAAATAACTATGTAAAGTGCAAAAAATAACTATGTGATAAAGAGTTATTAAAATAAATTAAAGTAATTTTAATTTAGTTTTGCCAAACAAGGTTTAAGTATATTAATCCTTTATTTTGTAAATGGTTTGCCAAATAAAGCCTTATGGCTTTTGGATTTCTTTTGAATTTAAATTATTAGTTAAAGAAATAATATATATATATATATATATATATATATATATATATTGATACTATTATGACCTAAATGCTAATACAATCGACTCAAGGGTATTCAACTAATGGGACAAAAAGGGTAGTTTAGTAATTTCATTTTAATCTCAAGGGTATTCTTATCCAAGGTGCTTGAATCTAGGGTTTAATCACTAGATTTTACATCTTAAAGTTTCCCAATTAATTTCTAGGGTTTGAAAAATTAAAATTAAAGTGTAAAATTTTTTTAATTAAACACACTAATTTAAAATTAGGGTTTTGAATAGAAAATTAGGGTTTTTAAATTAAGGTTCCTTAATATTATTAGGGTTCCCAAATTAACAATTAGGGTTTCTTAATTATCATTATAATTTACTAAAACAATAATTAGGGTTTCTAATTTTAGCAAATTAGGGTTTCAAATAATAATTAGGGTTTCTCCTAATTACAGAAATTATATAATACACAGTAAAATTCATATAACACAATTACTACATAGTCTCGAACTCATAACCGAGTTTAACAATTAGGGTTTAATAGCACGATATGAGGGTTATGACATAATTTACCATATTTGGCCCACCATTATCAGTCTACACATTTACAACACATATTTATAGCACTGAAAAATTAAAATATAATTAATATTATATTATTATTCTCATCCTTGATCAATACCCAAATTTAGGATTTGGATTCCATATCCGATTTATTTTTCATATCTAACATTATTAATTAAGTTAAAATAATTAACTTAATAATCAACTAAAATTCATATAATAAAATAGTAATTATAATAATTCCAATTATCATTTCATATATTATTTAAATAATATAAAAATCATATTTTCATAGAAAATAAATAATAAAGAAATTTCTACTATAAAATTAATTATTATAAGTATATATGTTATAAAGATCAATAATTCTAAAATAAAATTATTTGAAATTATTCATGTAATAAATAAATTTTATTTATCACATATATACATACACATTACTTGGCACATATTCCCATCTTCAAATAAAAAAAAATTTATATGCAAAATTTCCTATTTATTTACATAGAAAATATTAGGTTATTACATTCTCTGTAAATGATTTTGTTGAATTATTTTTCAACGTTGTGTATATGATATGGGTTATATTGTAGAATCTGTTGTCGTCATGGATTAGTGATGTATCAGTTATCAAATTGTGAGAAATTGGTTTTAGAAAGAAATTAAAAATCACAGTGTTCATATTCATATAGTATGGCTTTAGAAAGTACGAAATCTGATGCTTTATATGTGTGGTAAACTGTGGTTTGTTATTGGTTTATGCTAGTCTATTAAGAAATGCACATAGCGTAATTTGAACGAAGTAATTTGGACAAGAATCGAAGTCACAGTGGTGATTTCTGTGGAAGAAGTTCAAAAATGGAGTTTTATATGAAAATATGGAATTTTGAGAAATTAAACTAGTTTTAGTTGATGATAAATTGTGTTAATGGATTGTAAATATTAGCAATCATGTTTGTAATAGTTTGTAGCAATTGTAGATGTTAATTTCACTGTTTGGTGGGTGAAATTCATGTTAGTTAGGCTAAAACGACTCTTTGCTCACCGCCGAAGTTTGAGTGCATGCATGCACCACTAATAGCAATTGCTACCAAAAGCCAAGGCAAAGAACGGCCTAGTTATGCTGTGATCCCAAGCCTAAGTGTGGCGCAGCTGCGCCACACCCTGAACTGAGAGAGTGAGGTCTGCTTGTTTTGCAGGTCAGGCATGTAGGACTGGTGTTAGTTTAGTGTGTATGTTATTGATGTTAAAACATGTTATAAGCTATATAACATATGTTATTGTGTTGAAATGCAAAGTACAAAGATTTGAAATAATTATTTAAATAAGTTATAAAATGAAACCAAATGAGATGATTTCGAAAGTTATAGATAAACGATAAGGTTTATGTTGGTCAATGTGTAATTTCAGAAGCGTTAAGTATGTTAACCTAAATGGTTAGGTGCTAGGTTAGGGTTATGACCTAAATGTTGGTTTAAACCCTAAAGCTAATATTCATAAAATTAATTGTTGTTGCGATTTCGATGATATGTGTAGGATAATTGGAAATTATTTCATTTGTGTAGCTTACAATCAAGGAATGTTTTCTAACTCTACCTTGTTATTATTGAGCAAGTTCTTAAATCTTAACTCTTTACATTGAGCAATGTTTTCTAACTTCATTCTTTTCGTATTGAATGCAAGTTCCCATTCCTAAATTATTATTGTGCAAGTTCCTAACATTCTTTATGAAGCTGAGCAAGCTTAACCTATCTTGCATATGTTTGTTCAAGCTTATGTAATTTAATTCATTACATTAAGCGATATTTAGATTCCTAATTATTATTCAAAGCTTATATTGTTCTAATATATTGATTCAAGGAAGAATATTTTAACTATTCTATAGCACCTTAATTGTATTATTGTTATTCAATCTTTGACTTTGATAGCCTTGTTCAGTTATACATTCTTGTATTAAATCTTTATTTATGAAAATTGAATAAGTCTTCTAAAATTCTAGAAACACTGATAAGCTAGTTCTAAACTAAACTTTCTTTAGTGCGGAAATTCTAAATCCAAACTGAGACGAACAACCCTAACATAGGGGATTTTGTATGTGTAACGTTTAGATGTTTGTGAACAATACATGGTACAAAGGGCTGATCCCCCTGAGTACGTTAAGAAGAGTCTGTACAGTCTAACGACTGTTGAGGTTAAGGTAATAATACCTAAACACAGTGGACATGTGACGCCCCCAAATCAGTGTAACATCGATTACAGGACTTGGTGCTCACGATACAACATACAACATCATCTATCTAAGTAAACTTTAACAATAATAATAATATTATATTACCCATTACACAAATAGTCAAAATAAAATTCCAAGTCTTTACAACCTTAAAACATACTGGAACTTAGTCTTAGCGTTTATCGCTACATTACACATATGCGGAAATAATTAACTTATTACATAATCATTAGCATCACTTCATCTTGGACTTTCCCTTGTCCTTGCCCGAACCCTCAGCCTTCTCACCCTTAACTGAAAGGTTTAAGCAAGAATGAGCACAAATTGCCTAGCAAGTATATACAGAAATTTGAAAACATACATCAGGAGTGAAAACAGTTGAATAGCTAAACCTCAACAGTTGAAAAGTTTATCAAGTGTTAAATAGGAACATCAAGAATGGAAATTTAAGAATTTTCAATATCATATTAAGGGTGTAAAATACCACGAACATATTTCTTTCATCAAAAACCATCAGACGGTTTAACAATCAAATAGACTGTAAACGGTCTCTTCAAGTACGCCAGGTGATCAGCCCATTGTACCCTACATTGTGCACATGTATTAAGTTTAAAATGCATAAGCATAAATGGGACTATTTGCCCGACATCTGTTTTTTCCGTTCATTCGGGTTGTTCATCTTAGTAATCATGCGAGACCTCACCAAGGCAACTTGGATTGGTAAACATACAATAGCTTCGAAAGATGTGTTTTAAATCATTTTTCATCAATAATAACTAGCCGGAACCAAAGGCTAGGATTATACATGTAAATGTTATGATGACATGAAAAACTTAAAAGCATAGCCGCTAGAATAATAATCGAATAACCATTGAAAAGCTTACAAGATAATTGGAGTTTGTATGACTTTTCAACGAAGAAACTTGCACGAATAAATAACTAACACAAGTCCAATACTTACCCTTACTACGATAATATTAGTAAGGATTTAATAAATACCCAAAAGAAATTAGGGTTAGGAAACTTGCACGATGAGCTCCTTTCTGATACACACGCTAGTAATTAACCTTCACGTAACCTAATTACATGTGTCTCATTAATCACCATTCATACACAATCTAGTTTGAAGTATAAGGTGATATAAACATCATAAGAGAATATATTTAGAAAATATATGCCACCCATTTTAGACATCATAGGCAGCCCAAAAAAGAACTTAAAAATGCCCAAACATAACAGTTTTTACATTTTTTTTTCTCAGCTTTAGCATATCTCGCTAAAACAAATCATAACTAATTCGTTTTAAAATATTTTTGAGCGATTCTTGCCCACCTTGAAGCTAACTTCGGGCTACAACTTTCGTTCATGGACCATCTTCAAATTCCGGAAAATACATGCAAGAGGATCAGACCAATTTGTTGGACAGATTTGACACAACTACTTTGAAAAGTCATAACTCCTTGCTCCGAAGTCAGAATTAGTCCGTTCCGGAGTCTATGGAAAGCTTATTCAGTGTACTATAATAACCCAAAAGCCCACAATTTTCTGGAAACTGTAGCTAGCACCGAATTTTGCCTTTAGGGTCAGCAGTTCACAGTTTTTTTTTCCTATTTCTAACATGTTTGCTTACGATTTTCATATCTCACTCAATATAGCTTCGATCCGAATGAAATTTGGACATGTTATACCTCATGCTACATACTATTTTACAAAATTATTACATGCACCAAATGGATTATCTAAGACATGATTTCGAGTGACCAAAAATCCTTAAAAAATCATGCAAACTAGTTTAACCCAACTTTTGAGAAAATCATGATTTTGATTCTAGCATGCATGGGTTTGATTCCTATTATCCAGACCACTTCTAATAACATATATATACATGTTACAACAATTCATTTCTCTAACTTTTCATGTTTTGATCAAATTAGCATGTTAGAGACATTTTATCAAATAGCTAGCATGAATGGCATGATTTCTTGACTTTCTATGAATTAGAGCATGTACTAAACCAGAATTTTCACTCTCTACTACCACATATCAGAAACAAACCCTAGCATGACATTACAAAGTCAAAACAAACCATCTATCATGTTTATACATTAATTTTCTTACTATTTTTCTCATAACATAAGAAATGGTTTGAAGCTTACCTTTTGGACGAAATTTCCTCTTGGTTTAATCTTGCTAGAGTCTCACCCCTTTGCTTGCTAACTCCTTTGCAACCTCCAGAATTCTTAGGCCACCTAGCACCACTCTCAACTCCCAATATTTTTCTCTCTCGGTTGGAACTTGTTGTGAAAGGAAGAAAAACTTTGATGGAATGTACATATATCATATAGGGTGTATTCAACTGAACTCTCCAAATTTCCCTTGTAACTCCCCCCATGATCGAGATATCATTATGTTACCATTCATTCCTCTAATTATTAGCCTAGTTATGGAGGGGTTTAGAAAATGAAAAGGTTTGAGTTTAGAGAATAAACTAGCTCCCTCCTCTTCTATCTTACTATATACGTATATACTCCTTCCTTTTTGTCCCAATATGCAGGTCACATGGCCCCAGCTACTGTTCATATGAACTTAAAAATATTATTTTAATCATTTAATCAGTTAAATAATCATTTTGACCATTTTGCCCCTCGTAGTAAAATGTATCGATACCTATATCGATTCCTACTAAATTCGACGTACCGGACGTCACAGAACTATCTGTTTCGTCAAACTCAACTTCAAAATTTCGTAGTTAACTTTTTCCCCAAAAAAGTCAACCGATTGACTTTGACCAAAAAGTCAACCGTGACACATTTTCGTGATTCTGATCTATCGACTAATTTTGACGTTTTAGGACTCAAATCGCAGATCAAGGCGTCTAAAAACTCAAACTCAAACTCATATTTGTAAGTCATCCCACAAAATTAATTAGTATTAATTACATCCTTAACCAATTTAAATAATTGGCCTAACCGTAACAACCATTAATATGCATCTTATCACATAACATATAATAAAAATAAATAATTCATCTAAAAATAATTGTCATCTAAAAATAATTGTCACGTAAGAATTTCACATAAGTTTGTTTATTGAAATTGTTTAATTTCATGGAAAAATCTAGGATATTACATTCACCCTCCCTTATAAGGATTCCGTCCTCGGAATCATTACACATCAAACAAACAGATTAGGGTAGTTTTTCATCATTTTCCCCTCGAGTTCCCACGTAGCCTCCTCGGCGTTGTGGTTCCTCCATAGTACCTTAACAGAAGGTATTATTTTATTTCTTAACACTTGTTCTTTTCTATCAATTATCTGCACTGGAACCTCTTCGTAAGTGAAGTCTTTTTCGAACTGAATGCGTTCATACTCTATGACATGCTTGTAGTCCTGCTTATATGGTCTTAAGACTGAAATGTGGAATACGTTGTGTATATGTTCTAGCTCCGGAGGTAAAGCTATTTCATAAGCTACCTCACCGACTTCCTCTCGAACTTCAAAGGGTCCTATGAATGCGGGACTAAGTTTTCCTTTCTTCCCAATTCTCATTTTCCCTTTCCAAGGTGATCCTTTCAAAAACACATAAGTCTTGACGTCAAGTCTCATTGTTGCTTGGGTGTTGATCAAAGATATTTTTTCTCGATCTGAGCCGTCACTAGCCTCGTTCGAATAGTTTTGATCACATCCGCATCTGTCTGTACCAATTACGCCCTAGCAGGTTGGCGTTCTCCTACTTCATCCCAACACAATGGCCGTTCTGCATTTCCTTCCATATAAAGCTTCATAAGGTGGCATCCCGATGCTCGCATGGTAGCTGTTGTTGTATGCAAATTCCACCAACGGTAGGTGGTCATCCCAACTCCCTTTGAAATCCATCACACATGCTCTCAGCATGTCCTCTAATGTTTGAATATTTCTCTCGCTCTGCCCATCTGTTTGAGGATGATACGCGGTGCTCAACCTCAGATGCGTTCCCATGCGTTCTTGAAAACTTCTCCAGAAGTTCGCTGTGAACCGTGGATCGCGATCTGACACAATTGAAACTGGTACACCGTGCCTAGAAATGATCTCTTTGATATAAAGTTTAGCCAACTGATCCAAGGTATATCTGATCTTGATTAGAAAGAAATACGCTGACTTGGTCAATCGGTCGACGATCACCCACACTGCATCGTAACCCTTCTGCGTAGTTGGAAGTCCTACCACAACATCCATCGTGATATGCTCCCACTTCCATTCCAAAATTTCTAACGGTTGAAGTAACCCGCTCGGTTTTTGATGTTCCTCCTTGACCCGCTGGCACGTTAAACACTTGCTGACGCATTCTGCGACTTCTCTTTTCATATTGGGCCACCAATAATGTTGACGAAGATCCTGATACATTTTTGTGCTTCCCGGGTGGATTGAGTAACTTGAACTATGAGCTTCATGCAAGATTTCTTCCTTTAACTCAGATACCGCTGGCACCCAAATTCTCTCCTCAAATTTTAACAGACCATCACCACCCATGTTGAATTTAAGCTCCTCTCCGTCGGAAATTCTTTTCTTCATTTTCTCACATTCTTCATTACCGCCTTGTGCTTCCTTGATCTTGTCCAATAGAGTCGGATGAACCTCCACTGCGAACAATTTCCCATCTGGCTCTCTCGGCCTCTTTATCTCTAGCTCCAAACTGGCCATCTCCTTGATTAACTCCTCCTGAGCTGTTAGCATTGCCAATCTACCACTGCCTTTTCTGCTTAACGCATCCGCTACCACGTTCGCTTTCCCGGATGATACAAAATATCGCAATCGTAATCCTTTATTAGCTCCAACCATCTCCTCTGCCTCATATTTAACTCCTTTTGCGTGAAAATATACTTCAGACTTTTATGGTCCATGTATATTTCACACTTCACACCATATAAATAGTGCCTCCAAATCTTAAGGCAAATATACTACATTTGCCAATTCCGGTCATGGGTAGGATATCCCTTCTCATAATCTTTCAACTGGCGCGATGCGTACGCAATGACTTTACCATGTTGCATAAGCACACAGCCAAGCCCCTTGTGTGACGCATCACTGAAAATCACGAAGTCATCTGTATTGTCTGGTAACGACAACACCGGTGCCTCACTCAATTTCTTCTTGAGTTCTCGAAAACTCTCTTCACACTTCTCAGTCCAGAAAAACTTCACCGACTTCTTCGTTAAATTCGTCAATGTTCCTGCTATCTTCAAAAAATCTTGAATGAACCGCCTGTAGTAGCCCGCCAATCCTAAGAAACTTCTTAGTTCCGTCTGTGTCTTTGGTTGTTCCCAATTCTGAACCGCTTCCACCTTTGTTGGATCCACAGAGATTCCGTCCTTGTCGATCACGTGACCCAGAAATTGAACTTTTTCTAACCAGAACACGCACTTCAAAGGCCAAGCGGATTGTTACAACCGTTAGAGATACCAGAATGGAAATGGGAGCATATCACAATGGATTTTGTGGTAGGTCTTCCAACGACTCAGCAAGGGTATGACGCCTTTTGGGTAATTGTTGATCGATTGACGAAGTCGGCACACTTTTTGCCGATTAAGATTCGATTTACCCTAGATCGGTTAGCAATACTGTACGTGAAGGAAATTGTGTCAAGACACGGTGTACCTGTGTCCTTTGTGTCAGACAGTGATCCACGTTTTACATCTAATTTCTGGAAACGACTACAAGAATGTTTGGGAACACAGCTGAGAATGAGCACAACATACCATCCTCAAACCGACGAACAAAGCGAGAGAACCATCCAAACACTATAAGATATGCTCAGAGCATGTATTATGGATTTCAAGGGAAATTGGGATGATCATTTTACCGTTGGTTGAATTTTTATATAATAATAGTTATCATACGAGTATTGGCATGCCGCCTTACGAAGCGTTATACGGCAGAAAATGCAGAACTCCGTTATGCTGGGATGAGGTAGGAGAACGTCAGCTATTGGGTCCAGAATTGGTGCAACAAACTATCAAAATCATCAAGGTGACACCCCCAAATCCGGGTACTTCATTTCCATCGAATTTGGTGCTCACTTATCAAAACTATTATATCTAACTATCCACATTCAAAGGATAAAGACATAATTTAAATAACTTAAACAATAATCTCTCCCATTAAAGGGTTACATAATAATCTCAAAACAAATCCTAGGTAATCTAGCCTTAAAATTATTACATCAGTTTGCGGAATACTTTGTAAAATAAAACAAATCTTAAAACTTTAAACATTTAAATAAACTTTAAACAATTCTTCATCACTTAGACATCTTTCCATTTCCCTTGCTAGTAGATGGATCATCACCTCTTTCAACTTTAGCTGCATTGTTTAATTGCAAGAGTGAGCAAACAATTGATCACTGACATAAAGATAGTATAGTAACAACATGAGAGTGAACAACGAATACTGAATGATAAAGAACTTGTTCTACGAATTAAAATAGAAAACAAGTTCGAACTTTAATTATCTAAGGGTCTTATGACCACGAATTATGTCCGGTAATATCCTAGATTTTTCCATGAAATTAAACAATTTCAATAAACAAACTTATGTGAAATTCTTACGTGACAATTATTTTTAGATGACAATTAGTTTTAGATGAATTATTTATTTTTATTATATGTTATGTGATAAGATGCATATTAATGGTTGTTACGGTTAGGCCAATTATTTAAATTGGTTAAGGATGAAATTAATTCTAATTAATTTCGTGGGATGACTTACAAATATGAGTTTGAGTTTGGAGCGGAATATAGAGACGCGGTCTGCGTATTTGAGTCCGAAATGTCAAAATTAGTCAGGATAGACTGTAACCACGAAAATGTGTCACGGTTGACTTTTTGGTCAAAGTCAACCGGTTGACTTTTTCGGGGGAAAAGTCAACTACGAAATTTTGAAGTTGAGTTTGACGAAACGGATAGTTCCGTGACGTCCGGTACGTCGAATTTAGTAGGAATCGATATAGGTATCGATACGTTTTACTACGAGGGGCAAAATTGTCAAAATGATTATTTAACTGATTAAATGATTAAAATAATATTTTTAAGTTCACACTTTTTGCCGATCAAGATTCGATTTACCCTAGATCGGTTAGCAAAACTGTACGTGAAGGAAATTATGTCAAGACACGGTGTACCTGTGTCCATTGTGTCAGACAGAGATCCACGTTTCACATCTAATTTCTTGAAATGACTACAAGAATGTTTGGGAACACAGCTGAGAATGAGCACATCATACCATCCTTAAACCGACGGACAAAGCGAAAGAACCATCCAAACACTAGAAGATATGATTGGAGCATGTATTATGGATTTCAAGGAAAATTGGGATGATCATTTACCATTGGTTGAATTTTCATATAATAATAGTTATCACGCGAGTATTGGCATGCCGCCTTACGAAGAATTATACGGCAGAAAATGCAGAACTCCATTATGCTGGGATAAGGTAGGAAAACATCAGCTATTGGGTCCAGAGTTGGTGAAACAAACCGTCGAAATCATCAAGGTGATTTGAGCAAGATTGATAGCTGCACAAGATAGACAGAAGAAATATGCCGATCAACACCAACAAAATCGGGAATTCAATGTTGGTAGTTATGTTTTCTTGAAAGTATCTCTCTGGAAGGGAAAAATCCGATTTGGAAAGAAAGGGAAATTGAGCCCTAGATTTATAGGACCTTTCAAAGTGCTTCGACGGGTTGGCGAAGTGGCGTACGAGGTAGCCTTACCTCCAGAGTTAATGCATATCCATAATGTTTTCCACATCTCGGTATTGAGACCATATAAGCCTAATTATGAGTCCTTACAGTTTGAGAAAGACTTAACATATGAAGAAGTCCATGTTCAAATTATTGACAGAAAAGAGCAAGTACTGAGGAATAAGGTGATACCTTCTGTTAAAGTAATCTGGAGGAACCACAATGCTGAGGAAGCTACGTGGGAACTTAAAAATGTTATGATGAAGAATTATCCTCAGTTGTTTGCTTGATTTTGTATAACGATTTTGGGGACAGAATCTTGTTAAGGAGGGAATAATGTAATGAATGAATTTTTCGAGTTGTGATTCTGGGGACAGAATCCTTTTAAGGAGGGAAGGATGTAACGATCGAGAAATTTGTAATTTAATTTAAATATTTATTGAATTAAATAAATATTTTAAAATAATTTATTTATTGAGAAAAATAAATATTTGATGAATTGTCATGAATTAATTTAGTAGCTAAATTAATTAATGTTAATTGAATCGAATAATGATAATTTTTTTTGTTGGATTTAATTTAAGGAAGATAATCAAATTAAATCAGTTGCTTAATATTTAAGAAATTAGTTAAATTAAATGAATTGTTTAATTTAAGGGAAATAAATAAATTAAATATAGTGATGTGTCTAATTTATTAATTAAATTAGATATATAATTATTTATTAATTATAAGGTATATGATAATAAGAATTTTATTATTATTATGAGTTATTTAAATTAGATAAACTAAGTTATTTAAATTAATCTACTAAAAGTGTGACATAAAACTATATAATCTAAATGTTATTAAAATAATTTAGTTTGGGGAAAGTTGGTTAGCCAAACAAGGCCTTATAGCTTTTGGCATTATTCAACTGACGCTGCCTTTTTGTGTCTTTACCTGACGTTAGTGGGGGTCAGCTTATATTTTCCTACGCGTTATTTTCTAAGGCTAAGTTGTGAGAAGAAGAAATAACAGAGTGTGGAGAGAGTTTGGTAAGAGAGTTTTCTCTATAATTGTGCTAAGAAAGGAGTATCAAGAGGGAACGCAATTTTTTGTCATCCTTCTTCTCATCAGTCAAGGATTTAGGTAAAAATTCACTCTTACTTCTAAAATTTAGTTTTCTAATTTCTAGTTCTTGTAAACGATTTTGTTGAATTGTTGTTTCAAACGTTGTGTATATGATATGGGTTATATTGTAGAATCTGTTGTCGTCATGGATGAGTGATGTATCAGTTATCAAATTGTGAGAATTTGGTTTTATAAAGGAATTGAAAATCACAGTGTTCATGTTCATATAGTATGGCTTTAGAAAGTATGAAATTTGATGCTTTATATGTGTGGTAAACTGTGGTTTGTTATTGGTTTATGCTAGTCTATTAAGAAACGCACATAGCATAATTTGAACGAAGTAATTCGGACAAGAATCGAAGTCACAGTGGTGATTTCTGTGGAAGAAGTTCAAAAATGGAGTTTTATATGAAAATATGGAATTCTGAGAAATTAAACAAGTTTTAGTTGATGATAAATTGTGTTAATTGATTGAAAATGTTAGCAATCGTGTTTGTAATAGTCTGTACCAATTGTAGATGTTAATTTCACTGTTTGGTGGGTGAAATTCGTGTTAGTTGGGTTAAAAACGGCTCTTCGCTCAATGTCGAAGTCTGCGTATGCATCTTGCGCCGGTCCCAAGCCTAAGTGTGTGGTATGCAATTGCATACACTACTGAACTAAGACAGTGAGGTCTACTTATTTGCAGGTCAGGCATGTTGGACTTGTGTTAGTTTAGTGTGTATGTTAATGATGTTAAAACATGTTATAAGCTATAATAACAGATGTTAATGTGTTGAAATGCAAAGTACAAAGATTTGAAATAATTATTTAAATAAGTTATAAAATGAAACCAAATGAGATGTTTTCGAAAGTTATAGATAAACGATAAGGTTTATGTTGGTCAATGTGTAATTTCAAAAGCGTTAAGTATGTTAACCTAAATGGTTAGGTGCTAGGTTAGGGTTATGACCTAAATGTTGGTTTAAACCCTAAAGCTAATATTCATATAATTAATTGTTGTTGCAATTTCGATGATATGTGTAGGGTAATTGGAGATTATTTCATTTGTGTAGCTTACAATCAAGGAAAGTTTTCTAACTCTACCTTGTTATTATTGAGCAAGTTCTTAAATCTTAACTCTTTACATTGAGCAAAGTTTTCTTACTTCATTTTTTTTCGTATTGAATGCAAGTTCCTAACATTCTTTATGAAGATGAGAAAGCTTAACCTATCTTGCATATGTTTGTTCAAGTTTATGTAATTTAATTCTTTACATTAAGCGATATTTAGATTCCTAATTATTATTCAAAGCTTATATTGTTCTAATATATTGATTCAAGGAAGATTGTTTTAACTCTTCTATAGCACCTTGTATGTATACCATGTTTACTCAATTATGTATTATTGTTATTCAATCTTTGACTTTGATAGCCTTGTTTAGTTATTCATTCTTGTATTAAATCTTTCTTTATGAAAATTGAATAAGTGTTCCAAAATTCTAGAAACACTGATAAGCTAGTTCCAAACTAAACTTTTTTTAGTGCAGAAATTCTAAATCCAAACTGAGACGAACAACCCTAACATAGGGGATTTTGTACGTGTAACGTTTAGATGTTTGTGCACAATACATGGTACAAAGGGTTGATCCCCCTGAGTACGTTAAGAAGAGTCTGTACAGTCTAACGACTGTTGAGGTTAAGGTAATAATACCTAAACACAGTGGACATAGTTCATGGTCATAAGACCCTCAGATAATTAAAGTTCGAACTTGTTTTCTATTTTGATTCGTAGAAGAAGTTCTTTATCATTCAGTATTCGTTGTTCACTCTCATGTTTTTACTATATTATCTTTATGTCAGTGATCAATTGTTTGCTCACTCTTGCAATTAAACAATACAGCTAAAGTTGAAAGAGGTGATGATACATCTACTAGCAAGGGAAAGGGCAAGATATCTAAGTGATGAAGAATTGTTTAAAGTTTATTTAAATGCTTAAAGTTTTAAGATTTGTTTTATTTTACAAAGTATTCCGTAAACTGATGTAATAATTTTAAGGTTAGATTACCTGGGATTTGTTTTGAGATTATTATGTAAACCTTTAATGGAAGAGATTATTGTTTAAGTTATTTAAATTATGTCTTTATCCTTTGAATGTGGCTAGTTAGAAATAATAGTTTTGATAAATGAGCACCAAATTCGGTAGAAATGAAGTACCCGGATTTGGGGGAGTCACAAACTCACTATGCGTGTTCATGATCAGGAGGCTACCTTTAACGTATTCAAGGCGATGAAGTTTCCGATATATGAAGAAGAATGCTTCCAGGTTGATTTGGTTGATCAAGTCTTAAATGATGAAGTGGAGAGTTTGATGAGTCATGAACCGTTGAAAAGTGTCATTGCTGAAAATTCAGAACTAGAGGATGTGGAATTTGAAGAACTAGTGCAATTTCTTGATATTACTCCATAATTTAAGAAAATTCAAAATTCCTGTTGAGCCATTGAAAAAAGCTGGAGAGACGTCAATAAAATTGAAGCCATTTCTTGAAACACCTCCAGAACTTGAATTGAAACCACTTCCAGATCATTTACGGTATGCATTTTTAAATAAAGATTCAAAGCTACCTGTGATTATTTCTTCTGCACTAACATCTTTTCAGGAAGAAAAACTGCTACGAGTCCTCAGAGAGTTCAAGTCGGCTATTGGATGGACTATAGCAGACATAAAAGGGACCAGCCCTTCTTTTTGCATGCATAAGATCCTGCTGGAAGATGATAGTAAGCCATCGGTGGAGCAACAAAGAAGACTTAATCTGATAATGAAAGAAGTGGTCAAGAAAGAAGTATTAAAATTGCTGGATGTAGGCATAATCTATCCGATTTTAGATAGTTCATGGGTGAGCCCAGTGCAATCTGTATCGAAAAAGGGTGGTATGACTGTGGTTTCAAATGAGAATAATGAGTTGATTCCAACACGAACAATGATAGGGTGGAGAGTCTGCATGGACTATCGCAGGCTTAACAACGCTACGAGGAAAGATCATTTCCCACTGCCTTTTATTGATCAGATGTTGGACAGACTAGCAGGTCACGAGTATTATTGCCTCTGGACGGATATTCAGGCTACAACCAAATTGTTATAGCTCCAGAAGACCAGGAAAAGACAACATTAACATGTCCATTCGGCACGTTTGCTTTCAGAAGGATGTCTTTCGGATTGTGCAATGCTCCAGCCACCTTCCAAAGATGCATGATGGCTATTTTTTTGGATATGGTGGAACAGAATGTGGAGGTATTCATGGACGATTTCTCGGTATTTGGGGATTCTTTTGATTTATGCCTTGAGAATTTGGTGATGGTCTTGAAAAGGTGTGTTGAAACAAATTTAGTACTGAATTGGGAAAAGTGTCATTTTATGGTATAAGAAGGAATAATTCTGGAACACAAGGTTTCAAAGAGGGGACTCGAGGTGGACAGGGCTAAGCTAGAAACTATTGAGAACTTGCCACCACCTACTTTAGTAAAAGGTGTTCGTAGTTTTCTTTGACACGCAGGCTTCTACCGCAGATTCATCAAGGACTTCTCCAAGATAACTAAACCACTATGCAGTTTATTGGAGAAGAATGCACAGTTTAAATTTGATGAGGCTTGCGTGTCGGCATTTGAGCAATTGAAGGGGAAATTAACTTCAACACCAGTTATTACTGCACCAGATTGGAATTCTACGGTTGAGTTGATGTGTGATGCCAGTGATTACGATGTGGGGGTTGTTTTGGGTCAGAGAAAGGAGAAAATTTTTCATGTGATCTATTATGCCAACAAGACCCTTACGGATGCACAGTTGAACTACACCACCACAGAGAAAGAGTTATTGGTAGTGGTGTATGCCTTTGATAAATTTCGAGCATATCTGATTAGTATAAAGGTGATAGTGTACATGGATCACGCAGAAATTCGACACTTAGTGGCAAAGAAGGATGCCAAACCCTGTTTGATTATATGGATATTATTGTTGCAGGAGTTTGATCTAGAGATCAAGGACAGAAAGGGAACTGAGAACTAAGTGGCGGACCACTTATCTAGACTAGAGAATCCGGAAAGGGAGGCAGACGACAAAGTTGTAATTAATGAATCCTTTCCAGATGAGCAGTTGTTTGTGGTGAAGGGGGAATTGCCATGGTTTGCAGACTACGCGAACTACTTTGTGAGTAAGATGGTACCTTCTGACTTGGTTGGTTATCAAAAGAAGAAATTCATACAGGATGTGAAATGGTTTATATGGGATGAGCCATATTTGTTCAAATAATGTGTTGATCGGATGATAAGAAGGTGTATCCCGTATAGTGAGATCGAGGGGATTCTGAAGGATTGTCATGCTTCTTTGTATGGGGGTCACTATGGTGGAGAGCGAACAGCGGCCAGAGTGCTACAAGCAGGATTCTATTGGCCGACAATTTTCAAGGATGCGTACAGTTTTATCCAAAGATGTGAAAGATGTCAGAGAGTCGGGAACATTTCAAAAAGAAATGAAATGCCATTGAACACAATCCTCGAAGTGGAAATTTTTGATGTGTGGGGGATAGATTTCATGGGTCCTTTCGTTTCTTCATGTGGAAATCTTTACATCTTGCTTGCAGTGGATTATGTGTCGAAATGGGTAGAAGTGGCAGCTCTTCCAACAAATGATACCAAAGTAGTCCTCAGGTTTTTATAAAGAAGTATCTTCACGAGGTTTGGCATTCCTAGGGCCATCATTAATGATGAAGGCAGTCATTTCTGCAACAGGCAGTTTACAACTTTCTTGGCTAAGTATGGGGTGAACAATCTCATTGCTACAACTTATCACCCACAAACGAATGGCCAAGCAGAAGTATCAAATCGAGAAGTTAAAAGAATTCTGGAAAAAGTTATAAATCCCTCTAGAAAAGATTGGTCTTTAAAGCTTGATGATGTTGTTTGGGCATATAAGACTGCGTACAAGACTCTGTTGGGCATATCACCTTTTCAGCTAGTTTATGGCAAAACTTGTCACCTTCCTATGGAGCTAGAGCATAAAGTATATTGGGCGATTCAGAAGCTGAATTTCAATTTGAACGCTGCAGGAGAGAAACGCCTACTCCAACTCATTGAGTTGGACGAATTCCGATTACAGGCGTATGAAAATTCTAAGCTGTACAAGGAAAAGGTGAAGAAATGGCATGATCGCAAGATCATAGAGAGGACATTTAAGCCAGGACAAAGAGTTTAGATTTTCAACTCCAGACTTAAAATTTTTCCCGGGAAGCTCAAATAGAGGTGGTCAGGGCCATTTACAGTGAAGACTGTTTTCCCACATAGTGCGATAGAAGTGTTCGATAAGTTTCCGGACAAGCCATTTAAAGTGAATGGACAGCGGTTGAAGCATTACTTTGGTGGCGAGGTGGACCGACAAAAAGTCACCTCAATTCTTTCCTCGACATGAAATTCAGAGACAGTCAAACTAATTGACTATAACTTAGCACTTAATGGGAGGCAACCCATTGTTTCTATCTTTACTTTTTAATTATTCAGTTTAGATTTTTTTTGTTAGTTCATCTTCATTTTTTAATTCTGATAGATTAATGTGTTTTGCATAAGTGAGTGTGTAGCTGAATTTGCATTGGACTGTGTTTGAGATTAGTATAGAGAATATGATAATTAGACGATTATTGTTGCGCATTCATTAGTTCAAGCATTGACATGGTTAATTGGTGTTTATGTAGGAGAATTGAAAAGAAGTCATCACTGTGTGTTGTATTGGAAATACAGAATAATAGTGCAAAAAAATAGGGACGCGCGCCCGCGCCAAGGAAGCATTGATGAACTGTGCACCCGCGCATAAACCCCGCGCCCGTGCCATTGTCCTACTGAAAATCCAAGCGGCCGCGCGCGACATTAGAAGTTGAATTTTTTTTTTAGTTTTAAAGACGTGTTCTCCCACTTGTCTTATATCAGTTGAAGTCCTATTCCATTGCTCTCCATTACATGCACGCCTCATCATCTCTAATCAGTTACAAATTGAAGCCCTAACTCTCTTCTCCACTACGTGATTATCGCATCCGATCTCATACCCACGATCGATAGCTACACTATAAAAACTAGGGTTTCAAAGTGGTTGTGCGAAATCAGTTTCGGGGTTATTCAGTAATCGGCTATTATTCACTGTCAGATAAGTCTTCTTCTTCGTTATCAATCTTCAATGGGTCCTAAGCGTGCACGATCTCACACCCCTGAATCATCATCATCAAGAAGTCAAGATGAGGACATTGTGGATCATAGTAAGTTTCTTAGTGTAGAGGCACAAACAGAGTACTATCACATAGTGACAAAGTCGTTCGTAAAGGAACGAGGCTTCAAGCCTGGGAAGCAAGATGGGCAACTTTGGAATATGATTAGCGAAAGAGGATGGGGAGGATTTTGTGCAACTCCTGTGCCTGCTCCCATGGGTATTGTACGAGAAATTTATGCTAGTGCTGAAGATACTATGAGTGGTTCATCAATGGTTCGAGGAGTTGAAGTTGAGTATACACCTCAGGCAAACAGGGCAGCTTTTAGAATACTCGACAATCCACCGACTGGGAATGATAATTGGGTCGAGTCTGCCAATTTTGAAACTGATTTGACAGTAGTTATCACTGACTTATGCGTTCCAAGAACGCAATGGACTTGTAGGGCAGGAACTAATGAGCCTCACACTTTCCCAGCCTTGACCCTGAATGGCTATGCAAAGGCGTGGAATTTGTTCATATGTGCAAAGCTTGTACCTTCAACGTATCAACATGAAATCACCACTAAAAGGGCTATCATTTTGTGGGGAATAATGACAGGAAAATACATCGATGTATGCTATCTCATTAATCAGAACATACTACGTTAAATGAGGGGGAGCACTACAGGGAGTATCCCACATGCATCTGTGATTGCGAGTCTGTGTCCACAGCAAGGAGTCTAGTGGGATGATGAACAGATGCAAATTCCTAGTCAAGATATCACTCATGCGACGATTACTAAATTCGAGGACTGGGTAAAAAGAGAACCACATTCGAGGGGAAAAGGTTTTATCATTCAACCCGCACACTTGGTGCCGCCACCACAGCCTGCACATGAAAATGAAGCGGAACGTCGGCTCAAGCAACTACTGCTATTGGGAATCGACAGCTTCGAAGGTTGGAGCAGAAGGTCGATACGATGTATGATAACTTTGCAGCATTTGCTACAGGGTTGACAGGGTCGCTCGCGGAGGCGTTTGCACAACAGGGGACTACGCTTGAGTGGCCACGGTTTGGGACCGCCGTGCCATTTCCACCACCGGATTCACCACCCGGAGAGGGTGGTGCAACTGAGCAGTAGGGGAGTTTCTCTAACCCTTTACCTTCATTCATTGAGATAATGAATATTTTAAGTTTGGGGTATTGGGTAGTAGGGTAGTTGCATAAAGAGTTTGCATGATTAGTTTAAAATTTTGCATGTTTATGTGTTAGTTAATAATTGCATAAAATTTTTCTATTTTTTAGTCATTATTAGTATTTGTGTTAGTATCTGTTTAGTTGCATTTGATGATTAGTGCATGTCTCATAAATTCTAGCTTTATTGAAGTGATGTCTAGCCTATGATGTAAGTGAATTTTGATGGATTGTTGAGTATTTAATGAATATCTTAAGCTTAGCTATAATGATTTGCATGATATGATCCATGATGCTCTTTAAATGCTTTCGGTTTGCATTTTCGTGTTCACAATTGCTTGTAGGCATAAGAATTATGTGTTGCATTGCTTGATAGGAAATGTGGTTTTAAAAAGAGAATTATGTGGAAAATAGATTTGGACTATGAAAAAAATAACATTGATAATCAAACTTTGGGGACACATGGGTATGTTATATATATATAAAAAAAGGAAAAGAAAAAGCTATCTTGAAACCTTCTTGAGCTGAATTATTGACTCTTTGGAAGGGGCGAGATGGAGCGTAAAATGCACTTGCTATATAAAAAAAAGTAAAATAGCAATAAAACACCGCGGGAAAGAGCAAAAATCGCCCTCGTGAGTAGTAATAAAGAAGTTAAGCCCATTGTTGAACCTTAGATTGTTTTGATATGTTGGAACAGTCTTTGTTGCATAAGTATACATGAATCTTGATTTAGACTGTAATTTTCTATGTTAAGCAGTTTAGCATGTGTATTCTTGCTTTAGTCAAGTTTTGGTGAACACAACACACACACACACATCATTTTTATAACATGTATGGATTACTTGAATGTATGATATTATGTCTATGTCTTAGTTTGAAGTTTCATTCTTGAGCCCGGATAATTCACTGTGGCATGTTGGACTGAAATTCTGTTATAGCTGGAAGAATGTGAGACTCGTTTGCATCATGATCTAGTTGTATAGCATTGTAGTTGCATTTTCAGTGTTTATGTAGTATGCATTGCTTAAGGGCTTGAAATAGTTGAAGTTTGGGGGTATTTGATAAGTGGGTTTTATACCTACTTATTGGATATCAAATCATGAGAACTATGCCCATCTCAAGTACATTTTAGTGTGTTTTTAGTTGCATTTTGTGTTATTTTGCAATGCATATACTGAGAACTCCTATGGTGTGAAAGTGCAGGAAAATGGCATAGCTCGGCATTGGTAGGTGGCATGAGATCAGTGAAAGCATGACAACAGGGTTGAGTGGACAAAAGAAACTGAGCATTGATGGACAAGGAAGCAAGAATAACATGTCAAAGAATCAGTAGCAGCATGAATGAATATAAACTATGCTGGTTGTACCAGACGCGATTATCTATTGTTTTTACGAGTTTTTCATAATAGAGAACTAGGGTTCTACACATTGAATGAATTCCAACGAGGATTTAAGCATAAACTTAATATTTTATATTTCTTCTTTAGAATTCAATCATTTATTGCGAATTACTTTTATGTTGCTGGAGATTATTGAGGATTTGAACAGAACTCTTGGAATATAATCAGCAATTGGGTTTGATCGATTCTATCTTCTCTCAATAGTTTTTATTTATTTTCCATGTGTTGCTCTAATCCAATAATGGCTTTTGGTTCAGCGATGAACTAAACTCCATTATGGGATTCTAACGGATTTTAATATGTAGTCTAATTGATGGCTCTATTTCTGGATTGTTAGTGTATCATCAGGAATTTCTATTATGGTTGATTTGATTGCATGAATGCTTGATCACAATTCATTTTATGTACTTGTATGGAAGTGAAGGATAACATTCGAGTATGGTTGTAATCATGATAGCATGCGTGCATGGGGTTGAATTGCTTAGCTTTATACTTCGTGAATCAGATAGACATATATTGTTTCACCGTGTGAGTTATATAAGGGCATGTGTTTAAATTCAATATGGCAGCAATTTCACATAGAAATATAGTAATTTTGGTTTTATTGATGATTACATGATTTCTATTGTATGTGGATATTATGTAAGTAGGTCATAATTTATTGGAAAATAGTTATGTCTACATTCGTGCTCTTGGCTAATTTTCTGTGGTACGTGAATAATCTTGTATGATGGTGATTATTAGATGACCTATTAAATGAAGTTAGGATCCCATTATTTCCAGATTTGATTTATCATTTTATTATTCTTCTTTTATTTATTATTTAGTTTATATTCATTCACAATCATAGCGTTCGTTTAAGCATATAAAATTAGTGATATAGTTGATGCATAATAGTTTAAATTAGAAACCTTTCTCCGTGGATCGATACTTTACTTACTCTGTATTACTTGTTGACCCATGTATGCTTGCATGAGTTACAGTCCTTTTATAAGAACTAAGAAGGAGGCGACACCCTACTAGTATGCAAGGGAGAATGGAGATTAAGTTCCTAGAACTTAAACAAGGGGACATGTCGGTTCTCTAATATATGGCCAAATTCAATGATTTTGCAAGGTTTGCTCCACACCAAGTGGATACGGAGGAGAGAATGTGACAACCCCAATTGTGACGCCACCAAAATTAGGTATACATCACCCATCATGAGTCGCCAGATACATGGTACATAAATTCAAATACAACTTAATAATACAACTGTCGTGTATAATACGACAAAACATAAGCTGGGAGTTTATACAAGAATATTGGCTTCTAGACAATATCCACACCCAATGGCGCCCTCATTGCATTTATTATTACACTATTACGCAGAATAGTGAGGACTACTAATGCACCCTCTAGGACCATCACTCTGTTCTCCGACTAGTCCCAACTACGTTCTCATTTCCTGAAGAGAACAATGAAAGAAAGGTTGAGCACAACTAGCCTAGTAAAGAATATCATAACTAAAGATAATTAAATTATCAATAGCTTTTGTCAATAATAAATCAGAGATTTAGAACATATGGTAGATAATAAAACTTTTCAACCATAATTGCAGCGGAATCAACAATCCATTAGAAGAGTCAAGTAAAACATAATGTCTACTTTCTCCTCCAAATTAAAAGTCCATCGTTAATATTTCATTCCTGTAATACCCATCAACAGTTCTTCGTTGTACCCAAGACAAAGAGAACTTTCATCACCTGTCTTCACCTGAACCACTAAAGATTTTAATTAAGTTCACAATTCATATTTATAATCATGTAAATCAACAGTTTCTCCTTGCCACAAAGGATTAATAGAATGTTTACTCAATATCCTTACCCCAAAGCCTAAAGATATTCAAATGTAATAACAATGATCATACAAATCAGTTGTCTATCTTTGCACTACGGGCCAAAGATATTCAACTATAAAACCAATGGTCATGATCATACCAATCAATTGTCCGTCAAGACACTACTACTGGCAAAGACATTCAACTGTTAACTAATGGTCATGATCCCGCTTAATCACATCATTGAATTATCCATGCACTACGGCCAAGGATATTCGTTATTATCACTAGTGGTCATGATCATGTCATTTACCTGTCCATCTTCGCACTACTGGTCAAAGCTATCAAACAACAGATCATCTTTGCACTACAGGCCAAAGATATTCCTCAATAGTTCATATTTGCACTACAGGCCAAATATATTCATCAACAGTTCATATTTGCACTACAGGCCAAATATATTAATATCTCAAAGAAATATATAATCATTTCAGAATTTATATAAACAATAATTATAACCATGTTGATCATTTCACCTTTGCACTTAAGCTAAATATATTCAATTATAAATTCAATGGTTATGATCATATTAGTCAACAATTCAACTGTGCACTACTGGCCAAAGAGAACCCCTGGTCATGATCATACCAAAAATCTACCCATCTTTACACTCAAGTCAAAGAGAAATATCATCATTAAGGTTATAAAAATGTTATATATAATAGTAAAATCAATATAATCAAAACATCTAGATTTAATCTCAAGAGTAATATTCATAAATCAACTATAATTTGGTTAGAAAAAGAAACCAATTTTGTCATGAATAGTAACTCGTGAATAGTACTCCGTATTCGTACATAGTACCGTATACGTAAAGAATGTCATATACATGAATAGTGACGTATACGTGAATAGTAACCCCGACTCAAAAAGGTAGAAATTCCACAATAAGATCCATACCAATATGTCAGTATAATGATATTGAAAGAATAACATCATTATGAAGAATATAACATTCCTTAATATCCCTTACCTCAAAAGAGCAGCACTTCTGACTGGATATCGAATATGTTGTTGAAGGAAACTTGCACTGATGAATAACAACTCACCAAGTATCTAAATACTCACAAAATACACTCGATAATCTAGAGAGAAAAAGAGAGAAAACTTATGAATTCTGGTGTGTTTTTCAATTCTAACTTAGCCCTCTATTTATAGAAAAATGTTAGCACGACGAAGTAGACTTGACCTGCTACCTGATGGCTTTACCTGCTACTATTCCACCCACTAAAAATCAGCCATCTTCCCCAACAATTAAAAGTGGGGCCCACCCATTTCTAGAATTTTTCACCAAAATCATTTATAAACCTAATTTTCGAATCAGTCACTTCTTAAAATTCATAACAAATCATTCGTTCATTTTTGACGGTTCAAAATTTGTGAACATATACTCAACTTATATATATATAACATATCCAAAAATCACAACGATCCAACGGTCAGATTAAAAATTATAACTCACACAATAAAGCAGTAAGAACAATGATTTGATCTTTTAATACCTCCAATCCGACAAAATACTGATAAAATACCTCAACATTAATTCCTTCATTTATAACCACATAAATAAATCCATCATTTATATCCACATCAAATAAATATTTCATTATCATATAAATCAATAATTAATTATTCATAAATAATATTACAGAATCACAATAATGACAACCAGGCAGTTCCCAGGAAAGAGGGGGCTTTTCGATAAGGATTTCTCCTTCTTGGCGCATGATTAGGTGACCAAACCTCTCCTCGATGTAACTTTCTAGACATTGCCAATAATGCTATCTAATAATATTATTCAAATAATATGAATTATTGATCTGATAATGGAGATACTGTGCAGTGACAATTATTAAACAACAATAATATAAAATATCAACGTAGCAATTATTGATTCAATAAAATAAAATATTGAACAGTAATTACTGTAACAATTATTGAGTAGTGCCTTCTCACGTAAGAATCAATAATTGAAAAAAATATTGTGCAATACCGTGTGCTACTGTGCAACTACGCGTATTACTGTATTTTAACCACCAGGTATTCCAACAGTGTTAACGGTAACAACTACGCTGTTATTTATAAAAACTCAAATTTGTTATTTTCTTCATCCGACAGTTATTCTGTTATGGGGCCCACAAATGGCTGCGCCGTCGTACGAATATTCCCCGACAGAAAGAATATTCCACGACTAAACGAATATTCCCCGACAACAATGAATATTTTATAACCACTTGCGTATTTTGAAAAAAAAAATCATATATCACCCTTAACTTAAACTTTTATCAATTTAACCATTTACTGAATAGAAAAATTGAATACTTTTATTTCATAAAATTCGGGGTCTTACAATCTCCCCTTCTTATGAAATTTCATCCCCGAAATTTACATACCTGGTATTTCAAAGAGTTGAGAATACCTTGCTTTCATTTCAAATTCCATCTTCCCTGTCGTCATAATTTCTCCACTGCTCATCTCCTGTATTTCAGATATCATTCTAGAATACAGCTTCAAAACAAGGGTGAATTTAACAAATTAACATATCACATAATATCCTGGTATAATAACTGACCAATAAATAAGCTTAGGTAGGACACACTAGCGAAGGATTTACTCATCTCTCCCCTCCTAGTTCTATTCCCCGATCTCCGCCAGAGACCATATCCCTAAGCTCTGATACCAAATGTGACAACCCCAATTGTGACGCCCCCAAAATTAGGTATACATCACCCATCATGAGTCGCCAGATACATGGTACATAAATTCAAATACAACTTAATAATACAACTATCGTGTATAATACGACAAAACATAAGCTGGGAGTTTATACAAGAATATTGGCTTCTAGACAATATCCCCACCCAATGGCGCCCTCATTGCATTTATTATTACACTATTTCGCAGAATAGTGAGGACTACTAATGCACCCTCTAGGACCATCACTCTGTTCCCCGACTAGTCCCATCTACGTTCTCATTTCCCGAAGAGAACAATGAAAGAAAGGGTGAGCACAACTAGCCCAGTAAAGAATATCATAACTATAGATAATTAAATTATCAATAGCTTTTGTCAATAATAAATCAGAGATTTAGAACATATGGTAGATAATAAAACTTTTCAACCATAATTGCAGCAGAATCAACAATCCATTAGAAGAGTCAAGTAGAACATAATGTCTACTTTCTCCTCCAAATTAAAAGTCCATCATTAATATTTCATTCCTGTAATACCCATCAATAGTTCTTCGTTGTACCCAAGACAAAGAGAACTTTCATCACCTGTCTTCACCTGAACCACTAAAGATTTTAATTAAGTTCACAATTCATATTTATAATCATGTAAATCAACAGTTTCTCCTTGCCACAAAGGATTAATAGAATGTTTACTCAATATCCTTACCCCAAAGCCTAAAGATATTCAAATGTAATAACAATGATCATACAAATCAGTTGTCTATCTTTGCACTACGGGCCAAAGATATTCAACTATAAAACCAATGGTCATGATCATACCAATCAATTGTATGTCAGTACACTACGGCCAAAGACATTTAACTGTTAACTAATGGTCATGATCCTGCCAATCACATCATTGAATTATCCATGCACTACGGCCAAGGATATTCGTTATTATCACTAGTGGTCATGATCATGTCATACACCTGTCCATCTTCGCACTACGGGTCAAATCTATCAAACAACAGATTATTTTTGCACTACAGGCCAAAGATATTCAACAACATATCATCTTTGCACTACAGGTCAAAGATATTGCTTAACAGTTCATATTTGCACTACATGCCAAATATATTCATCAACAGTTCATATTTGCACTGCAGGCCAAATATATTAATATCTCAAAGAAATATATAATCATTTCAAAATTTATATAAACAATAATTATAACCATGTTGATCATTTCACCTTTGCACTTAAGCTAAGGATATTCAATTATAAATTCAATGGTCATGATCATACCAGTCAACAATTCAACTTTGCACTACTAGCCAAAGAAAACCCCTAGTCATGATCATACCAAAAATCTACCCATCTTTACACTCAAGTGAAAGAGAAATATCATCATTAAGGTTATAAAAATGTTATATATAATAGTTAAATATCATCATTAATGATAGCATGCGTGCATGGGGAAACTTGCACTGATGAATAACAACTCACCAAGTAACAAAATACTCACAAAATACACTCAATAATCTAGAGAGAAAAAGAGAGAAAACTTATGAATTCTGGTGTGTTTTTCAATTCTAACTTAGTCCTCTATTTATAGGAAAATGTTAGACGCAAAGGCAGACTTTACACCTCAAGCACCGATGGCTTTACCTCGCTACTATTCCACCCACTAAAAATCAAATATCTTCCCCAACAACCAAAAGTGGGGCCCACCCATTTCTAGAATTTTCACCAAAATTATTTATAAACCTAATTTTCAATCACCACTTCTTAAAATTCATAACAAATCATTCGCTCATTTTTGACGGTTCAAAATTTGTGAACATATACTCAACTTATATATGTATAACATATCCAAAAATCACAACGATCCAACTACGATTAAAATTATAACTCACACAATAAAGTCAAAAGAACAATCGATTTGATCTTTTAATACCTCCAATCGAAAAAATATCGATAAAATACCTCAACATTAATTCCTTCATTTATAACCACATAAATAAATCCATCATTTATATCCACATCAAATAAATATTTCATTATCATATAAATCAATAATTAATTATTCACAAATAATATTATAGAATCAAAATAATGACAACCAGTGGTTCGAGAAAGAGGGGCTTTCCAGATAAGGATTTCTCCTTCTTTAAAGCGCGCAATTAGGTGACCAAACCTCTCCTTGACAAAACTTTCTAGACATTGCCAATAATGCTATCTAATAATATTATTAAAATAATATAATTATTGATCTGATAATGGAGATACTGTGCAGTGACAATTATTGAACAACAATAATATAAAATATCAACGTGGCAATTATTGATTCAATAAAATAAAATATTGAACAATAATTAATGTAACAATTATTGAGTAGTGCCTTCTCACGTAAGAATCAATTATTGAAAAAAATACTATGCAATACCGTGTGCTACTGTGCAACTACGCGTATTACTGTATTTTAACCACCAGGTATTCCAACAGTGTTAACGGTAACAACTACACCGTTATTTATAAAAACTCAAATTTGCCATTTTCTTCATCCGTTAGTTATTCTGTTATGGGGCCCACAAATGGCTGCGCTGTGATGACCCCAAAATAGGTCCATTCAATCCAACCCATTCTGAGTCGCCAAATACATGGTACAGAATACAACTACAACTTTATTACAACAATTGTCGTGCAAAATACAACAACACATATATCGTGTGAGTTTGGATACAAATATATACCAAATGTGACACATGTCCCAACCGTGGACAACACCTCACAAAGACACCTTACATAAAGGTATAGTCAAAGACTGCTTTTAGAAACTAAAATCTTTGGGAAGTGCTCAAGGAAACCTTCGTATATGGGAGGCCATGCGTCTAGGTTATGATAGATATCATATGTCCGAGAGAATTATCCTTGGTTAACCTAATAGACCCCAAAGAAAAACGAAGATTACTATCATATTCTTCCCAATGGTGAGTCTTCTCTTGATTTATCATTATCTCCACTATCTCAAATTGAGAATTACACTTCAAACAAACACCAAGATTATATAGGTAGTGCTCAGATATATACTCTCGAGAAGAGGATGTACACAACCCTCGTCTTATGATAACACGAGGTTGTATATCATTAGACATCTTGTATGATAGTGACAAAACACCCTTCCAAAGTTGGGTTCGCCTGACCCTATTTGATTCACCAAATATAACTATTAAATGACGTATAAAATACAACACACTTATCTAAAGTCCTCAATAAAATCATTTCCATACTCTTTAGGGAGAACCTCAACAACTATAGACCACCGTTCTATTCCCCTGTTATCCTCCACTCGACCCAGCTACACTTTTATTACCTGAAAGGAATTATGAAGCAAAAGGGTGAGCACAACTAGCTCAGTAAAGAATATTATGACTAAAGATAAATAAATTATCAATAGTCTTTATCAGTAATAAATCAGAGATTTAGAACATATGGTAGATGATAAAAATTTTCAACCATAGTTGCAGCGGAATGAGCAATCCATTAGAAGAGTCAAATAGACTATAAAGTCTATTATCTTCTTCATGTTAAAAGTCCACCAACAATGTTTTATTCCTGTAACATCAATCAACAATTCCTGTCCACAATCATATGAATAACTCATAATTGTAATTGTTGTTCTAAATTCCTTTTCTCATCCAAGACAAAGATAATTTTCATCACCTAAAACATCAAAGATCATGGTTATACCAAATCACAGTTCATGTTCATAATCAAACTAATAAATTCATCTTTGCACTACGGGCCAAAGATATTCATCAATAGTTCATCTTTGCACTACAGGCCAAAGATATTCATCAACAGTTCATCTTTGCACTACATGCCAAAGATATTCAACAACAAGTCATTTTTGCATTACAGGCCAAATATATTAATATCTCAAAGAAATATATAATAATTTCAGAATTTATATAAACAATAATTATAACCATGTTGATTAATTCACCTTTGCACTTAAGCTAAAGATATTTAATTATAAATTCAATGGTCATGATCATACCAATCCACAATTCAACTTTTCACTTCCGCCAAAGAGAACCCTAGTCATGATCATACCAATAATCTATCCATCTTTACACTCCAAAGAAAGAGAATTTCAACATCGTGGTTATAAAATGTTATATATGATAATAAAATCAATATAATCAATATATAGTTTTAATCTCCGTAGTAATATTAATAAATCAACTATAATTTGGTTAGAAAAAGAAACCAATTTTGTCATGAATAGTAACTCATGAATAGTAACTCGTGAATAGTATCTCATACCAATATTTCGGTATAATGATATTGAAAGAATAATATTTTTTTTTAAGCTTATAAACAATTTATTTTAATTGTTTACACTTTACTAAATAATGCATTTAATCATTCTAAAATGCCAAACTCATAAGATTTCATCACCAATAACCAAAATCCTCATCAAAAATCTGCATATACCTCATGTAGGATTCTCAAGCTATAAAATCCTATTTTCTAATTTTCTTACCTCACATAACATATTTAATTCATTTACTCATAACTAGTCTATTTTTATGAAAAATAACAAATCAGTTCCAAAATATTTCTTTTCTCGGGATTTAGCGTAATATAGTCCTATATTGAACATATATTTTATCGTATTTTTAAAAGTCATTTACTATTTTTCATATGGCCAAAACCAATTTAATATTTAAACATTTATCATAAATTGTACTTTTATCCAAAAATTCCGAAATTTACAGAGTATACTTATATAATATAGATGTACTCCCAATAAAAATTTCATCAATTTTGGAGTTAACCACAAGGAGTTATAAGGGTTTTCTTTTAAAATAGTCTTTTCCCATAAAATTCATAACTCATAATCTATACATCCAAAATCACCATTTTTGACACAATCAATAAAACTCATCAAAATATCATTTCAAAATTTTCCGAATTTTCTCAAGGTCTAAAAAGTTACGAAACCTCGAAACACACAACAACCCTTAAAATCCTTTACCTCAAAAGAGCAAGATTTACGACCGAATAACGCCGAATCTAACTTGCACCGTAGATAGCAACACTCAAGATAGAAGAATACACTTGATAATATAGAGAGAAAAGAGAGAAAACTTCAGCTTACGGTGTGATTTTCAATTCTAACTTAAGCTTCTATTTATAGGAAAATGCTAGAACGCATGAAAGGAGACTAAAATAATAAATTAATATTATTTTTATTCAAATTTCCTACGCCACCTCTTCTTGATCAATTTAGGCACCTTCTTTGAACCAAAATCGCTGAGCCCATGTGTTGTATTCAACACCCGCCAAAAGTGGGTCCCACCCATAACTTAATAAAATCATTTTATTTTTTGAAACTTCAATAATTCATAGAAAATAGCCCGTTTATCAGAAAAATTAGAAACTCACAATTTTCCATGGGAAATTCTATTCTCTACAACTTTGCAGAAGAAAATATTTCCAAATTCCAAACAAAAATTATCCGAAATCCACAAACGGACGATTTTACAGTTTTATAATAATTTTTCGTCAAGAATTGTGTCCACCGACACACAAAACATGTGTTAAACATTTAATGCCACAAAAATACTCTTCCTCCTCATATACTTATATATCCCACATTCATTATAAAAATATCACCATTAATATATTATTAAAATAATATATTTAAATAAATTATTTTATCGTAAAAAAGATAAAATATTAATTTTCAACAATTGTCACATTAAAATTTTCCTCCTTCTATATCCACATAAAATAAATATTTTCTTTATCATAATAATCAATAATTAATTATTCAAAATAATATTACGTAATCACAAAGATCGATAACCGTGCCGTTCCTGAATTGTAGGGGCTTTCAATAAGAATTTCTCCTTCATGGCGCAATTAGGTGACCAAACCTCTCCTCGATGAACTTTCTAGACATTACCAATAATGCTATCTAATAATATTATTCAAATAATAAGAATTATTGATCCGATAATGAGAAATATTGTGCGATGATAATTATTGAAACAACAATAATATAAAATATCAACGCAACAATTATTGAATCAATAAAATAAAATATTGAATAAGAATTACTTTAACAATTATTGAGTAGTGCCTTCACGCATTTAATCAATAATTCAACAATATCTGCAATACCGTAAAGCTATCTTGTCTGCAACAACGCCATTACTTTATTTTACCAACCGGGTATTCCAACAAAGTGTTAACAGTAGAACGATTACGCCGTTATTTATAAAAACTTAATTTTGTCGTTTTCTTCATCCGGCGCTTATTCTCATTATGGGGCCCACAAATGGTCATACTGTCAGTATTTATTATTCTTCCACGGCAAAGAATATTCCACGACCAAACGAATATTCCCAAACAAAAATGAATATTTTATAACCACTTGTGAAATTTGAAAATTTTATACATATCACCCTTAACTTTAAAATTTTATCAATTTAACTATTTACTAAATTGAATACTTTTATTTCATAAAATTCGGGGTCTTACAATCTCCCTCCTTATGAAATTTCGTCCTCGAATTTACATACATACCGGTATTTCAAAGAGTTGAGAATACCTTGCTTTCATTTCGATTCCATCTTCCCTATCATCATAATTTCTCCAATGCTCATCTCCTCGTATTTTAGATAACATTCTAGAATACAGCTTCAAAATAAGGGTTAATTGAACAAATTAACATATCACATAATATCCCGATATTATGACTAACCAACAAATAAGCTTAGGTAGGACACACTAGCGAAGGATTTACTCATCTCTCCCCTCCTAGTTCTATTCCCCGATCTCCGCCAGAGATCATATCCTAAGCTCGATACCAAATGTAACTCTCATGGTGCTTCAACCACAGCACCATACATTGGTACCTATCAGTTTGCCACCGCAGAACGGCGTCCCCTATGGAGAGTCTGGCTTCGGTGCATTCCCCATCAACAGGAAGTCACCAGCGAGAGGCTCGGGGCTCTTTACTTATAGCTCTGATACCAACTGTGATGACCCCAAAATAGGTCCATTCAATCCAACCCATTCTGAGTCGCCAAATACATGGTACAGAATACAACTACAACTTTATTACAACAATTGTCGTGCAAAATACAACAACACATATACTGTGAGTTTGGATACAAATATATACCAAATGTGACACATGTCCCAACCGTGGACAACACCTCACAGTGACACCTTACATAAAGGTATAGTCAAAGACTGTTTTAGAAACTAAAATCTTTGGGAAGTGCTCAAGGAAACCTTCGTACATGGGAGGCCATGCGTCTAGGTTATGATAGATATCATATGTCCAGAGAATTATCCTTGGTTGACCTAATAGACCCCAAAGAAAAACGAGAAGATTACTATCATGTTCTTCCCAATGGTGAGTCTTCTCTTGATTTATCATTATCTCCACTATCTCAAATTGAGAATTATACTTCAAACAAACACCAAGATTATATAGGTAGTGCTCGTATATATACTCAGCAAGAGGATGTACACAACCCTGCTATCTTATGATAACACGAGGTTGTATATCATTAGACATCTTGTATGATAGTGACAAAACACCCTTCCAAAGTTGGGTTCGCCTGACCCTATTTGATTCACCAAATATAACTATTAAATGACGTATAAAATACAACACACTTATCTAAAGTCCTCAATAAAATCATTTCCATACTCTTTAGGAGAACCTCAACAACTATAGACCACCGCTTCTATTCCCCCATTATCCCCCACTCGACCCAAATACACTTTTTTATTACCTGAAAGGAATTGTGAAGCAAAAGGTGAGCACAACTAGCTCAATAAAGAATATTATGACTAAAGATAACTAAATTATCAATAGTCTTCATCAGTAATAAATCAAAGATTTAGAACATATGGTAGATGATAAAACTTTTCAACCATAGTTGCAAAATGAATGAGCAATCCATTAGAAGAGTCAAATAGACTATAAAGTCTATTATCTTCTTCATGTTAAAAGTCCACCAACAATGTTTTATTCCCCGTAACATCAATCAACAATTCCCATCCACAATCATATGAATAACTTATAATTGTAATTGTTCTAAATTCCTTTTCTCATCCAGACAAAGATAATTTTCATCACCAAACATCAAAGATCATGGTTATACCAAATAACAGCTCATGTTCATAATCAAACTAATAAATTCATCTTTGCACTATGGGCCAAAGATATTCATCAACAGATTCATCTTTGTACTACAAAAGCCAAAGATATTCATCAACAGCTTCATCTTTGCACTACATGCCAAAGATATTCAACAACAAGTCATCTTTGCATTACGGGCCAAATATATTAATATCTCAAAGAAATATATAATCATTTCGATTTATATAAACAATAATTATAACCATGTTGATTAATTCACCTTTGCACTTAAGTTAAAGATATTCAATTATAAATTCAATGGCCATGATCATACCAAATACAATTCAACTTTTCACTCTTGCCAAAGAGAACCCTAGTCATGATCATACCAATAATCTATCCATCTTTACACTCCAAAGAAAGAGAATTTCAACATCGTATATATAAAATGTTATATATGATAATAAAATCAATATAATCAATATATAGTTTTAATCTCCGAGTAATAGTCATAAATCAACTATAATTTGGTTAGAAAGAAAAACCAATTTTGTCATGAATAAGAACTCATGAATAGTAACTTCGTGAATAGTAACTTATGAATAGTAACTCGTGAATAGTATCTCATGAATAGTAAACCCGACTCAAAAGGTAGAAATTCCACAATAAAATCCATACCAATATTTCTATTATAATGATATTGAAAGAATAATATTTTTTTTAAGCTTACAAACAATTTATTTTAATTGTTTACACTTTACTAAATAATGCATTTAATCATTCTAAAATGTCAAACTCATAAGATTTCATCACCAATAACCAAAATCCTCATCAAAATCTCAGATATACCTCATGTAGGATTCTCAAGCTATAAAATCCTATTTTCTAATTTTCTTACCTCACATAACATATTTAATTCATTTACTCATAACTAGTCTATTTTTATGAAAAATAACAAATCAGTTCCAAAAATATTTCTTTTCTGGGATTTAGCAGAATATAGTCCTATATTGAACATATATTTTTATCAGAATTTTTAAAAGTCATTTACTATTTTTCATATGGCCAAAACCACCGAATATTTAAACATTTATCATAAATTGTACTTTTATCCAAAAATTCCGAAATTTACAGAGTATACTTATATAATATAGATGTACTCCCAATAAAAATTTCATCAATTTTGGAGTTAACCACAAGGAGTTATAAGGGTTTTCTTTTAAAATAGTCTTTTCCCATAAAATTCATAACTCATAATCTATACATCCAAAAATCACCATTTTTGGACACAATCAATAAAACTCATCAAAATATCATTTCAAAATTTTCCAGAATTTTCTGAAGGTCTAAAAAGTTACGAAACCTGAAAACACAACAACCCTTAAAATCCCTTACCTCAAAAGAGCAGTATTTCTGACTGGAATAACGCTGAACGAACTTGCACCGTATAGCAACACTCAAGATAGAAGAATACACTTGATAATATAGAGAGAGAAATAGAGAGAAAACTTCAGTTTCTGGTGTGATTTTCAATTCTAACTTAAGCTTCTATTTATAGGAAAATGCTTTAGAACGCCAAAGGAGACTAAAATAATAAATTAATATTATTTTTATTCAAATTTCCTACGCCACCTCTCTTGATCAATTTAGGCAGCCTTCTTTGAACCAAAATCAGCAGCCCATGTGTTGTATTCAACACCCGCCAAAAGTGGGTCCCACCCATAACTTAATAAAAATCATTTTATTTTTTGAAACTTCAATCATTCATAGAAAATAGCCCGTTTATCAGAAAAATTAGAAACTCACAATTTTCCATGGGAAATTCTATTCTCTACAACTTTGCAGAAGAAAATATTTCCAAATTCCAAACAAAAATTATCCGAAATCCACAAACGGACGATTTTACAGTCTATAATAAATTTTCGGTCAAGAATTGTGTCCACCGACACACAAAACATGTGTTAAACATTTAATGCCACAAAAATACTCTTCCTCCTCATATACTTATATATCCCACATTCATTATAAAAATATCACCATTAATATATTATTAAAATAATATATTTAAATAAATTATTTTATCAGAAAAAGATAAAATATTAATTTTCAACAATTGTCACATTAAAATTTTCCTCCTTCTATATCCACATAAAATAAATATTTTCTTTATCATAATAATCAATAATTAATTATTCAAAAATAATATTACGTAATCACAAGATCGATAACCGGTAGTTCCTGCATAGAGGGGCTTTCAATAAGAATTTCTCCTTCTTGGCCATGAATTAGGTGACCAAACCTCTCCTTGATGTAACTTTCTAGACATTACCAATAATGCTATCTAATAATATTATTCAAATAATAAGAATTATTGATCGATAATGAGAAATATTGTGCGTTGATAATTATTGAAACAACAATAATATAAAATATCAACGCAACAATTATTGAATCAATAAAATAAAATATTGAATAATAATTACATCGTAATAATTATTGAGTAGTGCCTTCTTACGTTTAATCAATAATTCAACAATACTTAATACCTGGTGTATTATCGCGTAACAACGCCAGACACTTTATTTTACCAACCGGTATTCCAACAAAGTGTTAACAGTAACTTGATTACGCTGCTATTTATAAAAACTTAATTTTGTCGCTTTTCTTCATCCGACGCTTTATTACATTATGGGGCCCACAAATGGTCACTACTGGTCGCATTTATTATTCACAGCGGAAAGAATATTCCACGACCAAACGAATATTCCCCGACAAAAATGAATATTTTATAACCACTTGTGAAATTTGAAAATTTTATACATATCACCCTTAACTTTAAAATTTTATCAATTTAACTATTTACTAAATTGAATACTTTTATTTCATAAAATTCGGGGTCTTACAATCTCCCCTCCTTATGAAATTTCGTCCTCGAAATTTACATACCTGGTATTTCAAAGAGTTGAGAATACCTTGCTTTCATTTCAGATTCCATCTTCCCTATCATCATAATTTCTCCAATGCTCATCTCCTGTATTTTAGATAACATTCTAGAATACAGCTTCAAAATAAGGGTTAATTGAACAAATTAACATATCACATAATATCCCGATATTATGACTAACCAACAAATAAGCTTAGGTAGGACACACTAGCGAAGGATTTACTCATCTCTCCCCTCCTAGTTCTATTCCCCGATCTCCGCCAGAGATCATATCCCTAAGCTCTGATACCAAATGTAACTCTCATGGTGCTTCAACCACAGCACCATACATTGGTACCTATCAGTTTGCCACCGCAGAACGGCGTCCCCTATGGAGAGTCTGGCTTCGGTGCATTCCCCATCAACAGGAAGTCACCAGCGAGAGGCTCGGGGCTCTTTACTTATAGCTCTGATACCAACTGTGATGACCCCAAAATAGGTCCATTCAATCCAACCCATTCTTGAGTCGCCAAATACATGGTACAGAATACAACTACAACTTTATTACAACAATTGTCGTGCAAAATACAACAACACATATACTGTGAGTTTGGATACAAATATATACCAAATGTGACACATGTCCCAACCGTGGACAACACCTCACAAAGGACACACCTTACATAAAGGTATAGTCAAAGACTGTTTTAGAAACTAAAATCTTTGGGAAGTGCTCAAGGAAACCTTCGTACATGGGAGGCCATGCGTCTAGGTTATGATAGATATCATATGTCCAGAGAATTATCCTTGGTTGACCTAATAGACCCCAAAGAAAAACGAGAAGATTACTATCATGTTCTTCCCAATGGTGAGTCTTCTCTTGATTTATCATTATCTCCACTATCTCAAATTGAGAATTATACTTCAAACAAACACCAAGATTATATAGGTAGTGCTCGTATATATACTCAGCAAGAGGATGTACACAACCCTGTCTTATGATAACACGAGGTTGTATATCATTAGACATCTTGTATGATAGTGACAAAACACCCTTCCAAAGTTGGGTTCGCCTGACCCTATTTGATTCACCAAATATAACTATTAAATGACGTATAAAATACAACACACTTATCTAAAGTCCTCAATAAAATCATTTCCATACTCTTTAGGGAGAACCTCAACAACTATAGACCACCGTTCTATTCCCTGTTATCCCCCACTCGACCCAGCTACACTTTTATTACCTGAAAGGAATTGTGAAGCAAAAGGGTGAGCACAACTAGCTCAGTAAAGAATATTATGACTAAAGATAAATAAATTATCAATAGTCTTCATCAGTAATAAATCAGAGATTTAGAACATATGGTAGATGATAAAACTTTTCAACCATAGTTGCGTGAATGAAAGCAATCCATTAGAAGAGTCAAATAGACTATAAAGTCTATTATCTTCTTCATGTTAAAAGTCCACCAACAATGTTTTATTCCTGTAACATCAATCAACAATTCCTGTCCACAATCATATGAATAACTTATAATTGTAATTGTTCTAAATTCCTTTTCTCATCCAGGACAAAGATAATTTTCATCACCTGAAACATCAAAGATCATGGTTATACCAAATAACAGTTCATGTTCATAATCAAACTAATAAATTCATCTTTGCACTATGGGCCAAAGATATTCATCAACAGTTCATCTTTGTACTACAGGCCAAAGATATTCATCAACAGTTCATCTTTGCACTACATGCCAAAGATATTCAACAACAAGTCATCTTTGCATTACAGGCCAAATATATTAATATCTCAAAGAAATATATAATCATTTCAGAATTTATATAAACAATAATTATAACCATGTTGATTAATTCACCTTTGCACTTAAGTTAAAGATATTCAATTATAAATTCAATGGCCATGATCATACCAGTCACAATTCAACTTTTCACTATCGCCAAAAGAGAACCCTAGTCATGATCATACCAATAATCTATCCATCTTTACACTCCAAAGAAAGAGAATTTCAACATCGTGGTTATAAAATGTTATATATGATAATAAAATCAATATAATCAATATATAGTTTTAATCTCCAGAGTAATAGTCATAAATCAACTATAATTTGGTTAGAAAAAGAAACCAATTTTGTCATGAATAGTAACTCATGAATAGTAACTTCGTGAATAGTAACTTATGAATAGTAACTCGTGAATAGTATCTCATGAATAGTAAACCCGACTCAAAAGGTAGAAATTCCACAATAAAATCCATACCAATATTTCGGTATAATGATATTGAAAGAATAATATTTTTTTTAAGCTTACAAACAATTTATTTTAATTGTTTACACTTTACTAAATAATGCATTTAATCATTCTAAAATGTCAAACTCATAAGATTTCATCACCAATAACCAAAATCCTCATCAAAAATCTGCATATACCTCATGTAGGATTCTCAAGCTATAAAATCCTATTTTCTAATTTTCTTACCTTACATAACATCTTTAATTCATTTACTCATAACTAGTCTATTTTCATGAAAATAACAAATCGGTTCCAAAAATATTTCTTTTCTCGGGATTTAGCGAATATAGTCCTATATTGAACATATATTTTTATCAGAATTTTTAAAAGTCATTGACTATTTTTCACATGGCCAAAACCACCGAATATTTAAACATTTATCATAAATTGTACTTTTATCCAAAAATTCCGAAATTTACAGAGTATACTTATATAATATAGATGTACTCCCAATAAAAATTTCATCAATTTTGGAGTTAACCACAAGGAGTTATAAGAGTTTTCTTTTAAAATAGTCTTTTCCCATAAAATTCATAACTCATAATCTATACATCCAAAAATCACCATTTTTGGACACAATCAATAAAACTCATCAAAATATCATTTAAAATTTTTCCAGAATTTTCTGAAGGTCTAAAAAGTTACGAAACCTGAAAACACAACAACCCTTAAAATCCCTTTACCTCAAAAGAGCGTTATTTACATTCGGAATAACGCTTGAACGAACTTGCAATACCGTATAGCAACACTCAAGATAGAAGAATACACTTGATAATATAGAGAGAAAATAGAGAAAACTTGGGCTTAAATTGTGATTTTCAATTCTAACTTAAGCTTCTATTTATAGGAAAATGCTTTAACGCCAAAGGAGACTAAAATAATAAATTAATATTATTTTTATTCAAATTTCCTCGCCACCTCTCTTGATCAATTTAGGCAACCTTCTTTGAACCAAAATCAAAGCCCATGTGTTGTATTCAACACCCATGAAAAGTGGGTCCCACCCATAACTTAATAAAAATCATTTTATTTTTGAAACTTCAATAATTCATAGAAAATAGCCCGCTTATCGAAAAAATTAGAAACTCACAATTTTCCATGGGAAATTCTATTCTCTACAACTTTGCGTAAGAAAATATTTCCAAATTCCAAACAAAAATTATCCAAATCCACAAACAGACGATTTTACGATCCTATAATAAATTTTCAATCAGAATTGTGTCCACCGACACACAAAACATGTGTTAAACATTTAATGCCACAAAAATACTCTTCCTCCTCATATACTTATATATCCCACATTCATTATAAAAATATCACCATTAATATATTATTAAAATAATATATTTAAATAAATTATTTTATCAGAAAAAGATAAAATATTAATTTTCAACAATTGTCACATTAAAATTTTCCTCCTTCTATATCCACATAAAATAAATATTTTCTTTATCATAATAATCAATAATTAATTATTCAAAAATAATATTACGTAATCACAAAGATCGATAACGGTAGTTCCCTGCATTAGAGGGCTTTCCAATAAGAATTTCTCCTTCTTCATGGCGCAATTAGGTGACCAAACCTCTCCTTGATGAACTTTCTAGACATTACCAATAATGCTATCTAATAATATTATTCAAATAATAAGAATTATTGATCCGATAATGAGAAATATTATGCAAAGTTGATAATTATTGAAACAACAATAATATAAAATATCAACGCAACAATTATTGAATCAATAAAATAAAATATTGAACAAGAATTACAGTAACAATTATTGAGTAGTGCCTTCACGCATTTAATCAATAATTCAACAATCTTTGTAATACCGCAAAGCTACTCTTTGTGCAACAACGCCAGACATTACTTTATTTTACCAACCGTATTCCAACAAAGTTAATTGAGTAACGATTACGCCGCTATTTATAAAAACTTAATTTTGTCGCTTTTCTTCCCGCGCTTATTACATTATGGGGCCCTGAAATGGTTGCTCATACTGTCATTTACGATTATTCCCCACGTAAAGAATATTCCACGACCAAACGAATATTCCCAGACAAAATGAATATTTTATAACCACTTGTGAAATTTGAAAATTTTATACATATCACCCTTAACTTTAAAATTTTATCAATTTAACTATTTACTAAATTGAATACTTTTATTTCATAAAATTCGGGGTCTTACAATCTCCCTCCTTATGAAATTTAGGTCCTCGAAATTTACATACACAATATTTCAAAGAGTTGAGAATACCTTGCTTTCATTTCGATTCCATCTTCCCTATCATCATAATTTCTCCAATGCTCATCTCCTCGTATTTTAGATAACATTCTAGAATACAACTTCAAAATAAGGGTTAATTGAACAAATTAACATATCACATAATATCCCGATATTATGACTAACCAACAAATAAGCTTAGGTAGGACACACTAGCGAAGGATTTACTCATCTCTCCCTCCTAGTTCTATTCCCCGATCTCCGCCAGAGATCATATCCCTAAGCTCGATACCAAATGTAACTCTCATGGTGCTTCAACCACAAAGACCATACATTGGTACTCTATCGGTTTGCCACCGCACGATCTGAGCAGGCGTCCCCCATGGAGAGTCCGGCTTGGTGCATTCCCCATCAACAGAAGTCACCAAATGAGAGCTCGGGGCTCTTTACTTATAGCTCGATACCAACCGTGATGACCCCAAAATAGGTCCATTCAATCCAACCCATTCTCGAGTCGCCAAATACATGGTACGTAATACAACTACAACTTTATTACAACAATTGTCGTGTAAAATACAACAACACATATCTTGAGTTTGGATACAAATATATACCAAATGTGACACATGTCCCAACCGTGGACAACACCTCACAATGACACCTTACATAAAGGTATAGTCAAAAGACCGCTTTTAGAAACTAAAATCTTTGGGAAGTGCTCAAGGAAACCTTCGTACATGGGAGGCCATGCGTCCTAGGTTATGATAGATATCATATGTCCAGAGAATTATCCTTGGTTGACCTAATAGACCCCAAAAGAAAAAAGCGAGAAGATTACTATCATGTTCTTCCCAATGGTGAGTCTTCTCTTGATTTATCATTATCTCCACTATCTCAAATTGAGAATTATACTTCAAACAAACACCAAGATTATATAGGTAGTGCTCGTATATATACTCAGCAAGAGGATGTACACAACCTCCCTCTTTTATGATAACACGAGAGGTTGTATATCATTAGACATCTTGTATGATAGTGACAAAACACCCTTCCAAAGTTGGGTTCACTCGACCCTATTTGATTCACCAAATATAACTATTAAATGACGATAAAATACAACACACTTATCTAAAGTCCTCAATAAAATCATTTCCATACTCTTTAGGGAGAACCTCAACAACTATAGACCACCGCTTCTATTCCCTCGTTATCCCCACTCGACCCAAATTTACACTTTTATTACCCGAAAGGAATTGTGAAGCAAAAAGGTGAGCACAACTAGCTCAATAAAGAATATTATGACTAAAGATAACTAAATTATCAATAGTCTTCATCAAGAATAAATCAAAGATTTAGAACATATGGTAGATGATAAAACTTTTCAACCATAGTTGCAAATGAATGAAAGCAATCCATTAGAAGAGTCAAATAGACTATAAAGTCTATTATCTTCTTCATGTTAAAAGTCCACCAACAATGTTTTATTCTCAGTAACATCAATCAACAATTCCCCATCCACAATCATATGAATAACTTATAATTGTAATTGTTCTAAATTCCTTTTCTCATCCAGGACAAAGATAATTTTCATCACCTGAAACATCAAAGATCATGGTTATACCAAATAACAGTTCATGTTCATAATCAAACTAATAAATTCATCTTTGCACTATGGGCCAAAGATATTCATCAACAGTTCATCTTTGTACTACAGGCCAAAGATATTCATCAACAGTTCATCTTTGCACTACATGCCAAAGATATTCAACAACAAGTCATCTTTGCATTACAGGCCAAATATATTAATATCTCAAAGAAATATATAATCATTTCAGAATTTATATAAACAATAATTATAACCATGTTGATTAATTCACCTTTGCACTTAAGTTAAAGATATTCAATTATAAATTCAATGGCCATGATCATACCAGTCACAATTCAACTTTTCACTACTGGCCAAAGAGAACCCTAGTCATGATCATACCAATAATCTATCCATCTTTACACTCCAGTGAAAGAGAATTTCAACATCAGGGTTATAAAAATGTTATATATGATAATAAAATCAATATAATCAATATATAGTTTTAATCTCCAGAGTAATATTCATAAATCAACTATAATTTGGTTAGAAAAAGAAACCAATTTTGTCATGAATAGTAACTCATGAATAGTAACTTCGTGAATACTAACTTATGAATAGTAACTCGTGAATAGTATCTCATGAATAGTAAACCCGACTCAAAAGGTAGAAATTCCACAATAAAATCCATACCAATATTTCTAATAATGATATTGAAAGAATAATATTTTTTTTTTAAGCTTACAAACAATTTATTTTAATTGTTTACACTTTACTAAATAATGCATTTAATCATTCTAAAATGTCAAACTCATAAGATTTCATCACCAATAACCAAAATCCTCATCAAAAATCAGATATACCTCATGTAGGATTCTCAAGCTATAAAATCCTATTTTCTAATTTTCTTACCTTACATAACATCTTTAATTCATTTACTCATAACTAGTCCATTTTCATGAAAAATAACAAATCAGTTCCAAAAATATTTCTTTTCTCGATTTAGCGTAATATAGTCCTATATTGAACATATATTTTTTATCGAATTTTTAAAGTCATTGACTATTTTTCATATGGCCAAAACCAATTTAATATTTAAACATTTATCATAAATTGTACTTTTATCCAAAAATTCAAAATTTACAGAGTATACTTATATAATATAGATGTACTCCCAATAAAAATTTCATCAATTTTGGAGTTAACCACAAGGAGTTATAAGAGTTTTCTTTTAAAATAGTCTTTTCCCATAAAATTCATAACTCATAATCTATACATCCAAAATCACCATTTTGGACACAATCAATAAAACTCATCAAAATATCATTTAAAATTTTTCCAGAATTTTCAAGGTCTAAAAAGTTACGAAACCAAAAACACAACAACCCTTAAAATCCCTTACCTCAAAAGAGAGCATTTACATTTGGATCGAATAATAACTGAATCGAACTTGCACCGTATAGCAACACTCAAGATACAAGAATACACTTGATAATATAGAGAGAGAAATAGAGAAAACTTCAGTTTACGTGTGATTTTCAATTCTAACTTAAGCTTCTATTTATAGGAAAATGCTAGAACGCCAAAAGGAGACTAAAATAATAAATTAATATTATTTTATTCAAATTTCCTACGCCACCTCTCTTGATCAATTTAGGCAACCTTCTTTGAACCAAAATCAAGAACCATGTGTTGTATTCAACACCCGCCAAAAGTGGGTCCCACCCATAACTTAATAAAAATCATTTTATTTTTTGAAACTTCAATAATTCATAGAAAATAGCCCGTTTATCAGAAAAATTCGAAACTCATGATTTTCCATGGGAAATTCTATTCTCTACAACTTTGCAGAAGAAAATATTTCCAAATTCCAAACAAAAATTATCCGAAATCCACAAACGGACGATTTTACAGTCTATAATAAATTTTCGGTCAAGAATTGTGTCCACCGACACACAAAACATGTGTTAAACATTTAATGCCACAAAAATACTCTTCCTCCTCATATACTTATATATCCCACATTCATTATAAAAATATCACCATTAATATATTATTAAAATAATATATTTAAATAAATTATTTTATCAGAAAAAGATAAAATATTAATTTTCAACAATTGTCACATTAAAATTTTCCTCCTTCTATATCCACATAAAATAAATATTTTCTTTATCATAATAATCAATAATTAATTATTCAAAATAATATTACGTAATCACAAGATCGATAACTTGCCGCTCCTGCATAGAGGGGGCTTTCCAATAAGAATTTCTCCTTCTTCATCGCCGCAATTAGGTGACCAAACCTCTCCTTGATGTAACTTTCTAGACATTACCAATAATGCTATCTAATAATATTATTCAAATAATAAGAATTATTGATCCGATAATGAGAAATATTGTGCGGATAATTATTGAAACAACAATAATATAAAATATCAACGCAGCGGAATTATTGAATCAATAAAATAAAATATTGAATAATAATTATCGTAATAATTATTGAGTAGTGCCTTCTTACGTACGAATCAATAATTCAACAATCTTGCAATATCTGCGTGTGCATCTTATGCAACAACGCCAGTATTACTTTATTTTACCAACCGGGTATTCCAACAAAGGTGTTAATTGATAACGATTACGCCGTTATTTATAAAAACTTAATTTTGTCGCTTTCTTCATCCGACGAGTTATTCATTATGGGGCCCACAAATGGTCACACTGCACGATTTATTATTCCCGACGTAAAGAATATTCCACGACCAAACGAATATTCCCGAAAAATGAATATTTTATAACCACTTGTGAAATTTGAAAATTTTATACATATCACCCTTAACTTTAAAATTTTATCAATTTAACTATTTACTAAATTGAATACTTTTATTTCATAAAATTCGGGGTCTTACAATCTCCCCTCCTTATGAAATTTCGTCCTCGAAATTTACATACCTGGTATTTCAAAGAGTTGAGAATACCTTGCTTTCATTTCAGATTCCATCTTCCCTATCATCATAATTTCTCCAATGCTCATCTCCTGTATTTTAGATAACATTCTAGAATACAGCTTCAAAATAAGGGTTAATTGAACAAATTAACATATCACATAATATCCCGATATTATGACTAACCAACAAATAAGCTTAGGTAGGACACACTAGCGAAGGATTTACTCATCTCTCCCCTCCTAGTTCTATTCCCCGATCTCCGCCAGAGATCATATCCCTAAGCTCTGATACCAAATGTAACTCTCATGGTGCTTCAACCACAGCACCATACATTGGTACCTATCAGTTTGCCACCGCAGAACGGCGTCCCCTATGGAGAGTCCGCTTCGTGCATTCCCCATCAACAGAAGTCACCAAATGAGAGGCTCTTCGGGCTCTTTACTTATAGCTCGATACCAAACGTGATGACCCCAAAATAGGTCCATTCAATCCAACCCATTCTGAGTCGCCAAATACATGGTACAGAATACAACTACAACTTTATTACAACAATTGTCGTGCAAAATACAACAACACATATACTGTGAGTTTGGATACAAATATATACCAAATGTGACACATGTCCCAACCGTGGACAACACCTCACAGTGACACCTTACATAAAGGTATAGTCAAAGACTGTTTTAGAAACTAAAATCTTTGGGAAGTGCTCAAGGAAACCTTCGTACATGGGAGGCCATGCGTCTAGGTTATGATAGATATCATATGTCCAGAGAATTATCCTTGGTTGACCTAATAGACCCCAAAAGAAAAACGAGAAGATTACTATCATGTTCTTCCCAATGGTGAGTCTTCTCTTGATTTATCATTATCTCCACTATCTCAAATTGAGAATTATACTTCAAACAAACACCAAGATTATATAGGTAGTGCTCGTATATATACTCAGCAAGAGGATGTACACAACCCTGTCTTATGATAACACGAGGTTGTATATCATTAGACATCTTGTATGATAGTGACAAAACACCCTTCCAAAGTTGGGTTCACTTTGACCCTATTTGATTCACCAAATATAACTATTAAATGACGTATAAAATACAACACACTTATCTAAAGTCCTCAATAAAATCATTTCCATACTCTTTAGGGAGAACCTCAACAACTATAGACCACCGTTCTATTCCCCTGTTATCCCCCACTCGACCCAGCTACACTTTTATTACCTGAAAGGAATTGTGAAGCAAAAGGGTGAGCACAACTAGCTCAATAAAGAATATTATGACTAAAGATAACTAAATTATCAATAGTCTTCATCAGTAATAAATCAAAGATTTAGAACATATGGTAGATGATAAAACTTTTCAACCATAGTTGCAGCGGAATGAGCAATCCATTAGAAGAGTCAAATAGACTATAAAGTCTATTATCTTCTTCATGTTAAAAGTCCACCAACAATGTTTTATTCCTGTAACATCAATCAACAATTCCTGTCCACAATCATATGAATAACTTATAATTGTAATTGTTCTAAATTCCTTTTCTCATCCAGGACAAAGATAATTTTCATCACCAAACATCAAAGATCATGGTTATACCAAATAACAGCTCATGTTCATAATCAAACTAATAAATTCATCTTTTGCACTATGGGCCAAAGATATTCATCAACAGCTTCATCTTTGTACTACAGGGCAAAGATATTCATCAACAAGCTCATCTTTGCACTACATGCCAAAGATATTCAACAACAAGTCATCTTTGCATTACAGCCAAATATATTAATATCTCAAAGAAATATATAATCATTTCAGAATTTATATAAACAATAATTATAACCATGTTGATTAATTCACCTTTGCACTTAAGTTAAAGATATTCAATTATAAATTCAATGGCCATGATCATACCAGTCACAATTCAACTTTTCACTACTGGCCAAAGAGAACCCTAGTCATGATCATACCAATAATCTATCCATCTTTACACTCCAGTGAAAGAGAATTTCAACATCAGGGTTATAAAAATGTTATATATGATAATAAAATCAATATAATCAATATATAGTTTTAATCTCCAGAGTAATAGTCATAAATCAACTATAATTTGGTTAGAAAAAGAAACCAATTTTGTCATGAATAGTAACTCATGAATAGTAACTTCGTGAATAGTAACTTATGAATAGTAACTCGTGAATAGTATCTCATGAATAGTAAACCCGACTCAAAAGGTAGAAATTCCACAATAAAATCCATACCAATATTTCGGTATAATGATATTGAAAGAATAATATTTTTTTTAAGCTTACAAACAATTTATTTTAATTGTTTACACTTTACTAAATAATGCATTTAATCATTCTAAAATGTCAAACTCATAAGATTTCATCACCAATAACCAAAATCCTCATCAAAAATCTGCATATACCTCATGTAGGATTCTCAAGCTATAAAATCCTATTTTCTAATTTTCTTACCTTACATAACATCTTTAATTCATTTACTCATAACTAGTCCATTTTCATGAAAAATAACAAATCAGTTCCAAAAATATTTCTTTTCTCGATTTAGCGAATATAGTCCTATATTGAACATATATTTTTATCGAATTTTTAAAAGTCATTGACTATTTTTCACATGGCCAAAACCAATTTAATATTTAAACATTTATCATAAATTGTACTTTTATCCAAAAATTCCGAAATTTACAGAGTATACTTATATAATATAGATGTACTCCCAATAAAAATTTCATCAATTTTGGAGTTAACCACAAGGAGTTATAAGAGTTTTCTTTTAAAATAGTCTTTTCCCATAAAATTCATAACTTATAATCTATACATCCAAAAATCACCATTTTTGGACACAATCAATAAAACTCATCAAAATATCATTTAAAATTTTTCCAGAATTTTCTGAAGGTCTAAAAAGTTACGAAACCTGAAAACACAACAACCCTTAAAATCCCTTACCTCAAAAGAGCAGTATTTCTGACTGGAATAACGCTGAACGAACTTGCACCGTATAGCAACACTCAAGATACAAGAATACACTTGATAATATAGAGAGAAAATAGAGAAAACTTCAGCTTCGGTGTGATTTTCAATTCTAACTTAAGCTTCTATTTATAGGAAAATGCTAGAACGCCAAAGAGACTAAAATAATAAATTAATATTATTTTTATTCAAATTTCCTACGCCACCTCTCTTGATCAATTTAGGCACCTTCTTTGAACCAAAATCAAGAATTACATGTGTTGTATTCAACACCCGCCAAAAGTGGGTCCCACCCATAACTTAATAAAAATCATTTTATTTTTTGAAACTTCAATAATTCATAGAAAATAGCCCGCTTATCGTAAAAATTAAACTCATGATTTTCCATGGAAAATTCTATTCTCTACAACTTTGCGTAAGAAAATATTTCCAAATTCCAAACAAAAATTATCCAAAATCCACAAACTAGACGATTTTACGTTATAATAAATTTTCTATTAAGAATTGTGTCCACCGACACACAAAAACATGTGTTAAACATTTAATGCCACAAAAATACTCTTCCTCCTCATATACTTATATATCCCACATTCATTATAAAAATATCACCATTAATATATTATTAAAATAATATATTTAAATAAATTATTTTATCGTAAAAAGATAAAATATTAATTTTCAACAATTGTCACATTAAAATTTTCCTCCTTCTATATCCACATAAAATAAATATTTTCTTTATCATAATAATCAATAATTAATTATTCAAAATAATATTACGTAATCACAATCTCGATAACCGTGCCGCTCCTGTATTGTAGGGGCTTTCCAATAAGAATTTCTCCTCTTCATGCCGCAATTAGGTGACCAAACCTCTCCTCGATGTAACTTTCTAGACATTACCAATAATGCTATCTAATAATATTATTCAAATAATAAGAATTATTGATCCGATAATGAGAAATATTATGCGTTGATAATTATTGAAACAACAATAATATAAAATATCAACGCAAAGAATTATTGAATCAATAAAATAAAATATTGAATAATAATTATCTGTAACAATTATTGAGTAGTGCCTTCTTACGCATTTAATCAATAATTCAACAATACTCAGGTAATACCGTAAAGCTCTTTGTAAACAACGCCAGTATTACTTTATTTTACCAACCGGTATTCCAACAAAGTTAATTCGTGATTACGTAGTTATTTATAAAAACTTAATTTTGTCGCTTTCTTCATCCGGCGCTTATTCTCATTATGGGGCCCACAAATGGTCATGCTGATCGCACGATTATTCCCCTCGACGTAAAGAATATTCCACCACCAAACGAATATTCCCAGACAAAATGAATATTTTATAACCACTTGTGAAATTTGAAAATTTTATACATATCACCCTTAACTTTAAAATTTTATCAATTTAACTATTTACTAAATTGAATACTTTTATTTCATAAAATTCGGGTCTTACAATCTCCCTCCTTATGAAATTTCGTCCCTCGAATTTACATACCGGTATTTCAAAGAGTTGAGAATACCTTGCTTTCATTTCAGATTCCATCTTCCTATCATCATAATTTCTCCAATGCTCATCTCCCAGATTTTAGATAACATTCTAGAATACAAACTTCAAAATAAGGGTTAATTGAACAAATTAACATATCACATAATATCCCGATATTATGACTAACCAACAAATAAGCTTAGGTAGGACACACTAGCGAAGGATTTACTCATCTCTCCCCTCCTAGTTCTATTCCCCGATCTCCGCCAGAGATCATATCCCTAAGCTCTGATACCAAATGTAACTCTCATGGTGCTTCAACCACAGCACCATACATTGGTACCTATCAGTTTGCCACCGCAGAACGGCGTCCCCTATGGAGAGTCTGGCTTCGGTGCATTCCCCATCAACAGGAAGTCACCAGCGAGAGGCTCGGGGCTCTTTACTTATAGCTCTGATACCAACTGTGATGACCCCAAAATAGGTCCATTCAATCCAACCCATTCTGAGTCGCCAAATACATGGTACAGAATACAACTACAACTTTATTACAACAATTGTCGTGCAAAATACAACAACACATATACTGTGAGTTTGGATACAAATATATACCAAATGTGACACATGTCCCAACCGTGGACAACACCTCACAGTGACACCTTACATAAAGGTATAGTCAAAGACTGTTTTAGAAACTAAAATCTTTGGGAAGTGCTCAAGGAAACCTTCGTATATGGGAGGCCATGCGTCTAGGTTATGATAGATATCATATGTCCAGAGAATTATCCTTGGTTGACCTAATAGACCCCAAAGAAAAACGAGAAGATTACTATCATGTTCTTCCCAATGGTGAGTCTTCTCTTGATTTATCATTATCTCCACTATCTCAAATTGAGAATTATACTTCAAACAAACACCAAGATTATATAGGTGCTTTCGTATATATACTCAAAGAAGAGGATGTACACAACCCTGTCTTATGATAATACGAGGTTGTATATCATTAGACATCTTGTATGATAGTGACAAAACACCCTTCCAAAGTTGGGTTCGCCTGACCCTATTTGATTCACCAAATATAACTATTAAATGACGTATAAAATACAACACACTTATCTAAAGTCCTCAATAAAATCATTTCCATACTCTTTAGGGAGAACCTCAACAACTATAGACCACCGTTCTATTCCCCTGTTATCCCCCACTCGACCCAACTACACTTTTATTACCTGAAAGGAATTGTGAAGCAAAAGGGTGAGCACAACTAGCTCAATAAAGAATATTATGACTAAAGATAACTAAATTATCAATAGTCTTCATCAGTAATAAATCAAAGATTTAGAACATATGGTAGATGATAAAACTTTTCAACCATAGTTGCAGCGGAATGAGCAATCCATTAGAAGAGTCAAATAGACTATAAAGTCTATTATCTTCTTCATGTTAAAAGTCCACCAACAATGTTTTATTCCTGTAACATCAATCAACAATTCCTGTCCACAATCATATGAATAACTTATAATTGTAATTGTTCTAAATTCCTTTTCTCATCCAGGACAAAGATAATTTTCATCACCTGAAACATCAAAGATCATGGTTATACCAAATAACAGTTCATGTTCATAATCAAACTAATAAATTCATCTTTGCACTATGGGCCAAAGATATTCATCAACAGCTTCATCTTTTGTACTACGTGCCAAAGATATTCATCAATCAGCTCATCTTTACACTACATGCCAAAGATATTCAACAACAAGTCATCTTTGCATTACAGGCCAAATATATTAATATCTCAAAGAAATATATAATCATTTCAGAATTTATATAAACAATAATTATAACCATGTTGATTAATTCACCTTTGCACTTAAGTTAAAGATATTCAATTATAAATTCAATGGCCATGATCATACCACCACAATTCAACTTTTCACTCATCGGCCAAAGAGAACCCTAGTCATGATCATACCAATAATCTATCCATCTTTACACTCAAAGAAAGAGAATTTCAACATCGTGGGTTATAAAATGTTATATATGATAATAAAATCAATATAATCAATATATAGTTTTAATCTCCAAGAGTAATAGTCATAAATCAACTATAATTTGGTTAGAAAAAGAAACCAATTTTGTCATGAATAGTAACTTCGTGAATAGTAACTTATGAATAGTAACTCGTGAATAGTATCTCATGAATAGTAAACCCGACTCAAAAGGTAGAAATTCCACAATAAAATCCATACCAATATTTCTAGGATAATGATATTGAAAGAATAATATTTTTTTTAAGCTTATAAACAATTTATTTTAATTGTTTACACTTTACTAAATAATGCATTTAATCATTCTAAAATGTCAAACTCATAAGATTTCATCACCAATAACCAAAATCCTCATCAAAAATCAGATATACCCTCATGTAGGATTCTCAAGCTATAAAATCCTATTTTCTAATTTTCTTACCTTACATAACATCTTTAATTCATTTACTCATAACTAGTCCATTTTCATGAAAAATAACAAATCAGTTCCAAAAATATTTCTTTTCTGGGATTTAGCAGAATATAGTCCTATATTGAACATATATTTTTATCAGAATTTTTAAAAGTCATTGACTATTTTTCACATGGCCAAAACCACCGAATATTTAAACATTTATCATAAATTGTACTTTTATCCAAAAATTCCGAAATTTACAGAGTATACTTATATAATATAGATGTACTCCCAATAAAAATTTCATCAATTTTGGAGTTAACCACAAGGAGTTATAAGAGTTTTCTTTTAAAATAGTCTTTTCCCATAAAATTCATAACTTATAATCTATACATCCAAAATCACCATTTTTGGACACAATCAATAAAACTCATCAAAATATCATTTAAAATTTTTCCGAATTTTCTCAAGGTCTAAAAAGTTACGAAACCCCGAAAACACAACAACCCTTAAAATCCCTTACCTCAAAAGAGCGGTATTTACATCGAATAACGCCGAATCGAACTTGCAATCAGTATAGCAACACTCAAGATACAAGAATACACTTGATAATATAGAGAGAAAATAGAGAGAAAACTTCAGCTTACGGTGTGATTTTCAATTCTAACTTAAGCTTCTATTTATAGGAAAATGCTTTAGAACGCCAAAGGAGACTAAAATAATAAATTAATATTATTTTATTCAAATTTCCTCGCCACCTCTCTTGATCAATTTAGGCACCTTCTTTGAACCAAAATCAAAGCCCACCCATGTGTTGTATTCAACACCCGCCAAAAGTGGGTCCCACCCATAACTAAAAAAATCATTTTATTTTTTGAAACTTCAATAATTCATAGAAAATAGCCCGTTTATCGTAAAAATTGAAACTCATGAATTTCCATGGGAAATTCCATTCTCTACAACTTTGCGTAAGAAAATATTTCCAAATTCCAAACAAAAATTATCCGAAATCCACAAACGGACGATTTTACAGTCTATAATAAATTTTCGGTCAAGAATTGTGTCCACCGACACACAAAACATGTGTTAAATATTTAATGCCACAAAAATACTCTTCCTCCTCATATACTTATATATCCCACATTCATTATAAAAATATCACCATTAATATATTATTAAAATAATATATTTAAATAAATTATTTTATCAGAAAAAGATAAAATATTAATTTTCAACAATTGTCACATTAAAATTTTCCTCCTTCTATATCCACATAAAATAAATATTTTCTTTATCATAATAATCAATAATTAATTATTCAAAATAATATTACTGTAATCACAATCATCGACAACCGTGCCGCTCCTGAATAGTAGGGCTTTCCAATAAGAATTTCTCCTCATCAAGGCGCAATGAATTAGGTGACCAAACCTCTCCTTGATGTAATTTTCTAGACATTACCAATAATGCTATTTAATAATATTATTCAAATAATAAGAATTATTGATCCGATAATGAGAAATATTATGCGTTGATAATTATTGAAACAATAATAATATAAAATATCAACGCAGACAATTATTGAATCAATAAAATAAAATATTGAATAAGAATTACCGTAACAATTATTGAGTAGTGCCTTCTTACGCATTTAATCAATAATTCAACAATCTTATCTGCAATACCGTGTGCTTCTTTGTGCAACAACGCCGTATTACTTTATTTTACCAACCGGTATTCCAACGATGTTAATTGAGAACGATTACGCCTGTTATTTATAAAAACTTAATTTTATCGCTTTTCTTCATCCGGCAGCTATTCTATTATGGGGCCCACAAATGGTCACTTGCATATATGCGATTATTCCCGACAGAAAGAATATTCCACGACCAAACGAATATTCCCCGACAAAAATGAATATTTTATAACCACTTGTGAAATTTGAAAATTTTATACATATCACCCTTAACTTTAAAATTTTATCAATTTAACTATTTACTAAATTGAATACTTTTATTTCATAAAATTCGGGATCTTACATGCGCCGTCGTACGAATATTCCCCGACAGAAAGAATATACCACGACTAAACGAATATTCCCCGACAACAATGAATATTTTATAACCACTTGCGTATTTTGAAAAAAAAAATCATATATCACCCTTAACTTAAACTTTTATCAATTTAACCATTTACTGAATAGAAAATTGAATACTTTTATTTCATAAAATTCGGGGTCTTACAGAGAAAGGCTCGTAGGTTTGAACAGGGCCTGAAACGCTGGCTCTATAGTAGGATTTTGGTTTTTTAGAGTGCGTCCTATTGGACCATTCTAGAAAAAGCAATTATAGCAGAGGGTGGTAGTGAGGCGTTGACCCAATACCACAAGGAACGAAAGAATAAAAGTAAGGGAGAGGGAGGAACTAAGGCAGAGGTTGCCAGTGGTAGTGGCAGTATGCCAAAAAGAAAGAATTTTAACTACGAAAATACTGGGGTAAGACAAGGGGATCCTAAACGTAGGATGGAGGCATGAAAGACATGCGGATAGACTCATCTGGGAGTCTGTCTAAAAGGGAAAATAGGTTGTTATAATTGTGGGAAGGAAGGTCACATAGCACCCAACTCTCCTAATCCTAAGAAAAGACGTGGCTGTTTTGTTTGTGGTTCGATGGACCACATGGCAAGAAATTGCTCGAAGAAGGGGGTGGAGGGTAATAAGGGTTCTGGTAGTGGTAATTTAGCCATTACTGGACCAACACCATCATTGGGTAGACCCTCAGCTCGAACTTTTAATATGACGGTCCAAGATGCGGTTGCATCAACAGATGTAGTAGCATGTATCATTCTAGTCAAAAAAATAAATGATTATGTGTTATTTGACTCGGGTGCTACTTGTTCTTTTATAACATGTGGATTTGCTAAGCAACTGGGATTAAATCCTAAAAAGCTAGAAATACCTTTAGACGTTAAAGTAGCAAACGAAGAGATAATTCTCATTGAACACATTCATAGGAATTGTTTCGTAGATATTAGGGGTAACAGATTTTCGGTAGATATTTTACCGATAAGGTTAAGAGAATTCGATGTAATTTTAGGTATGGATTGGTTAATTAATCATAAAGCGATAATAGATTGTCATAGAAAGAGTGTAAACCTATGGCTTTCTAAGAAATCTAAGGTGGTGTTTTACGGTAATAAATCACTGGGACGCTCTTGTTGTTTAACCATGACACAAGCTAGGAGGATGTTGAAAAAGGGGTGTATGGGTTACCTGTGTCATGTTGTGGATACCCAGAGAGTGGGAGCATCATTGGAACAGATACCGGTAGTACAAGATTTTGCGGATGTATTTCTGGAAGAGTTACCCGGTATTCCGCCAGATAGGGATGTAGAATTTGTGATTGATTTGCTGCCAGGTACGACACCAGTTTCAAAGGCACCATATAGAATGGCACCAGTTGAGATGAAGGAGTTAATGGTTCAGTTACAAGAACTATTAGATAGAAAGTACATTCAACCGAGTGTGTCTCCGTGGGGAGCACCGGTATTGTTTGTAAAGAAGAAGGATGGGTCGTTATGACTTTGTATCGACCATCGGGAGTTGAACAAGTTAACGATTAAGAATAAATACCCATTGCCCAGGATCGATGATCTATTTAATCAGTTGAAAGGGGCAAAATATTTTTCTAAGATAGATTTGCGTACGGGGTATCATCAACTGAAAGTGAGGAAAGAGAATGTACCTAAGACGGCATTCAGAACTCGTTATGGGCATTACGAGTTTCTAGTTATGTCGTTTGGGTTGACGAATGCGCCAGCCACATTCATGGATATGATGAACATAGTGTTCAAACAGTATTTGGACAAGTTCATTGTAGTGTTCATTGACGATATTCTAGTCTACTCAAAGACGTTAGAAGATCATGCTGAACATTTAAGAATAGTGTTGGAAACACTACGGAGAGAGAAGTTATATGCGAAATTCACTAAGTGTGAATTTTGGCTTGAACGATTGCAGTTTCTAGGACATGTTATAGATAAAGATGTCATATCCGTAGATCCAGCGAAGGTGGAAGTAGTAAATGAGTGGAAGAAATCAAAAACGCCAACCGAGGTTCGGAGTTTTATGGGGTTAGCGGGATACTATAGAAGGTTCATTCAAGACTTTTCTAAATTAGCTACTTCGTTGACGAATCTGACAAGAAAGTCGGTGAAGTATGAGTGGACAAAAAAGTGTGAAAATAGTTTTCAAGAACTAAAAAGGAGGTTATGTGAGGCACATGTATTATCCTTACCAGATGATACGGGGAATTTTGTAGTTTATAGCGATGCTTCGCATAGGGGACTTGGTTGCGTGCTCATGCAACACGACAAGGTCATTGTGTATGCTTCACGCCAGTTAAAGATTATAAGAAGGTCTATCCTACTCACGACCTAGAATTGGAAGCGGTAGTTTTTGCCTTAAAAATATGGAGACATTATCTATATGGGGAAAAGTGTGAGATATACATGCACCATAAAAGTCTGAAATATATCTTCACACAGAAGGAGTTGAATATGAGGCAGAGAAGGTGGTTAGAGTTGATAAAAGATTACGACTGTGATATCTTATATCATCCAGGGAACGCAAACGTAGTAGCCGACGCTTTAAGTCGGAAGGGTAGGGAAAAGATGTCAATATTAACGACTCAAAATGAGTTAATAACGGAGATGGCAAGAATGGAGTTAGAAGTTAAGTTACCAAGTGAAACGGTGGAGATGTTATTCTCAATGGAGACTCAACCAACGATAATGGAACGGGTTAAGGAAGTACAAATAAATACTGAAGAATGCGAACGAATGAAAAAGATAATGAAGGAGGACGTAAAGACTAAGTATAACCTTGATAAAGAAGGTTTACTTCGTTTAGAAGGAAGAATTTTGGTTCCAAATAATTCTAATTTAAAAGAAGAAATTATGTGTGAGGCTCATAGTTCGAGGTACTCGATACATCTGGGTAGTACTAAGATGTATCAAGACTTTCGTCAGAACTTTTGGTGGCCGAACATGAAGAGAGAAATAGCAGAATACGTTAGTAAGTGCTTAACTTGTCAGAAAGTTAAGGCTGAACACCAACGACCGAGTGGGTTGTTGCATTCACTAGAAATTCCGGAGTGGAAATGGGAGCATATCACCATGTATTTTGTGGTCGGACTTCCAACAACGAGGAAAGGATACGATGCTATTTGGGTAATAAAGGACCGGTTAACAAAATCGGCTCACTTTATTCCCATAGGAGTTAGGTATAACCTAGAGCAGTTAGCTAAACTTTATGTCAAAGTAATTATTTATAGACATGGAGTACCTATTCCGATTGTGTCCGATCGTGATCCACGATTCACGTCAAACTTTTGGAGCAGTTTGCAAGAGCAAATGAGAACACATTTGAGATTGACTACGGCGTATCATCCTCAGATGGATGGATAAAGTGAACGGACAATTCAAACACTAGAAGATATGCTAAGATCTTGCGTTATGGATTTTAAGGGAAGTTGGGACGAACATCTACCTTTGGTGGAATTCGCTTACAACAATTGTTTTCACGCTAGTATAGGCATGCCGCCTTATGAAACTTTACGTTAAAGAAATCATGTCAAGACATGGAGTTCCAGTGTCAATTATGTTAGATAGAGATCCAAGGTTCACATCAAACTTCTGGAAGAGACTACAAGAATGTATAGGAACACAGTTGCAAATGAGTACAGCATACCATCCGCAAACCGATGGGCAAAGAGAACGGACAATCCAAACGTTGGAAGATATGTTGAGAGCATGCTTCATGAATTTCAAAGGAAGCTGGGACGAACATTTACCGTTGGTAGAATTCGCCTACAACAACAGTTACCACGCGAGCATCGGCATGCCACCTTACGAGGCATTGTATGGCAGAAAGTGTAGAACTCCACTGTGCTGGGATAAAGTCGGTGAACGCCAGTTGTTAGGAACAGAACTGAAAAATTGTTAGGACCTAAAAGTCGTATTCCTAAAAGTTTCTCCTTGGAAAGGGAAAATTTGTTTCGGTAAAAAGGGAAAGCTAAGCCCGAGGTTTATTGGACCCTTTGAAGTGCTGCGAAAAGTTGTAGAAGTGGCTTACGAGGTAGCTCTACCTCCAGAGTTGGAAAACATTCACAATGTTTTTCACATTTCGGTGTTACGACCGTATAAACCCGTTTACAAACACGTGATCGAGTACGAACCGTTGCAGTTTGATAAAGACTTGTCCTACGAAGAGATTCATATTCAGATAGTTGACAGGAAAGAACAGGTGCTCAGGAATAGAGTTATACCTTCTGTGAAAGTGATATGGAGGAACCACAACGCTGAAGAAGCTATGTGGGAACTCGAGGATAAAATATTGAAAGATTACCCTGAGTTATGTTTAATCTGTGTCTTCAATTCTGGGGACAAAATCTTTGTAAGAAGGGAAGAATGTAATGAATGTATTGTTTGAGTTGTGATTCCGAGGACATAATCCTTGTTAGGAGGGAATTATGTAACATTCCATAATTTTAAATTATAATATTAAAATATTTATTTAATTATATAAGTATTTAATAGATATGTTTATTATTGATTAAATAATTGTTCAATTTGATTTGATTTGATTTGATTTGGTTTAGTTAATTATTTGTTAAGTAAATAATTAAGGAGTTAAGAAAATAAATTGTGATGAGATTATATACTAATTTAATTTAATAATTAAATTGGAGAGCTTATAATGATTAAATGAATTATAATATTTTAATTGGAATAAATTTGTGATTTATGTGATAAAGTAATTTAATAGATTAGTATTAGAATTTATTAAATTGATTATTAAAATTTAATTAAATAGAAGTGTGACAAATAACCTTGCTATAAAGGAGTTACTAAAATAAATTAAAGGAGTTTAATTAGTTTGCCAAACAAGCCTTAATGCATATTAAGACCTTAATCTAATAGTATTTTGTCAAACAAGGTATAATGATTAATCCATTTATTTTAATTAGGTTTGCCAATCAAGGTGTAAGGTTTAAAGGGTTATTTTTATTAGCCTAGCCAAACAAGCCTTATGGCTTTTGAATTTTAAAACTTAGATAACTGATATCAGTTATCTCTATATTAATATTATATATTTAATACATATATTATTACATATATACGTTATATTTTACTACGTAAGTTAGAATAGAGTTAGGAGAAAGACTCAGAAGAAGAAAAGAGAAGAAGAATACAGAGGAGAGAAAGTTGAGAGAAATCCTAGAAAGTTTTGATAAAGAGAAGAAGCTTGAGAATCAAAGATAGCCATCTTCTTCTTCTAAATTAAGGTATCATCTTGCTCATATTTTTTTTCTAAAAAGCTATGGTTATCTTCTCTTCCAAAAAGTTCTTTGTAAAATATTTGTAAAAGATGAATTGTTGGTGTATATAGTTTTATGTGATAATTGTTTGTTGTAAAACTGTTTTTCATAGGTTATGTATGGTTATAATCAATAATTCATGTATGTATGTAATTTGTGAAGAAAACTATATTACAGTGTGTTTATATGAAAATATTTGAATATGGCTTACTTTAAAATAAAATTAAGGTTTGATTAGTTGTTATATATATATATATATATATATATATATATATATATATATTATTGACTATTGATTTTAAAAGTAGATGAATAAACATAAACATGATAGTTTGAAATAATGGTTTTGGTTGAAAAACAAAGTTACAGTGATAAGTTTCACTGAAAATGTCAAGAATGGAGTTTTTATCAAAAACAGTGAAATTGGGTGTTGTAAATTTGATGTTTATGTTATTATATGAGTAAAAACATGTTAAGAGTATTTAAATTATGTTTATATGAAGTCTATATGTGTATTACATGTTAATTAGTTTGTTAGAAAGGAGCTTGTAGGCCAAATTAGCTTTTTGTTCATCATCTGTTTAGTAGAAATTTGGTCGACGAAGTTTGGAGTTTAGTAGAGTAAGAACCCAACAAAGATATTATTCCACCAAGACTACACATCATGAGTTGCCAATTGTTTGGCTTGAGTCTCATGTGCATGAATACAAATTTCAAATAACAACGCTTGAAACCTAAAGTGAAAACTATGGTGAAATAAGAAATATGAAAGTTAGCGAAATGGTCTGACAATTTTATTTATTTACACAAAGTCTGAAAACAAATGTTATGTGTTAATAATACGATTGTTAAATTATGATTTCAGTAGTACTAAACTAAGAATGAGCATGTTATCAAGGGTTAACTAGTATTAGTATTAACGTAATTCGATTATATGAATTGAAAATCAAACCTACATGAGGTATATACTTTCTTATATAAAATGTTTGTAGTGACTAATTGTGTCATGATGACATATATATAGGGTATTGAGATTCGAGTTGTAAAGTTTAGCTTGTGCTCAAGGCAAGTTCTCTAAATCCTAAAAATTCATTGTGCAAGTTTAATTTCGTTGAGTATTATATTGCTTTTAATTCAATTACAGTTACGCAAGTTGCTAACTCTACACTTTCGTAGAGCTAGATTGTCTATTATTGAGTAAGTTCTTGTATCTATTGTTCATGAGGATGCAATTATTCTAAATCTTATATTTTAATATTGAGCAAGTTTCTTTAATATGTAACTTGCTATTTAGCATGTGAGTCGCTATATTTTAATATTCTAGTGTTGAACAACTTTATCGTTCAAATTACTATTCACTATGCATGCTTGGTATCCAATTCTCAATAACTTTGACTTAATATTGTTCAAGCAACTATGTTATGATTATTCAATGTTTATGCTATTAGATTATTCTTAAAACATGATATTTACAAATATCGATTCAGGTATGATTATTCCATAGCATACAGTTAGTTCTTTTGTATTCAACTAATCCTTAGTTGATGACCGTTGAATTCTAAATTACGTTGTAACGTATCCAACCCAAACCTACTTTGGTGCGGACTTGTATTCTAAATACTAAGATGAACAACTCTTTATTAGAGGTTTACGCTTAGCGTTGAAATGGTTGTGCTCAATACATTGTACGAAGGGCTGATCCCCCTAAGTACGCGAAGTCTTTATAGTCATATGACTGTTAAAGTTAAAGTTGAAAGATTACTTATAACTGTGGACATGGTTCGTGGTCATTAGACCCTCAGTAGTATGTTTCAGAATGTTAATAGAGCCTATCATTCAGTTCTATTGAGCCTATTTCTGGCAAATGTTATAATGTTATAAAGTTATTCATTATTATTTCAAGTGAGCTTTGTTTGCTCACTCTTGCATATTTATATACTTATTGCAGCTAAGGTTTCCATGGTAAATGAATCTACAACTAGCAAAGGAAAGGGAAAAATATACAAGTGATGAAGACTTGTAATTTTATTTTATCGTTATGATAATAGACTTTTAATAATGATGTGATGTAATAATTTAATTTTCGCATTTGAATGATTGTAATTAAAGGTTAGATAACCTGGGAGATTTTTATTTAAATGTAATCCTGTATGGGAAGATTTTTATTATTCAATTTTATTATGATTGGGTAGTTAGATATAATTGTTTTGATTAAGTGAACACAAAATCTTGAGGTAATGAGGTACCGGGATTTGGGGGTGTCACAAGTTGGTATCAAGCTTTAGGTTATGAACCTTAGGTGGGGAAAAGCTTTAGAAAGTAACCTTTGAAAAGATAGCGGTGATAAACTCTTATCGAGTTTTAAGAAAGAAGTAATTAAACACTTATGTGTTTATGTGTTTATAACTTATGTGCTCGTGAGTGTCGAGTAGTAATGATTAATAATTAAAGCTTAAAATTTTATTGTCAAGATGACTAATGTCGGAGAATCCAGTCAGGCTAGGGAGGAGGGACCTCAGATGCCTATAGAGGAGGAGCCTCGCGACATTCAGGTTATTTGGGAACAATTACTGCCATGGGAGTCAGCCCCGTTGGTCACAGTAGTTGAAGATGAGGATGACGATATGGAGACGGATGAGGAGGATCCCGTTGAGTTGCCACAGGAGGATAAGGATGACGAGGACGAGGAAGAAGAGACTCCATTAACCTCGATGGATACTCATATGTACGATGAAGTCTACGACCGTAACGTGGAACTTTAGGATACAGTTGAGGAGTTGCAGGAGATAGTAGTTGAACAACAGACCGCAATGACACAAAAAGACGGTGAGATCCAGAATCGTGAGGAACGACTGACAAATGTTAAGGAGAAACTAGTACAGACTGAAGGAGAAAAAGAACAACTGATCGAAGTGGTTACTGAACTGAATAACAAGCTGAGGGAAGAAGCTACTAAGAGGGCAAGAGCTGAAAATACCTACGAGGAAGCTTTTCAAAGAATCGGAATAGCAGCAAGAGACGCGCAGGCTAAAATGATGATGATGGAAGAGATGGATAAAGCGGTATCTTAATAGGACATGGAGGAGGAACGTAGTAAGGCTAAGCGGTATCTTAATAGGACATTGTAGTTGGTATGCGATGAATGAAATGGTTAATAAATTTGTAGGTCCCAAGTGTTATGAAACCTATGGGATATGATGATTATGTTGCCCTGATACTTATGTAATTCAGGAAGGTTATGTAAATAGCAGCAATGCTATTGTTTATGATTTTAAAGAGATTATGAATAAATAAAAGTTTTTACATTATTCAAAGTGTTATGTGTTATGTGGTTATTTCTTTTTGGAGGTAAGTTAAGTAGAAATTACTTAAAAGAATTTAATAATAATCTAATGGATGTATTTTTAATAGAAAATGCCTCCTAGACGTCAACCACCATGACAGAGAACCACTGAAGGAACCAACAATAACGACAATGTTGATGGTAACCCCATTCAACAACTAGTGACGCTACTGACAGGAGCGTTGCAAAATTAACCACAAAACCAAGGTACAACGTTTAAGGATTTCAAGGCAGTTGGACCACCTGAGTTTCGTGGGTCCATGAATCCAGTCGAAGCACATACCTGGATTATGGAGATAGAAAAGGTGTTCGATGTCGCTAGGGTAAGGAAGATCGGAAGATCGCTTTGAACATTCATGTTGAAAGCGAAGCTAGTTATTGGTAGCGAGCCAATAAAACTCGTGAAGGGCCAGGGTGATGACACAGGATAGGTTTAAGGAAATATTCTTGAGACCTATTTCCTGAGAGTTCGAAGAGTCAGCTAGAAGTGCAATTTCTGGAACTAAAGCAAGGAACGATGATGGTATGTGAGTATGCCGCTAAATTCAACGAGTTGGCGAGGTTAGCGCCTTATCAAGTCAGTACGGACGAACGCAAGGCGAAGAGGTTTGAACAGGGACTAAAGCCCTGGTTGTACAGTAGGGTTTCCTTGTTTCAGTTGAAGATTTTTGCAGCAGTGATGGGGAAAACAATACTCGCTGAAGGAGGAGGCGAGGCAGTGACAAAGTTCAATCAGGAACAGAAGAAGAAGAAGAATGTGGTGGAGATCAAGAATGGAGGTGGTAGTAGGGGAAACGGTAATAACAACAACAACAACAACAACTTGAAGAGGAAGTGGAATGGGAACGTGGCCACTGGAAACCAGCAGGGTAACCAGCAAAATAAGAAGTTTGAAGCATGTGCTGCATGCGGGAAGTTTCACAAGGGTGCGTGCTTGATGGGGAAACGAGTATGCTTCAATTGTGGCCAGGAGGGTCACATCGCCCCAAATTGTACTCAACCTAAGAAGAACGTGTGTTTCACGTACGGATCCAAAGATCACTTTGCATGTGAATGCCCTAAGAAGAAGACTGGAGAGACAACCAGAAGCAATGGAGGTAACAATGGAGGTACATGGGCCATTTCTGGACCTGCAGCATCAAACAAACCCACAGCTAGAACTTTCAACATGACTGTGCAAGATGTTGTGCAATCAAAAGATGTGGTGTCAGGTATTATCCCAATCAATGATATAAATGCTTATGTATTATTTGATTCGGGTGCTACTTGTTCGTTTATATCTGATGAATTTGTTAAGAGGTTAGGAGTGCCTAGTGAATAACTGAATTTCCCTTTGAACATAGAAAATGCGAATAAGGAAGTAATCCCTGTTAGATTCGTATACAAGAACTGTAGGGTGAATATTAAGGGGAATGTTATGATGGTAGATTTAATTCCAATTAGACTTGGAGAATTTAATGTAATTTTGGGAATTAATTGTCTGTTCAAATATGGAGCGGTAATTGATTGCCAAAAGAAATGTGTAAACCTTATGACTTCGTCGAAGTTAGTATTGTGACGCCCCCAAATTCGGTTATCTTCCAACCCGATAAATGGATCACTGTACTAACATCCATACAATCATTCCATTGAAATACAACAAAATGAAGGTAATTATTATCTTCTTATTACAATCAAAGTATAATCCTTCCCAGGTTCATAAACCGGTTACATCGTTCATTATTCATAATGTATAATACATACAAACATACTAAACTATTACACAATGCCTAAACATCCATCTTAGCTTTGCCCTTATCTCTCTTGGCATTCACAGTACATTCATCTTTAACTGCAGTTATATAATTCACGCAAGGAGTGAGCATGACAGCTCAGCAAGTTTAATCAAGGATAACAGGAATACCACATTCATAAATTATATAACAATTCTGACATAACTGAACAATAGTTATGAAGTTTTATGAATCAATAATAGATTAACAGTTCATAACATCAATTCCCAAAGTATAGAATAGATTAGGAATTCTGAACCGGTCGATAGACCATGAACAGTAACTTTCCGTTTTCATGCTTGAAAAGGAGTCCACAGCACTAAGGTCGTTTATCCGTATAACTTACGAGCACTTATAGGTGATCAGCCTATAGTACTCTATGTTGATCAGCACTCATTCATTAAACGTAATTACGTATAATATTTTTGGCAAACTCGCGTGCCCAACGAATAATCGATGAAAAATACTTTTGTTTGTTCATAGACAAACCTTATCTTCACATCCATACCAATTACTTGGCATAGGATAGCGTTAACATTTCTATATAGAATGATATGAATAATAATCAATCTATATATTACGAATAGTCTGGCCGAGTTAAAATCTCCCATCGAACCTTTCTTTAAAACAAGTCTTGCAATTCAGTTCAACGAATCACATAAAACTTGGCTAACATGGAAGTTAGACAAGCGTTAAGAAAACTTATCTTTCAGCATCTTCAAATAACTTGCTCGACTAACCACAGCCTTTACAGAATCTACATGATATATTCACATAGCACACTTTAATTAGAAATCAAATAACTATTCATATTATTCCTACAAGCTTCTTTCTCTTCTATGTATTTGTTAACTTAATATCTTTATTAAAGTCAACATGACTTATTACCCTTCGTCCCGGTTTATCACTCAACTGACGTTTATTAACCGGACTCAAACATCGTTGATAAGGTACCAACTTTGTTCATTGTACATATGTTGTTAACATGCATTACCTTCCTAAGTTTCATACCATATACCTTAGTATAGGTAATATAGGATTAGTCTTAGTACATTCATTGAGCATATAAACTCAACTCAGGTAGGTCTCGCAACAATTGAAGTTTAAAACCTAAGTTACTATCACAAGCCCTGAACTTGCGCTGCGGCGCGACATCATAAGCATTCTAGTGGCGCTGCGACACCACTCTCCAGAGGTTTTGCCCGGACTTGGCGCTGCGGCGCGAGTCCTTGTACAAACTCTCACGCTGCGGCGCGAGTGTCCAGACCTTTTTATTTTTTTTCCCGGCCATAATCGAGTGCTGCATGATTTTTACATTACGCCTGAAATGCTAGCGCCAAACCTCAAACCTCGATTCTTCTCGCTAGCTTTTAAAAATCTTTGTGAAATTCCCGGGGCCGTAACTTCTTCGTTATAAGCCCGATTTGGTCCTTTCAAAAGCCTACACGTCATAAATGATATACCCTATGCGTTCATATAAGAATTCATCACTTTTGAATCCGTTAACTTAAAACTCACTATTGAGTTCATTTTATAGACGTTCAAAAATGGTAATGAGCGTTCAATGCTTGTTTTCTTCGTTTTAAGTCGGAATTCGACGATTCTCGAACCCACAACTCTTTAATCACACAATCTCACGTGTTGACATTGAAAACCAACGTTTTCAAGTCTCACGGCAACTTTCGACTACCATTCCAGAATTTCTACGTTTTCGACGTTTAACATCTATTTCCATAAAATTCGCCATAACTTCGTTACTAATGTTCTCTAAGCCAAATCACATGGAATACTCCATGGATTTCATATCTACATCCTAACCAAACAAGATGCATATACTAACGTATTGATGGAGCTCAATTGTTTATCAACAATCGATCTCAACTATCAATATTTTCATGGTTTAAAACTATATTAAACCTTATGATTCTTATAATCTCATGACTTATAGAGATTGAATCTATGGTAAGTCATCTTTAAATCATCACACAAGACATATTACCACTCATTCTATGATTCTCTAAGATGAAAGAAAATCTAAAAGAGATGGAGATGAAAGGTAAGGATTATACCTTAAGAACTCTTGGTTTTCTTTCTTGGAAAACTCTAAGATCAAGCTTCCAAAGTGTATGTTTTGCAAGTATATCTCTCTTTCTCTCTCAAATAATCTAGGTTGGCAAGTTGAAAAACTCCCAAATGAATCAACCTAGCTTGCTATTTATAGAAAACTAGAATGGAGGGCAATTTGGACTTTAAACCACAAACCTCGTTACTATTCATGTGTGGTCACCAAGTGTACCAAGTAAAACACTTGGTGACCAAGCCTTATGTTTGGCTTCCACACCAAGGTGGCCGACCCACCACCCCATGTGACATCCCATGGGTTTCCTCATGGGTTTTACCCATTCGGTAACCCACCGGTTCGACCCACGGTTTGGTTTTCTTGAATTGGGCTTAACTAAATTAACATTGGGCCTTGACTTGGCTTAACACACTAATCACTAGGGCTTGATCATTCAAATGATTGGATTAATTAATAATCCAACTCAAATAAAGTAATCATTAAGTCTTAACTTAATTCTATAATACGAATCGTATCACATACGTACAATTCACATATTATCTCCGTATACTACTCGTACCATAATCGTATTATACTTCGTATTTACTCAACGTATTATACATAGATACTAAATAGTATCACCAAATGTGTAACACTCGCATTAACCCTAACACCATTCCTTCTACGCATATTATTTCCTTCTCGGAAATCAATATACTCAACCCTTAGGTTTTATGTCCGCAGGCGAAAACCGCATTTGCCATAAATGAAATATTATCAGATATTCCATCTTATCACAATATTCTATCATTATGCGTTTCTCAAAATTTCAAAATAATTCCCCGAACAGAAACGGATGAATAGTGTTTTTACGAAAATTTCTCGGAAAACAATTATTTTCGTCTTGAAAATTCCAAACAATTATTTCTAACACGTAGCCAGAATACTAACCACGTTAGCACATTCTAGGTCATAAAACGACCTTCACATAGATTACTCCCAAAGAAAATCAATTAAATTCATTTAATTCACATAATCAAATAAAAATTTAATTGTCATAAAAATCCGATTTTCTCGAGCGTTACATTCTCTCCCCCTTATAAGGATTCTGTCCCCTGAATCTTAGCTTATAATTACATAAACAAATGAGGAAAATCTTCCATCATTTTACTTTCGAGCTCCCACGTTGCTTCTTCAGCATTGTGATTTCTCCATAACACCTTCACTAAAGGTATTACCTTATTTCTTAAAACTTGTTCCTGCCTATCAATAATTTGAATTGGAAGTTCCTCATAGGACAAGTCCTTCTCTATCTGAATAGATTCATATTCTATCACGTGTTTATAGTCCGGTTTATAAGGATGCAACACTGACACATGAAACACATTATGAATGCGTTCCATCTCTGAAGGTAAGGCTACTTCATAAGTTACCTCCCCTACCCTTCTTAAAATCTCAAAAGGTCCTACAAACCTTGGACTTAAGTTCCCTTTCTTTCCAAAACGTATCTTCCCCTTCCAAGGCGATACTTTCAGAAAAACAAAAGATCCTACATCGAATTCTCTATTTTCTCTGTGAGGATCTGCATACTTCCTTTGTCGGTCTTGAGCCACAACTAATCGAGTACGTATTAACTTCACCATGTCCTTCCATACAACGCTTCGTAAGGCGGCATGCCTATACTAGCGTGAAAACTATTGTTGTACGAAAATTCTACCAACGGTAGATATTCGTCCCAACTCCCTTTGAAATCCATAACGCAAGATCTTAACATATCTTCAAGTGTTTGAATTGTTCGCTCACTCTGACCATCCGTCTAAGGATGATACGCCGTACTCAATCTTAACTGCGTTCCCATTTGCTCTTGCAAACTCCTCCAAAAGTTCGATGTGAATCGTGGATCACGATCTGACACAATCGAAACAGGTACCCCATGTCTGGAAATAATTTCCTTGACATACAGCTTAACTAACTGATCTAGGTTATACCTAACTCCTATTGGTAGAAAATGAGCCGATTTCGTCAATCGATCCACTATCACCCAAATAGCATCGTATCCTTTTCTTGTTGCTGGAAGTCCTACCATAAAGTCCATCGTGATGTGCTCCCACTTCCACTCTGGAATTTCTAATGGTTGTAACAACTCGCTTGGTCGTTGATGTTCAGCCTTAACTTTTTGACAAGTTAAGCACCTAGTAACATACTCTGCTATCTCCCTCTTCATATTCGGCCACCAAAAGTTCTGACGAAGGTCTTGATACATCTTCGTACTACCGGGATGTATCGAGTACCTCAAACTATGGGCCTCCATCATAATTTCTTCTTTTAATTCGAGATCATTAGGAACCCAAATTCTTCCTTCAAAACGAAGTAATCCCTCCTTATCGAGGTTATACTTAGTCTTTTCTTCATCTTCTATCCTCTTCTGCATCTACTTGCACTCCTCGTTGCTCTGTTGTATTCCCCTAACCCGCTCCACTATGGTAGGTTGGGTTTCTATGGAAAATAACATCTCTACTGCTTCCTCCGGTAACTTAACCTCTAGTTCCATTCTTGTCATCGCTGTTACCAACTCATTCTGAGTCGTTAAAATTGAAAATTTCTCTCTACCCTTCCTACTTAGCGCATCGGCTACTACATTTGCTTTCCCCGGATGATATAAAATATCACAGTCATAATCTTTAATTAACTCTAACCACCTTCTCTGTCTCATGTTCAACTCCTTTTGTGTGAAGATATATTTCAGACTTTTGTGGTCCGTATATATCTCACACTTCTCACCATAAAGATAATGCCTCCATATCTTTAGGGCAAAGACTACAGCTGCCAATTCCAGGTCATGAGTAGGATAGACCTTCTCATAAGCCTTCAATTGACGTGACGCATACGCAATGACCTTGCCATTCTGCATGAGCACGCAACCCAGTCCTTTATGCTAAGCATCGCTATACACTACAAAATTTCCTGTATCGTCTCGTAAGGACAATACAGGTGCCTGACTTAACCTCTTCTTCAACTCCTGAAAACTGTTCTCACATTTTTCAGTCCACACATACTTCACCGACTTTCTTGTCAGATTTGTCAACGGAGTAGCTATTTTAGAAAAGTCCGGAATGAACTTTCTATAGTATCCCGCTAACCCCAGAAAACTCTGAACCTCAGTTGGCATTTTCGGTTGCTCCCATTCGTTAACTACTTCTACTTTTGCCGAATCTACGGAAATGCCATCCTTATCAATAAAATGCCCTAGAAACTGCACCCTCTCAAGCCAAAATTCACACTTTGTGAATTTCTCATACAACTTCTCCTTCCGTAGTGTCTCCAACACTATTCTTAAATGTTCCGTATAATCTTCTGGCGTCTTTGAATAAACTAGAATATCATCAATGAATACTATGACAAACTTATCCAAATATTGTTTGAACACTTTGTTCATCATATCCATAAATACGGCTGGCGCATTAGTCAAACCAAACGACATTACTAGAAAATCGTAATGACCATAACGAGTTCTAAACGTCGTCTTAGGTACATCTTCCTTCCTCACCTTTATATGATGATATCCCGTGCGCAAATCTATCTTAGAAAAATACTTTGCCCCTTTCAACTGATCAAATAGATCATCGATCCTGGGCAAAGGGTATTTATTCTTAATCGTTAACTTGTTCAACTCTCGATAGTCGATACAAAGTCTTAACGACCCATCCTTCTTCTTTACAAATAACACTGTTGCTCCCCAAGGAGACACACTCGGTTAAATGTACTTCCTATCTAATAGTTCTTGTAATTGAACCATTAACGAATTGTATCACTATTTTTATATGCTTAAACGAATAATTCACAATTATGCTTAACATGTATTCAATTAATGAATAAAACACAAGACTAATTTAATGAAATCAAATTTGGAAAGAATGGGATTCTAACTTCATTTCATATTTCATCTAAACATTGTAATCATGCACAATCATACATTTATCATGGAAAATTAGCTAAGAGCACAAATGTAGACATAATCATTTTTCAATGAATTATGACATTTTTACATAACATCCACATTGCGATAGAAATCATATAATCGACAATAATGCCAAAGTAACTATATTCCTATGTGAAATTGCAACAATATTGAATTGAAGCAGAAGCTCTTATCTTACTATACACGGTGAAACAGTATATTTCTATTTGGTTCACGAAATAAAAAGCTAAACATTTCAGCCTCATAAACGCATGCTATCATGATTACATCCCTGCTCACATGTCATTTTTAAATTCCATATAAGCATATAAGATGAATGGCGATCAAACATTCATGCAATCCAATCAATCATAACAGAAATCCCAATGATAAACAAGCAATCAGGCAATTAATTATAGATTACATATCAAAATCCGTTAGAATCCCATAATGGAGTTTAGTTCTTTTCTAAACCTAAAAGCATTATGGGATTATAGTAACACATTGAGAATAAATATCACAAGTGAGAGAGAAAATAGAATTGATCAAACCCAATTGTAGAATTCGTTCTAGAATGCAATCCAAATCTCCAATACTTTCAAACAAAATAAAATGAATACTTATATATATTAAATGAATTCAAAAGCAGATGTAGAAAATCTCGAGTTTATGCTCAAAACCTCTCTAGGATTAGTTTAATGCTTAGAACCCTAGTTCCCTGATGAAAAATTGATAAAAACGTACTTCATAATCATCTGGTACCAACCAGAATAGTTTTAAATGAGACCACATTTGAATTTCAAATTCAAAAACTTTATTCAAATAACGACTTAGATGACGCGCCATGATCATGCGAGATCACCATATAAAATAGGCGGCAGGGCTCGACTCAGCCAGCAGGCGTCGAAAGCTAACTTGTTCGTGCATGGCGCTGCGATGTCTATTTTCAGCCTCTGCCTACATGTAGCGCGGTGCACGAGAACTACTTTGTCAAGTAGCGCGGCCGCGCTTCTTCTGTCTGCTGCATACTTCTATCTGCTGCTGTTGCTTGTTGTTTGTCCTTCACCAACACTCAGTTCCTTGTCACCACACATTCCATTTGCCAAGCCTTGGTTAGATCCATACCACAATGCCAACGCCAAATCATGTCATTTCCTGCATTTCCATACCAGAGGAGTTTTAATCAAGCAATGCAAAATAAACACGAAATGCAATTAAAAACATACTAAAATCCACTTGAGATTAGCATAATTCTCGAGAATTGATATTCAATAAGTAGGTATAAAACCTACTTATCAAATACCCCCAAACTTGAACTATTGCTTGACCTCAAGCAATGCATACAACATTAAACACGAAAAATGCAACTACATGCTATGCAACTAGATTACGATGCAATTGAGTCCCACATTTTTCCAGCCAAAATAGAATTCCAATCCAATATGCCTCCGCGAAATTATCCAGATTCAAGAATAAAACTTCAAACTGAGCTATAGATATAATATCATATACTCAAATAACCCATACATGCTATAAAGATGATGTGTGTGTGTGTTGTGTTCACTAAAACTTGATTAAAGCACAAAATACATATGCTAAACTGCTCAAAACAGAAAATTGCAGTCTAAACAAAGAATCATGTATACTAATGCAACAAAGACTACTCTAACATATCAATACAAACTAAGGTTCATTAATGGGTTTAAACTGCTTTATTTTTACTCATGAGGGCTATTTTCGCTCTTTCTCGTGGTGTTTATTGCTATTTTTCTTTTTTTATCACATGGCTGTTCAATGCCTCATTCCATTAGGCTACAGTGTTACCCCTTAGCGAGCTTTCAACCAAGGACTCTCAGACCATAAAACACCTTAGGGCGCTAGGTGTAAAGACAATCCCCTCGGGCGTACTTGCTCAAGTAACAAAGGCCCCGAAACAAGACTAATCATGGTAGTTTTATTTTTTTTGTTTTTTTGTTTTTTTGTTTTTTTGTTTTTTTTCAAATATAATAATAATAAGCATACCCATGTTTTCCCAAAGCTTGATTATCAATGTTTTCATAGCTTAAGTTCATTTTCTACACAATTCTATTTTTAAAACCATATTTCCTATCCAACAATAAAACACATAACCCTTATGCCTACAAGTATTTGTGAACACGTCAGTGCAAACCGAAAGCATCTAAACAGCACTATGGACTACATCATGTAAAACGTTATATCTAAGCTTATGTTATCCATTAAACTCAACAATCCTTCAATATTCAAATTCATCATTGGCTAGACATAAATTCCACATAGCTAGAAATGCGAGATATGCAACTAAACATATAATGCAACTAATATACTAAAAAAAAATATGCAAACTAACATGAAAAATTAAAAATTTAAACTAACATGCAAACACTACATGCAACTACCTACTACCCAATACCCCCAAACTTCAAATATTCAGTGTCCCAATGAATGAAGGTATAGGGTTAGAAGAACTCCCCATCGATCAATTTGCACCACCCTCCTCTCGTGGTGAATTGATAGTGGAAATGGCACGGCTGTCCCAAATTGTGGCCACTCAAGTGTAGTACCCTGTTGTGCAAATGCCTCCGCTAAAGACCTTGTCAACCCCATAGCGAATGCTACAAAGTTATCATGCATAGCATCGACCTTCCGCTCCTACCATCGGAGATGATGGTTATCATGGATAGCAGTGGCTTGGGTGGCTTGTGTTGACGTTCATTCTTCAGTTTCCTGCGTAGACTGTGTTGGAGGCACTGAGGATGCGGGTTGAAGGATGAAACCTTTTCCCCTCGGGTATGGTGCACCTCCTACACAATCCTCAAATTTTACAATCGTCGTATGAGTGATATCTTAGCTAGGCATTTGCATCTGTTCATCATCCCAATGGACTCCTTGTTGTGCACACAGACTCGTAATAACAGACGCATGTGGGATACTCCCCGTAGTGCTCCCCCTCCTATAACGAAACATTTTCTGATTAATGTGATAGCCCACATCGATGTATTTGCCTGTGACTATTCCCCATAATATGATATCCCTCTCAGTTGTGATTTCATACTGATGCGTTGAAGGCACAAGCTTCGCACATATGAACAAATTCCAAGCCTTTGCATAGCGATTCAAGGCTAAGGTTGGGAAAGTGCGAGCCTGATTCGTTCCTACTCTACAAGTCCACTGTGTTCCTGGAATGCACAAGTCAGTGATGACTTCGTCCAAATCCATCTCAAAACGGGCAGATTCGACCCAATTATCATAGCTAGTCGATGGAGTGTCTAGTATTCTGAAAGCTGCCATGATTGATTGAGGGCGGTAATAAACTTGAACTCCTAGCACCATTGATAAACCACTCATAGTATCTTCAGTATTAGCATAAAATTCTCAAACAATACCCATGGGAGCAGGCATAGGGGTTGCAATAAATCTTCCCCATCCTCTTTCTCGAATCATATTCCACAGTTGCTGTGACACCCCCAAAATTAGGTATACATCACCCATCTTGAGTCGCCAGATACATGGTACAGAATTCAAATACAACTTAATTATACAACAGTCGTGTAAAATACGACAAAACATAGGTTGTGAGTTTGAATACAAATATTGTTTACTAGAGAGTATACAAACTCAAAAGGAGTCCTCATTACAATTATTATCACACTATTTCACAGAATAGTGAGGACTACTAATGCACCATCTAGGACCATCACTCTGTTCCCCGACTAGTCCCAGCTACGTTCTCCTTTCCTGAAGAGAACAGTGAAAGAAAGGGTGAGTTCAACTAGCTTAGTAAGAAATATTATGACTAAGATAATGCAGAATAATTATTGTTAGCCTTCAACAGTGTTAAACTGATAAAATATAATAACTATCAAGTTTAACTGCAGCGGAACAAGCAATCCATTAGAAGAGTCAAGTAGAGAATAAAATCTACTATCTTTTATGATTTAAAAGGTTTTTCATCACTTTTATCATTTGGGACTCAACAAATAAATAATCCACATCATCGAATCACCCTCGCACTACTTTTACCAAGGATATTATTTAGTATCACGACCACAATTATCCATGCACTACGGCGCAAGAATATTTGTGTATTCATCAACGGTCCTAATCATGCCATAAAACAATTCATCTTCGCACCCTTGGCCGAAGAGAATCCATAGCCATAATCATACCAAAAACTGTCCATCAATGCACTACGGGCCAATGAGGACTTTTTCCACATCATTTGTAACATTACGGTCATGATTACACCGCATAATCCCTAGTCATAATCATACCAAGTCCATTTATGCACTACAGGTCACAGATGACTTTCAACATAATATAAACATGAGGATGATGACAATGATATAAGAATTTAATAAAACAAGTTCAAGAATTAATTTATCTAGGAACCAATAACGTCCAAATTGTCAACATGATACTGCTTTATAGAGTAAAATTCAAGAATGCTCAGAAGAATATGTGAGAGCCCCGGGCCAATGAGGACTTTTTCCACATCATTTGTAACATTACGGTCATGATTACACCGCATAATCCCTAGTCATAATCATACCAAGTCCATCTATGCACTACAGGTCACAGATGACTTTCAACATAATATAAACATGAGGATGATGACAATGATATAAGAATTTAATAAAACAAGTTCAAGAATTAATTTATCCAGGAACCAATAACGTCCAAATTGTCAACATGATACTGCTTTATAGAGTAAAATTCAAGAATGCTCAGAAGAATATGTGAGAGCCCCGAATCCGGGCCCCAAATCACCGCGGATCCGGTTCACTCATTCTATTACTATTGTAGAAGATATAAACATAAATTGTTTATACATTAAACATTATACACTATCCCAAGGCCGAGTAACCATAACTTATACACAATTTATAACTTATCTAACACATGGCCTCATTATCATACAAGACTATTACAAAACTAATCGCGCACATTAACTTTAAGCTGGAACTGTCTTTAACTTTCCTTGTATCCGACGCATTCACCTTAATCTGCAATGTTTTATCATGGTATAGCAAGGGTGAGCATGAAAGTTGCCCAGCAAGTTTAAATACAATTTAAGGATATATCATGATTGAAAGAGTATGAATAATAAGCTGGCTATAATTGACAATGTAGTGGTGAATTAGAATGAACAAAACTTTTGACTCGAAAAAGTATTACGTATGAACAATATATATATATATATATATATATATATATATATCCGGACCAACTGGTAATGAAGGTGATCAACCTTTCATACCTGACTTATACGTGCAATATATACAGAGTACAATTCAACATGGCAATCAGCAATGATTAACCATATGCATATCTGAATAAAACACTCTTAGTAGAGTTAAGTAGAATTTGCCTGAACCGTTGATTACCGATACAAAATATAACTTAGCTTTATCTGAAGACCTAATACAGATAATACCGATCTCCAAATATTAGAATAATATCATCACAGTATAAAATAACCTAAACACATTACCACATAATCCTATCAGTCATTCTGCACATGAAACTTTGTATCAGGTCAAACTATTTCAGTCTGACTTGTAACCGACACAGTTCTAACATCCCGACGGTCTAATCGGTCAATACTCGAGTTTAAGTTCAATTAAACTTTGTTTAAACACTTAACAATTATCACAGATAATTTTCTTATTAGTCAAAACAATTTTAATAGGCTTATAATAAATTTTCAAGTAATTATTACCATTTATCATGATTTTCTAATCATTAACACCGTATTTAAATGAATTAAATACCACAATATTCTAATATTATTAATATTATTTAATAATAACCATTAATGAATTACATGCCACAATATTATTTCATATTCATAATATCTCAAAGTATTTTCAATACTTACTTCTTTTAAATGTTTTTAAAGTAATTCAAAACATTAATCAATAACCGATATTTAATGTAAATACAACATTATTCCTTGATCATTAATATTATTTAATATTAAATATTAATGAAAAGCATAATATTATAATATACTTATAATATATCAAAGTATTTTTAATACCTTAAAATCATAATTATATGATTTTTAAACAATCAAGTCCATTATCCGATAATTGCTAAAAATATATTAATATTTTCATGCCAATATATCAAAAGTTATATTTTATAACTTAAAATAGTTTTATAACACTTGAATCATTTTGATATGATTTTTAAAGCATTAAATCTATTTTTTTCCACAATTTATTTAATATATTCATTAAATAAACTAATTATCATTAATAATAAATATTAATGAAATTCATCACAAAATATCAAAAGTTATCAAAAAGAACTTAAAATATTTTCAAACACCATAATATAATTTTTCATGATTTTTCATGAATTAAAACTATTTTTAAATAATTTATTTAATATTATAATTAAATAAATAAATACCATTTATATTCCAAAATATTAAATATTTTCAAAATATACTCCAAATAATTAAAAACTATTTTTCGGACTTTAAAATAATTTTCCATAATTTATTTAGTATTTTTAAAAATAAAAATCTATTTTTCTAATTTTTAATTCATTTTCTAATTTCCGTAAAATAAAAATAATTAAAACCGTCGCTAAAGCCTTTAGCGACAGACAACCGTCATTTTTAGGTGTTCTTGAGCCTCAAGAACAACGGCAACAAGACGTCTTGAGGGTGGTTTGACCACAATTAAAACAGTGTTCTTGTTGCTTTATGAGTTGGTTAAAATTTTCAAATTGTAGTACTCATGTAATTCTACAACTGCAATCAAGTTTCATGCTCAAATAACAACACAGCTGAGAGATCTAAGCTCTCAAACTACTTGTCGAATTGCTCTTCAACCTTCCGGTTTAACAGAATCAAAGGTACCTACTTTGGGTCCGTATAACTTTCATTCTATGTTCGATTTATGTGATCTAGGGGTTCTATTTTGTAGTCCAGGATGTCAAGGTACCATTATATCACATAATATTAACTTAAAAACATCACACATGTAAAATTTGAGCCGGTCCAAACTAAGCCACAAAATCGCTTTGCATCAATTCGGGGTTCCTGCAATTTCTTCAAAGTCGGTGGTCAACGATGTTCGACCTATTATAACTTTCATCCCGGTTTATGATCTAAGTGATCTAAAAGCTTATTTATGTAGTCCATAAAACAAAAACAACATAAAACAACCACTTCGCCAACACTTAAACCACAACAAGATCAAGAGCACGTAAAACGTTGTCGCGCGCATCGGGTTTCTAGGTTTGCCTGTAATTCCGTAAATCGTGATCGGTCAACCGCTCGATCGCTCATAACTTTTGATCTAGACAATATCTGGACTTGATTCAAGTTGGAGATTAAAGACCAAATAACATACTACAACTACAAACTCTTAAAACACTAAAACAATTAACACATACGGATTTATGGGGTCTGACATTTGCTTGTCAGACCATTTTTCAACCTTTTTCCATATTTTTGAAAATGCTAGATTCGAGTAATTTGATGTTATGGGTTTGTGTTATGACAACCCGATCATTATTTGACACCTATTACACTTGTTTAACCAACAAACAACAACATTAAACATCAGAATCATAGATTTGCAAGGTTCGGGTTTTATACCACTTTTTGAGCTTTGATTCATGAATCTGACTTTGGATACTGTTCTTGGCTTGATAGAGATCATGCTAGGACCTAAATACTTGATATTTTCGTGGAATTCATAGAGAGAGAGAGAGACTTGGTTGGGTGTTTTTGGACAAATGAGCCAAATTAGTGTATGTTTCTCTCTCTCAATCTATATATAATGTATGATACAATGAATGGTCGATCATGTTGGTTGATTAAAGGCTAGCCCATAGACCACATGCTCTAGAAGAAGGTTGGTCACCAACTAAAGTTATGGCAACCTACACAAGTCATCTTATTAAATAATGCTAAAAGGGCATTTTGGTCATTTGGCTCATAAAGTGCATGGCAACTTGGTAATTTCCCATAATCATTAGGTTTCAAAATAGAAATTTAATATTTCTAAATTATAATTAGGATTGATAATTATATTATAATTTCCTAATCATAAATCAAGCTTGCCAATTATTTATTATTATTTTCTAATTAAATTTGCTAATTTAGCAATTTGGATCATAATTGGTCACTAGAGTTTATAACCCATTAATTAGGATTTTACATAGAAAATAATCTTTCAATTTAGAAATTAGGTTTCCTAATTTAGATTAGGGTTTCTAATTACAATAAAGTTTACTAATTGCTCAAGCTTGCTAATTAGGGTTAAGGCTTCCTAATTAACATTAAACTTATAAATTAATAATTAGATTTTCTCTAATTGTACATTAGGGTTTCCAACATTAGAAATTAGGGCTTTCTAATTAATCAATTAGGGTTATCCCTAATTATACTTACAATAGAAACTCTATACTTATCTTCAAGCTTCCCACTTAGGGTTTTAATATCCCGATTAGGGTTTCAGACAGAATAATTAGGGTTCAAAATTTGGAAATTAGGGTTTGCTAAATAATTAAGCTTTACCCTATTAAACTTATAATCTAAATCACTTGAGCATTATAATTCTCTGTTATATTCCTAGATCAGGGTTTCAAATATTCGAAATCTGAAATTAGGATTTTCAGATATGGTATTAGGTTTTTTTTCTAATACTCAAATAGGGTTTCCAGTAATTCATTAGGGTTTTCCCTAATTATACTTATAATTAAAAATGTTAAACCTTATACATAGCATTGCATTCCCAATCTAGGGTTTCCAGAACCGATTTCTTGGGTTTCTTATAAATCGTTATAATTTTCTATCTGAACGTTGACGTTCTAAATAATATTAGGGTTTGACACGGATATAATTTATCCGATCAACCTCGACTCTTAACCACATTCTCATACACATACATAACAAATTTCACGTAACTTAATCACATAAATCTTAATCCTCGAATAATTCACCTAAATCCTTCATGAATTTTGAAATCCTCAAAATTCAATCCTAATAACATCAAACGCATACACTTATTTTCCTGCTCAGGTCTAATATTTGACCTTAAATCAATCATTTAAGATTTTGTAAAATTGTCTAAATTCTCGGGTTGTCAAAAAATATTTCCATGAAAAGATACTAGATGAAGCGCAAATATCAAGGATATTCTACTAATTTCATGGAGTATAGAAGTCAAAAACTTTAACCAACTGAGTATAATAAAAAATGGAATAACAAAATAAATCACCATGCATGCGGTGCCCTTGATAGATAGGTTATTCCAACGAGAATAATAATTAACGGAACCAGTCGTGCAAAATTCACACCGAAGCGGGATGTTCCAAATGTAATAATAAAGAATGGAATAACAATGAAATCACCATGCATGCGGTACTTGCATAGACATGTTATTCCAACAGTACTAATAAAAAGATGGAACTAGGTCCCACCGTAAAAGCATGAAGCATGTGATATTCTAACGTAATAATAATAAAGATGGAACCCGGTCCCATGTAAAACGCATGCACAAGATATTCCAATGAATAATAATAAAGATTTTAACCTGGTCCCATGTAAAAAGCATGCATGTGATTTTCCCGACGCAATAATAAAGAACGAAATAATAGAAGAATTTCATCATGTATAGGGTATCCCGCGTATACAGGTTATTCCAACAGAATAATAAAGAATGGAATAACAGAAGTTCTCTTCATGAATAAGAAAGAAAGAATACCCCGTATGAGTACAACAAATAATATTCCCTACCTTAAGAAGAAAAGTACTGGATATATGAGTAGTGAAGTAGCAGAATATTTTTCTTCTTTCTCTCTATAGTTTATCTCTCTAGAGTTTCAGTGAATTCGTAAAAAATAATGAAGGAATGAGCTTCTATTTATAGAAAAATGGACTGCATAGTAACTAACTCATGAACGGTCCAGATTGATTTACTTTAATCTGATGGTCCATATTTAAAGAAAAATCTTTTAAATAAAATATAATATATTCTATTTATAATCTAATAAAACGAATAACTTTATAAAAGATTTTACTATGCAAACGCTATGCAGGCACTATGCAAACACTATGCATAATAAAATATAATATATTCTAATTATTGTCTAATAAAATAGATAACTTTATAAAAGTATTCTATTTTATATAAAAAGATTTTACTATGCAAAACACTATGCGATATTTATGCAACACTATGCATAATAGAATATAATATATTCTATTTATAGAATAACTTTGTAAAAGTATTCTGTCTTATATAAAAAGATTTTCTATTTTATTACATTAATAATACCAATAAAACAAAACTGAGTGACTTATCACGTAAGAATCAATAATCAATACAGTGTGCTACTATGCAACCACGCCAGACATCTCTTTTTACTTTTACTAATGAGTAGTTCAACAAAGATAATTGGTGAAAACTTCCGCCGTTATTTTCATAAATATTTTTGTCGCTTTTTCTCAATCCGACAATAATTTCGTTAATGGGGTTCACTAATGATTGTATCAGTCGCATTTGGATATTCCATGACAAAAAGAATATTTCCCGACCAATCGAATATAATATGATAACTTGAATATTTTGCAAAATTTGTAAATATTTCCCACAACTATAACATTATATCAAATTCATTTCATAATATTCAAAAAAATATTTCTAGAAATTTAAATCTTTATTTATAAAATCTGGGGTCTCACAATCTCCCCTCCTTATGGAATTTCGCCCTCAAAATTTACGTACGTACCTGGTATGCCGAACAGGTGAGGATACCTTGACTTCACTTCGAATTGTAACTCTTGAGGTATAACCTTTGAGCGTTGAATATGATCCTTCTTATCCAAGATGTTAACACGTATCTCCTCATTCGTTAAATCTTCTGCTATCTCGTCCGGTTCTAAACTAATAATGTGGTTCATATTTACATAACATCGATACGTTAAAAACGTTATGAACACGCGATATACTTGGTGGTAAAACGAGTCTATAAGCCACAGTTCCTATTCGATCGAGGATTTTAAATGGGCCAATTAAATCAAGGGTAGTGATTTCCTCTCTTCGTCGATTCTTGCTTCTAGAATAACGCCCTCTTGAACCTTCTTCTTCACATTCATCAGCTCTGAGTATGTAGCTTAAGCGGCTTTAACTTTATCGATTAAAGTCAATTCTAATCGTATATTCGTTATCTTCACGTGGGTTCATATATTCACACTTGTAACCGCATACGATCTTCTACTCAATGCATCATCTACCACGTTCGTACTTCCACGATGATATTGAATGGTACGATCGTAATCTTCAACAGCTCGAGTCAACGTCTTTGACGCATGCTACGTTCATTTTAGTTGAAGAAATATTTGAGGGTTTAAGAAATAGGTTTTGTACTGGGGTCAATACAAAATTCGATTTCACGCTCTAGGGGTAGGCTAAGAAGTCTTCAGAATACGTCATGAAATTTATTAAAAATAGAAATATCATTTAAACTGTGACCCTCATCCAAGACTTGGATAGTACGTCACATTGATACCTATCAACTTGCCATCGTCATTCACGACATCGCCTATAGAAAGTCTGGCTTCGGTGCATTCCACACAAGGAAGTTAACAACGAAAGGATCGGGGCTCTTTACTTATGGCTTGATATGACAATGATTGACTTTAGTGGTTTGGTTGCTTGAATTCGTATAATAGGTTGGTTAGGAGTATGAAAGCTAACAACCTTACAAAAAGCATGAGTAGTTAACCAATCTATTCCTAAAATCACATCAAAGGCAAGTATTTTCAAAGAGATACGATCGACAGGTTACGTGAAAGTGTTGATTTGAACAAGATTTATAAATAGTGGAGGTAATGAAGGTTTCTCCCAACAGATATATCAAAGTCTAACTTCTTCGGAGTTAACTTCAAACATTGAACATAACTAGGTGAAATAAAAGAATAAGTAGAACCGGTATCTAACACGGTATAGACTTCGCAAGAGTTTATGACTAACATACCTGCGATAATTTTATTCAGGTTCTTCGTCACGAAAAAAAAATGCTCTCTCTTAAACTACTGGCTTTGGCTTGTCTGGGACATCTTTTGGCATCATTATCCCAGCTGGAATTGACTTCACCATATGACAAAATCGAGCTAGGTGACCTTCTCTTTCGCAATTAAAACACATTTTGGTTTGTTGCGTACAGTTTGGACGGATGTGTCCCTCCTGTCCGCATTTGAAACATACGACCGGTGGTCGTTCTTATTCCTTTGAAACAAAAAGAGTCTTTGCCTTTTTCTCACGTCATTGTTGAACCTTCTCTTCTTGAAATGTCCATTCTTATTGTTTTGGCCATGATTACCACCGAAGTGGTTACCATTTCCGGCATATTGATTCCCTCCATGCTTATTATCACCGCTTTGATGATCAAGTATCACCCAGATTATCATTTCTTGTACCGCCTCTTTTGTTTGGTTGACTCATTATCGCGCTCCAATAATCGAGCCCTATTAACAACATCTCGAATACAAACACGCTTTATGAGAAATAAGATATTGACGTATCTCCGGTTTTCAAACCTCTTAAAAACATTCGCGTCATTCGCCCCATCATTATCGACCAAATGGGATACAAAACCGGATAACTCATAAAATTTAGCTTCAGATTGCGACACAATCATATTGTTTTGTTCTAACTTGATAAACTCCACCTCTTTCATGCATTTAATACTCTCGGAAAGTACTTGTCATTGAAACGACTCTTGAACTTCTCCCAAGACATCTTGAGTCGGCCAGTCAAGTAATGCTTTTCTGATTCCCACCAATGATCCGCTTCTTCACGCAACATAAAGGTGGCAAAAGGAACCTTTTGCTCCTCGGAGCATCCCAAGACATCAAATATCTTGGTAATCTGCTTTATCCATGCTTCCACCTTAAGTGGTTCTGGCTTTCCCAAAAACTCTGGTGGTCCCAGCTCCTTGAATTGCTTAGCGGTGACCAACAGTGGGTTGCCATTGTTTCCTCTTGCATTATGAATAGGAGCCGTCTTCACCTGATGTTGCATGAATTCTAAAAAACTACTAAACGTACCGTTGTTCGTCAATTGATCAGTGTTGTTGTTTGCATGAGGAATGTCGCCTTCCTGATGCACATTATCCTAATTATTGATATGTGGAGACTCAACGGTCTCTTGTGCTCCATTGCTATTCTCAACATTCTCGGATGTCATTTTCAGATACTGCCACAAAATAAGGGTTAGTTAACATATAACATATTATTCTTATACTCTTACCGACCAACTAAATACCAAATAAACTTAGGTAGGTCATACTAGCGAAGGAATTCCCCGTCTCTCCCCTCCTAGTTCTTGTCTCACATCTCAAGCAGGGATCATATCCCTAAGCTTTGATACCAACTGTGATATCCCCAAAATTAGGTATACATCACCCATCTTGAGTCGCCAGATACATGGTACAGAATTCAAATACAACTTAATTATACAACAGTCGTGTAAAATAGGACAAAACATAGGCTGTGAGTTTGAATACAAATATTGTCTACTAGAGAGTATACAAACTCAAAAGGAGTCCTCATTACAATTATTATCACACTATTTCACAGAATAGTGAGGACTACTAATGCACCATCTAGGACCATCACTCTGTTCCCCAACTAGTCCCTGCTACGTTCTCATTTCCTGAAGAGAACAGTGAAAGAAAGGGTGAGCTCAACTAGCCCAGTAAGAAATATTATGATTAAGATAATGCAAAATAATTTATCGTTAGCCTTCAATAGTGTTCAACTGATAAAATATAATAACTATCAAGTTTAACTGCAACGGAACAAGCAATTCAATAGAAGAGTCAAGTAGAGAATAAAATCTACTATCTTTTATGATTTAAAAGGTTTTTCATCACTTTTATCGCTGGGACTCAGCTTAATAAATAATCCACATCATCGAATCACCCCTGCACTACGGCCAAGGATATTCTTTAGTATCACGACCACAATTATCCATGCACTACGGGCCAAGAATATTTGTGTATTCATCAACGGTCCTGATCATGCCATAAAACAATTCATCTTTGCACCCTTGGCCGAAGAGAATCCATAGCCATAATCATACCAAAAACTGTCTATCAATGCACTACGGGCCAATGAGGACTTTTTCCACATCATTTATAACATTGCGGTCATGATTACACCGCATAATCCCTGGTCATAATCATACCAAGTCCATCTATGCACTACAGGCCACAGATGACTTTCAACATAATATAAATATGAGGATGATGACAATGATATAAAAATTCAATAAAACAAGTTCAAGAATTAATTTATTCAGGAACCAATAACGTCCAAATTGTCAACATGATATTGCTTTGTAGAGTAAAATTAAAGAATGCTCAGAAGAATATTTCCATGAAAAGATATTGGATGAAGCGCAAATATCAAGGATATTCCACTAATTTCATGGAGTATAGAAGTCAAAACTTTAACCAACTGAGTATAACAAAGATTTGAATAACAAAATAAATCACCATGCATGCGGTACTTCGCATAGACAGGTTATTCCAACAGAATAATAATTAACGGAACCAGGTCAGGCGAAATTCACACCGACAGGATGTTCCAACAGAATAATAAAGAATGGAATAACAATAAAAATCACCATGCATGCGGTACTTCGCATAGACAGGTTATTCCAACAAAGTACTAATAAAGATGGGACCAGGTCCGGCGTAAAACGCACAGACAGGATATTCTAATAGAATAATAATAAAGATTTTAATAAGGTCCGTAAAACGCATGCATGTGGATATTCCAACGTAAAAATAATAAAGATTTTAACCAGTCCCACAGAAAACGCATGCATGTGATATTCCGGCGTAATAATAAAGAACAAAATAATAGAAGAATTTCACCATGTATAGGGTATCCCGCGTATACAGGTTATTCCAACAGAATAATAAAGAATGGAATAACAAAAGTTCTCTTCATGAATAACAAAGAAAGAATACCCCTTATGAGTACAACAAATAATATTCCCTACCTTAAGAAGAAGAGTCTTTGGATATATGAGTAGTGAAGTAGCGTAATATTTTCTTCTTTCTCTATAGTTTCTCTCTAGAGTTTCAAAGTGAATTCGTAAGAAATAATGAAGGAATGAGCTTATTTATAGAAAAATGGATCGCGATAAGTAACTAACTCATGAACGGTCCGTATTTATTTACTTTAATCTGACGGTCCATATTTAGAGCAAAATCTTTTAAATAAAATATAATATATTCTATTTATAATCTAATAAAACGAATAACTTTATAAAAGATTTTACTATGCAAACGCTTATGCATCACTTATGCAAACACTATGCATAATAAAATATAATATATTCTAATTATTGTCTAATAAAATGCATATAACTTTATAAAAGTATTCTATTTTATATAAAAAGATTTTACTATGCAAAACACTATGCAGACACTATGCAACACTATGCATAATAGAATATAATATATTCTATTTATAGAATAACTTTGTAAAAGTATTCTGTCTTATATAAAAAGATTTTCTATTTTATTACATTAATAATACCAATAAAACAAAACTGGGTGACTTATCACGTAAGCATCAATAATCAATACTTTGTGCTACTATATAACCACGCATATTACTGTACTTTTATTACCGAGTAGTTCAACAGTATTAACGGTAAAACTTCCGCCGTTATTTTCATAAAATATTTTTGTCGTTTTCTCAATCCGACAATAATTCCGTTATGGGGTTCACCAATGATTGTACCGTCGTACAGATATTCTCTGACAAAAAAAATATTTCCCGACCAATCGAATATAATATGACAACTTCCATATTTTGCAAAATTTGTAAATATTACCCACAACTACAACATTATATCAAATTCATTCCATAATATTCAAAAAAATATTTCGAGAAATTTAAATCTTTATTTATAAAATCTGGGGTCTCACAGTTGCCCATCCTGTTTCCCAGGCTTGAAGCCTCGTTCCTCCACAAAGGTCTTAGACACTATTCTATAGTACTCTGTTTGTGCCTCCAGACTGAGAAATTTCATATGATCCACAATATCCTCGTCTTGACTACTGGAAGAAGAGGATGATGATGGAGCGATAGAACGTGTGTAACGACCCCAAAAATTCATACAATTTAATTCTCGACTTCGGTCGTTAATAATACATTCAACCTCTAATTTTACATCATGAAATGATAATACAACCATTGAAATTTGTGAATAATTAAAATTTTATATTACAAACTATCCTCGTTCCCAAAACCTTCAACCTTTACATCTAAATATCTCAGAATTATTTTAATACGACAATAGTTTTCATTTGCAAAATAATATTACAATTCAACATTAATACATTATTCGAAACATTAAACATGGTTTACAAGAATAACAACTTAGCTAGGATATTAAATCTTCATATATCACTTTTGATCCCTAACAATCAAGTAGCACATAGCGTTACCTTCAATTCTTGAATCAAGCAAAATGGTTATTTACAAGAATGAGCTCAACAAATTCAAAGAAAATCTAACAGCTTTTCATGCATCACGTAGCACATAATAACATGCTTAACATACAAGAATAATCATAAACAAACATAGCATACATGTTGTAGTTCACATAACAACTATAAAGATTGAGTTCTTTACTCAATCAACAATCATAGTTCAATCATCATAGTCATAGATTGACTTTCACATTTCATACTTTTGACATATATAATACATCATACACTAAAATTTTAAAGCAGATCATCATCAAGTTTACATAGCAAAAAGGAACTGAAAGACTTTCCTTTACCGACGTTTTACCAACACGCTAATACTTCGCGTCCTTGCACAACCTACACTGTATGTGAGATTGATAATAAATAAAATCAATATTCAATCTCATGGTCAAATTTATTCTAAGACCTTACTTTATCTTATTATCCTTTATAATGTCTTTATAGACATCTAACTATTTTATATGCAACTCGGTTTTATTTTTCATTTTCATCACCACACATGATAGACTATCACACTTGTAGTTTAATGTGCGTATATCACACCATTTTATTATACCACTTTGGTTTCAAAAATGCATATTCAACACATTGTTTACATGTTTAATTTTCCTTCATAAATCAAAAATTACCCTTTTTCGATTTCTTTCCATTATTATTCTTGTATTATCATCTTTTCATACTTAGATATCCAATATTAGCCATTAGTTAGACACTTTGTATACCAAAGTTTAGAAAACACTATTACTCTTAGGCATTTTATCGAGCACATTATGTGCACACATTAACTTATCTCAACTCTTGATCTTAATGGTTAGTTATGCATAGAATATGATAACACATATCTATACTCATTACATATGTCAAAACATATTTTTAATCATCAAAATATATCATCACCCAAAATCTTAATTCAAACAGAATTATAAAACTCATCTTCACTATTTCTTTAACAAAACGTTGTTTTCGTTTTTAACGTAACTCGTTCGTTACATGTCCGTTTTTGTTCCTTACTAAACAAAATTTAGTAATTCATCAACTAGTCCAGAAAATTTCATTTTCTGGACATCCTTACTAAACAATTTATTTCGGACATGATCCGGTCCATAAAATGGCTCAATCTCGTGTGTCTAGCTAGTAAACTTCCATATCTACAACTTTGTAGTTTTAAGTTTCTTCGGATTCAAAACACACGAATTGATATGAATTTTTCAAAGTCAGAAACCGTAACAGTTTTGATTTTCTAGACAGATCATTTTCCCTTCGCACCAGCCTTACTAAAACAGACATTGCAAGAAATCTACAAAGAGTTTTCATGTGATTCCACTTTCAGAATATAGCTTACTTCCATATCTTCGATTTGATATAAGGCTCACTTTCTAACTCATTATACCCAAAGAGGTATGAATTTCACAAGATATGTCCACAATTACTAAAAACCTACGAATTTTGTTCTTCAAATTTTCATTTCATTTCATTTTCTTTCTTGAATCCTCTTGTTTGATTCTTGATAATCCAAGATTAAACCAATACAAACAGATTAAGCATGATCTACTACCCTAGAACATAAATCTACATAAAAAAGTTAAGGATTAAATAAGAGTTTAGAAGTTACCTTCTTCTAGCTTTTTTTTCTTCTTCTTCTTCTTCTTCTAGCTCATCTCAATTCCTCTATTTCTCTCTATCTCTCTCAATTTCTCAATACAACTTCTACATAACAATTATCTACATTATGAAGAACATAAAAATATAATTAAAATAAGGAATAGATTATAACTTTATTAGTATGAATTTAAGAGAGAGATGGAGATGATGATGATGATGATGGGGCTTGTTTTGTCTTCTCAAAACTTTCCCTTCTTCTTCTTTTTCTTCCTCTTCTTCTTCTCCTACAACTCTCTCTAACTCTCTTCTTCTTTCTTTGGTTTGTTTTCTAAAACTAACATACTAACTTGTAGTATATACATATAATATACAATACTAGTAATATATAATATATGTAACTCCTAGTAATTATTAGATATACTAATTACTAGTTAATACATAGGTTACACTAATTTGAACTTGAAAAGTCTAAGACCATGTTTGGCAAATACTCATTATTTTAATTAATCAATAGCTTAACATCAATCAATCTCATCAAATTGTCACATAATTATATTTACTTGTTAATTATAATTTTGTGTAACAATCATCATGATAACTCATCTAATTTAATTATCTCAATTAAATTAGAACTAGAACATAAAATTATTATATTAATTAAATTAAATACTAAATATTCATTTAATTAATCTGCACACTTAATTACATTACTCTATAATCAAAACAAAATTTATTTATTTAACTCAATAAATAATTCAATTAAATATTTATATATATAACATACTCTTCACATCAATTCACATATTCTACAATATATGACATACACATACTCACACCCAACATATCTCATAAATAATACTTTTATTTATAAAATTCTCATTTATAATTTCTAAAAATTTGGGATGTCACATCATTCCCTCCTTATAAGGATTCCGTCCTCGGAATCACCAAAACCCTACCTTATTCAGGTTTTCCTCAAATCTATTCATTGAATAACTTCAACACATTACCTTAATATAAGTTTTATATTTTCTATTCTCACCATTCTTGATAATAAATTCTTATAAGTTTTATTTCATAATATTTACTTAGACTCAATTATATTTGAGTATTACATATTCTTTGACCCGTTCATTATCTTTCTCTAAGGATCATTATCATATATTATATGATCAAACTCTAGGGACATTATATTCACCCCTTCTTCTAAGAATTTCGTCCTCGAAATTTTTTTTATTTATTCATTCAATCTATCAAAGTAGATTTTTACGTCAGTACTTCATTCATTCATTGGTTTCTATAACCACTTTCTTTCCACAAACATCATTCTACAATTATTAAACTTTTCTATTAAAAGTTTCACATTATTCTTTGATAACTCACATCCTTCTCACTTCAAAATTTCTTTTCTCATTTATACAACATATCCATCATTCAGTGTCGCATTTTACGACTTACTTCTTTCTAAGGAATACTTTCCTTTTCACTTCCATCTTGCGAATATAACAAGAATCCTCCACAATTGTTCAATAATTGGGAAGTAGTATGAATAACTCGTAAATTTTAAAGATTCCAAATCATGCTTTGAGGGTCACAAGACCATGAACTCTATTCTCTAGGTTTAATAGTGCTTCACCCCCAGTTCTTCAAACTTTAAACCCTCTTTGGCAGAATGTTTATCAATCACAAAGACCGAAAACACCCTCCGCAAGTACTCTAGGTGATCAACCTATTGTACATGTATTGTATACAAACATTTCTCGCAAGAAAGTATAAAACTAAGCGCAACCCCTAATAGGGTTGTTCATCTCAACTTTTCAACATCTCGAATCCGCACTCAAAACAATTTGGTTTGGCATAACTTCTCAAAAACTCTTGAATTTCATGACCATCTTTCAATATTTGTCTAGTCAATCAAATAGCATAGACCTCTACAACAATTCCTGGACATCAACCAAAATATACATATACATACATACATATGTATTCTCATATCTCAAAGAAATCTCAAAATCTTTTTATGGCGTCGCTACGATATCTTGCATCAGTATTTACGGTTTGTTGAGGATTCCGCTCATTTGGTGATTTTATCATACTACATCATACCATAATGGGTCACCATCCTTAGATCACATCCAACACTAGGTAATACTGCATTGATGACTCCATCATTTTTATCATCTTTGCACCAGGTTATATGATGCATTAATGATATAAAATACATTTTGATATATTACAAATCATTTTTGTCTAGACGAAACAATTAGCATAGACATACGAATAACAGTATTGTTGTTAAAACTCATTGGTTCCATCATTTGATCCAATGTTTTTAAGAAAATAGAAGTGTAAACATCAGCACGAAGTCAATAAATTTCGAAAGTCTAGCATAGCTAGTAGATTTAGAATACCTATGCTTCCATCATCAACTCCACTTTCTGTAATGATCCGTTGCTTAAAAGATCTATCTATTCCTATCATCCTCAATACTCCATTCATAACTTAATTATACCCCAGTTCATCAAACTTACCGCACATTGGAAGTTCAGGACTTGCCACAATAATATGAGTTTAAGAACTTATCCTAGTCAGACCATAGGCGTCCATTCGCTAAGGGGTTCAAAACATAAAATATTATTATGAGTCACGAACTTACCATATGCATTAGTTTTAAGAACCGCGCCTAATCCTAATAATATCTGTCTAATCTTAATAGTTTCTAACTATCAAACATACACATGAGAAAAAAATCACCTTTTCACCACATATACATAGATAGCGTGACACCAACATTCCAATGATTATTAATATGATAAACTGAGTGCAAGCACAAAACCCTCGCCCATACAAAAATTTGTACAACTCAGCCATCACATGAGTCCTCAATTGAAATTCCACCTAACTCTATCTTACTCTTAACTTGCTCTTTACTCGATACGAATTCCTCATATCACATTATCTATAACTCCTCATGAGTTATCTCGTACTTTTTCATAGTACACCATCTTCATAGCATTAAGCTATAATTATTCAAACATTATAGACCATCTTTCTTTTATAACTTAAACAGACCACATCGTGATCTTATTCTATAATCATCTCCCTTAAAATTCTTTTCTTAACTCGTGATCGTTTTGTTTTACGATCCTCTTTCTTTCTCTTTTTCATCATTTATGACATTATTCGTTATCTTGGCTTTTGGAGTTAGGAAACTCCCATTTCTTATCTTTATATCTCTTCAAGATTCTTCTTTGAATCTTCTTATTTATATAACAATTCTTCCTTTAAGAATTTCTAACTTCATTTACATTGCTCAACATTCCATTTAAGGTCTACACTTTCATCACACGTATCCATTTACTAAACTTGGTACACATCGAGTCTCTAATAGTTTCAATATGGTACGCTGAGTGGTTTCCCACAAACAACCAATAAACTAGATTCTGAGTTACTAGTTCGTATATACCTCTGCTCTATGAAGGAATCGTTTAGCCCAGATACCATACATCAACTACTAAAGAGTACAATTGCACCATACATAAATATAACTCTTTATTCTTAACTTCTTTATCATTCTCTTCTTATAGACATTGTCTATTTATTATCACCTTGCATCCTTATTATTGGAGTTGGGTAACCCCACTTTCATATTCCTTATAACTCTTGCGAGATTCTTCTTTGAATCATTTCACGCAAGTTTTAATCCCTTCTTTATACTTTTCTTACATTACTTCTTATTGCTCAAACACTATCTGAGCTTATTCTTTCATTATCTTCACCTCTTTTCTCTAAGGTTATAGCCTACTGGTACTCCTACCTAAGGTTTATAACCTACGACTTTGATACCAACCGTGTAATCTAATTCCCAAAAATTTATACAATTTAATTCTCAAATTCGGTCGTTAATAATACATTCAACCTCTAATTTTACATCATGAAACGATAATACAACCATTGAAATTTGCGGAATAATTAAAATTTTCTATTACAAACTATCCTCGTTCCCAAAACCTTCAACCTTTACATCTAAATATCTCAGAATCATTTTAATACTATAATAGTTTACATTCGCAAAACAATATTACAATTCAACATTAATACATTATTCGAAACATTAGACATGGTTTACAAGAAAAACAACTTAGCTAGGATATTAAATCTTCATATATTACTTTTGATCCCTAACAATCAAGTAGCACATAGCATTACCTTCAATTCTTGAATCTACAAAAATGGTTATTTGCAAGAATGAGCTCGATAGCTCAGCAAAATCTAATAGTTTTCATGCATCACGTAGCACATAATAACATGCTCAACATACAAGAATAATCATAAACAAACATAGCATACATGTTGTAGTTCACATAACAACTATAAAGCTTGAGTTCCTTACTCAATCATCATAGTCATATATTGACTTTCACATTTCATACTTTTGACATATATAATACATCATACACTAAAATTTTAAAGCAGATCATCATCAAGTTCACATAGCAAAAAGGAACTAAAAGACTATCCTTTACCGATATTTTACCAACATGCTAATACTTCGCGTCCTTGCACAACCTACACTGTATGTGAGATTGATGATAAATAAAATTAATACTCAATCTCATGGTCAAATTTATTCTAAGACCTTACTTTATCTTCTTATCCTTTATAATGTCTTTATAGACATCTAACTATTTTATATGCAACTCGGTTTTATTTTTCATTTTCATCACCACATATGCTAGACTATCACACTTGTAGTTTAATGTACGTATATCACACCATTTTATTAACAACTTTGGTTTCAAAAATGCATATTCAACACATTGTTTACATGTTTAATTTTCCTTCATAAATCAAAAATTACCCTTTTCGATTTCTTTCATTATTATTCTTGTATTATCATCTTTTCATACTTAGATATCCAATATTAGCCATTAGTTAGACACTTTGTATACCAAAGTTTAGAAACACTATTACTCTTAGGCATTTTATCGAGCACATTATGTGCACACATTAACTTATCTCAACTTTTGATCTTAAATGGTTAGTTATGCATAGAATATGATAACACATATCTATACTCATTACATGTAACGATCCCAAAATTCATACAATTTAATTCTCGACTTCGGTCGTTAATAATACATTCAACCTCTAATTTTACATTATTAAATGATAATACAACCATTGAAATTTGCGGAATAATTAAAATCTATCCTCATTCCCAAAACCTTCAACATTTACATCTAAATATCTCAGAATCATTTTAATACTACAATAGTTTACATTCGCAAAACAATATTACAATTCAACATTAATACATTATTTGAAACCTTAAACATGGTTCAAATAATAATAACACAACCAAAGTATATAAATCTTCAAGTATCACATCTGATTCATGTCTTTCAAGTAACACATAACTTTACCTTGAATCTTGAACCTGCAAAAGTGGTTATTTGCAAGGTTGAGCTCGACAGCCCAACGAAATTTAAAATCTATCATGTTTCACATAGCACACAATTCATGCATTATACATTTTTAATTTATCGAGTTACATTATACAACATGCATGTGCTATCACATATCACATATAAATTGAGTTCCATAACCCAATTAACTTGGTCATATTTTGACTAACAATTCATAAAACATGGTATGTAACTCACCACATAATCACATTTAATCCACAAACATAATATAACTGAAAAACTTGCCTTGATTGGAGATTACCACAAAAGTTAACCTAGATTTCTCCACAATTCCTACAGAATTATATTTACATGTACACACATATTAGATAATTCAATATGTTACAAAACATGCATGTATATTCATCAATAATAATTATTAGTTTTATACAAACTAATATTATTTATTCTTACTCAAAATGAATATTAGATTATTTAGAAACTTAATTCGTTTTAACCTTTTTACACCAAATAAAGGTCCCTCACATTTTAGTATGTAAATATTTTACACTTTGAAGCTTCAATCATTTATATTCCACTTTAAGAATATCTTATGCATTTACTCATTAATTCGAGAAACAACTAATAAATTGCTTTTATAGTAAAATTCAATTTACTATATTATTCTTTTAATATAAATAATTTTTATATTATTATTTTGCCCACTCATGAGTCAACTCGAACCATTGTCTAATTTATAAACATTCTATCCCGTTAACACACTTACTGCATTTTTCGTTTTGTAAATATTCACATTTTCATTATATATATTTATATAATAAGTATATATAAATCTTGGCTCAAAAACTCCATTTTGATCCCCACAAATCTTCATTGCATCACTTTTATGATTATTACAACTTTTTAATGGTTCCATGCTTTTCGTTTCGTTATAAAACTATTTTTCATGTCAATCCCGGCTTACATTCGCTTAAATATGCAATTTCATATTTATATAATATTTTTATTGCATTATTTATGTCCGAAAGGAAGTTTCATGACGTAAAATATCATATACAGTCAAATCACTTCTCTTGGAACTTTATTAGATATAATATTGTCTTAAATTTAGCCCAAACACACTTTGGAACAATGAATGTCAAAACATCCCATCATGACTACATTCGGCGTCGCCCAAATTGTAGTTCTGACATGCATGTTCGCCTATTTTTAATTCTTAACCCATTAATCGAATTTTGGCGAACTTCTAGTATGTTATAGACCTTATGACATAGTACATTTAATAATTTTCTAAACGCAAAAACAAGCTACGAACATTGATCAAAATAGCGCTCAAAAAGTCCGCTAAGCGATCGCTACGCTATCAAGAAGATTTACGCATGCAGCCACACAGACGCTTACATAAATAATGGGTCATCATTGCATAACGAATGAGCTACTTTGCGATTTTCTCACGCCTTGCTCGCTTATCGAAAAATTCCCAAATTTCAGTATGTTTTTCGTATCATATGAGACTATTTTTAAAAAATATGAAACCCCCATTTCTAGTTCATTAGGAAGCCCAAATAGAGCGTCAAAAGTGTACGTTCATAACAGTTTGTTTTTTTTCACTTTCATTTCGGTTTTACTCTCTCTCTCTAAAACAGTCATAACTTTTTCGTTTCAAAACATTTTTGAGCAATTCTTGAGCCCACGCGAAGCTATCTTCCGAGGCTACAACTTTCATTCTTTGACCATTTCCAAATTCAAAACACAGAATTCCAGAAAATTTGTGCAAGGGGACTGCTCCGAATTTGTTAGACAGATTTAACGCCACTACTTTGAACGGGCATAACTCGTTGCTCCGAAGTCAGAATTAGTCCGTTCTGGAGTCGATAGAAAGCTTATTCAGTGTACTATAATACCCCAAAAGCCCAGAATTTTTTGGTAACCTATACTGTCCCCGAATTTATGTTTTAGGGTCAGCAGTCACACAATCTCTCAGACTTTTTGTTTTGTCTCAAAAATGCTTCCTCTCTTGATTTTCTTCGCTCATATCTTTTAATTAGTTATATATAACATGTATGAATCAAAATTAAGTCTTAGCTTTGCCTAACTATGGGGTTTTAGGCAAAATTGCTCTTTTAGTAATTTAATCGAACATAATGAGTGCATCAAAATTGTGGATTGATTTCATAGCCATTTAGTTCGGTATTCACCCATGTTTTTCCTCCTTATAACTCCACACCACATATTAGCTCCATATCTCTAATTTCATCACTCTTAGGATGTTTCACAACTCATAAAACTCAAAATAACATCTAACAAGATATGATGAGTTTAAGAGCTAAAATGGAAGGTTAGGGTTTTAAGAGCTTACTTCTTGGATTCCTTTCCTCTAAGATGTTTGATCATGTGCTAAGACCTGCTAGAATCTGATTTCCTTTCTCCTTGAACACTCTCGTAGCTTAAATCAAGTAAAATCACTCCACCCATGTCTCTCTCTCTCTAGAAAATATGAATGTTTCGGTGGAGAGGATGAAGTAGGATGATTAAGAGGTTTGTAGGAGTTTGTTTTGTTGTTTGCTTGCTTCAATCTTGCTCAAGCCATATGAATCTCTCTTCTCTTGCTCCCTCTTCACTCTCTCTGTTTTTGTTTTGAAATATGGGAAGGAAGAAGTTTGTTGAGGAGAATGAAAAGGAACGGATGGAAGAGAGCAGGAGAATGGCCATAACACACCAATTAAAAGCATCGCCATAAAAAATATATAATGTATCAAGTTATAAATGTTTATTTTATATTTTATTTATTTTATTAATAAATCAAAATTTAAAATACAAAAGTCATAAGGCTCTGCTTTGGCAAAAACCCGCTTTTAAATTAAAGACTTAATATACTTGAGCCTTGTTGGGTAAAAACTAAATTAAAATCACTTTAATTTATTTTAATAACCACTTATAATATAGTTATTTGTCACACTTATATTTAATTAAGTTTTCATACTTAATTTAATTAATTCTAATAACAATTCATTGCATAATATAATAATTTATTTAATCATTATAAACTCTCTAACTTAATTATTAAATTAAATTAGATTACTATTTCAAAATAATTACTTTCCTTAACTCATTAATTATTTATTAAACAAATAAATAATCAAATCACATCAAATCAATTAAACAAATACTTATTCAACGATATACACATCCATTAAATATTTATATAATTCAATAAATATTTAAATATTTAATTAAAATCTAGATTGTTACATTACATATGTCAAAACATATTTTTCATCATCAAAATATATCATCACCCAAAATCTTAATTCAAATGTAATTATAAAACTCATCTTCACAATTTCTTGAACAAAACGTTGTTTTCGTTTTTAACGTAACTCGCTAGTTACATGTCCGCTTTTGTTCCTTTTATATAGAATTAACCCTTACTCAAGTGTACTACAACCTCATCTAGGCCTTAAAGTCAGGACCCTTATCCATCTAAACCAGATTACGTAATTCATCAACTAGTCTAGAAAATTTCATTTTCGGACATCCTTACTAAACAATTTATTTCGGACATGATCCGGTCCATAAAATGGCTCAATCTCGCGCTTTCTAACTAGTAAACTTCCATATCTACAACTTTGCGCTTTTAAGTTTCTTGATTCAAAACACACGAATTGATATGAATTTTTCAAAGTCGAAACCGTAATGCTTTGATTTTCTCGGGCGAGATCATTTTCCCTTCGCACCAGCTTACTAAAATAGACATTGCAAGAAATCTACAAAGAGTTTTCATGTGATTCCACTTTCGAATATAGCTTACTTCCATATCTTCGATTTGATATAAGGCTCACTTTCTAACTCATTATACCCAAAGAGGTATGAATTTCACAAGATATGTCCACAATTACTAAAAACCTACGAATTTTGTTCTTCAAATTTTCTTTTCATTTCATTTTCTTTCTTGAATCCTCTTGTTTGATTCTTGATAATCCAAGATTAAACCAATACAAACAGATTAAGCATGATCTACTACCCTAGAACATAAATCTATCCAAAAAAATCAAGGATTAAATAAGAGTTTAGAAGTTACCTTCTTCTAGCTTTTTTTTTTCTTCTTCTTCTTCTTCTAGCTCATCTCAATTCCTCTATTTCTCTCTATCTCTCTCAATTTCTCAATACAACTTCTACATAACAATTATCTACATTATGAAGAACATAAAAATATAATTAAAACAAGGAATTTAGATTATAACTTTATTAGTATGAAGCCCTAGTTTATCAATGTAGATGTTGACGTGGGTAGGATAACCGATGTGATAATCAAGCAGTGGAGATGAGACGTTACACCTTCCATTTGGAACTGTTTCGAAAAGGAAGAGTCGTGCGTAATTTGAAGAAGAATAATACGCTCTCTGTTATTTCAAATAATGGCAGATATGGTGCACGTTTTTAAATCTAAAAAATTTTCCAAGTCCGGTGTCGAGCGCGGTCGCGCGGTTTCTGAATAGGTAAATGGCGCGGGCGCGCCACTCCAGCGCGGGCGTACGGTGTCTCAATGCTTTCTTGGCGCGGTCGCGCGACCATGTATTCTGCACTGCCATCTTGCATCCTAAATGCATCAAAGCAGTAATGAATCCATTCCAATACACCTGTTCAATTAGCAACTATCCTTATTAGATATCATGCCTCCAAAATCAAAACATGAATTGATGATTATGCATACATGACTATCCTAACGCAATTGTAAGACCCCAACTTTTATAAATAAAAATGAATTTTCTATAAATATTATTTTTGAATATTATGGAATAAATTTGATATAATGTTATAGTTGTGGGTATTATTTATAAATTTTGCAAAATACGCAAGTTGTTATATAATATTTGAATTGTTTCTTAGGGAATATTCGCTTTTAACGGTGAATATTAAATATGACGATACATAATTATTAGTGGACCCCACAAATGAAATTATTATGGGATTGAGAAAATGACAAAATATTTTTATTAAAAATAACGGCGGAAGTTTTACCAAGATTATCTTGTTGAACTACTCGGTAGTAAAAATGCGATGTCTGGCGTGGTTGCATAATAATACACACGGTATTGATTATTAAGGCTTACGTGAGAAGTCATCTCGGTTTTATTTTATTACTTATATATTTATAAGAGTTATATATATATATATATATATATATATATATATATATATATATATATGTGTGTGTGTGTGTGTGTGTAAGTTGTCAAGTTGTCAAGTGGGTGGGTTTGGAAAATTGTTATTCACGTGGAGGAGTACAATTATTATTATTATTATTATTATTATTATTATTATTATTATTATATATGTATAGCTTTGTTGACAAAGTGGGAAGCGAATTTGGCTAGATTACATAATGGTGCATTATTGCATTATTAAATATATGCAAGATTGAAAAACTTGGCTGATGAAATCAATTGAAGTATCATGCCTTGATATTGTCTACACATGTTATATATATATATATATATATATATATATATATATATATTATTTAAAAGATTTTGCTTTAAATATGGACCGTCAGATTAAAGTAAATCAATCGGGACTGTTCATGAGTTAGTTACTATGCAGTCCATTTTTCTATATATAGAAGCTCATTCCTTCATTATTTTCTTACGAATTCACTTTGAAACTCTAGAGATAAACTATAGAGAGAAAGAAGAAAGTATTCTGCACTTCACTACTTATATATCCAATACTCTTCTTCTTAAGGTAGGGAATATTATTTGTTGTACTCGTAAGGGGTGTTATTCTTTTTTTGTATTCATGAAGAGAACTAATGTTATTCCATTCTCTATTATTACATTGGAATAACTTTTGATACGCTGAGCTACCCTATACTTGGTGACATTCTTCTATTATTACATCTTTTTACTATTACATTGGAATATCCTATCCTATACATGCGCTTTTACTGCCGGACTGATTTCGTCTTTATTATTACATTGGAATAACTCATCTGCATCTGATACGCATGCATATTGATTTCATTGTTATTCCATTCTTTATTATTCTCATTGGAACATCCTATCGGTGCAAATTTAACTTTGACTTTGGTTCTGTTATTTAGTATTCATTGGAATAACTTTGTCTATCTGGCAATACCGCATGCATGGTGATTTCTTTTGTTATTCCATTCTTTATTATACTCGGTTGGTTAAAGTTTTGACTTCTATACCCCATGAAATTAGTGGAATATCCTTGATAATTGCGCTTCATCCAGTATCTTTCCATGGAAATATTCTTCTGAGCATTCTTGAATTTTACTCTACAAAGCAGTATCATGTTGACTATTTGGACGTTATTGGTTCTTGGACAAATTAATTCTTGAACTTGTTTTATTGAATTCTTATATCATTGTCATCATCCTCATATTTATATTTTTTGAAAGTCATATGTGGCCTGTAGTGCATAGATGGACTTGGTATGATTATGACCAGGGATTTTTCGGTGTAATCATGATCGTAATATTACAAATGATGTGATAAAAGTCCTCATTGGCCCGTAGTGCATTGATGGACAGTTGTTGGCATGATCATGACCATTAATGAATACACAAATATTCTTGGCACGTAGTGCATGGATAATTGTGGTCGTGATACTAAAGAATATCCTTGGCCGTAGTGCAGTGGTAATTCGATGATGTGGATTGTTTATTAAGCTGAGTCCCAGCGATAAAAGTGATGAAAAACCTTTTAAATCATAAAAGATAGTATATTTTATTCTCTACTTGACTCTTTTAATGGATTGCTTGTTCTGCTATAGTTAAACTTGATGTTTATTATATTGTATCAGTTTAATACTGTTTAAGGCTAATGATAATTTATTCTGCATTATCTTAGTTATAATATTTCTTACTGGGCTAGTTGAGCTCACCCTTTCTTTCACTGTTCTCATCAGGAAATGAGAATATAGCTGGGATGAGTCGGGGAACGGAGTGATGGTCCTAGATAGTGCATTAGTAGTCCTCATTATTCTGTGAAATAATGTGATAATAATTGTAATGAGGATTCCTTTTGAGTTTGTATACTCTCTAGTAGACAATATTTGTATTCAAACTCACAGTTTATGTTTTGTCGTATTGTACACGACAGTTGTATTATTAAGTTGTATTTAAATTCTGTACCATGTATCTGGCGACTCAAGATGGGTGATGTACACCTAATTTTGGGGGCGTCATACAATACTTTCTCTGCTACTCCTACGTCTCATCATACGCTCAGTCAGCACTCATACTACTAATTTAACACAAAGTATACTATGAATACTAACAAGAACATGAAACTAAATATACTTTAACAGAATTAAACAAAAGTTAAGGATAGAACTAATGGGTTGCCTCCCATCAAGCGCTAAGTTATAGTCAATTAGCTTGACTATCTCCCACTTCTCATGTTGAAGAAAGAATTGAGGTTACTTTTTGTCTGTCAACCTCGCCACCAAAATAATGCTTCAGTCGCTATCCATTTACTTTAAACGGCTTTTCCAGGAACTTATTTAACACTTCTACTGCACCATGTGGGAAAACTGTTTTCACTATGAATGGCCCTGACCACCTTGATTTGAGCTTGCCAGGAAAAAGTTTAAATCTGGTATTGAACAGCAAAACTCTTTATCCTGGCTCAAATACTCTCTCTATGATCTTGCAATCATGCCATTTCTTCACTTTTTCCTTGTATAGCTTTGAGTTTTCATATGCCTGTAGTCTAAATTTATCCAACTCATTGAGTTGGATTAGGCGTTTCTCTTATGAAACCTTCAAATCAAAATTTAGCTTCCGAATTGCCTAATATGCCTTATGCTCAAAGCTCCATAGGAAGGTGACATGTTTTGCCATAAACCAGCTAAAACGGTGACATTCCCAACGAAGTTTTATACGCAGTTCTATATGCCCAAATAGCGTCATCAAGTTTCAAGGACCAATCCTTTCTTGAGGGGTTCACAACTTTCTCCAAAATTCTTTTGACCTCACGATTGGAAACTTCGGCTTGGCCATTGGTTTGAGGATGATAAGATATAGCAATGCGATGATTAACCCCATACTTAGCTAATAGAACTGTGAACTGCCTATTACAAAAATGACTGCCCTCATCACTAATGATAGCTCTTGGAGTCCCAAACCTTGTGGAAATACTCCTCTATAAAAACCATAGGACCACTTTGGCATCATTCGTTGGAAGAGCTGCCACTTCCACCCACTTTGACACATAATCAACTGCTAATAAAATGTACAGATTTCCATATGAAGAAATAAAAGGGCCCATGAAGTCTATCCCCCAAACATCACAAATTTCCACCTCGAGGATAGTGTTCAATGGCATTTCATTCCTTTTCGAAATGTTCTTGACTCTTTGACATCTGTCACATCTTTGTACAAAACTGTAAGCATCCTTGAAAATTGTCAGCCAGTAAAATCCTACTTGTAACACTCTAGCCGTTGTTCTCTCTCCACCATAGTGACCACCATATAAAGAAGTATGACAATCCTGAAAAATCCCCTCAGTCTCACTATATGAAATACATCTCCTTATCATCTGATCAGCACATTGCTTAAACAAATATGGTTCATCCTATATAAACTACTTCACATCATGCAAGAATTTCTTCTTTTGATAACCAACCAAGTAAGAAGGTAACATCTTACTCACCAAGTAGTGCGCATAATCTGCAAACCATGGCACTTCCCCTTTCACCACAAATAACTGCTCATCTGGAAAGGATTCATTAATCATAGCCTTGTTATCTACCTCCCTTCCCGGATTCTCTAGTTAAGATAAGTGGTCCGCCACTTGGTTCTCAGTTCCTTTTCTGTCCTTGATCTCCAAATCAAATTCTTGCAATAGTAGTATCCATCTGATCAACCAAGGCTTTGCATCCTACTTTGCAACTAAATGTCGAATAGTCGCGTGATCCGTGTACACTATCACCCTTGTACCAATCAGATACGATCTAAACTTGTCAAAAGTATACACAACTGCCAGTAATTCCTTCTATGTGGTGGTGTAGTTCAACTGTGCATCAGTAAGGGTCTTGCTCGCATAGTATATCACATGAAAAATCTTTTCCTTCCACTAACCCAAAACAGCCCCCACAGCATAATCACTTGCATCACACATCAATTCGAATGGTAGGTCCCAATCCGGTGTTGTGCTTACTGGTACTGAAGTTAACCTCCTCTTCAAATGCTCAAATGCAGACACGCAATCCTCGTTAAACTTGAATTGTGCATCCTTCTCCAATAAACTGCAAAGTGGTTTAGTTATCTTGGAGAAGTCTTTAATGAACCTGCGGTAAAAGCTTGCATGTCCTAGGAAAAACTTCGAACACCTTTTACTGAAGTTGGTGGCGGTAAATTCTCAATGGTTTCTAATTTAGCTCTGTCCACCTCAAGTCCCTTCTTCGATACCTTATGTCCCAGAATTATTCCTTCTTGTACCATAAAATGGCACTTTTCCCAATTCAATACCAGGTTTATCACAATACATCGTCTCAAAACCATGACCAAATTTTCCAAACATAGATCAAATAAATCCCCAAATACTGAAAAATCATCCATAAATACATCCACATTTCGCTCCACCATATCTGAAAAAATAGCCATCATACACCTCTAAAAAGTGGTTGGGGCATTAAATAAACCAAAAGACATCCTCCTGAAAGCGAAAGTACCATATAGACATGTAAAGGTTGTCTTTTCTTGGTCCTCTGGAGCTATAACAATCTGATTGTAACCTGAATACCTGTCTAGAAGACAATAGAACTCATGCCCCGCTAGCCTGTCCAACATTTGATTGATAAACGACAATGAAAAGTGATCTTTCCTTGTAGCTTTGTTAAGCCTGCGGTAATCCATGAAGAATCTCCAACCCGTCACTATTCTTGTTAGAATCAACTCATTGTTCTCATTGGAAATCACGGTCATACCACCTTTCTTCGGTACACACTGTACCGGGCTCACCCATGAACTATCTGAAATTGGATATATAATGCCTACATCTAGCCATTTCAACACTTCCTTCTTTACCACTTCCTTAATGATCGGATTAAGTCTTCTTTGATATTCCACTGAAGGCTTACTATCATCTTCCAGCAGGATCTTATGCATACAAAAAGATGGGTTGATCCCTTTTATATTTGTTATAGTCCATCCAATAGCTAAATTGAACTCTCTAAGGACTCTTCACAATTTCTCTTCCTAAAAAGATGTTAGTGCAGAAGAAATAATCACAGGTAATTTTGAATTTTCATTTAAAAATGCATACCTCAAATGATCATGTAGTGATTTCAATTCATGTTCTGGAGGTGTTTCAAGAGATGGTTTCAATTTTTCTGACGACTCCCCAGCTTTCTTTAATGGTTCAACAGGAATATTGAATTTTCTGAATTGTGGATTTGTATCAAAGAAAGGCACAAGTTCTTAAAATTCCTCCTCATCTAATTTTGAATTTCCAGCAATAACACTTCTCAATGGAAGCTCTCTACTTCATCATTTAGCACTTTATCCACCAAATCAACCTTGAAACATTCATCTTCATCTGTTGGAAATTTCATTGCCTTGAATACGTTGAAAGTAACTTCCTGATCATGAACACGCATTGTAAGCTCCCCTTTCTGAACGTCTATCAAGGTTCTTCCTGTTGCTAGGAATGGTCTTCCAAGTATGATTGGTATACTCCTATCTTCTTCATAATCTAGAATTATGAAATCAGCTGGAAAGATGAATTTATCCACTTTTACCAAAATATCTTCAACAATTCCCCGTGGATAAATGATTGACCTGTCAGCTAACTGTAATGAAATATTTATTGGCCTTGGAGCCGGTAATCCCAACTGATTAAATACTGACAATGGCATCAAGTTGATACTAGCTCCAAGATCACACAAACATTTACTGAAGCTCATCTTTCTAATTGTGCATGGTATTTTAAAACTGCTCGGATCCTTCAGCTTTGGAGGTAATTTGCATTGAAGCACTACACTGCATTCCTCTGTCAAGGCTACTATTTCAAATTCTTCTTCCTTGATAAGATACCTTTCATAAATTTTGCATAACTAGGCATCTGTTCCAATGCCTCATCAAAAGGTATGTTACTCTGCAGCTTTTTGAATACCTCCAAGAACTTACTAAACTGCATGTCTTCCCTCTGCTTATGCAATCTCTGTGGATAAGGAACAGGAGGGTGAACTATTGGTATTTTATTCACGGGCTTCTCAAATGAATCTTCTTATTCTTCTCTTCTTGCTGCTGTCCAGAATCTTCCTTATCAATTTTCTCTTCAGACAGGATTTCTTGATCGCGCGGCCGCGCGTCTTCCCTTTGTAAAATTGGCGCGGGCGTGCCATGCTGATTTTTTGCAACTTGTTTTTCAGACCAAAGTGTAATCGCTTGACATTGTTTCTTCCCTTCCCTTCTTGGATTTGCCTCTGTGGTACTTGGCAATGAACCCTGTGGTCTGTTATTAAGCATGCTCGCCATCTGACCCATTTGAGTCTCCAGATTTTTAATAGCCACTGCTTGGCTTTTAATCATCACTTCCGTATTTTCCATGTACTTCATCATTATTTCCTCCATCTCTAACTTCTTTTCTTGCGGAGGTGCTGGTGGTGTATGATGTTGTTGAGAAAATCTAGGTGGGTACAGTGGTCTTGTTACAAACTGTTGTTGAGCTGACTATGACTGAGATTGGTTATGTGGTTGAAACAGACTTTATTGATTTCCTTTACTATTTGACCAACTAAAATTTGGATGGTTGCGGTTGTTAGCACTGTATGTGTTCTGAAATTGACCTTGATCCTTCCTATAGTTGCTCACATATTGCACAGACTTCAAAGTGATAGCATATTGGTCCGTTGAATGTGACCCTGCATATATCTCACACACAAATGCAACTATCTTCGCCTTGGTGTCTGTCAATCAGTCAATCTTCTTTGCCATGGATGCCATCTGTGCTGACAATTGAGTGATAGCATCCACTTCTAACAAACCTGCAACTTTGGGCTGTGGCAGTCTGGCTGAAGCATTTTGGAAATCATTAGCTGCCATCGTCTCTATGAGATTATAGGCTTCTTCATAGCTCTTCGCCCATAGAGCTCCTCCTGCAGCTGCATCTATAATCGGTCTTGACTGCCATCCCAATCCATTATAAAATTTGTTGATAATAATCCAATCCGGCATGCCATGGTGTGGAAACTTCCTTAGAATTTCCTTATATCTCGCCCAGGCTTCATATAATGATTCACCCTGTTGCTGTTCAAACTGGGAAATTAATGTCCTCATCTTTGCAGTCTTAGCCATTGGAAAGAATTTGGCTAAGAATTTTTGTGCTAGGTCCTCCCATGTGGTGATAGATCCCGTAGGTAAAGAGTGAAGCCAACTTCTAGCTTTATCCCGCAATGAAAATGGAAATAATCTAAGTCTGATTGCATCCTCTGTCACCCCGTTATATCTGAAAGTATCACATATTTCAATTAAGCTCAATAGGTGTTCATTTGGATCGTCTATAGCAGCACCCCCAAAATGTACCGAATTCTGCACCATTTGAATAGTGCCCGACTTAATCTCGAAGGTTTTGGCTGCAATCGACTATACTTGGCATCAATTCATTAATATTTGGCATCGAATAATCTCTTAAAGTCCTTTGCTCCTCTCTTTTCTCTTCTCTTTGTTCTGCGGCTGCCATATTAGATGTTGTGGTCTCTAACTCTGCTTGTATATTTCTACGTGCTCTTAATTTCCAACCCCTATCGTTGATGTTGTCCTGTAAAGGTGTTAACTCAGGATTGGAGGATCGAGTGCACATATACTATATACAAGTGCCTAAAACAAGAAACAAAAATAGAAATGAGACAAGATTAGAATTGTCTAAGTCATACAATTTAGCTTAAAATTGATGATAATAATAATAAAATTAAACGCCTCTCCCCGGCAACGGTGCCAAAAACTTGTTGCCTCCTTTTTAGTCTTAACAAAAGGACTCTAACTCATGCAAGCATACATGGGTCAACAAGTAGTACAGAGTAAGAACAGTATTGATCCACGGAGAAAGGTTTTAAAGTTAAACTATCATACACCAATTGTATCACTATTTTTATATACTTCAACGAATAATTCACAATTATGCTTAACCTGTATTCAATTAATGAATAAAACACAAGACTAATTTAATGAAATCAAACTTGGAAAAAATGGGATTCTAACTTCATTTCATATTTCATCTAAACATTTCCATCATGCACAATCATACATTTATCATGGAAAATTAGCTAAGAGCATAAATGTAGACATAATCATTTTTCAATGAATTATGACCTGTTTACATAACATCCACATTGTGATAGACATCATATAATCGACAATAATGCCAAAGTCACTATATTCCTATGTGAAATTACAGCAATATTGAATTAAAGCACAAGCTCTTATCTTACTATACACGGTGAAACAGTATATTTCTATCTGGTTCACGAAATAAAAATCTAAACATTTCAGCCTCATAAACGCATGCTATCATGATTATATCCATGATCACATGTCATTTTTCAATTCCATATAAGCATATAAGATGAATGGCGATAAAACATTCATGCAATCCAATCAAACATAACAGAAATCCCAATGATAAACGACCAATCAAGCAATCAGGAAATTAATTATAGATTACATACCAAAACCCGTTAGAATCCCATAATGGAGTTTAGTTCATTTCTAAACCTAAAACCATTATGGGATTATAGTAACACATTGAGAATAAATATCACAAGTGAGAGAGAAAATAGAATTGATCAAACCCAATTGTAGAATTCGTTCCAGAATGCAATCCAAATCTCCAATACTTTTCAGCAAAATAAAATGAATACTTATATAATAACTGAATTCAAAAGAAGATGTAGAAAATCTTGAGTTTATGCTCAAATCCTCTCTAGGATTAGTTTAATGCTTAGAACACTAGTTCCCTGATTAAAAACTGATAAAAATGTACTTCATAATCGTATGGTACCTACCAGAATAGTTTTAAATGAGACCACATTTGAATTTCAAATTCAAAAACTTAATTCAAATAACAGCTTCAAATGACATGCTTGCGCACATGAGATCACTATACAAATTGAGGCGCCAAGGCGTGCGACTCCAATAGCGAGCAAGGCAAAAGCTAACTTGTTAATTGCTTGGCAGTAAAGTGATGTCTGCTTTTTTAAGCCTCTACTCTACATGTAAGCGGCGAGGCCATGAGAAACTACTTTGTCAAGCGTCAGACGGGCCACGGTTGCTTACATCTGCACAGCGATATTGCTATCTGCGCCGTCATTGCTTTGTTGTTTGTCCTTCACCAACACTCAGTTCCTTGTCACCACACAGTCCATTTGCCAAGCCTTGGTTAGATCCATACCACAATGCCAACGCCAAATCATGCCATGTACTGCATTTCCATACCAGAGGAGTTCTAATCAAGCAATGCAAAATAAACACGAAATGCAATTAAAAACATACTAAAATCCACTTGAGATGAACATAATTCTCATGAATTGATATTCAATAAGTAGGTATAAAACCTACTTATCATTACATCTTCAATGCAGTCGAACCTAGTGTTGGTTGTGATTGAAAGATCGTCAGCCCACTATGGTATGATGTAATATGACGAAATCATAAAATGGCGGAATCCTCAACGTACTATTAATTTGGTACGGTATCATGACGTCATAAAAGAATTTTTGGTTTTTGGTATCATGACGTCATAAAAGGTCAAATAAGTTGGCTAAATTATTTCGATTGATGTCCAAGTTGTTGAAAGTCTAAGCTATTTGATTCGGCTAGACGGCTTTTAAAAAATATTTATGGAATTCGAGAATTCTTGAGTATTTATGCCAAACCAAATTGCTCTAGTGCGGATTCAGATGTTGAAAAGCTGAGGTGAACAACTGTGACACCCCCAGATCCGGGTACTTAAATTCCCACATGATTTGGTGTTCACTATCCAAATATCATATGTCTATCTACCCATCATAATTGAAAGCATAAATATATAGAAATAAATTCTCTCCTTAAAGAGTTACATCATCTGAAATAAGTACATCAATCCCAGGTCATACTAACCTTAAATGTGACGTGTGACGCCCCCAGAATTAGGTATACATCACCCATCTTGAGTCGCCAGATACATGGTACAGAATTCAAATACAACTTAATTATACAACAATCGTGTAAAATACGACAAAACATAGGCTCTGAGTTTGAATACAAATATTGTCTACTAGAGAGTATACAAACTCAAAAGGAGTCCTCATTACAATTATTATCACACTATTTTACAGAATAGTGAGGACTACTAATGCACCATCTAGGACCATCACTCTGCTTCCCCGACTAGTCCCAAATTCGCTCTCATTTCACAAGAGAAACAAAGAAAGAAAGGGTGAGCTCAACTAGCCCAAAGAAGAAATATTATGACTATAATAATGCGTAATAATTTATCGTTAGCCTTCAAATGATTATTAAACCGATAAAATATAATAACTATCAAGTTTAACCTGCAGCGGAACAAGCAATCCATTAGAAGAGTCAAGTAGAGAATAAAATCTACTATCTTTTATGATTTAAAAGGTTTTCATCACTTTTATCGTTGGGACTCAGGTTTAATAAATAATCCACATCATCGAATCACCCCTGCACTACGGCCAAGGATATTCTTTAGTATCACGACCACAATTATCCATGCACTACGGGCCAAGAATATTTGTGTATTCATCAACGATCCTGATCATGCCATAAAACAATTCATCTTTGCACCCTTGGCCGAAGAGAATCCATAGCCATAATCATACCAAAAACTGTCCATCAATGCACTACATGCCAATGAGGACTTTTTCCACATTATTTGTAACATTACGGTCATGATTACACCGCATAATCCCTGGTCATAATCATACCAAGTCCATCTATGCACTACAGGCCACAGATGACTTTCAACATAATATAAACATGAAAATGATGACAATGATATAAGAATTCAATAAAACAAGTTCAAGAATTAATTTATCCAGAACCAATAACGTCCAAATTGTCAACATGATAACGCTTTGTAGAGTAAAATTCAAGAATGCTCGTAAGAATATTTCCATGAAAAGATACTAGATGAAGCGCAAATATCAAGGATATTCCACTAATTTCATGGAGTATAGAAGTCAAAACTTTAACCAACCGAGTATAATAAAGAATGGAATAACAAAAGAAATCACCATGCATGCGGTATTTGATGTACAAAGTTATTCCAACGAATAATAATTAACGGAACCGGTCGTCGGCAAAATTCACAATCGCGAGGATGTTCCAAATGTAATAATAAAGAATGGAATAACAACAGAAATCACCATGAATGCGGTACTTGGCATGAAGCGTCCAACAGAGTACTAATACAGATGGAACCGGTCCCACGTAAACGCATGCATGTGATATATTCAATGTAGAATAATAAAGATTTTAATTTCGGTAGAAAAAGCATGCATGTGATATTCCGGCGTAATAATAAAGAATGAAATAATAGAAGAATTTCACCATGTATAGGGTATCCTGCGTATACAGGTTATTCCAACAGAATAATAAAGAATGGAATAACAGAAGTTCTCTTCATGAATAAGAAAGAAAGAATACCCCTTATGAGTACAACAAATAATATTCCCTACCTTAAGAAGAAGATTACTGGATATATGAGTAGTGAAGTAGCAGAATACTTTTTTTCTTTCTCTCTATAGTTTATCTCTTTAGAGTTTCAGTGAATTCGTAAGAAATAATGAAGGAATGAGCTTCTATTTATAGAAAAATGGACTGCATAGTAACTAACTCATGAATGGTCCAGATTGATTTACTTTAATCTGACGGTCCATATTTAAAACAAAATCTTTTAAATAAAATATAATATATTCTATTTATAATCTAATAAAACGAATAACTTTATAAAATATTTTACTATGCAGGCACTATGCAAACACTATGCATAATAAAATATAATATATTCTAATCATTGTCTAATAAAACAGATAACTTTATAAAAGTATTCTGTTTTATATAAAAAAAATTTACTATGCAAAATATTATGCAAGCACTATGCAACACTATGCATAATAAAATATAATATATTCTATTTATAGAATAACTTTATAAAAGTATTATGTTTTATATAAAAAGATTTTACTATGCAAAATACTATGTAGACACTATGCAACACTATGCATAATAGAATATAATATATTCTATTTATAGAATAACTTTATAAAAGAATTCTATTTTATTACACTAATAATACCAATAAAACAAAACTGAGTGACTTATCACGTAAGCATTAATAATCAATATCGTGTGCTAATATGCAACCACGCGTATTACTGTACTTTTACTACCGAGTAGTTCAACAGTATTAACGATAAAACTTCCGCCATTATTTTCATAAAAATATTTTTGTCGTTTTCTCATTCCGATAATAATTCCGTTGTGGGGTCCACCAATGATTGTACTGTCGTACGGATATTCCCCGACAAAAAGAATATTCCCCGACCAATCGAATATTATACAACAACTTGCACACTTTGCAAAATTTATAAATATTACCCACAACTATAACATTATATCAAATCCACACCATAATATTCAAAAAATTATTTCGAGAAAGTTAAATATTTATTCATAAAATCTAGTGTCTCACAATCTCCCCTCCTTATAGAATTTCGCCCTCGAAATTTACGTACGTACCTGGTATGCCAAAGATGTGAGGATACCTCGACTTCATTTCAAATTCTAACTCTTGAGGTATAACCTTTGAGTGTTGAATACGATTCTTCTTATCCAAGATTTTAATACGTATATCCTCAAACGTTAAATCATCCGCTATCTCGTTCGGTTCTAAATTAATAATGTGGTTCAAGCCGTCCACATATTTACGTAACATCGATACGTTAAAAACGTTATGAACACGCGACATACTTAGCGGTAAAACGAGTCTATAAGCCACGCGCCTCTACTCGATCGAGGATTTTAAATGGGCCAATTAAATCAAGGGTTGAGATTTCCTCTCTTCGTCGATTCTTGCTTCTAGAATAACGCCATCTTAAACCTTCTTCTTCACATTCATCAGCTCTGAGTATGTAGCTTGAGCAGCTTTAACTTTATCGATTAAAGTTGATTCTAATCATATATTCGTTATCTTCATGTGGGTTCGTATATTCGCACTTGTAACCGCATACAATCTTCTACTCAACGCGTCAGCTTCCACGTTCTCACTTCCACGATGATATTGCATGGTACGATCGTAATCTTCAACAGCTCGAGCCAACGTCTTTGGCACATGTTACGTTTATTTTAGTTGAAGAAATATTTAAGGGTTTTAGAAATGGGTTTAGTACTGGGGTCAATAAAAAAAATCGATTTCACGCTCTAGGGTAGGCTAAGAAGTCTTCAAGAATATGTCAGGAAATTTATTAACAATAGAAATATCATTCAAAACTGTGACTCTCGTCCAAGACTTGGATAACACGTCACATTGATACCTATTAACTTGTCACCGTTATTCACAACGTCCCCTACGAAAAGTTTGGCTTCGGTGCATTCCACACAAGGAACTCAACAACGAAAGGATCAGGGCTCTTTACTTATGGCATGATATGACAATGATTGACTTTAGTGGTTTGGTTGCTTGAATTCGCATAACAGGTTGGTTAGGAGTATGAAAGCTAACAACCTTACAAAAAGCATGAGTAGTTAACCAATCGATTCCTAAAATCACATCAAAGGCAAGTATTTTCAAAGAGATACGATCGACAGGTAACGTGAAAGTGTTGATTTGACCAAGATTTATAAATAGTGGAGGTAATGAAGGTTCCTCCCAACAGATATATCAAAGTCTAACTTCTCCAGAGTTAACTTCACACATTGAACATAACTAGGTGAAATAAAAGAGTAAGTAGAACCGGTATCTAACACGGTATAGACTTCGCAAGAATTTATGACTAACATACCCGTGATAATTTTATTCAGGTTCCTCGTCGCGAAAAAAAAACGCTCTCTCTTAAACTACCAGCTTTGGCTTGTCTAGGTAATCTTTTGGCATCACTATCCCAACTGGAATTGACTTCACCATACGAAAAAATTGAGCTAGGTGACCTTCTTTTTCGCAATTAAAACATGTTTTGGATTGTTTGCGTCTGATTTGGACGGATGTGTCCTCTGTCCGCATTTGAAACATACGACCGGTGGTCGTTCTTCTTCCTTTGAAACGGGTGCTGGTGCCGACGTCTTTACGTCATTGTTGAACCTTCTCTTCTTGAAATGTCCATTCTTATTGTTTTGGCCATGATTACCACCGAAGTGGTTACCATTTCTGGCATGAATAAGAAAGAAAGAATACCCCTTATGAGTACAATAAATAATATTCCCTACCTTAAGAAGAAGAGTACTAGATATATGAGTAGTGAAGTAGCAGAATACTTTTCTTCTTTCTCTCTATAGTTTATCTCTCTAGAGTTTCAGTGAATTCATAAGAAATAATGAAGGAATGAGCTTCTATTTATAGAAAAATGGATCATGTAGTAACTAACTCATGAACGGTCCGGATTGATTTACTTTAATCAAGGGTCCATATTTAAAGCAAAATCTTTTAAATAAAATATAATATATTCTATTTATAATCTAATAAAACGAATAACTTTATAAAAGACTTTACTATGTAAACACTATGTCGGCACTATGCAAACACTATGCATAATAAAATATAATATATTCTAATTATTGTCTAATAAAATAGATAACTTTATAAAACTATTCTATTTTATATAAAAAGATTTTACTATGCAAAATACTATGCAAGCACTATGCAACACTATGCATAATAAAATATAATATATTCTATTTATAGAATAACTTTATAAAAGTATTCTGTTTTATATAAAAAGATTTTACTATGCAAAATACTATGCAACACTATGCATAATAGAATATAATATATTCTATTTATAGAATAACTTTATAAAAGTATTCTATTTTATTACATTAATAATACCAATAAAACAAAACTGAGTGACTTATCACGTAAGCATTAATAATCAATACCGTGTGCTACTATGTAAGCACGCGTATTACTGTACTTTTACTACCGAGTAGTTCAACAGTATTAACGGTAAAACTTCCGCTATTATTTTCATAAAAATATTTTTGTCATTTTTTCATTCCGACAATAATTCCGTTGTGGGGTCCACCAATGATTTTACCGTCGTACGGATATTCCCCAACAAAAAGAATATTTCCCGACCAATCGAATATTATACAACAACTTGCACACTTTGCAAAATTTATAAATATTACCCACAACTATAACATTATATCAAATCCACACCATAATATTCAAAAAATTATTTCGAGAAAATTAAATATTTATTCATAAAATCTGGGGTCTCACATTATGCCCCCAAAATAGGTATACATCACATATCTTGAGTCGCCAAATATATGGTACATAAATCAAATACAAACTTAATTATACAACAGTCATGTAAAATACGACAAAACATAGCTGAGAGTTTAAACAAGAATATTGTCACCTAGACAATATCCACACTGAATGGAGTCCACATTACAATGATTATCACACTATTTCACAGAATAGTGATGACTACTAAAACAACCATCTGGACCGTCAATCCGTTCCCCGACTCATCCCAACTATATTCTCATTTCCTGAAGAGAACAGTGAAAGAAAGGGTGAGCTCAAATTGTCCAATAACGTCCAAATTGTCAACATGATACTATTTTGTAGAGTAAAATTTAAGAATGCTCAGAAGAATATTTCCATAAAAAGATACTAGATGAAGCGCAAATATCAAGGATATTCCACTAATTTCATGGAGTATAGAAGTCAAAACTTTAACCAACTGAGTATAATAAAGAATGGAATAACAAAAGAAATCACCATGCATGCGGTGTATTGCAGATGACAAAGTTATTCCAACAGAATAATAATTAACGGAACTAGGTCGGTAAATTCACAAAGCGGGATGTTCCAATGAATAATAAAGAATGGAATAACAACAGAAATCACCATGCATGCGGTACTTCGCATCGACGGGTCCAACAGAGTACTAATACAGATGGAACCAGTCCCAAGATAAAAACGCATGCATGAATAATATTCTAACGTAATAATAATAAAGATTTTAACCAGTTCCAAACAGAAACGCATGCATGCATGTGATATTCCGACAGAATAATAAAGAATGAAATAATAGAAGAATTTCACCATGTATAGGATATCCCGCGTATACAGGTTATTCCAACAGAATAATAAAGAATGGAATAACAGAAGTTCTCTTCATGAATAAGAAAGAAAGAATACCCCTTATGAGTACAACAAATAATATTCCCTACCTTAAGAAGAAGAGTACTGGATATATGAGTAGTGAAGTAGCAAAATACTTTTTTTCTTTCTCTCTATAGTTTATCTCTTTAGAGTTTCAGTGAATTCGTAAGAAATAATGAAGGAATGAGCTTCTATTTATAGAAAAATGGATTGCATAGTAACTAACTCATGAACGATCCAGATTGATTTACATTAATCTGACAGTCCATATTTAAAACAAAATCTTTTACATAAAATATAATATATTTGATTTATAATCTAATAAAACGAATAACTTTATAAAATATTTTACTATGCAAATACTATGCAGGCACTATGCAAACACTATGCATAATAAAATATAATATATTCTAATTATTGTCTAATAAAATGTATAACTTTATAAAAGTATTCATTTTATATAAAAAGATTTTACTATGCAAAATATTATGCAAGCACTATGCAACACTATGCATAATAAAATATAATATATTCTATTTATAGAATAACTTTTTAAAAGTATTATGTTTTATATAAAAAGATTTTACTATGAAAAAAACTATGTAGACACTATGCAACACTATGCATAATAGAATATAATATATTCTATTTATAGAATAACTTTATAAAAGTATTCTATTTTATTAAATTAATAATACCAATAAAACAAAACTGAGTGACTTATCACGTAAGCATTAATAATCAATATCGTGTGCTAATATGCAACCACGCGTATTACTGTACTTTTACTACCGAGTAGTTCAACAGTATTAATGATAAAACTTCCGCCGTTATTTTCATAAAAATATTTTTGTCGTTTTCTCATTCCGATAATAATTCCGTTGTGGGGTCCACCAATGATTGTACCGTTCGTACGGATATTCCCCAACAAAAAGAATATTCCCGCCCAATCGAATATTATACAACAACTTGCACACTTTGCAAAATTTATAAATATTACCCACAACTATAACATTATATCAAATCCACACCATAATATTCAAAAAATTATTTCGAGAAAGTTAAATATTTATTCATAAAATCTAGTGTCTCACAATCTCCCCTCCTTATAGAATTTCGCCCTCGAAATTTACGTACGTACCTGGTATGCCAAAGATGTGAGGATACCTCGACTTCATTTCAAATTCTAACTCTTGAGGTATAACCTTTGAGTGTTGAATACGATTCTTCTTATCCAAGATTTTAACACGTATATCCTCAAACGTTAAATCATCCGCTATCTCGTTCGGTTCTAAATTAATAATATGGTTCAGGCCGTCAACATATTTACGTAACATCGATACGTTAAAAACGTTATGAACACGAGACATACTTAGCGGTAAAACGAGTCTATAAGCCACAGTTCCTACTCGATCGAGGATTTTAAATGGGCCAATTAAATCAAGGGTTGAGATTTCCTCTCTTCGTCGATTCTTGCTTCTAGAATAACGCCATCTTGAACCTTCTTCTTCACATTCATCAGCTCTGAGTATGTAGCTTGAGCAGCTTTAACTTTATCGATTAAAGTTGATTCTAATCATATAGTCGTTATCTTCATGTGGGTTCGTATATTCGCACGTGTAACTGCATACAATCTTCTACTCAACGCGTCAGCTTCCACGTTCTCACTTCCACGATGATATTGCATGGTACGATCGTAATCTTCAACAGCTCGAGCCAACGTCTTTGGCACATGTTACGTTCATTTTAGTTGAAGAAATATTTAAGGGTTTTAGAAATGGGTTTAGTACTGGGGTCAATAAAAAAATCGATTTCACGCTCTAGGGTAGGCTAAGAAGTCTTCAAGAATATGTCAGGAAATTTATTAACAATAGAAATATCATTCAAAACTGTGACTCTCGTCCAAGACTTGGATAACACGTCACATTGATACCTATTAACTTGTCACCGTTATTCACAACGTCCCCTACGGAAAGTTCGGCTTCGGTGCATTCTACACAAGGAACTCAACAACGAAAGGATCAGGGCTCTTTACTTATGGCATGATATGACAATGATTGACTTTAGTGGTTTGGTTGCTTGAATTCGCATAACAGGTTGGTTAGGAGTATGAAAGCTAACAACCTTACAAAAAGCATGAGTAGTTAACCAATCGATTCCTAAAATCACATCAAAGGCAAGTATTTTTAAAGAGATACGATCGATAGGTAACGTGAAAGTGTTGATTTGACCAAGATTTATAAATAGTGGAGGTAATGAAGGTTTCTCCCAACAGATATATCAAAGTCTAACTTCTCCGGAGTTAACTTCACACATTGAACATAACTAGGTGAAATAAAAGAGTAAGTAGAACCCAAGTATCTAACACACTGCAGTATAGACTTATGCAAGAATTTATGACTAACATACCCGTGATAATTTTATTCGGGTTCCTCGTCGCGAAAAAAAAACGCTCTCTCTTAAACTACCAGCTTTGGCTTGTCTAGGTAATCTTTTGGCATCACTATCCCAACTGGAATTGACTTCACCATACGAAAAAATCGAGCTTGGTGACCTTCTTTTTCGCAATTAAAACATGTTTTGGATTGTCAGATCTGATTTGACTACCGTGTGTCCCTCCATCCAAGATTTGAAAACATACGACCGGTGGTCGTTCTTCTTCCTTTGAAACGGGTCTTTGAATGCCGACGTCTTTATGTCATTGTTGAACCTTCTCTTCTTGAAATGTCCATTCTTATTGTTTTGGCCATGATTACCACCGAAAGTGGTTACCATTTACGGCATGAATAAGAAAGAAAGAATACCCCTTATGAGTACAATAAATAATATTCCCTACCTTAAGAAGAAAGAGTCTTTGGATATATGAGTAGTGAAGTAGCGTAATACTTTTCTTTTTTCTCTCTATAGTTTATCTCTCTGTAGTTTCAAAGAATTCATAAGAAATAATGAAGGAATGAGCTTCTATTTATAGAAAAATGGTACATATAGTAACTAACTCATGAGCGGTCTGTATTGATTTACTTTAATCTGGCGTCCCATATTTAAAGCAAAATCTTTTAAATAAAATATAATATATTCTATTTATAATCTAATAAAACGAATAACTTTATAAAAGACTTTACTATGTAAACACTATAAGCCTTTATCTGAACACTATGCATAATAAAATATAATATATTCTAATTATTGTCTAATAAAATAGATAACTTTATAAAAGTATTCTATTTTATATAAAAAGATTTTACTATGCAAAATACTATGCAAGCACTATGCAACACTATGCATAATAAAATATAATATATTCTATTTATAGAATAACTTTATAAAAGTATTACATTTTATATAAAAAGATTTTACTATGCAACACTATGCATAATAGAATATAATATATTCTATTTATAGAATAACTTTATAAAAGTATTCTATTTTATTACATTAATAATACCAATAAAACAAAACTGAGTGACTTATCACGTAAGCATCAATAATCAATACTGCAGTGCTTTCTTATGTATAAGCGACATCGTATTCTTTACTTTTACTGAAAGTAGTTCAACAATGATTAACAGTAAAACTTCCGCTATTATTTTCATAAAAATATTTTTGTCATTTTTCATTCCGAAGCAATAATTCCGTTGTGGGGTCCACCAATGATTGTACCGTCGTACGGATATTCCCCGACAAAAAGAATATTTCCCGACCAATCGAATATTATACAACAACTTGCACACTTTGCAAAATTTATAAATATTACCCACAACTATAACATTATATCAAATCCACACCATAATATTCAAAAAATTATTTCGGGAAAATTAAATATTTATTCATAAAATCTGGGGTCTCACATTATGCCCCCAAAATAGGTATACATCACATATCTTGAGTCGCCAAATATATGGTACATAAATCAAATACAAACTTAATTATACAACAGTCGTGTAAAATACGACAAAACATAGCTATGAGTTTAAAAAAGAATATTGTCACCTAGACAATATCCACACTCAATGGAGTCCTCATTACAATGATTATCACACTATTTCACAGAATAGTGATGACTACTAAAACAACCATCTGGACCGTCAATCCATTCCCCGACTCATCCCAACTATATTCTCATTTCCTAAAGAGAATAGTGAAAGAAAGGGTGAGCTCAACTAGCCCAGTAAGAAATATTATGACTAAGATAATGCAGAATAAATTATCCTTAGCCTTCAACAGTATAACAACTGATAGAATACAATAGACAACAAGTTTTAGATCAACAACTCCAGCGGAATAAGCAATCCATTAGAAGAGTCAAGTAGAGAATAAAATCTACTATCTTCTATGATTTAGAAAGTTTTTCATCAACTTTATCGCTGAGACTCAGCTTAATAAATAAAATCGAATCATCCATGCACCACGGTCAAGGATATTCATGTAATCATCAATGGCCATGATTATACCGAATAATCCCAGGTCATAATCATACCAACAACTATCCATCAATGAACTACAGGCCAATGAGGACTTTTACCACATCATTCATCACATTACGGTCATGATTATACCGAATAATCCCTGGTCATAATTGAAAGTAGTATGCACATAAGTCAATCATATTTGATGATAAAACATTTACTTTGTAATAATATTATTCATTTATTAATAAAAAGTTTTAATTTATTAAAGGCTTTTAATTATCTACATGATGTTGTTTTATAATATGTGATAAACTCATAGTTTTAAGCAATGCTTTTAGAATAATGATGATGATCATTCTAATGAGATCTAAATTCTTAGAAAGCTTAAAACTAAAATAGTTCCCAATCGTTGGATTACTAAATTGGGGATTAGTGAATCCGGATAAATTGTTACATATTTTGCTTGCTCATTGGATGAGGATGATTGATCTCATGATCATTTGTGTGAAGACACTAAAGCAAGTATGTAGGTGCTTATTAGAGAATAAGTTCACTGAACGTGGCTCGCTAAGGAATACCTAATGGAGTTTTACTTGCTGTCAATAGGAATTCTGTAGTAGTGATAGTAGTACAAGTGATCCTTGGACTTGAGATCATCATAGTATATTGTGTATGATGAGTTATACTTTGACTTATTCCTTAAGACCCTTAGGGTATATCAAAGGGTATGCTTGGGTATAATAAGTTGTATATGGAGATAATGTATGATCAATAAAGAATCTACCACTTCTAGTAAAAAGAGAGAAATGTCCTATGTGATTCGATAAATGACAACCCAAAGAGAGTCCTTAGCGAAGCGAGAATGATGAAATTAGAAAGGAGTTTCTAATTTGCATTATTTGAAGTTGTGCATTTAAGAATGGAAAAACATATAATTAAATAAAATAAGACTTGACAGTAATTCCATGTCTTACATTTAATTGGGACATTGTATGGTGGAAGGATTGAATTGTACGGTAACTATTTACTCAAAAGTTCTTTTATGATTAATGTTAAAATCTATATTATCTGGAAAGTCATTGATCGCTATTGAGGCTTATCCCTATTGTAGAATAAATATTATTTATTTAAATAAATAAATAGTTTAATTTATTTATTTAAATAAGATTAGAATTGTTCTAATTAATTTATTCACAACTCTGTTTAATATGGAGAACCTAAAGGGTCACACCATATAAAGGAAGAATAATTATTTAATAAGTTAATGGCATAATCATAATAATATATTAAGTATATTTAATTTAATCTATGGTGATAGAATAAATTAAATAGCTTAATATTTATTATTTAATATTTTGGAAATATTAAATATATAAATTAATAAGAGGAGTCTTATTATTATTATATTATTATAATTAATTATTATTTTAATTTCTTAAAAAGTTGGAAATTAATTTAATAAATTAATTAAAAGATTTTAATTTTATTCCTAATAAGATTAGGGAGGCTAATTAATTAAAGGAGTTTAATTAATTAATTAAATTAAAATCTAATTCCTTAATTGTTAAGGAGGGTTGCCCACATCTATAAATAAGAACAGTCTTATTATGGGTGAGTTGGTTGTTGACTTTTTCACAACAGACGTAATTTCAATAGTTTGGAGAGTACGCTCCTTTTCTATAGAGATAGAAAAACTAGGGTTTAGCCAACCACCATTTTTCTTGAATTTTTCTTCTTCCTTGGTGGATCACCTCTAGAGGCCAAACACTTGGGTGGCTAACGTTGATCAAATGAAGGAATCAAACCCGGCAGATTCAAGTTGAACGCGAAAAGGATTTGGAGGTGAACTTGTACCTGAGGAAGCTCGAATCTTCAAGGGTGTGATTCTTGTTCTTTATCTTTTCGTTTAATTAATAATTGTGCATAAAAGGTGATCCGGGTATATGGTTTGTAAAATTTTAAAACTCTTATTTTCCACGTTTCTGCTTATTTTATGCAATTTGAGTGCGTTCATGAATATTACAAACTCAACAGTGGCATCAGAGCCAAATCTTTATGCGAATTATTAATTATTTTAATTTGATATGTGTTTAGAATAATTTAATTGGGCATAATTGTATAAAATTTATTTTAAAAAAAAAAATCTCGCGAGATTTCAATACCGCTGTTTTAAAAAACAATGCTGATTCACATCGGTTATACAAGGTAATCATGAATCTTTTTGTGGGATCTTATGTTATTTTTTAATATATAATGCAAGCTGGTGAGTACTACTACATCAAGAATTCAGGATGATTCATGTTATTGTTTTTGAATTCATGTTAAGGGATGTTTCATGTGAACGTTTTTTTTTGTATTCACGTGTTGCTATATATTTTATATATATGATATATGATTTATATATATATATTATTATATATATATATATATATATATATATATATATATATATATATATATATATATATATATATATATATGGTTATTCGGATTAAATAAAATTTATTTTAATCTTTGGCCAAAATAAAACGGACACCATAGTTTATTTTAATCTTAAAATAAAAGTTTATTTTAATTTATAAATATATAGATTATATATATATATATAATTCATAGTTTATTTTAATCTTAAAATAAAGGTTTATTTTAATCTTAAAATAAAAAGTTTATTTTAATTTTAAAATTAGATTTCATGCTAACTAATTAGAGTTGGAATTGAATTCCATGATAACTAATTGGAGTTGAAATTGGATTTCATGTTTCCTTAAATAAATGAGTTTATTTAGATATGAAATAAGATTTCATATTATTCAAAATAAAGAGTTCATTTGTGAATAGGAAAGAGAATCCTAATTTCCTTAAATAAAGGAGTTTATTTAGATATGGAATAAGATTTCATATTATTTAAAATAAAGGAGTTTATTTGTGAATAGGAAAGAGAATCTGTGTTTCCTTTAATAAAGTTTTTTTTTGGAATTGGATTCCATAATTAATTAAAATAAAGGAGTTTATTTTGATTAAAGATTTTGATTAAAATAAAATAGTTTATTTTATTCAAAATTAGATAAATTAAAATAAAAGATGTTTATTTTGATTTAAATTTGGATTAAAATAAAGGAGTTTATTTTGATTCAAAATTAGATTTTATGCTAACTAAATTTGCTCATTAAATGATATCAATATATATTGATGTTTATTATTCATGAGATGAATGTTATTTATTGATGTATATGGTGATGTGTATGATAATAAATGAGATTGATTATGGACTATTAACCAATGTGATTGAATTTTATTTTAGTTAGATACATGAATGTATGAGTTTTATTAAATGGGGTCTGCGTACTCGTCTTCTCTAATTTTTTCTTAATGTAAATTCTAACTCCCTCTTATGTACTTCCTCTTGACTGCTGATCATGGTTTCTATTTATTTGAAATAGTTTTGTAATATGAATAGCTAGTTAGAATTAATTTTTGAAGAATTGGAGATCAAGGAGCAAGGAGCGCTTGAAGACCCGTTTGTAATGGAGCCCGGGTTTAAATGTAATAGTTATATTTAAATATTAATTCTTGCACCCCTAGGGTTTGACCTTTTGGTTCACTTGGTGGCTCTAGTGAACCAAACTAGAATAAAAGTCCATAATCAATCCAGGTAGAATATTGTATTCTATATATGCTTATATATATATAAATTAACATAAACATGTTTGCATATATAATATATATATATATATATATATATATATATATATATATATATATATTATATTATGAAAACATGTTTATATGTTAATTAATATGATCGTATTTTATATATATATATATATATATATATATATATATATATATATATATATATATATATATGTGTGTGTGCATGCGCTAAATAAGATGAGGCAAATTAATTACATGAAAACCCCTCAAATTTTTATATTAAGTCCTAAGCGTTCAAAGATATTTAGAATATCGAACGTCGCCTTCTAGCAGGATAAAAATAATAGAGTATCAATTAATTATTATAAGTTTGTTGTGTTACCACAAGGCTTATCTTAATTCTTTGAGATGTTAATTTTATCACATTTGATGCTTATAAAGAAAATTGAACAATATTATTTTATTGTGTCACCACAAGGACAATATTTTTCTTTTTTGAATATATGGAGTGCTAGGTTGGACTTAACTTAAATTATTTTAGTTCGGATGTGCACACATTTGACCATTATGATATAAGAGGCAAAATACAAGGAGTTGCATAGTTGATGTAATTGACAAGAGTTGACTACCTATTTATTTATATATAGTTTGTTGTGTCACCACAAGGCTATATACATTTGAAATGAGATCCTTATTCTCACTAGCATATCTTTAATTAGATATTGTCGAACTATATATATTGAGGGTAATATAGTTTGAAGAAAATAGTGGGAGATACCAATTTAAAACAAGACCTAATTTATTTTGGTAATTAATAAAAGAATGTATGCTAAAATGTTGTTAATTACAAATTTATTTATAGAATTTTACATGTCTAAATTACTATTACTGCGAAGCATATTAGATGATATTTAACCGGATCGTATTAAACGGATTGGTTAAGGAAATTGAGAATAGTTCTCACGGCTGAAAAGCTATCGTATGTTCTTAATACGCATATCCCTGCAATCATTGCAGACAATGTCTCTGAGGAAGAGATTGCTACTTTTAGAAAGTGGCAAGATGATGCACAGTTAGCTCAATGCATCATGCTTGCATCCATGAGTAACGAGCTTCAGCGTTAGCATGAAACTATGGATTTTCCTACTATATTCCTACACATCAAGTAGTTGATGGTGAAGAAAGTAGGACTGATAGATATCAGATATCTAAGGAGCTCTTCCGATCTAGAATGATCGATGACACTACAGTACAAATAAAAGTCCTTAACATAATCAATTTGATTGATCAATTAGGACAACGGGTTTTTATCATGGATGGAGAGTTGAGCCAAGATTTGATCTTGCACTCACTCCCGGACTCTTTTCATAATTGTTGTGAATTTTTCATATGAACAAGCTAGATATCATCCTCGCTGATTTGCTTAACATGTTGAAAATGTTGAGAGTCACTTTCCAACCAAGAAAGACTAAGTCTTATTGGTAGGGGCCAAATGATCTTTTGAAAAGAAGAACGATTCAAAGAAGGTAAACAAAAAGGCAAAAACAAAGGATAATAAGAACAAAACTGATATGGATAGCAAAGGAGTTTGTTTCCACTACAATAAGCCATGACACTAGAAAGAAACTACGAGAAGCATCTTGCAGAGGCTAACCAAAGAAGCTTAGTGAAGTTTTGGTTACAAATACAAATTTGTTCATGATTTAAAATAAATTTTTCTTTAGTCAAGGTTCTACTTGGGTATTGGATACCGACTTTGGTTATCATAAATATAGATTTATGAAGGAACCAAGCAGAAGTAGAAAGCTAAACAAATATAAGTAATCCTATGTGTGGGAAATGAAGCAAAGGTTGCCACATTAGCCATATAAACTTATAGTTTAGCAATGCCTACGGGCAAATCTATTAAATCAATAAGTTGTTATTGTATTTCAGTTCTTGTTAGAAACATTATTTCCATTTTATTGTTGGACAATGAAATCTTTGGTATTATAATTAAGAACAATTGTTGTTCTATTTATAATAATAATGTTTTGTATAGAACTGAAATATTACTTAATGGATTTTGGTGTACTTGACTTGCGTAAAAATATATATTTTACAAATTGAACAAACTAGTATAAAAAAAAATGAGATGATCATTCAAAGAGTTGAATGTGTGTATTTACTGAAAATACAAGTATGAATTATTTGAAAGGTTCAAAGAATTTAGAAGTGAAACAAATTGGCAAAGTATTAAAATTCTTTGATTAGATCAAGGAATAAATACTTGTGCAATAAGTTTCTAGATCATCTCAAATGGTTTTCTCATAATGGACGCCTCCTGATACGCAATAATTGATTGATGTATCTGAAAGGAAAAATCGTACCTTGTTGGACATGGTACGGTCCATAATGATTTTACTGACCGACATTCCAAGATCCTTCAGGGTTATGTCCTAGAAATGGTACGCATATTCTGAAAAGTTAACCTCAAAATCCATTTGAAGACTCCATAAAAGTCATGGACAGGGAGGATTCCTAATCTTAAGTATGTTAAGATAAATGGTTGTCCAACTTATGTGAAAAGATTTCAAAGGATAAGCTTGAGACAAAATTTGACAAGTACAAACTTGTGGGACATCCTAAAGTCAGTTTAGGGTATATGTTCTATAATCCTACTTAGCAAAAGGTGTTTGTTGCGAAACACGCTACCTTGTAAGATAAAGGTGTTTATCATTGAAGAGGCTAGTGGGACGATAATAGAATATTGAAGAGTTCAAGAACCATAAAACACTATAATTCAAGTAAGAGGAACCTGTAGATAGACCTATTATACCACAACCGAATTGTAAATCTGGAATAGTACCGAAGATACCTAGGAGGTATGGATTCATCAAGACTTTTAATTATCTACATGATGATGATGAGGTACGCATCATAAAGATGATACCCAGTTACATACGATGAGGTAAGAGTTGTAGACACTCAGAGAAATGGATTGAAGCAAACTTCTCAAAAATGGAACATTCGTTTTGATGAAACAAATCAAAAGAGTTTGATTTTATCACAAATAAGAATGAACCTATTGTGTACAAAAGGGTCAGTTGGAGCGCCATGACATTCCTAATATTATATGTTGATATACTATGGATAAGGAATGACATACCAATGCTACAATTAGTAAAGATAAAGTTGTCTAAACATTCCTCCATGAATGATTTGGGAAGAGTATCTTAATTGGGGATACAAATCTATATAGATAGATTCAAGAGGATGGTCGACTTAACCCAAGGAACGTATATTCATTTGATGCTAAAGTCGTTTAGCATGGCAAACTCCAAGAGTTGTCTCATGATGATGAGCCATGGAGTGTATCTCTCTTATTAGTCCCCATAGACTCATAAAAGAGAGATCGCATGAGTAACTATCATGTATGCAATAAAATATACGAGACCTGATGTTGATCAGTCATATTTTGGAGAAGTTCACTGTGAGATAGTGAAAAACATCTTAAAGTACTTAACTAGAACTAAGGATGTGATCATATTCATGATGGTTCTAAATTAAAACTAGAGGGCTTAACAGACTCAAGTTTTTCAGACAGACCAAGACGACAAAAAATCCACTTTAAGGTAAATTGTTACCTTGAACGGTGGTGCAGTGAATTGGAAAGGTTTCAAACAGCAAAGAGTTGATGGTTTAGTGATAAAGACAAGGTATATATCTATAAATGAAGCTGCAAGTTGATTTTTGGATGAAAAGTTCATTACTGAACTAGAAATAGTTCCCAAGTCTCATCTTGGATCTAAACATGTGTTGTGGCACTTTGATTTGATTATAGGAATCATTGAAAGATGAGAAATCATTATAGAGATAGTGGACTCTCAAGAACAACATTACATATCCATTTACTAAAGCTTATCTAACAGCAGGATAATCGTCACTTAGAGAAGAAGAGTATGAGATACCATGACGATTGGCTTTAGTGCAAGTGGGAGATTGAAAGTAGTATGCACACAAGCCAATCATGTTTGATGATAAAGCATATACTTTGTAACAATCTTATTCATTTATTAATAAAAAAGTATTAATTTATTAAAGGCTTTTAATTATCTACATAATGATGTTTTATAATATGTGATAAACCCATAGTTTTAAGTAATGCTTTTAGAATAATGATGATGATCTTTCTAATGAGATCTAAATTCCTAGAAAGCTTAAAACTAAAATAGTTCCAAATCGTTGGATTACTAAATTGGGGATTAGTGAATCTGGATAAATTGGTACATACGTTGCTTGTTCATTGGATGAGGATGATTGATCTCATTATCATTTGTGTGGAGACACTAAAGCAAGTATGTAGGTGCTTATTAGAGAATAAGTTCACCGAGCGTTGGCTCGCTTAGGAATACCTAATGGAGTTTTACTTGCCTGTCAATAGGAATTCTTGTAGTGATAGTAGTACAAGTGATCCTTGGACTTGAGATCATCATAATATCTTGTGTATGATGAGTTATACTTTGACTTCTTCCTTAAGACCCTTAGGGTATATAAAAGGGTATGCTTGGGTATAATAAGTTATACATGGAGATAATGTATGATCAATAAAGAATCTACCACTTCTAGTAAAAAGAAGAAATGTCATATGTGATTCGATAAATGACAACCCAAAGAGTCCTTGGCAAAGCGAAATAAAATTAGAAAGGAGTTTCTAATTTGCATTATTTGAGGAGTTGTGCATTTAAGAATCAAAATATATATAATTAAATAAAATAAGACTTGTGATAATTCAATGTCTTATATTTAATTGGGACATTGTGTGGTGGAAGGATTGAATTATACGGTAACTATTTACTCAAAGGTTCTTTTATGATTAATGTTGAAATCTATATTATCTGGAAAGTCGTTGATCATTAGGGAGACTTATCCTATTGTAGAATAAATATTATTTATTTAAATAAATTAATAATTTAATTTATTTATTTAAATAAGATTAGAATTGTTCTAATTGATTTATTCACAACCTAGGTTTAATATGGAGAACCTAAAGGGTCACACCATAAAAGGAAGAATAATTATTTAATAAGTTAATGGTATAATTGTAATAATATATTAAGTATATTTAATTTAATCTATGGTGATAGAATAAATTAAATATCTTAATATTTATTATTTAATATTTTGGAAATATTAAATATATAAATTAATAAGAGGAGTCTTATTATTATTATTACAATTATTATTATTTAATTTCTAAAGGAGTTTGAAATTAATTAATAATATTAGTAATAAGATTAGGAGGTAAATTAATTATTCCTAATAAGATTAGGAGGCTAATTAATTAAAGGATTTTAATTAATTAAAATAAAACTCAATTCCTTAATTATTAAAGAGGGTTGCCCACATCTATAAATAAGAACAGTCTTATTATGGGTGAGTTGGTTGTTGACTTTTTCACAACAGACGTAATTCCAATAGTTGGGAGAGTACGCTCTTTTTTGATAGAGATAGAAAAACTAGGGTTTAGCCAACCACCCTTTTTCTTGAATATTTCTTCTTCCATGGTGGATCACCTCTAGAGGCCAAACACTTGGGTGGCTAACGTTGATCAAATGAAGGAATCAAACCCGGTGGATTCAAGTTGAACGCGAAAAGGATTTGGAGGTGAACTTGTTCCTGAAGAAGCTCGAATCTTTAAGGGTGTGATTCTTGTTCTTTATCTTTTCGTTTAATTAATAATTGTGCATAAAGGGTGATACGGGTATATGGTTTGTAAAATTTTTAAAACGTTTCCAATTAATAATTTGATTGCGTTCATGAATATTACAAACCTAACAATAATCATACAAGTCCATCTATGGTTTGTAAAATTTTAAATGACTCGACATTTTAAAAAACCAAGGATAAATTTTAAAGATTTATAATTTAATTTATCCGAAATTTGATTGTCGTTCATGAATAAAATTTAAGAATAATATTCATGTACCAAAAATAAATTGGGCGAGAAAAAAAAAATATTTTTGGGTGAATAGTACTTGAGAATAGTACCCCAGTAATCCGCATACGAAATGACATATTCCAACCGAGAATAATAAAGAATTGAATCAAAGTCATCGTAATCCACACGACAAAGATATTCCAACAAAATAATAAAGAATGGAATAACGGAAGAATTCACCAGCATGCGATAGGCCATTGCAGACGGGTTATTCCAATGAATAATAAGGAATTGAATAATAGAAGAATTTCACCATGTATGCGGTGCCCAGCATGACGAGTTATTCCAACATAATAATAAGCAATGGAATAACAATAGCTCTCTTCATGAATACGAAAGAAATTATACCCCTTACCTTAGAAGAAATTTGGATACTGGAATAGTGAGGTAGCAGACTTCTCTTCTTCTTCCTCTCTATAATTTCTCTCTATAATAATTGCTCTATAGCTTTAGTGAATTGGTGAAAAATAATGAAGGAATGAGCTTCTATTTATAGGAAAATATAGTTTGATAATTACGCGTTTGGGGCTCGAGAATATTACAAAGATAATACCTTCCTCTTTTCTTTTATGTTTAATTTAGTCCTGCAAGTATTATCAAACTTGCACCACCTCCCCTAATAGTAAATAATGTGAATCAATAGTTCAATCATGTGAATCAATAGTTATAATCATGTGAAAATACGAATTATAGTATAGTACCTCCATCTATACCTCTATTTTTTACTTAGTCATACAAGTATTATTAATCTTGCACCAACTCCCCTAATAGTACAAGAATGTGAATCAATAGTACACAAATGTGAAAAAATAGTTATAATCATGTGAATTAATAGCAATTAATTGCTCATTTATCCGATTAATTACCCAATTGGTCAATCTAATCTCCAGACATCAATTATTATCGAAATAAAATTCGATTTCCACTAACACTAATAATTCCAACACAATGGAACTATCAATTTCATCTTTAATCAACACGAACTTATTCATCATTAATATTATAACTCACAATATTTAACAACCAGGTCGTTCCCAGGAAAGAGGGGGCTTTCCGATAAGGATTTCTCTTTATTGGCGCGCAATTAGGTGACCAAACTTCTCCTTGACAGAACTTCTAGACATTGTCAATATTGTAAATAATAATATGAATAACTTTGTCGTCTCAATTATTGATTTAATAATATAACATATTGATATTGTGACAATAATTGAATCAATAATATGAGAGATATGATGTAGCAATAATTGAGTATAACTGAGTGACTTCTTACATAAGCATCAATAATCAATACTGTGTGTTACTATGCAACCACGCGTATTACTATACTTTTACTACCGAGTAGTTCAACAGTTTTAACGGTAACACTTTCATTTATTATTTTTATAAAATGATAATTAATCATAGTTTCTAAATACGACAATACTTTCGTTAGGGGTCCACCAATGTTTATGTAAATATTTAATATTCCCTTTACCAAACGAATATTTTATAACAACTTGCATACTTTGCAAAATTTATAAATATTACACACAACTATAACCCACAACTATAACATTATATCAAATCCACACCATAATATTCAAAAAAAATATTTCGAGAAAATTTAATCTTTATTCGTAAAATTTGGGGTTTTACAATCTCCCCTCCTTATGAAATTTTTCCCTCAACATTTACGTACATACCTGGTATGCCAAACAGGTGAGGATACCTTGACTTCATTTCAAATTCTAATTCTTGAGGTACAACCTTTGAGTGTTGAATGTGATCCTTCTTATCCAAGATTTTAACACGTATCTCCTCATACGTTAAATCTTCTATTATCTCGTCTAGTTCTAAATCAATAATTTGGTTTGGGTCGTCCACATATTTACGTAACATCGATACGTAAAAAAATTGTTATGAACACGCAACATACTTGGCAGTAAAACGAGTCTATAGGACACAGTTCCTACTCGATCAAATATTTCAAATGGGCCAATTAAATCGAGGGTTGAGATTTCCTCTTTAAATCGATTCTTGCTTCTAGAATAACGCCCTCTTGAACCTTCTTCTTCACATTCATCAGATTCGGGTGTATAGCTTGAGCGACTTTAACTTTATCGATTAAAGTCGATTCTACTCGTATATTCATTATCTTCACGTGGGTCCCTAGAGTCTTTAACTCTATCTTCATCATTTGTAAGTTATACGAAATGGGTCTTTGTGTTAACAACATCGCACTCGTAAACGCATACCATCTTCTACTCAACACGTCAGCTACCACGTTCGCTTTTCCACGATGGTATTGAATGGTACGATCGTAATCTTCAACAGCTCGAGCTAACGTCTTTGGCGCATAATACGCTCATTTTAAGTAAAGAAATATTTGAGGGTTTTAGAAATTGGTTTTGTACTGGGGACAATACAAAATTCAATTTCACGCTCTAGGGGTAGGCCAGGAAGTCTTCAAGAATACGTCAAGAAATTTATTAACGATAAAAATATCATTCAAAAACTGTGACTCTCATCTAAGACTTGGATAGCACATGAAATGAAGGTTTCTCCTAATGGAGTTTCAACCGATAAGTCAAAGTCTAATTTCTCAAGAGTCAAATTTAAACGTTGAGCGCAAGCAAGAGAGATAAAAGAATGGGTAGAACCGGTATCTAATAAGGTATAGACTTCGTAAGAAGTTATAATTAACTAATCCGTGCTAACTTCGTTCGGGTTACTCACTTTTTGAGAAGTCACAAAAAAAACTCTTCCTGAAACCACCGACTTTATTTTGTCCGTATCCGCCTTTGGTGCCACCGTCCTAGCTGGACTTGATTTCGCTACAGGATAAAATCGAGTTAAATGACCTTCTCTTCCGTAATTAAAACACGCTTTGAATTTGTTAAATGCAGTTTGAATCGATGTGTCCTCCCTCTCGCATTTGTAAAATACGACCGGCGGTTGTTCTCCTTCCTTAACAACGGGTGCTGGTGCTACTATCTTTCCATCATTATTGAACATTCTCTTCTTGAAATTTCCACTTCTATTATCTTAGCCATGATTACCACCGAAGTGGTTACCATTCTTGGTATGATAATTTCCCCCACGATGGTTATCATTGTTCCGATGGCCGTTGCCACCTGTATGATTATTATCGTGTTGTTGGTCGTTACCTTTTGGTTGAGCTGACTCAATGGTCTCATGTGCTTCATTGCTTATCTTAACATTTTCAGATGCCATTCTCAAACACTGTCACAAAACAAGGGTTAATTGACATATCACATATTATCCCTATACTCTGACCGACCAATTAAATACCAAATAAACTTAGGTAGGTTATACTAGCGATGGAATTCCCCGTCTCTCCCCTCCTAGTTCTTGTCTCACATCTCTGCCAGGATCATATCCTAAGCTTTGATACCAACTTGTGACGCCCCAAAACAGTATACATCACCTATCTTGAGTGCGCCAAATACATGGTACATAAATCAAATACAAACTTAATTATACAACAGTCGTGTAAAATACGACAAAACATAGCTGAGAGTTTAAACAAGAATATTGTCACCTAGACAATATCCACACTCAATGGAGTCCTCATTACAATTATTATCACACTATTTCACAGAATAGTGAGTACTACTAAAACAACCATCTGGACCGTCAATTCGTTCCGCGACTCGTCCCAATTATATTCTCATTTCCTGAAGAGCACAATGAAAGAAAGGGTGAGCTCAACTAGCCCAGTAAGAAATATTATGACTATGATAATGCAGAATAAATTATCCTTAGCCTTCAACATTATAACAACTGATAGAATACAATAGACAACAAGTTTTATATCAACAACTGCAGCGGAATAAGCAATCCATTAGAAGAGTCAAGTAGAGCATAAAATCTACTATCTTCTATGATTTAGAAAGTTTTTCATCAATTTTATCGCTGAGACTCAGCTTAATAAATAAAATTGAATCATCCATGCACCATGGCCAAGGATATTCATGTAATCATCAATGGTCATGATTATACAGAATAATCCTTGGTCATAATCATAGCAACAACTATCCATCAATGAACTACAGGCCAATGAGGACTTTTACCACATCATTCGTCACATTACGGTCATGATTATACCGAATGATCCCTGGTCATAATCATACCAAGTTCATCTATGCACGTAAGTCAAAGATGACTTTCATCACAATATAAGCATGAGGATGATGACAATGACATAATAATTCAATAAAACAAGTTCAAGGATAAATTTTAAAGATTTATAATTTAATTTATCCAGAAATCAATAACGTCCAAATTGTCAACATGATACTACTTTGTAGAGTAAAATTCAAGAATAATATTCATGTACCAAAAATAATTTGGATAGAAAAGAAATATATTTTCCGGTGAATAGTACCCCGTGAATAGTACTTCGGGAATAGTACCCCGTGAATAGTACCCCAACACGAAAAGTGTCCCGAATACTCGAATGAATGATACTAGAGTGAATAGTAATCGGGTGAATAGTAACACGTGAATAGTAACTCGTGAATAGTACTCCGGCATGAAAAGTGCCCCGAATACCCGAGTGAATAATACTAGAGTGAATAGTAACCTGTGAATAGTAACTCGTAAATAAAATACCAAATTAAATGATATTTCATGACGATTACAAAATAAATGATATCTCATACGAGTATAATATAATATACGAAACTGCAAATGGATTTTCATATGTCATGCGGTAATCCATGTAGATAGATCATTTCCACAATTTAATAAAGAACGAATACGAAAGGTCATTCACCATGCATGCGGTAGTCCACACAGACAGGTTATTCCAACAGAATAATAACGAATGGAATAACAAAAGAATTTACCAAGCATGCGATAGACCGCAAAACAAGTTATTCCAACAGAATAATAAAGAATGGAACCAGGTCATGTGTAATCCGCACAGACAACATATTCCAACAGAATAATAAAGAATGGAACCAGGTCATGCGTAATCCACACAGACAAGATATTCCAACAGAATAATAAAGAATGGAATAATAGAAGAATTCACCAAGCATGCGATAGACCGCACAGACAGGTTATTCCAACAGAATAATAAGGAATGGAATAACAGAAGAATTTCACCATGTGTGCGGTACTTCGCATAGACAGGTTATTCCAACATAATAATAAGGAATGGAATAACAATAGCTCTCTTCATGAATACGAAAAAAATTATACCCCTTACCTTAGAAGAAATTTGGATACTGGAATAGTGAGGTAGCAAACTTCTCTTCTTCTTCCTCTGTATAATAATTGCTCTATAGCTTTAGTGAATTGGTGAAAAATAATGAAGGAATGAGCTTCTATTTATAGGAAAATATAGTTTCGATAATTGCACGTTTTGGGGCTCAGAATATTACAGTATAATACCTTCCTCTTTTCTTTTATTTTTAATTTAGTCCTGCAAGTATTATCAAACTTGCACCACCTCCCCTAATAGTAAATAATGTGAATCAATAGTTCAATCATGTGAATCAATAGTTATAATCATGTGAAAATACGAATTATAATATAGTACCTCCATCTATACCTCCATTTTTTACTTAGTCATGCAAGTATTATTAATCTTGCACCAACTCCCCTAATAGTACAAGAATGTGAATCAATAGTACACAAATGTGAACAAATAGTTATAATCATGTGAATTAATAGCAATTAATTGCTCATTTATCTGATTAATTACCTAATTGGTCAATATAATCTCCAGACATCAATTATTATCGAAATAAAATTCGATTTCCACTAACACTAATAATTCAAACACAATAGAACTATCAATTTCATCTTTAATCAACACGAACTTATTCATCATTAATATTATAACTCACAATATTTAACAACCAGGTCGTTCCCAGTAAAGAGGGGGCTTTCTGATAAGGATTTCTTTTTATTGGCGCGCAATTAGGTGACCAAACTTCTCCTTGACAGAACTTCTAGACATTCTCAATTATTGATTTAATAATATCACATATTGATATTGTGACAATAATTGAATCAATAATATGAGAGATATGATGTAGCAATTACTGTAGCAATAATTGAGTATAACTGAGTGACTTCTTACATAAGCATCAATAATCAATACTGTGTGTTACTATGCAACCACGCGTATTACTATACTTTTACTACCGAGTAGTTCAACAGTTTTAACGGTAACACTTTCGCTGTTATTTTTATAAAATGATAATTCTGTCGTTTTCTAAATACGACAATACTTTCGTTGTGGGGTCCACCAATGTTTATGTCGTCGTACGAATATTCCCCGGCCAAACGAATATTTTATAACAACTTGCATACTTTGCAAAATTTATAAATATTACACACAACTATAACCCACAACTATAACATTATATCAAATCCACACCATAATATTCAAAAAAAATATTTCGAGAAAATTTAATCTTTATTCATAAAATTTTGGGTTTTACAATCTCCCCTCCTTATGAAATTTTGCCCTCAACATTTACGTACATACCTGGTATGCCAAACAGGTGAGGATACCTTGACTTCATTTCAAATTCTAATTCTTGAGGTACAACCTTTGACTGTTGAATGTGATCCTTCTTATCCAAGATTTTAACACGTATCTCCTCATACGTTAAATCTTCTATTATCTCGTCTAGTTCTAAATCAATAATTTGGTTTGGGTCGTCCACATATTTACGTAACATCGATACGTAAAAAAATTGTTATGAACACGCAACATACGTGGCAGTAAAACGAGTCTATAGGACACAGTTCCTACTCGATCAAATATTTCAAATGGGCCAATTAAATCGAGGGTTGAGATTTCCTCTCTTCGTCGATTCTTGCTTCTAGAATAACGCCCTCTTGAACCTTCTTCTTCACATTCATCAGATTCGGGTGTATAGCTTGAGCGACTTTAACTTTATCGATTAAAGTCGATTCTACTCATATATTCATTATCTTCACGTGGGTCCCTAGAGTCTTTAACTCTATCTTCATCATTTGTAAGTTATACGAAATGGGTCTTTGTGTTAACAACATCGCACTCGTAAACGCATGCCATCTTCTACTCAACACGTCAGCTACCACGTTCGTTTTTCCACGATGGTATTGAATGGTACGATCGTAATCTTCAACAACTCGAGCTAACGTCTTTGGCGCATGATACGCTCGTTTTAAGTAAAGAAATATTTGAGGGTTTTAGAAATGGGTTTTGTACTGGGGTTAATACAAAATTCAATTTCACGCTCTAGGGGTAGGCCAGGAAGTCTTCAAGAATACGTCAAGAAATTTATTAACGATAGAAATATCATTCAAAAACTGTGACTCTCATCTAAGACTTGGATAGCACATGAAATGAAGGTTTCTCCTAATGGAGTTTCAACCGATAAGTCAAAGTCTAATTTCTCCAGAGTCAAATTTAAACGTTGAGCGCAAGCAAGAGAGATAAAAGAATGGGTAGAACCAGTATCTAATAAGGTATAGACTTCGTAAGAAGTTATAATTAACTAATCCGTGCTAACTTCATTCGGGTTACTCGCTTTTTGAGAAGTCACAAAAAACACTCTTGTTGAACAAACCGACTTTATTTTGTCCGAATCCGCCTTTGGTGCCACCGTCCTAGCTGGACTTGATTTCGCTACAGGATAAAATCGAGTTAAATGACCTTCTCTTCCGTAATTAAAACATGCTTTGAATCGTATTAATGCAGTTTGGATGATGTGTCCCTCCCTCGCATTTGTAAAATCTGACCGTGGTTGTTCTCCTTCCTTAACAACGGGTCTTTGGTCTCTTGTCTTTCCATCATTATTGAACATTCTCTTCTTGAAATTTCCACTTCTATTATCTTAGCCATGATTACCACCGAAGTGGTTACCATTCTTGGTATGATAATTTCCCCCATGATGGTTATCATTGTTCCGATGGCCGTTGCCACCTGTATGATTATTATCGTGTTGTTGGTCGTTACCTTTTGGTTGAGCTGACTCAACGGTCTCATGTGCTTCATTGCTTATCTTAACATTTTCAGATGCCATTCTCAAACATTGTCACAAAACAAGGGTTAATTGACATATCACATATTATCCCTATACTCTGACCGACCAATTAAATACCAAATAAACTTAGGTAGGTTATACTAGCGATGGAATTCCCCGTCTCTCCCCTCCTAGTTCTTGTCTCACATCTCAGCCAGGGATCATATCCCTAAGCTTTGATACCAACTGTGACGCCCCCAAAACAGGTATACATCACCTATCTTGAGTCGCCAAATACATGGTACATAAATCAAATACAAACTTAATTATACAACAGTCGTGTAAAATACGACAAAACATAGCTGAGAGTTTAAACGAGAATATTGTCACCTAGACAATATCCACACTCAATGGAGTCCTCAGTACAATTATTATCACACTATTTCACAGAATAGTGAGTACTACTAAAACAACCATCTGGACCGTCAATTCGTTCCGCGACTCGTCCCAATTATATTCTCATTTCACGAAGAGCAATGATGAAAGAAAGGGTGAGCTCAACTAGCCCAGTAAGAAATATTATGACTATGATAATGCAGAATAAATTATCCTTAGCCTTCAACATTATAAAAACTGATAGAATACAATAGACAACAAGTTTTAGATCAACAACTGCAGCGGAATAAGCAATCCATTAGAAGAGTCAAGTAGAGCATAAAATCTACTATCTTCTATGATTTAGAAAGTTTTTCATCAATTTTATCGCTGAGACTCAGCTTAATAAATAAAATCGAATCATCCATGCACCATGACCAAGGATATTCATGTAATCATCAATGGTCATGATTATACAGAATAATCCTGGGTCATAGTCATACCAACAACTATCCATCAATGAACTACAGGCCAATGAGGACTTTTACCACATCATTCGTCACATTACGGTCATGATTATACCGAATAATCCCTGGTCATAATCATACCAAGTTCATCTATGCACGTAAGTCAAAGATGACTTTCATCACAATATAAGCATGAGGATGATGACAATGACATAATAATTCAATAAAACAAGTTCAAGGATAAATTTTAAAGATTTATAATTTAATTTATCCAGAAATCAATAACGTCCAAATTGTCAACATGATACTACTTTGTAGAGTAAAATTCAAGAATAATATTCATGTACCAACAATAATTTGGATAGAAAAGAAATATATTTTTTGGTGAATAGTACCCCGTGAATAGTACCCCAACACGAAAAGTGTCCCGAATACCCGAGTGAATGATACTAGAGTGAATAGTAATCGGGTGAATAGTAACCCGTGAATAGTAACTCGTGAATAGTACTCCGGCATAAAAAGTGCCCCGAATACTCGAGTGAATAATACCAGAGTGAATAATAACCTGTGAATAGTAACTCGTAAATAAAATACCAAATAAAATGATATTTCATGACGATTACAAAAGAAATGATATCTCATACGAGTATAATATAATATACGAAACTGTAAATGGATTTTCATCCGCCATGCGGTAATCCACGTAGACAGATCATTTCCACAATTTAATAAAGAATGAATATGAAAGGTCATTCACCATGCATGCGGTAGTCCACACAGACAGGTTATTCCAACAGAATAATAACGAATGGAATAACAAAAGAATTCACCAGGCATGCGATAGACCGCACAGACATGTTATTCCAACAGAATAATAAAGAATGGAACCAAGTTATCGTAATGTCTGCACGCAGACGGGGATATTCCAACGAATAATAAAGAAGCGGAACGGTCATGCGTAATCCGCGTAGGCGAGGATATTCCAACAGAATAATAAAGAATGGAATAACAGAAGAATTCACAATGCATGCGATAGACCGCACAAACAGGTTATTCCAACGGAATAATAAAGAATAGAATAACAGAAGAATTTCACCATGTATGCGGTACTTTGCATAGACAGGTTATTCCAACATAATAATAAGGAATGGAATAACAATAGCTCTCTTCATGAATACGAAAGAAATAATACCCCTTACCTTACTGGAATAGTGAGGTAGCAGACTTCTCTTCTTCTTCCTCTCTATAATTTCTCTCTATAATAATTGCTCTATAGCTTTGGTTAATTGGTGAAAAATAATGAAGGAATGAGCTTCTATTTATAGGAAAATATAGTTTCGATAATTTCACGTTTTGGGGCTTAGAATATTACAGTATAATACCTGCCTCTTTTCTTTTATTTTTAATTTAGAACTTGCACCACCTCCCCTAATAGTAAATAATGTGAATCAATAGTTTAATCATGTGAATCAATAGTTATAATCATGTGAAAATACGAATTACAGTATAGTACCTACATCTATACCTCCATTTTTAACTTAGTCATGTAAGTATTATTAATCTTGCACCAACTCCCCTAATAGTACAAGAATGTGAATCAATAGTACACACATGTGAACAAATAGTTATAATCATGTGAATTAATAGCAATTAATTGCTCATTTATCCGGTTAATTGCCCAATTGGTCAATATAACCTCCAGACATCAATTATTATCGAAATAAATGTCGATTTCCATTAACACTAATAATTCCAACATAATGGAAATATCAATTTCATCTTTAATCAACACGAACTTATTCATCATTAATATTATAACTCACAATATTTAACAACCAGGTCATTCCCAGGAAAGAGGGGGCTTTCCGATAAGGATTTCTCCTTATTGGCGCGCAATTAGGTGACCAAACCTCTCCTTGACAGAACTTCTAGACATTGTCAATATTGCAAATAATAATATGAATAACTTTGTCTTCTCAATTATTGATTTAATAATTTAACATATTGATATTGTGACAATAATTGAATCAATAATATGAGAGATATGATGCGACAATTCTTCAGAGCAATAATTGAGTATAATGGTGACTTCTTACGTAAGCATCAATAATCAATACCGGTATTGCTACTATGCAACCACAGCGTATTCTTCGTACATACTTTACTACTGAGTAGCTCAGCGGTTTTAACGGTAACACTTTTTTCGTTGTTATTTTTATAAAACGATAATTACATAGCTTTCTAAATATGACAATACTTCTGTTATGGGATCCACCAATGATTATGTCGTCGTACAGATATTCCCCGATAAAAAGAATATTCCTCGGCCAAACGAATATTTTATAACAACTTGAATACTTTGCAAAATTTATAAAACCCACAACTATAACATTATATCAAATCCACACCATAATATTCAAAAAAAATATTTTGAGAAAATTAAATCTTTATTCGTAAAATTTGGGGTTTTACATTAAATCTCAAATACGGAAACATAAACAATTAATAGTCTTACACAACATACATAAGTATAAAACATAAATACGTAATCACATAAACAACAAGCCTTCATCACTTGTTAATCTTGCCCTTGCCTTTGCTAGAAGAAGGCTTATACATAAGTGTTCATCACTTGTTAATCACTTTGTTTTAACATACATAAGGATACACAAGTGTAAATTTTTGATACAACATATGATTAAAGCATTAAACTTGTACGTATGGGCCATATGGCCATATATACACTTTTATACTCTGTAACTTTTAAAATAATCCAATTACTATATATTTGTATGGATTTAATGCTTTGAAAACATACAAAGATGGTAGATAACATGTTATGATAACATATTAATATATATATATATATACACACAATTATTGCTCTTAACAATTATAGAGACTTGAAAGCCATTTTTCATGAAAACTTTAATAACGTAAATAGAACTTGAAATTAAGGGTTTACCTTTGATTACTCTGCTTGGATTACACAATGATGATCACAACTTCTAATTTTTCCACAATTCTTCTCCTTTAATCTTACTGATTCTTAATTTCTCTCTGTGACTTGTTTTGCCAGACTTAGACAATAAAGGAAGCGTACATTATAAGAACTAACGATGTGTGGTCAATTAATCCGATCATTGGTTAACTGCTCCCAACTTCCCACAGGGCCTTTTTTGCCTATTCTTAACAAACTCATTCCTATTTAATTTAATTAATCCTTATAATATAGTTTTAATCATGTCACTCCCAATTACACAATAAATCAAGTATCTTATTTAATTTATTGTTAATAAAATATAATAATTTCTCATTTATTAATTATGTCAAATTATTAAATCTCTAATTAATTATTAAATTAATTAAAATAATATTATGCTTATTAAATATTTTATTTAATTCAATAAGCTCACATAAATACATAATTTGAATAATAAAAATTCTACTACATTAATTTAATAAATATAACACATATAATTAAATTAATCTACCACAATTTCATCAATTAATTATTTAATCTAATAATTAAAGCATCAAAAAATATTTATTTAATTCAATAAATATTCAAATTAAATTACAAAATCTCGTTCGTCACAACAACCCTATAAGGGGACATGTTTTCGGAGACAATAGTTCTGAACGTAACGCATATAGTCGTTACAACACACTACGTTGCGGCCTAACGTAGTGTTACAATAGGCCGACCACTTAGTGTACGTGTGTAGGGTGTTTTCAGTCTTTGTGATTGATAAATAGAGAGGAGTTCACGATCTTGTGACCCCTCAGCATAATTTGGAATCTAAGATTATTCATACTACTTTCCGATTATTGAAAAATCATGGAAGATTCTTATTCTTCTGAATGATGAATGTAGTAAGTAGAATATTCCTTAGAAAGGAAAAAGTGGTAGAATGCATTTGAGAAAGTTATACAAATAAAAACTTCTGAAAAGAGAATGGATAAAATTATTCAAAAAAATATGTAATATTCAGAATAACACCGAGTAGAGGAGATTTTGGTGATTCCGATGACAAAATCTTTATATGGGGGAGAGGATGTAAGAACCCGAATTTCCAGAATTAATAAAATAAGAATTTAGTACATAAAATTCTTAAGGTTTGAGAAGGGTTCAAATAAGAATATATATATATATATATATATATATATATATATGCGTTGTGAGGTATGTGAAAGGTGTTGCATGGGGTGATATAAACTCTGCAATAAGTGATTTCTGTGTTTAATAAATATATTATTATTATATATTTGTTATTTATTGAAGAGTCGAGTTATTTGAAGTAAAGAAGATGGATAGAAATTTATCTATCGATATTAAATAATTTATGTAAAATTATTTTATCATAGTAAGTTGATGACATTAAATATATTTGATAATCACCAATTTCTTGAGTATATGTACGAGTAAGTATCAAGTCTAAGTCAGTGCAATCGTACCTTTAATGGTGGATGCATGGAGCTGGGCTAAATGATTTCTTCAGAGAGCGGAGGTATATACGAATTAGTAACCGACCTAACTCACTGTGAAAATAGTGTAGATGAGACGGAAACTAATTTGTTGGTTGTTTGTGGGAAACCACTCAGTGTACTATATTGAATACTATTAAAGACTCGATATGTGCTAGGTTTAGACTTGTATATATGTACATTATTGACGAGAGAAGAAAATTGATATACCTTTAAATAAAAATTGGCTAGAGAATTATTAAGTAATTTGATACACGACGAGAAGTGAAGATTAAAGGAATTTATGTATGTGTTATATATATCTTGAATTATGGAAAGAAATTAGATATATATATATATATATATATATATATATATATATATATGAGATCTTTATAGTTGGTTAAACTATAAAGGAAAAATAGAGTTTTAAAACTTGAAGTGTGATCCTAAAATTATTAAGGAAAGTAGTAACCGATGATGTGAAATCAAAGAGGAGATTGATGTTAGACGAGTTAACACTTAAGAAGGATTTGCAAGGTATTTAGGAATCTAGATTCTGTTTCTGCTAAAATAGAAACTTGTTGTGTCTGAACTTGGTATAAGCTGCAATTGCATGCCATTTCAAAACCTATGACCGGTAATTGCTACTTATTCTGTAGGGGAAGTTTTGAGTAAGTTGTGGAATTTAAATTTCAAGAAATGAATACTAAGGACTCATATGTGTAATAAAAATCTTAGTTGGTGATTAAGTTGTCCATGAATGGATTAAGCTAGCAAAAACATGATTTGAACATGTGTTAATTAACCCAGGATAAATATTGGTTAATTAAGTGATATTATGGAATATTATAAGTATAAGCCTTGTGTGGCAGTAACGTGATATTAAATTGAATGAAAGGGGTTAGTTCACTTGCATAAGATGGTGAATTAATATATGTGTTTTGCATAAAGAGGATGAAAGGAATATGTTAGTTAAGATTATAATTTTAATATATTACATAGTATGATAATATATGAAAGGGTTTAATATTTGAAAGATGTTAATGGAAGAAATGGAATGAAAGAATTATATTATATTAATTAGTGTTGTACATACTAATTATTGTAAGGAAATGGCTATTTGGATAAAGGTGTTATGAGTATAAGTTCATAGTATATAATCATTTAAGGTAATTAAATATTAAGGTAAAGTGTGACACCTAAGCTTTACATTAAATGGATATTGAATAAAGTGGAATTGGGAAAAAGTCAAATGTGGCCTAGACCCCCAATATTTTATTATAGAGATAATGAGCTTGAGTTATATAACTCTAGTTAGTGGGATAAATTAGCCTTATGTGGCATGAGTATTAAAGTTAAACCAGACTAAAAGGTTTAACTGGAATTATTGAAAAGAGAATAAATGAATAGTATTAATTAATCGTTGTGATATTTATGTGTGATATGAAGTAATGGGTTGAAAATACCCAACTGAATTCTACATTATCTTAGTCATAATATTCTTTACTGGGCTAGTTGAGCTCACCCTTTTCTTTCATTGTTCTCTTCAAGAAATGAGAATATAGCTGAGACTAGTTAAGGAATGGAGTGATGGTCCAAGATGGTGGCTATAGTAGTCCTCACTATTCTATTAAATAGTGTGATAATAATTGTAATGAGGACTTTATTTGAGTTTGGATATTGTCTACAAGACAATATTCGTATTAAAACTCACAGTTTACGTTTTGTCATATTTTACACGACAATTAATAATTGTATAAATGAAGTTTGTATTTGAATTCTGTATCATGTATTTGGTGACTAAGAATGGGTTGTATGGACCTATTTTGGGGGCGTCACAACATACACATTATCCTCATAGATTCAATTATCATCTTAGTTAAGTTATAACCTTTAGCTTAAGGTCTAACCATATTAATCAACTACATAACACGAATCTGAAAACTCACTAAAATATAACATAAGACTTTTAGCATCCAAATCACTTTCTCAACTATTACAATGTCGAGTTTCAATCTTATATAACTTATTAATCAATACTATATTTCTTCTTAGTTATACTCGAAATTCATTCAAGTGTTTAAGTCTTATAAGGACTCCATATTAGTTTTATATTAACCCCGTTCCATATCTTATAATTTTCATTTCAATTGAATTGAAACACTTTTTACGTTCATTAACACTTGTCACGGCGTTTCGACGTTCATTCGCCACACGCCCGATTCGTCTCTCTTGTGTATGCTTAGTATGCTTATACAACTTATCTAATACATCTTTTATTAATGTTAAGCATTATTATACTTTATAGTATTCATGTTTTATAACTTAGAACAATATCTTTTATCATCAAAAGCACTTCACGTGCACACGTGCATGCTCGACGCCCTCCGATTGCCTCCGAATTCACATGAGTCCCAAAGATGGCCATTTTAACCCATGTTCCCAACTTCAAATCAAAACACTTAAAGAACGAAAGTTGTACGTCTACTCGTTATCCTATTGAATCATTCTGAATCGCCTCAATCGGAGTTCGTATGCAAATATTAAGGCTGTTTTACCAAAGGAGGTCAAAACAGTCATACCTAACACTCCATGAGCGCAGCTGCGCCCAAATAAGCCTTGGGAACAAAGCAGTTGCGCCCAAGAGAGCAATTGCGCCCCAATAGACTTAGAACACTACGCAGTTGCGCCTATTAGCAGAACCAAAATTAGCAGTTTATTGTTCTTGCGATTTTTGACATTTTTCTCCTTCTAATCTTCATAACTCAAGCTATACACATTCAAATTAGTCTGTTTTTGATTCTATGGATTCGTAATTCATAGAACTAAAACATACCAAAGAATCAACAATTTACAAAAACATTTACTAACCCAAATCTTGACCCAAAACTCATGTTTATACAAAATTTTTATGTTTTAACATGTTTAGCGAATTCATTCACTACGAATTCGTTTCTTAACCAAATTGATTTATTCAACTTGTGTTATTTTCTTTTTTGAATGTATTAACACAAACCATTGCCAATTTACAGATTAACACACGATTCAACCACTAATTTTGGTCTCAGAGTAAGCCAAAATACATATATTATCACATAACCAAATTTTTCATCCTAAACATGTTTCCATTGATTTTGATTTCTGAAAATCATTTGTAGACAACATATACATATTATAATTGTGACGCCCCCAAAATAAGTATATATCACCCATCTTGAGTTACCAAATACATGATACTGAATACAAATACAAACTTAATTATACAACATGAGCTGAGAGTTTTTACACGAATATTGTCTCATAGACAATATCTAAACTCAAATTCAATCCTCATTACATTTATTTTCACACTAAATAGTGAGGACTACTAATTAAAACAACCATCTCGGACCTTCACTCCATTCCCCGACTAGTCCCGGCTACGCTATCATTTCCTGAAGAGAACAATGAAAGCAAAAGGGTGAGCTCAACTAGCCCAACAAGAAATATTATGAGTAAGATAATGCAGAATAAATTATCATTAGCCTTCAACATTGTTAAACTGATAAAATATAATAAACATTAAGTTTAACTGCAGCGGAACAAGCAATCCATTAAAAGAGTCAAGTAGAGCATGAAATCTACTATCTTCTATGATTTAAGAGTTTATCATAAATTTTATCGCTGAGACTCAACTTAATAAATAAACCACATCATCGAATCATTCCTGCACTACAGGCCAAGGATATTCATTAGTATTACAACCACGAATTATCCATGCACTACGGGCCAAGGATATTCGTGTTTTCACCAATGGTCATGATCATGCCAACAACTGTCCATCAATGCACTACGGACCAATGAAGACTTTTATCACATCATTTGTAACATTACAGGTCATAATTATACCGAATGATCCCTGGTCATAATCATACCAATCAACAGTCCATCTATGCACTACGGCCAAAGATGACTTTTATCACAATATAAGCATTAGGATGATGAAAATGATATAAGAATTCAATTAAAATGATATTCTACTAATTTCATGGAGTATAAGAGCCAAAACTTAACAAAATGAGTGTAGAATTTCAAAATCTGAAATGAACTAATATTACTTACATACTACAAAGTATGGAAGAAAATATTATTTTTTACGAATATTGAACAAAAATAATATCCCTTATCTTAAAAAGGAGAGTATTCCAACTGGTATAGCGGGGATATTCTTGAAGAAAACTTTCACTGTTTTCTACGCTCAAAACTTCTTAAAACTCTAAAGAAATACGCTCAATATTATAAAAGAAGAATTCTCTGATTTTGGTATGATTTTCAACTCTAACTAAGCATCCTATTTATAGGAGAATGGAATGATACTATTTGAAAATAAAAGTCATGGACGCACAGTACTTTTATACAAAATCAATTCACGGGCAAAATTAATTTATGATTCACGGATGTATTAAGAAACATCATAGACTGATTTTTCAATGCCATACACCCACCTATCACTATCATACACACACACACATCACTATCATCATACACCCACACACACATCATTCCACTCACACACTATTATATATATATATATACACCCTCTCATTCACGTTATCTCCCCCCACCCCAATTTCATTTTTCATCCCACATGTGGGTCCCACCCCACATGTCACTTTCACACACATATTATATATATATATATATATATATATATATATATACTGAATAATTTTATACTGATTATTTTGAAAAATGGGTAAATGGAGGTCCAAATAATAAGCAAAATTTACAACAAATACTTCATAAAAAAAATCCCCTCAATATTTTTAACAACATTTATTCATCATTAATATAACTCGCAATATTAACAAACAGATCGGTCCCAGGAAAGAGGGAGCTTTTCAATAAGGGTTTCTCCCTATTGGCACGCAATTAGGTGACCAAACCTCTCCTCGACAGAACTTTCTAGACATTGTTAATTATGCAGATAATAATATGAATAACTTATCATCTCAATTATTGATTTAATAATATAAAAAATTGACAATAATTGAATCAAATAATGTGAGATACTATGCAGCAATTACTGTAGCAATAATTGAAATAAACTAAGTGACTTCTCACGTAAGCATCAATTATCAATATCGTGTGCTTCTATGCAACCACGCGTATTACTATACTTTTACCACCAGGAATTCCAACAGTTAACGATAAAACTTTCGCCGTTATTTTTATAAAAAGATATCTCTGCTGCTTTCCCCATTACGATAATAATTACATTGTAGGGTCCACTAATGATTAAGGTCGTTGTACGAATATTCCCCGACCAATAGAATATTTTATAACAACTTGCATTCTTTGCAAAATTTATAAATATTACTCACAACTATAACATTATATCAAATCCACACCATAATATTCAAAAATATATTTCGAATAAAATTAGTCTTTATTTAAGAAAATTGGGGTCTTACAATAATCATCTACCAATATACATATAACATCTATGTTTATCAAATCATCCCATAAAATCCAAGTTTCAAAAGAAAACTTCAAGAACACACATACTTAAGTTTGTAAAATAGGTTATTACCTCTTTGATTCCTGGAATAGATGATTAACAAGATGATTACTCTTCTTCTTCTCTTTCTTTGATTCTCAACCTTGTCTCTCAATTCTCTCAATTTCTATCTTCTCTGTATTCTTCCTTTTACTCTAAGTCTTTAGAACATAATACGTATAAACTAAACTGATATAACATATATTCGTATACTTAAGCCATCAGGTAAATAAAGAAAGAGTTGTTAACTAATAAAATACCAAAAGTCTTAAGGCCTTGTGTGGCTAGCCTTTAGATTAGGTTTTTTTCTAATTTATTTTAATATCCTCTTATCATATATTAATATTATATAATTGTCACCCTTTTATTTAACTTAACTAAAATCTTAATTATTCACATCATATTTACCTAGCCAACATAATTCTTAATATTTATTTAATAAATATTAACCTTCTAACTCAATCATTCCTATAATTACTGTTGACCTAGTCATATTTTATCCTTAAGTTTTGATGATGAATTATTCGTATGCTAAATTGTTTTATGACACATTTCAGGTATCTGATGAAAAAGAACATTTATTGGATTGAAGAGTTTTTCTTTTCTAGGAAAATCAAATGTAAGGTCAATTGCATAATAATTGATTTTTCATTTAAAGGCTCTAGGACATATCATTTGTATTTTATTATATGTCTTAAATGAAAAATATTTTAAAATCTAATGAAAAAGGTTTTTCCTAAATGTTAAAATAAATACTTGAGATTAGATAAAATATATGTTATCAAGTAAAAAGATTTTTTAAATGCATGACTTTATAAAATGTTACATGTTTTGTATGCATGCTATTAATATTTGATATACATATACTTGGACTACACGTGGATATATATGAGTATGTCTTGTTAGCTAAAAAGATGGTAGCCTATAGAACTTTATGTACTGACATGATTAAGTGAGGTTTTCAAGAAAGGTAATGATGAACATCTTGGAACTTTGAAAACCTTGATTATTGGAAAAGTAGTGTGATGACTTATGGCATTTCAGTTGTTACATGCCACTTTTATTGGAAAGATAAAGGAAGTTTAAAAGTTTGATGTCACACGCTACCTTTTATGCTACACCACTTTTATGAGAGATAAAAGTCAAAGATGTTATCTAAATGGGTTGTCTTTTTAAATGGGTCTTCAAAGTTATCCAAACAGTATAGATAACAAGAGGTTCAGTTGTTAAACTGGATAAAAATTAAAGATACACTTTTTTACCGTTGTGAGGTATTTCCATATATCAAGCCGGTTATCTTGTGGATTATTGGAACAGATCAGTTTGGAATTAACGGTAACTTGATTATGGGCTATATAAATAATGCTTCTTGTACAGAATGATTTACAACTCACGAAATTAATATTGCACTAATTAATGATATATCGGGCAACGTTATTCTATTGGTGCAAACCGTTGAGCAGCTAAGCAATTTTTTTCTGATATCTTTGAGCTGGTATTTGGTAAGAAATTAATTGTTTATCTTTTTGTGGTAATTGATCATTGCATATAGTTGAGCCTTAATTGTTAAATTGATTATTCTTGCATTGATCATAGACCTCTATATTTGTATTAAAATTTCTGTTTTAGACTAAGTGTAGTCTAAAGGTGTTAATCCTAGTGGATTAGAGAAAAGTTTTACAAACAGGTTCAAGGAAGCAAAGGTGCTTGAAGAGTGCATAGGTGCACAAGGAGCAAGAGTGCTCAAGAGAAATTAATTGTTAATTAATTTTTGTAAGAATCTATTTTGTAATTGGTGTTTATTTATAAAGATATAAATAAAGTGAGTCAACAATACTAGTTAGTATTGGACGTGGACTAGGCTATTATTATAGAGGGTAATAGTTGAACCACGTAAAAAAAATTAGTGTTGATTTTACTACTTGATTTACTTTAATTACTCACGTAAGCTATTTAATTATCTTAATAATTAAAATTTGAATATTTGCATTATATTAAGATAATTCTTTAACACTAAGTATTTTATTTAAGTTATAAATTCAGTAGGATATTTAGTCAATTCAGTGGACTATATTAATTCAACAAACTGAATTAATTAATACAGTAGCTTGAATTTAATAGCTTGATCTAAAGTTTAAAAATTTGTCATAGATTGCTCCCACACTTATTCAACCCCCCTTCTAAGTGTGCCTAGTTAAATTTCATTTGGTATCAAAGCTTGGCTCTACTTATCTTGGTCTTAAAGGTGACTTGTAGGGAAATATTCTGACATGGCACAGTTCGGGAACAACAATCAAGAAGGTCAATCAACTAATAGACCTCCTTTGCTGTTTGGAACAGAAAATTACAACTTCTGGAAATTCCAAATGAGGATCTATCTTAAAAGAGATCCTTGGGAATGGTGGGTTATGGAGAACGGACCAGTTATTCCACGAAGAGATGATGGGACACCAAAGATTCTGCTAGAAATGCATTCAACCGAAATCTACATGGTCTCATATGATTCAAAGGCTATGAACACACTTCTCAGCGGCATGGTACAATCCGAGATAGATAAAGTCTCTTCATGCAACACTGCCAAAGAGATGTGGGATACTTTAGTGGTAAGTCATGAAGGTACTTCAAAAGTACGAGAAGTCAAGCTAAGCATGCTTATGCACGATTATGAAATGTTCAAGCTCGAAAAAGATGAAACCATCAAGCTAGCTCAAGCAAGATTTCTAGTCCTTATAAACTCCTTGAAATTACTAGACAAGATTATTCCTCAAAGTGAGATCAACCGTAAGTTGCTTCGGGCTATCCCCAAAAGGTTTGCTTCTAAAATCACTATTCTTCAAGATTCTGCTATTATTTCTTCCATGGATACTTTTGTTTGGTGAATTAGAAGAATATGAACATTAGTTAAAGAGATATGATGATGAGGAGGAAACTCCTCGAAGAAAGGTCTTAGCTCTTACTGCAAATAATGAAGAGGAACTTGATGATAACTCCGATGAAGAAATAACTATGATGTCAAGGAAACTCAAGGGGTTACTACAAAGGAAAAACAAGAGGAGAAACACTTTCAATTCAAATAAAGTCAAAGGAAAACAAACTGAAGAAACGTGCTTCGAATGTGGACATCCTGGTCACTTCAAGAAAGACTTTTTTCAACTAAAGAATAAAGGGAAGATAAACTACAAAGACAACAAGAAGAACAAAGCCTTTATTACTTTTAGTGATGAAGAATCCGAAGTGGAGATAGATGCTAAAGACGAGATAGCACAAGTATGTTTCGTGGGAGTTGAAGGTGAATCTAATCAAGTATCTCTTAATGAACTAAATTCTTTAGAACAAGAAAATAAGAAGTTAAGAGAAAAGAATGCATGCTTAAAAGGATTAGTTAGTACATTAATGGATGAAGTAGATTCACTAATAGATGAAAAGAAAGAAAGTGAAAAGGAATCCACATGTAAAGAAGAAAAGGTTTTGATTGCAAAGATTAATTATTTAGACAATTTTAATAAAATACTTTTCAATAAGGTCAAATTCTTAAATAATGAAGTCCAAAAATTGACTAATGAGTTAAAAATGAGAGATGTGTGTATTGATGCATTTAGTGATAAATCTCCTATTAAAACATTTCCTAATAATGAACTTCAAAAAGAAATAGACTCACTAAAATCATCTCTTGCTAAATTTGTTCAAGGTGAAGAAAATCTAAATGTCATATTAGGTAAACAAAGACCTAGTTTTGAAAGACAATGAATTGATTTTAATTATATGCATAAAAAGAGTAATATGAAAATGTTAAACTCAAAGTCACGTTTTCGTTTAAATTATTGCTCTCCTTTCACAACTTGCAAACATTGTGATATTAAAGGTCATTTAGATATAAATTTCTTTAAGAAACGAAATAAGGTTAAAAAGGTATGGATTAAAAAGAGTGATTTACTTGCTACTAACATAAATGGACCCAAAATGATATGGGTACCAAAAAGATGAACTATCTTTTCTTGACAGGTATGTTTAAAGGAAAGAGTTCCATCTCAAAAATGGATTCTTAATAGCGGATGTTCTCGCCACATGACAGGTGATAAATCAAAGTTCATGGAACTATACATCAAGAAAAAGAATGGAACGGTCACGTTTGGAGATAATAGAACCTGCGAAATAATCGAAAAAGGTAAAATTGGAAATGGCAAGGTAAGTATCAATAATGTTCACCTTGTTAACGGTCTTGAATTAAATTTAATAAGCATAAGTCAATTATTGGATAATGGTCATCAAGTTAATTTTGAAAAAGATAAATGCACAATATTTCATGGTACTGACAATACTACTCTAGTTGTACAAAGAGAAGGAAATATATATACTATTAATTTTGAGCAACAGGACGAAGAGTTATGTCTTACTTCAGTACAAGATGAGGCTTATCTATGGCATAAGAGGATGGGACATGTTCATATGGATCTAATCAAAAAGTTATCTGTAAGAAATCTTGTAAGAGGACTGCCAAAAATAAGGTCTGAAAAGAAAGGAATATGCATTCCTTGTCAACTAGGAAAACAAGTAAGAACTTCGTTTACGGCAAAGAATATGGAATCAACCTCTTCTCCCTTGCAATTACTTCATCTTGATTTATTTGGACTCGAAAGACATTCTAGTATTAATGGTAAATTTTATGCATTTGTAATAGTTGATGATTTTTCTAAATACACATGGGTATTATTCTTGAGAACTAAGGATGAAGCATTTAAAGACTTTGAAAGATTAATAAGAAAACTTGAAAAAAAATATAGTTACAAACTCATTAGAATTAGAAGTGACCATGGCACTGAATTTCAAAAAGATTTTATAACCTTTTGTGATCAAAGAGGTATTAGCCATGAATTCTCAGCACCAAGGACTCCTCAACAAAATGGGGTGGTGGAAAGGAAGAATAGGACTCTACAAGAGACAACTAGAACTCTATTACAAGAAAGTAAGCTTCCAAAGAAATTTTGGGCTGAAGCAGTAAGTACATCTTGTTATGTTTTAAATAGAATACTCATTCGTCCTATTATTTTGAAAACACCATATGAGCTTTTAAATAATAAAATTTCCAACCTAAGTTATTTCAAAATATTTGGTTCTAAATGTTTCATTTTAAATACAAGTGACAATTTGGGAAAATTTGATGCTAAGTCATATGAAGGAATATTTATTGGCTATTCTCAAAATAGTAAGGCATATCGCATTTTCAATATTAAAAAATCATGTGTAGAAGAATCTGTTCATATCACTTTCAATGAGACTAACAATGATCTTCCAAAAGAAAGTGAAGATGATGCAGGAAATTTTGAGACAGTCAGAATTTCAGCAAATCGAAACGAACAAAATAGGAGACCGAATGAACAGATTCAGCAAACGGAAATGAATGACCAGCATGAACGTGAACCTGAAGATTTGCAGGATGCTAAAGATGAGTCTAATGATCAAGAGGAAGTTATGCATAATATCCAAATGCCAAGAACAACTAGATACATCAAGAATCATCCTCCAAAAAATATCATTGGAGATATCAATAAAGGTATAACCACATACGAAGAGGTTTACAAAATCATCATGCATTCTCTCGCATTTTTGTCACAAAGTTGAGCCAAAGAATGCAAAGGATGTAATACTTGATGAGAACTGGCTATTGGCAATGCAAGAAGAACTTCAACAATTTGAGAGATGCCAAGTGTGGGAACTTATATCTCCTCCAAAAGATGTTTCCATCATTGGTACTAAATGGGTCTTCAAGAACAAGCTTGATGAGCACGGGACAATCATTCGTAACAAAGCAAGGTTGGTAGCTCAAGGATACAACCAACAGGAAGGGATTAACTATGAAGAAACTTATGCACCAGTAGCAAGGCTGGAATTAATCCGAATTTTGTTAGCTTTTGCATGCTATAAAAAGTTTAAGCTTCATCAAATCGATGTAAAAAGCGCGTTCCTTAATGGATACATTAATGAAGAAGTGTATGTCAAACAGACTCCTGGATTCGAGCACGAAAAGTATCCTAATCATGTGTACAAGCTAAAGAAAGCTCTTTATGGCTTGAAACAGCTCCAAGGGCTTGGTACGAAAGGTTAAGTAAGTATATCTTATCAAACGGGTTTGTTAGAGGTAAAATAGATTCTACATTGTTTATTAAGCATAAAAATATATATATCATTATTGTTCAAATACATGTAGATGATATAATATTTGGTGCTACTAATGCTTTTCTTTGTGAGTGGTTTTCCAAGTGCATGCATAAAGAATTTGACATGAGCTTAATGGGAGAGCTTAATTACTTCTTGGGACTTCAAATCAAGCAAACAAAGGAAGGATTTTATATCAATTAAACCAAATACACAAAAGAACTACTCAAGAGATTTGGATTTGAAGGATCTAACTCGAAAGGTACACCCATGAGCACATCAATAAAGCTCACCACTGAGGAGAAAGGTATTGATGTAGATATAACAAAATATCGAGGTATGATTGGACGATTACTATATTTAACTGCTTCTAGACCTGATATAATGTATAGCGTTTGTCTGTGTGCGAGATTCCAGGCTAAACTGTAACGTATGAGAAATTTGGATCCTTTATAAAAGACTTGAAAGAATTTAATAATGAATAAAATAATATTATTTGTTATTATATGTATTAATAATATGTATGTCGTTCTATAACCTAGAAATGTCGGAACATCGTAGTATTTGAACAACGTGAATGAATTAAAGTGTTTGAATTTTCAAGACAAAAATAAATGTTTTCTGAGAAAGTTTACGAAAAACACTATTCACCGATTATCGCTCGGGAATTATTTTTAAACTTCCGAGAAATACGTAACGTTATAATATCGAGACGAGATGGATTATGTAATAATAATCTAAGTATGGAAAACGCAATAATTCGCATGCGGACTTAAGTTTTGAATGAGAGTGTTTGTGTTAAAATCTAAGGAAATGAAATTTGTGGGTTATATCTTGTGCAAGTCCATAAGCTCAAAGGTGTAAACATAGGTGGGAGTATTCTTAAAGCCCAAGTATTAATAACATGAAGACCGTGGTAGATTAATACAAGCCCAAAGATAAGTTAATTGAATTAACTAATAAGCCCAAAGGATGATCCAATGGGTAAAGTAAGATCCATGGGGAAACCCATGGGTGAAGTGGTAACCAAGCACCTGGAGTGATGAGCAAGAACTTTAAATAATGACCAAGGAATGGATAAGAGTTGTGGGCAACAAGTAATGAATAGTAAGGAGGTTAGTTTAAGGAGGTGGCATGATATAATGACCTAATTACCCTAACCTTGAAAGCTCTATAAATAGCAAGCCTTTTCATTCATTTGGAGTTTGTTATTTCATCCAACAATTCTCTCTCAAACAACTTATTTGTTAGAGTCAATAAACACTTTGAGCTTAACCTTTCATTAGTAGATTTCCAAAGCAAGTGAAGAAATCATCAAAGGTAATTGATCTTGTCTCTTCTATCTCTATCATGGTAGGTTGATAAGAGAAGTGTAATCTAATGAATTTAGATACTAAGAACATAAGGGAAGGGGATAAGCAATGGACTTAAGCCGAATAAAATGAATAAGCAACTTGAACCTAAATAAGTTGATAACCTTGTATTCAACTTGTCATATGTTGGTCATATGATGTTAATATGATCAATATAGTATGAGAACATTGATTGATGGACTTAAGTTAAGTAAGTCATTAACGTATGAGAATAAGTCAAAACCTAATTGCTAATAAGTTGTTATAATAAGTAACCTAAAATGTTTATAGGTTGATTAAAATCCATTTAGAATGATTTGTAATGAGGTTCCGCCGGAATTTACACGATTGGACGATAATCGTCGAATTCGTGAAATTCTTGGAATGGAAGTCGTATTTTGTGTTTAAGATTGGAAACGTGCGTTTTCGTTGGAGGCAAGTCATATTTGGCATTAAAGAGTTGCGTACTCAAAAATGGCCGGATTCCGACTTAGAACGAAGAAACGATCTTTGAACGTTCAAGAACGTTTTTTGTTTTCATTAAAATTGAACTAATGGGTGAAATTTTAGCAAACAAAGTCGAATAGATAAAATTCTTGGATGAATACATAGATTACGTGATTTGTGAACCGTAGGCTCTTGAACGAACCAATTCGGACTTATAACGAAGAAGTTACGAGTCCGGGAATCCCACAAAATTTAAAGTCTCAGAAAATTTTCTCGGTGCAGAGATTGGCGCCATGAGCCACCTTAAGGCCATTTAGCCCAGGCCATGACAACTTTAACTTGGCCGAGCAAAGCCATAACCTTCTAGAGAGTGGCGCCAAGACGACGACCATTAACATCGAGACTCAGCCAGCAACGCCGAGTCCGGGTTCTAAACAATAATAGGTGACGCAAAAAGACGCGGCATCAAGTGTAAAAGTTGGCGCCAGCATTTCAAATTTCAAGGCTAAGACATTAATGAATGTTTACATATAGAGCATGGCTAGTAATTGATAAGCAATTGAAAAAAGATTATAATGAAACATTGTTAAGACTAAGTCAATTACTTATGAATGTACGAATGACGTAATGGAAAGTCGGAACCTATAATAACAAATCTAATAGGTAATTAGATTGAGAAGTAGGGTAAGATTCTTTAAGAACCATGTGTGATCATTCATGACCTAATGTTCTATGTTATGCTATCATCTAATGTAGAGACCTTAAAGACTTAAAGTGCACGTGTTATAAATTGTAGCAGACACTAAAGGCAAGTACTCTAACCCTTGTTCCAGTTTGATCTGGGCAAGTCTTTGTGATTCATGTATTCTTCGCATGAGTTAGTATTTGAGGAATGTCAAAGCCAATCCTTTCGGCTAGACGTATGCTATGTTATTCTATCAAGTGTTGATAAGGATTTACCAAACTAATATTGTTGTAGTTTTCAAAAGTAGATTTAGTATGCTAAAATGTTTTGTCGTCAAACGACAGGCACGTGAGGTTGCCACAACTTAAACGTATACACGTTTAATGAATGTAGTGTTGATCAACATAGAGTACTATAGGCTGATCACCTAGACGTGCTCGTAAGCTATACCGAACTTACGAACTTAGTGTCGGGATGTCCTTTTTAAAGTACTTATGAAATGCTTACGATTTTGAACCGGAATTGATGTTTTACTGAATATTGTTGTTGTAAAACGTTTTGAATGAAAAGAAGTGCTATTTTGAATTATCAATAATACTTCGTAACTATTGTTCAGTTATTGAAGATATACTATTCCTATGTTTCAAGCATGCTATTTTACTAGAATTGTTGTACTTGTTGAGCTAGTTAGGCTCATTCTTGCTTGAACCATATGAATGCAGTTAAGACAGAACGGACCGATGGATCCGGTAAGGATAAAGGGAAGGCAAAGGCGAACCCGTAGATTGCTTATGTAATAGTATAGGTTTTGTATTAAATAATATTGATATTATGACAAAGACACTGTATTGGTTGTAAAGAACCTGGGGAATGTAAATATTATTTTCTTATATATATAAGACATATCCGTTCGTTTGAGGCATTTCAATTGAATGTTTATGTGAACTGTAGCACCGTGTAGCACCATCCGTCGGGTTGGAAGATACCCGGATTTGGGGGCGTCACATGTTGGTATCAAAGCCTTAGGTTATAAAACTTAAGGTGGGAAATAAAAACCTTAAGTCATAACCTTAAGAAAAGTTAAAGAATAAAAGATGGAAGTTAACCTTATAAAAATGCATCATATATGTTATGTGTTTTATTATACTGACGTTTACTAATCAACTTTTGTATTATTGTAGATGTCAGGTAAAAATAGAGATGTACAGGTAGTCAGCGAAGGGTCGGTAAACTAGATAGAAATCTACCGAACCCCATAGCAAGAGATCCTAAGATAGTTGTGGTGGAGTCTGGAGACTCCGAAAGCTTAGACCTCATGTATGTATTTGATGGCATAATAGAAGAAGAAGTTGAAGCAGTGTCCTTTAACCCAGTAGCAATAGCAGCAGAGATAACTCTAGGAGAGTCGATGATGTCACTATTCATGTCAGTGATAGATAGGAACGTACATTACTGTCAGGAGATCAAGGAGCTGAAGGCAGAGCTCCAAGCGGTTATAGAGGACAAGACGGACGTGGAGTCCATGTGGGAACAGGAACATGACGAGAGAGTTTTGGCTAAGGACAAGGTCCATGAGCTAAAGCAGGAGGTCTTTGAGATTAGGAGCGAGCTAAACACCAAGAAACAAAAGATAGGGAGAATGTCCTATATTCATAGGAGTTCTCATGAGGATTTCCAGTTGCAGGTAGCTGGGTATCCTTTAGAGACAAGGAAAACGCGGTATACTATCAGCCGTGATATTATTGTCGGTCTTTCCAAGGCAGATTTCGAGAATGCCTTAAGGCAAATATGATCGAGTAATTGATTAGAGTAGTTAGATATGTACATATTTGTGTATATAATAGTGACGTAAAGCCCTCTTTTGTATAGTCAAGGGTAGTCTTTTGTAATTCCCAATTTTTGGAAAGCAATAGCAGGAAAGTAATGTATCCAGCTTAGGTTGTGTTATGTAACCGATGTAGTATTATACTACGATGAATTAATATAAGTTTTCATTTTCGAAAAATGTTGAGTAACAAATGTTTAAGTTATTGTTTAATATGGAATAATAACCAACTGACAGGAAATGCATAATAACGAAACATGTGTTTATTGTAACAGCAAAATGCCGCCAAGAAGAGTACCATGTAACCAAGGTTCGAACACAAATCAACCGGAGGGAGGTCCGGTTAACCCCATGCAGAAATTTTTGAACCTTTTAACCGCAGCGTTTAACCAAACTGGGGCTAATATCCCCGTAAATCCTGGTGTAGTACGGGCTACTACATTTAAGGACTTTAAGAGTGTGGGTCTGCCGGAGTTCAAAGGAACTACGGACCCTATTGAAGCTCAAACGTGGGTGAGGGAGATAGAGAAGGCATTTGTGATAGCAAATGTCGATGAGGCCCAAAAGGTTGCTTTTGCAACCTACATGATGAAGGGAGAGGCCAACTTTTGGTGGGAGGCCAATCAGGCAAGGGCCGGAATAGATGTGATAACGTGGGTGAGGTTCAAGAAAATATTCTACGAGAACTACTTTCCCACGAGTATGCAGGGAAGGATGGATGTAGACACTCGAAATTTTCTGTACTACTGTTACTAACATTACAGGAGGACAGATTCATCTTTTAAGAGAGAACCCTGAAAGACAATCCAAATCCATACCGGATACTACCGGAAGTTCAGCATTAACTCCGGATCGCAATCTGGGAGTAACGGTTCCAACCTCGGATTTAACCCCGAGACCTGCAGATACAATACCAGAACATACACCGGAGAAGACCGATTAATCTCGGAGATAACCCCGAGGTATCCAGTCTCAGTCCCAACTATGGGAATAGCCACCAACCTTGGTGATAACCCCAAGGAATGCAGTTTTGGAGATAACCCCAGAAATGCTTGTTTCAAATGCCATCAGCTTCAATCTCGGCACTCACAACGAAATACAATGTGCCAACACGGCAATCACATCGGGAAGACAAGCACACCTCAAAGATGACAATGAGGATCTTCAACAAATGCAAGCGATCCAATCTCAAATAAGTCTCGAGCAACATCCGCTTATCGGCCAATCCGGCCGTGAGAATAATTCTGGTGAGGGGCAACATCGCTATCTCGTCCCAACACGATGCCACGTCTCGTCTCTACGCAACAATGTCCCACAAGGCTAACCAATCCCGAGTGACTATTGTGCGGGGTAATGGATAAAAGTTGAAGCTTGAAGACCGGAGGGCATCGTCCCATCTTCAAAGACTTCGTACAAACTTTAATCCCATACCATCGTACAACTCTCGACAACGGCGGTCCAAAATAGGTCCTGAATACCTCAAAATGGATGCCCAGATTGCACTTCTCAAAATCCGAGAGGACATTACAAAGGTTCGAGTGCACGTGATTTCTTGAGACAACCCGACCAAGACAGAATCGGGCCGACCCGGCCCATCTCTGCACACACTGCAAATGAGCCACAGTACACCTGTGGCACCTTTTACCTATAAATAAGAGGCTTGGGGTGCTGATTTTTAAGAGAAAAAAGACGGAGAAACCCTGCACAATTTGCTCTGCACTCACATACAAAGGTGATTTTCCCACTTTCAAACACCGTGAGCTCATATATAGCCTCTTTTGTACCCACAAAAAGCCCAAAGAGTTTACCCACTCTAAAGATATCGAAGCCCTTTTATCACCACCGTAAAGCCTTCTCACACACTTTAGAGTCCTTCTCTTCATCTTTGCACACACCCTTCTACACGCCGAGAGTCGTGTTGTTTGCTTTTTTTGGGACTTGATCCGTGGTTTCCTTCCATCCAGTATATATATATATATATATATATATATATATATATATATATATATATATATTGACTAACATTATCGAAGTTATGCCTCGATTGAGCCTGAACTTTGGTCCGAGCGCTTATCGCTTTAATATATATATATATATATATATATATATATATATATATTATATATATTAATTGTTTGTCTTGACTTTGTTCGATGAGCCTGAACTTTGGTCCAGTGCGTTTATTCGCTTTTATATATATATATATATACTTATATATATCAACCGTGTCGACTTTGTTCGATGAGCCTAGACTTGATGCAGTGCGTTTACTCGCTTTTATATATATATATACTTATATATATCAACCGTGTGTCGGACTTTGTTCGATGAGCCTGAACTTCTATTCAGGGTGCATTTACTCGCTTTTATATATATATATATATATATATATATATATATATATATATATATATATATATATTTTGTTTTGTCCTCGCTGAGTTCCTTTCGTGGCGCTTGATAGTTTTTACAACTTTCTTTACATTTCGTTCCGCCTTTGAGTTTACTTCATGGCAAATTGACCGCATTCTGACTTTATTTATATTCTCATCTCGCTGGAGTTTCCTTCGTGGCGGTTGACCGTATCTCTGACTTTATTTATATTTCGATCCCCCATGGAGGTGCTTCGTGGTTGGTGATCCTGTCTTTATATATATATTTATCACTTTTATATATATACCTGCTTATTGCTTTTATACAAATTGCAATATTCTGTGCGCCTAGGAATCATGTGATCACTGCATTAATCTCATTGGATCTAGATTCGGTTCTCGTGATGGACATTTTCAAATTAGTAGACTTTTGTAAATTATTCTCATGATGTCTCAGATTTCCTCATATGGTTTCCATACCCACGAGGAAGTCGGCATTATTTTTTTATATATATTATTTTTCGTACGGATGCTTCACATTCGTCAAATAAAATCAATCCAGCCGCTCACTTAATAAAAATGGGAGTGTAAAAGGTCTTAATTCCTATTAAGCAGCAAGGTTTGAAAAACCTCTTTTATTAAACATCATTGTCATATCTTGCTAAAAACTGAATTTTTACATAAATTCAAATCTTGTGTATATAGGTTCGAAAGAGGCCTCGCACAACTTTCATATAACAGCACATTGACCCACACACACACACACACACTTATATAATAGTTTCTTGAAAAGAGGCGGTCACCGTGGTAACACGGATGTCGAGGGGTGCCTAACACCTTCCCCCCGCATAACCAAGTCCCCGGACCCTAAATGAATCTCGGTTTCGCCGACCCATATATCAGTGTCACATCACTAGGTCAATGTGCAAACCTTTTCTCGGTTGTGTTGGTACAACCATTTAAAAAACAAACTGGCGACTCTTAACAGTCTCATCGTCGACATTATACATGTCGGACCTTTTTCACTTGTTTTTTCAAACAAATCTTACCTAAAATGAGAACACCAAAGAACAAGTAACGGAAAGGGACATCCAAAAATCCCGACGTCGACAGGTGACGACTACATTGGGACCTCCAAAGAAGAGGACTTAAGCCGCTACTACAATCTTTTCAAAACTGTTATCTGCTTGTGTGTGGATGTTGCATTTACATTGGATGAATGTGTACGAATGCACGTCTTGTTTGAGCTTAGTGCTTCGCATCATATCTGCGTGTGATGTTAGTGCTTCGCACTATAAACTGCTTATGATATTAGTGCTTCGCACATGTCATCATTTCATACAGTGAGACGCGATGTATGTGAATGTATGTTGTGTGGTCCCTCCACCAGGAGGCTATCCCGTCGGTGTTTGATTACTGGACTCGTGAGAAGACTAATTCTCCGAGGCTCAGGAAAGGCACCACCAAAATTCGCTCCAGTTGAAAGACCTGATTAACTTCCTGTCTAGTAGATTGCGATGATTTGAGAACCTTCATGCCAAAAAGCCGCGAGAGTAACCTAAGATAGGTTAGCCTCTGATAAACCCAAAACGAAGGAAAGTCTCTTCATGCCCTCATTTTAATTACTTGTAAACACAATTACTTGTAATTTCATTCCATGTCTATCTCCATGTAATGAGAAATATGAAGCAATATGTCCACATACATGCTACGAACAGCTAACACCCGTTTTGCAGGATAAAATTCCTAAAATGGACACATCACATAGCATGTCATTATACACCTTCCCTAAGGACTAAACTATTCCAGTCTTTCGTAGGGAATCAATCGGACCTACTACCCGGTCAAAGTCCAAAAAGGTAACAGTGCCTAGAGTCAATCATGTCGCATCCCACTGCATCAACTTAATCCAGCCGCAAAGAATTCACGGGTTAAGCAAACAGATTATGATTTGGTTGTTCTATTAAAAGAATTACACTACCTGCACAGGTCGAAAAATACCAGACATACCGAGCCCTCCACACAAGGAGGAATTCGGTCATTACCATACCAGAGCCACAATTGGATACGACCAACAAAACGCAGGATGTCGCCCATTCCACCGGAGATCCGCATAATGGTGACATCAAAAGAAAGTCCTCCAAATGGAAGAGACCCTTCAGACTATCAAAGGAGTTGGAACACACGGAGTGTTTCATATGTTGATCTATGTATTTTCCCGGTGTTCACTATCCGTAAAAATTTAAAACTCCCGACTTTGAAAAATATGACGGGTTAGGGATCCTTATACACATTTAAAAGTCTTTATTGAGAACTGGGATCCTATGTAGAGGATGAAAACTCGTAATACAATTGTTCCAAAAGAGTCTAACCGAGAAGCTCGTTCGTGGTACACAAGATTAGACAACTCCAAAATTCACAGTTGGGAAGAGCTAGCACATGCCTTCCTCACTCAATACAGCTTTTCAAACTCGGATGGCTCCCGACGGTATCAAATTACCAAGATCAAAAAATAGTCTAATGAGTCTTTCAGAGCGTATGCCCAAAGGTGGAGACGTCACAGCTACCCAAAGTTAGTCCCGCCATGACGAAATCGTAAATGGTCATGACATTCATAGACATACAAGAAGCCCCTTCTATGAGAGAGAGTTTTAGCTTAATCGGCAAACCATTTTCTGAAATGGTTAAACACGGAGATGGGTTGAAATGGGGTTGAATTCAGAAAGATTCAAGACCTAGCCGCACTCAAAGTTGTTGCTGATCACATCCAATCTGGAAATTATGGGAACAACCCCCGGAGGGTCCATAAAAAGAAAGAGGAAGATGTTTCCCTGATACTACAGGGACAAAAAGGTAATCAAAGTATGCCCATTCAAAGGAGAAACTACACTCCCTTTCCAGCACAGTCTGCAAACCCTCCAGTACCAAAAGGTGGAGAATTCAAACGCCATCGAGTGTTTACACCCTTAGGGGATACCCTCGAGAACATTCTTAATCTTCTGACAACACATAAGAAAATTACGCATCTTCTTCCACCAGTCAGCCCTAATGGACGGGGTTTCAATGCTACTAGGAAATGTGCTTATCATGCCGGGGCACCTGGACATGATACTCAGGATTGTTGGGCCTTGAAACACAAGATCCAGGACCTAATAGATAATGGAGAGATCGTAGTCACCAAACCCGATCAGCCTCACGTACAAGAGAACCCTCTTCCTCAACACAAAGAAGAAGAGGTCAACATGATTAATTGGAGCAGTGGATAGAGTTCCAACTTCAGCTGTGACTCCCCCCAGACCATCAAAGGCGGTGATGACAGATGGGATTATGCTAAGTTCCAGTTCACAATGGAACGAAAGATGAAAGCTCTCTGCAAACAAATTGAGCAATTGGAGGAACTGGTGACTTATCAACATCAAGTGACTCGGCAATTAATCAGCCAGGAGCATGCCAGTCTCCTACCAATCGTCGTGAATATTCCCTCGTCCCTTTCAGAAAATAAAATGTTGGAAGACAAAGTGACGAAGAGAGAAAATGCCAAAGCCCGTCGGGATTTCGCCAACAAACGGGAATTCACCTATTTGGGCCAACCCATGGAGGAAATCCTTCACATGTTAATCAATGAAGGAAGGATCAGTTCCCTTCTACCTCCAATCAACCCCCGTTCGGGATGGTACAACTCTGATGGAGTATGTTAATACCACTCCCAGTCTCGCGGTCACAGCACAGAAGAATGCTGGGCACTCCGCCACCTTATTCAAAATCTAATCGACAGTGGTGTACTACGTTTGGCAGATAACGACACTGTGTTACGTGCAAGTGAGAATGTAGGCCCTACTAAGTGGAAAAGTGTGGTAGCAGTTATATCTACTGAAGGTGAAGGGATTAATATTGTTCTCACAACACCGATAATTTAGCTCAAAGGAGGAAGCAATCCTTTGAAAGTGGCCGCTCCCGAGCCAATCAACTTTCCATGCAGAGCACAATATCCTATTGTTAGCTTGCGCAAGGTTCCGTTGAATTATGGAGAAGGTGAAGGATCCACCTCAAATACCACTGCTGCAGTGTCGAAGGAAAATCCACTGTATCTTCCCCATCGGGTGAACCCCACCACCAAATTAAAGGGGAAAATACCCATGGAGAAGATTGAAAAATTCCTCCACGCTGTGGGTCATAATGAAGCCTTAGTGGTTTTAAGCTTGAAGGAAGCTCCACCACAAATATCAATTTTGGACTTGGTCCTAACTTCCGAGAATCACCGGAAGATCTTGTTAAAGGTTTTGGAAGAAGCCTATTTTCCGACATCAGTGGATACAGAAAAATTTCAACACATGGTTGATCACAATTTCAACACTAATGTGATATCCTTCACTGATGATGACATACCGCTCGAAGGGACTGGTCAGTGCAAACCGTTGCACATTGCGATCTTGTCCTTCGGATATATGGTGGCTGGAGTCTTAATAGATGGAGGTTCCTCTCTGAATATCTGCCCATATGCCACCTTGGTGAAGATGAATATCAATCTCAACCAATTTCGAGTAGCCATACTATCATCAAAGCTTTTGATGGAGCCCGCCAGAATCGGTTGGAGTAATTGAGCTACCAATCGAAATTGGCCCTCATACATTCTGCGTATCCTTCCATGTGCTCAAGATAGATTCGGGATACAACCTTCTCTTGGGACGACCATGCATCCACATGGAACGGGCAGTCCCCTCCACCCTTCACCAACAACTGAAGTACATTATCAACAATAGCCTGGTCACGATCAATGCCGAACCGTAGATTCCTCAAAGATGGGGATATACTGGCTCATCAATGCCAATGCGACGTAGAACCGGTCGGGCCATGCTTTGAAATAAGCAACACCCAATACCATGCTATTGGAGCACCATTGCTCGAACCCCACATTTCTGATGAGGTGATGTCAGCCACTCAAGAAATGATGTCATTGGGTTATGAGCCAGGACAAGGGTTGGGTAAAGATGGTCAGGGTATCCAGTACCCCATTCGATTAACCAAGCAAGTTGGAATAGCTGGACTAGGCTATTCTGCCAGCTCTAGTCATAGGAATCCTCATAAGCATCAGTAGATTCCTTTGTCTTCAACCATGTGGCGTTTGGCTTCACCTTCAAACTCCGAGTCCGCACAACCTCCAGTAAAGGTGCCAGCCAATGTCATGGCTATGTTATTTCCTAAGCCGAAATCAGTAGAGGAAAAGAAAATCGTTATTCCAAATCCCGCAATCGAAGAAGAGGAGCAGAGAATGGAAAACGTTGTCCGAATAATGTCGGGCATGCGCATCATCGTCCATGATGAACATACCAACAGATACACCCCAGATGATGATTGCCCTGACGTAATGGCCATCATTCGGGATAAGGAGGATGATGACAATCCCTCCATCACTGCGGTCCACCCGGACTTTACCCTTACCAATTGGAACAGCATTCCTTGCTTTGGTCGACAAGGGTAAAGCGGGTAGAAATTCTTTTCTGCCATGTAGATACAATAACTACTTATTTTTCTGTACAGTATTAGCAGTTTATTTTGCCAGTATATGCTAACACTGTGTATGATCAACACATTTCATATATACTAAGTGAAAGCATATTTTGTTTCAGACTCAAATTTAGATGTGCTTCAGTATTTATGACATCGATGCCTCTCCTACACAAGGATTGTACCTTTGATGTAGAGATGAATTCAGCCTTGATGGATCACCAGGATGACATTGAGGTGCCTCCAGAAATTCAAGAATGGGTCAAAGACAAACCCAAACTTGATCAAACCACTTCTTTTAATCTCGGAACCTTAGAAAGCCCTAAGTTAATCCAGATTGGTTCAAACCTTACCCCAAACCAACGGAATGACATGGTTACGCTATTAACACAATTCCAGGATGTGTTTGCATGGTTTCATGAAGACATGGTGGGTTTATCCACTAACATTGTCCTTCATCGCCTTCCCATTAAAGAGGGATTTAAGCCGATCAAGCAAAAGCTTAGGCGATTGAAACCTGAGTGGAGTTTAAAGGTGAAAGAAGAGATTGTGAAACAATTTCAAGCCAAGATCATCATGGTGTCTACATATCCCGAGTGGATATCCAACATCGTGTCTGCACCTAAACCCGGAGGGAAGGTGCGAGTTTATGTGGATTACGGACTTGAACAAAGCTTACTTAAAAGATAGCTTTCCGTGCCATTTATCCACATTCTCATTGACAATCTTGCTTCAATACGACATATACTCCTTTCTTTGATTGCTTTCATGGGTACCATCGATCATGGTTGCTTGAGGAAGATTGTGAGAAGACCGCTTTCATCACTCCTTGGGGAACTTTTTACTATAGACGGTTGTCATTCGGCCTCATCAATGCCGGAGCTACCTATCAACGAGCTATGATGGCTCTTTTCCATGACTTAATGCATAAAGAGATTGAGATTTACGTGGATGACATCATTGTAAAGTCCCGGAAGGAGGATGACCATCTAGACCATCTCAGAAAGTTGTTCAACAGGTTACGTAAGTACAACTTGAAGTTGAATCCAACTACGTGCTCCTTTAGCGTCAAGTCAGGAAAGTTGCTAGGATTTCTAGTCAGCCACAAAAGGATTGAGCTGGATCCTACCAAAATCCAAGCCATCACAGAAATGCCCATTCCTTGAGCGTAGAAGAAGAAATACGTGGATTTTGGGAAGGATCAACTTCATCGCCAGTGTTTATCTCCCAACTCACTAAGCACTCAGAGCCAATCTTCAAGTTATTAAGGAAGAACTCCTCCATGAAATGGAATGATGAGTGCTAGAATGCCTTCCTTACAATCAAGAAACAGCTAGTCAAAGCTCCTATCTTGGTACCACCCTGGGATGATGTCCCCTGTTCATGTACCTATCCATAAGTGATAATGCCATGGGTCAGATCTTTGGGACAGAAAAGACGATAGAGGCCAAGAACGAGCTATCTATTACCTCAGCAAAAGGTTCAGCAGCAGTGAACACAAGTAAACTCTGATCGAGAAGACGTGTTATACTTTATCATGGGCTTCCATGAGGTTACAGCATTACCTCCATGGTCACACAACCCATCTCATATCCCGCGTGGATCCTCTCAAGTACGTGTTCAACAAACCCATGTTGAACTGTCGGTTGTCCAAATGGCAGTTGATCCTACAACAATTTGACATTGTATATGTGACTCAAAAGTCCATCAAAGGTCAAGGAATCGCAGATCAACTGGTCTCCGCACCTTCGTGGGATTTCAAACCTTGGAAACATATTTCCCGATGAAGGAGTAATGATAATCAAAGAACACCATCTCATATAATACACGCCAATCATGGAAGATGTATTTTGATGGAGCTGTTAACATGGAAGGTTCTAGAGCCGGAGCAATTCTAGTCTCGATCTGGGGAGCAGATATCCGCTGCCGCCAAATTATAGTTTGTCGGCACTCAACAATACTACAATGAGTATATGAAGGTCATCTCATGGGGCTAAAACTTGTCCGTTCAATGGGCATCAAGCGGTTAACTGTCCTTGGAGATTCGAAGTTGGTAATCAGACAATCCACCGGAGTCTATCAAACCAAGGAACTACATTTGTTGCCTTACCATCGGCAGGTTTTGAAGATGGCTTTGGAGTTTGAAGAAATCTCCTTTCTACACATTCCTCGTAATAGGAATGATTTCGCGGACGCATTAGAAACTTTGGCCTCCTTGATTCGCATATCAGACAAGGAACACTTGCCAAGCATCACAATTTCCCCCGCACAAGGCCCCACCTATGGAATTACGTTGAGAGAAGTATCGGATGAGCTACCTCCCATCCAACCTCTTTGGTATCAGCATATCAAGGAATATCTGCGGGATGGATCTACACCCACTGAGGCGAACCTGACTGAGAAAAGGCGGATCCATCAACTTGCTATGAAGTTCTACTTGAGTGGAGATGCGCTCTATAAAAGAGATGCAGGACTAGGTCTCCTCAGGTGTCTAGACAAAGATTAAGCCCAAAGGCTTATAGATGAAATCCATGGCGGAGTCTGTGGCCCCCTCCTTGTCAAGAAAGTCCTCAGGACGGGACATTATTGGCTATCTCTCAAAGCTGATTGCCATGACCATGTCAAAAGATGCTATCAATGCCAGATTCATAGGAATGCTATACACGCCCCTCCATGGGAGCTGCACAATATGAGTTCACCTTGGCCCTTCTCAATGTGGGGAATAGACGTTATTGGGCCCATTGAGCCTAAAGCCAGTAATGGTCACCGAATTATCTTCACCATGATCGACTACTTCACCAAGTGGGTAGAAGCAGCCTCCTTCTCCAGGGTCACTAAAGAAGTCATCATTGCTTTCATCAGAAACAATGTCGTTTGTCGATATGGACAACCAGAGGTGATTATTTTAGACAATGCCAAAAACCTCAACAACAAAATGATGGAGGAGTTATGCAGTAAATTCCACATCAAACATCTTAACTCTGTCATCTATCATCCGAAGATGAATCTCGGTCTTTGCTTGAAGCTGCCTAACAAAAATATCAAGAAGATTATGCAAAAGATGTCAGCCAACCACAAAGATTGGCCTAACATGTTGCCTCTTACTCTGTTAGCCTACAGAACCACAATGCGTACTTCAACTGGGGTAACCCCCTACGCTTTAACCTATGGGATGGAAGTAGTGCTCCCCATAGAAGTTGAGATGGAATCTCTCAGAGTGTTGATCGACGCTCAGCTGGATGAAAACCAATGGGTACAAGACAAGTATCACCAATTGTCTCTGATAGACGAAAGGCGAACCGCGGCTATCTTCTATGGTCAGCTATACCAGCAAAGGATCGCTAGATCCTACAACAAAAAAGTCCGTCTACGGCAATTTAAACAACATGACTTGGTTCTGAAGAAGATTCTTGACAATCAAGATCAGGCCAAAGGAAAATTCGCCTCCTAACTGGAAGGCCCGCTTATTGTCAAAGAAGTATTGACAGGAGGCGCCTCAGACACAAGAAATGGACGAAATGAATTTCCACAACTCATCAACTCGCATACACCGTGAAACGGTAGATATGTCCAAGTAACCAAAGAAACACCCCGCAGTGCATCATCATCGTCACCAGCTTATTCCGGGTTCTTTAAACCTTTACCACCTATAACTTGCTACACTTTGCCCCTCGTGGAAACATACTCTTCAAGCCGCCAACTGGGCTTTTCCTTTTGCAGACTCATACAACTTAGGTCATCCCACCATGGATTAAACCTCTTCAAGCGTTCAGAGTTTGGCTACCCATACATGGGATTAAACTTCTCCCGCCTACAGCTTATCCTCAACCTAGATTAAACTTTCTCCTCCCCGCACTCGACCGCATACATGGATTACGCTTTTCTTCTCACCCCGAGGGGCTAACTATGTCGACTGATCTCCTCTTCAATAGAGAGTACGAGGCAACCATGTTATATGGCCCTTATCGTAATAAAACAAAAACAACAAAAACATTTCTACCCTCTTCTCCTTACAAAAGCAAAAACAACAAAAAACATTCCTACACCATATCGGCCATATACAAATATTGAACCTCTTACACCAGTGTTCGAACTACACGCAGACTGATCTCCTCTTCAATAGAGTACGTGGCGACCATTCATGGTGCGGTCTCACCCCTACCAAAATACAAACCATTGTCAACGGGTATTGGGATTCTCTTTCAATCCACTACATTTCATTCAGCTTCGGACCAAAGGGATGGAATTACCTAAACTCCTCCCAAATAGGAGATTCGACGACCATCTAAGCTGCGGTCATACCTCGAAGAGCAATACTAAACCATAAGAGGTGGAATTAACTAGGCTTCTCCTAAATAGAAGTGTCGGCGACCATCTGTGGTGCGGTCAATCTCAGAGAAGAAAGCCACATTCCTCTCCACATTTCCATTTAGAAATAAGTCCCAAGACACCAAAGATGGTAGGGATATACATAGATCGATGATCCATTCTCGAACTATCCAAAGACAAATTTCAATGTCCATCCACCAAGGAAGAATTCGTAATTCATCCAGATCACAAGCCCCAAGCAAAGAAAGCAAAATATCAAGCAAATAGCAAGGCATATCTAAAAGGGAAGTGATCCAAAAATATATTTCCCTATCATATATAAAGTTGTTTGATATATATACAATGTGAACTGTATATGACAAAATGGCTAAGCTAGTCTGTTCGTGTAAATACAAGATCATCTACTTAATCGAGTGTACATGCGAGCTAGCAAGACCAACATGGCATCCTCTCTGGATGAAGGAGGTAAAGTCGTAGTCTCCTCGGATAAGAATATCCACACGACCCAACAGATCCAGAGCCATCCGCATGATGACCATATACGCTCATCGATATAAGCACTCATCTCTCGCGATCATACCAAAGGTAAGGGACCTCATCATGCGATTATCTCGTGATGCCACATCCCGGCGATATATAGTACTATCCCGCTCAATTATCACTGCTGGCTCTCTCTCGACCTAGCCTCATCCCGCCAACAACAATGGTATCTCTACGAACTAATGCCTCGCTCTCTCTAATAGTAGCGTCCCTCACATCAAGAGCAGTCGACATCATAGATCGAATCTGGTCTCTCTCAAAGGTCATCAGATGAAGACTCTTCTCTAAATACTGTACCGAGTGCTGGATCACAAAAGTACTGGTACTAGGAGAATCCGGAAGAAATGTTGGCAACCCTACAAAGTATATCCTCCTCGATGTAGGTATCAATGTCCTCTATAGGCTCTACATCGCCTAACTCAATCTCCCAGATTGCAAATCTCGCTCCAGTAGATAAAACCTCCATCTCCATCCATGCGAGTACTTTCTGAATAACCGGACGATCGGCGGAAAAGCAAATAGCTCACACCGATCCCAAAGAAGCGATACACGAGATCGGTCCTCGGTGAGAGATATCGAGAAGTCGAAATACCGACTGTCGCCCCCCTCGAAAGGATGAAAATCTCGAACCGGGTCAAACCGTGACATCATGGCCAATGGATGATAAGTCGTCACGCCCCTCAAGCCAGCCAAAGGGGGGAAATCCATGCCCGGAACATGAGTAATGAAGTTGTAAAGTGAGTAAAGCCCCGAGCACAACAATATGCTAAATGGATCTCGGATATCTGCCAAAAATGAGGACCAGGACTGAGCATCTGTACACTCTGATGGCTGAAAGGAATACGACATAGCCACCTCATGGGAGAAACAATACACGTGCCATCTAAAGGTACCAACTGGTCGCAAATGTGACATAAACCACACATACAGCATGACCAAACTCCCTGTAAACACACCTGATGGGTAAGTACGGCAGTAGGACGCTGATCGCAAGGTCTCTGCCATGATCATAGGTACAATGGTACGACCCTCCCTGAGAGCTCTCACCGCCATGATAACGCCTATATCTATCTCATCCATGTACTGCGGCATGTACACGTATGACAAAGACACATAGTATCAAGACATCAACTCGGGTCAACGCCAATGATCCTCCGACACAGTGAAATCCCCTGAATGTCGTGAGTAGTTATCCTCTGCACCAAATCTGTCACACAGAAAACGCTAAGAGATCACATGGCCAGATGTCAGCTCATCCTGCACCACTGTGCGCCTCAATCCGGTGAGAGTCATGAATCGTCTACTCATGTCTCCCAAAGTCATGTGTACGCAAGGTCGGTCTAGGGGTAGCATCGTCAAACGGGCATACTCCTCTAGAGTAGGAGTCAACTCATGGGTGCCAAAGCGAAATACCTTCCTATCAGCTAGCCAATGCTCTAGCATCCCATCTACAAATCCTGCAGGAACCTGAAATGCCAAAAGGGTAATGGTATGCTGCAATAACAGATCTACAGTTACCCTATCTGGTGGTGACATGCTATCGTACCACGAGCGCATACCCAATACCACCATTGACGGTGGGGTATGATCTATATGGCTAATCGTCAAGAAGACATCTCGTAAGGGCCGTGTCATAAGACCATCCAGGGTCAATACCGAGTATCTCTCGACATATATATATATGCATAACATGATACATGCATAATGATAATGGATGGCAATATGATATAGGAATAAAAAAAATGGTGCATACATTCCTAAATATATCATCATCTAATACATTAGCTCTATACAGCTACCAGTACATAAAAATGGGGCACAAACGCCCTACTACTAACAAAGGCCTATCTAAAGATATAGAGAAAATGGGGAACAGCCACCCAATATCTAACAGAGGCCTATCAAAAGATATAGTGAGAATACACATCAGAAGAAGACAATGGTCTGAATGTCCACATCCTCAATCCTGTCCACCTGATGTAATTCCTCCTGAGTCACTGGATCTCTATCAACAGGGATGTCAGGCCTATAAAGGGGAGGATCTGCGCCGGCAAAACAAAATGGGTCGTCTGAGGGGCCAGCACCTGAGCTGGAAAGAACAAATGTCTCCGCCTCTGCTGGATCTCTGCCCAAATGCCGAATAAATATCTGTACCCGATCCAACTGCCGGGTCAAGCTATCAATCTAGGTCAGATGAGTCGGAGCTCGAACACAAGCCACCCAATCCGTCATCATCAAAGATCCTGGAACCATGTCCCCCATAAACTGTGTGGCATGGGACTGGGCACCAATAGTGCGAGGGAGCTACCAGCGCTGGAATATATCCTGAGTACATGGACCCTCAGATAAATTAAAACCGTCAACTCCCAACAATGGAATATCAATGGTGGGTGACTGTGATACAGGCCAATGACGCCAATGTAAGGCAAGATCGGTATACTAATCTCCCCCTGTGGTGCTCCTAATAAAGACGCTTCCCCTAAATAGAGCTCCCACCCTCCATCTGTGAAAAGAGGAAATCTCCGTGGAAATCAAATACTCTACTCCAAAGAGGGTGTCCATCCACAAAACCAATGATCAAATGATCCCCGAATATGGAAGACATGTGATGGCGTCTTACCACAAAGAACTCCAAATGATATCTGCAAATGAGCGAAGCCCTCAAATACAGGGACCTCTGGCAAAATAGAATGATACCATCATCATCCTCATGGATAGGTATCTAAGCCTAACACACTCACAGGACGCAAACATGGAAGCCTCTCATAGGACCAAAACTACCAACACAATGGTAAAACATCTGCTATCAGTAAACACTCTTAACCTGTGAAAGGAAAAGATAAGAGAAATACTCACCAGCAGAAACGGGTAAAATCCTAGCCAAGCCCTCGGTTAAACCCTCGCGAGCGCAGCATTTACGCCCTCCACGAAGGAAATAGGCAAAGGTGTAAGAGCCCCAATCGTACTCTCCTATACGGTCCACATCGCGTGTGGCGCTGACCAGAGCGAAAGATACTGTGGAAGAGTTATCTGCTATGAAGCAGCCTCGAATGATTATCAGGAACAATCGCCGCAAAACGCGATCCCTGATCCAGACATCATCAGGCATGGGCTCACTCAATAACCCGCTCATAACATCTACGCTCAAAGGACCTGAACGGACAGTCCTACCTTTGAGCGCACCCGCCGAAACTCCTAACAAGTACCGGATGGCAGTAGGGGTGATATTCGCCATGCAAGGAACTGGCTCCCCTCCAAACTCCATACCTGTGATAAATCACCAATCCATAGGCATCATCATCACCTCGCAATCCAGCAGGTGGAGTGACTGAGTCTGATGCTCAAACAATGCCCTGAGGTAACCCCAGGGACAACGACGGGGAAGGATACAGAAAAATGCCCTAAATCCCCACTCATGCACTATCGCTTCTATAATCGTGATGAAGCGCCCGCACATGGAGTGGATGCTAAACCGCCTCCCCGAGGTCAGTAAAACTCGAACCCGCATGAAGCATGCATCAACATTAGAACCCTTTTAATCCTCATCAATAGGAAAGAAAGAAGATAAAGTCTAACGTCATACCTCGTTAGCATGCAAGTACATCGATGGGTGTCTACCCAAATCACCTAGCAACTCTGGGTTCACCACCTGGATGCTCGAAAGCTCCCTGCGAGGGATATGTGGCAAAGCAGAGCGGGATCCTTAATATCCACCTCCTCGCCCTCAACGCTTGGGAACCTCTACCGGAAGGGATTTAATCACGCCTCCACCAACCGACGAGGTCATCTCGATGTAATCTGGGACGAGGCACTTCGTAGCCCTCCGCCAGACGCCAGAGAGGCGGTCCCCATAGAACCGCTCACCGATCCGGATCCATAATATCCGGACAACAAGTCTCCAAATCACCTCGTAAAGGGTGTAGTATTGCTTACCAGGAGCTTTCTAAAATGCATTATATGACTATATGCATGCATGCATTTACTTTAATATATAATAGAGTTAGAATGCATGACTACCCAATGCCTACATTTGGAAAAATTTCGCCATAGTCCCCTTTGAAAATAGGACTATCCACATGCGCACAGGCATGTCTAGGTGGCCATTCAAGAAGACACCGCCCCAAAGTCATATACATAATATATGCATTAAAAATCAAACTCATCATGCATAAGGCCAACCTCAATGCTAGGAGTATCTTGCCTTTCTACCTTTTGCTCATTGGACCTCAAATAGGAAAAAAAAATAGCAGAAAAAGGTGCCAATTTGACTGTCTCAGAAGTCAAATTTTTTTATATCATTATGTTCAGCATGGTTTAATACTAATATTTACTATGTTGAATATTTTTTATTAAGTCATTTGTCCATACATAATCACTACTATGTGTTTAGATGCATTTCGTGCAAAATCTCACAATCTAACTGGATGAAACCGAAAAAATACATGCACGCGTTACTGTATAATAGTGTAGAACACTTGTACGGTGATGAAATTTGCGTAAAATGTTCCCAACTCAAAGAACTGAAAGTGGCTCGCGGTTTTTTCTAAAGTGAAACAAGTTAAAATTGACTTGTGAAGTGAAGCTCACCGGATTTATCATCTGACGCCGTCAGCAGCCCACTGCTACCAGAAAGAAGTGTACCGCTGGCTCCTCTATGTGGGTCCCACCTCCTCCTCGGCTCGGTCCGGCCGAGTTGAAACGGAGTTCTTACGGGCTAGAAAGGTCAAATCGGGAATAAAAATGCCATGCGATTGAGCAAAATAGCATACAATCCTGGTCTTCTCAGATGAGACGTTGAATCTGCACATCACTCATTGGTAGTCGCCTGAACACAAGGTATACTCTGCCAATGACCTCAGTTGTCGCAAATCACATTCGGCAATACATTATATAGGTCCGATGTCACTGACTCCGAGTCATTACCCTACATGGATCCCCGACGGGGGTTACAACGTGAATCCCCGATGGGGGTTACAACGTGAATCCCCGATGGGGGTTACAATGTGAGTCCCCTATGGGGGTTACAACGTAGATCCCCGATGGGGGTTACAACATGTTCATCCGTTGACAATTCTATCAACGAAGGTCAAGCAGCCTTGACATTATTTCAAATCGATGGCGGTGTAAACCCATCGGTTGCTAAGAACCGCTCTTTGTAGTTATGCGTTCAGATTTATGCATCCCCAATAGTCCCCGACGGGTTACAACGATATCTCCTATGGGAGTAGTAACGATGCTCACCAGCTGACACACGATCAACGAAGGTCAAGCAACCTTGACATCATTTCAACCAATAGCGTTTAAACTCCGCTGAGCTATAGAGTTGTTCGAGGTTCTCATACCCAAATGCTTTCATATTCCCAAATGGATCCCGTGGGGTCACAACACAATGCTCCGCTTGATCTACATCGTCGTCAATGTCAAGTAACCTTGACGATCTCCTCACTGAGTTTCAAATTGTTGATTCACACATCATCAAGGTCAAGCAACCTTGACAAGATATTCCACAGATGCTTGGCCGCTTGATTCACACGCCAATGAAGGTCGTGCATCCCCGACAAAGATTTGTTGTCATGGCAAGAATCCAATGAATCATGACGATTCTCGCGATATACTAACCAGAGAGAGGTCAACATTATCCAAGAGGATAGATGATGGAATATGTTATACACATCCTCAAATAGATCAAGCTTTATCCCCACAGATCTCTTACACATAACAGATACGCCTTTAGCATCAAGTTGTTATCAAGAACATAGGAATTTGGTGATAACTCCAACACCAATATCTTAACAGATTCTACGCCATGCACATCGATCCGGTCAAGATTGCAAATCCCTCATTGAAGCAACATGGAACCAAAGAATCATCCCCAAAGATGTTGGGCCACAACCCCGTACACATGCATCATACATTTGCATCATGTTGTTACCCTTAGCACCATGTTTATCTTGTTGCGCTTTCAAGTGTCTAGATTCTTTATCTTACCCATGCATCGCCATGCATGAGTATATGATAAAGAGGGCATCTCAGAGACACTCGAAATTTTCTATACTACTGTTACTAACATTACAGGAGGACAGATTCGTCTTTTAAGAGAGAACCCTGAAAGACAATCCAAATCCACACCGGATACTACTGGAAGTTCAGCATTAACCCCGGATCGCAATCTGGGAGTAACGGTTTCAACCTCAGATTTAACCCCGAGACCTGCAGATATAATACCGGAACACACACCGGAGAAGACCGATTAATCTCGAAGATAACCCCGAGGTATCCAGTCTTAGTCCCAACCATGGGAATAGCCACCAACCTTGGTGATAACTGCAAGGAATGCAGTTTCGGAGATAACCTCGAAAATGCTTGTTTCAAATGTCATCAACTTCAATCTCGGACTCACAACGAAAATACACCGTACAACACACGGCAATCACATCGGAAGACAGTACACCTCAAAGATGACAATGAGGATCTTCAACAAATGCAGCAGTCCAATCTCAAATAAGTCCGAGCAACGCTCGCTTATCGGCCCAATCCGTGAAGAATAATCGATGAGGGTCAACATCGTCATCTCGTCCAACACGATGCCACGTCTCATCTCTACGCAACAATGTCCCACAAGGCTAACCAATCCCGAGTGACTATTGTGCGGGGTAACGGATGAAAGTTGAAGCTTGAAGACCGGAGGGCATCGTCCCATCTTCAAAGACTTCGTAAAAACTCTAATCCCATGCCATCGCATAACTCTCTACAATGGCGGTCCGAATAGGTCCCGAATACCTCAAAACGGATGCCCGATTGCACTTCTCAAAATCCGAGTGGACATTACAAAGGCTCGAGTGCACGATTTCTAGACGACTCGACCCGGCTGAATCCTGGACCGATCCGACCATGTCGGTACACCTGCTGGCACCTTTTGCGATAAATAAGAGGCTTGGGGTGCTGATTTTAAAGAAAAAAGACGGGAACCCTCGCACAATTTGCTCTGCACTCGCCATACAAAGTATTTTCCCACTTTCAAACACCCGTGAGCTCATATATAGCCTCTTTTGTACCCACAAAAGCCCAAAGGTTTACCCACTCTAAAGATATAGAAGCCCTTTTATCACCACCGTAAGCCTTCTCACACTTTAGAGTCCTTCTCTTCATCTTTGCACACACCCTTCTACACGCTGAGAGTCGTGTTGTTGCTTTTGCTTTTGCTGCATTTGATTCGTGGTTTCCTTCCATCTGTAGTATATATATATTGACTAACATTATCGAAGTTATGCCTCGATTGAGCCTGAACTTGATGCAGAGCGCCATCGCTTTAATATATATATATATATATATATATATATATATATATATATAATTGTTTGTTTGACTTTGTTCGATGAGCCTGAACTTTGGTCTGCATGCGCTTATTCGCTTTTATATATATATATATATATATATATATATATATATATATATATATATATATATATATATATATATATATATCAACCGTGTGTCTGACTTTGTTCGATGAGCCTGAACTTTTTGCCCTGCAGCGCTTTTTTTCGCTTTTATATATATATACTTATATATATTAACTGTGTGTCGGACTTTGTTCGATGAGCCTAGACTTTGGTCTGGTACGTTTACTCGCTTTTATATATATATACTTATATATATATGAACTGTGGTCGAACTATGTTCGATGAGCCCCGGATTTTACATCCGGCGCTTTATTGCTTTCTTGTATATATATATATATTTGTTTTGTCCTCGCTGAGTTCCCTTCGTGGCGCTTGATAGTTTTTACACTTTTTTTTTTACATTTTGTCCTCGCCTGAGTTTACTTAATGGCGCTTGATCGCATTTATGACTTTATTTACATTCTCATCCCTTTGAGTTTCCTTCGTGGCGGTTGACCGTATCTACAGCTTTATTTATATTTTTGATCCCCCATGGAGGTGCTTCGTGGTTGGTGATCCTGTCTGTATATATATATATATTTATCATTTTTATATATATACCTGCTTATTGCTTTTATACAAATTGCAATATTTTGTGCGCTTAAGAATCATGTGATCACATTCATCTCATTGATCTAGATTCGGTTCTCGTGATGGACATTTTCAAATTGTAAGTAGCTTGTAAATTATTCTGCGATGTCTCATATTTCTCGATGGTTTCCATACCCACGAGGAAGTCGAAATTATTTTTTATATATATTATTTTTGTATGGATGCTTCAGATTCGTCAAATAAAATCAATCCAAATTACCACTTAATAAAAATGGGGTGTAAAAGGTCTTAATTCCTATTGAGCAAATAGGGTTTGAAAAACCTTTTTATAAACATCATTGCCATATCTTGCTAAAAACCTAATTTTTTACATAAATTCAAATCTCGTATATAGGTTCTAAAGAGGCCTCGCACAACTTTCATATAACACACATTGACCCACACACACACACACACACACACTCAGATAATAGTTTCTTGAAAAGAGGCGGCCACCGTGGTAACACTTGATGTCTGGGGTGCCTAACACCTTCCCCCGCATAACCAAGTCCCCTGACCCTAAATAAATCTCGGTTTCATTAATTCAGTATATCGATTGTCACATCACCGGGTCAATGTGCAAACCTTTTCTCATTGTGTTGGTACAACCATTTAAAAACCAATGGCGACTCTTAAAATCCATCGTCGACATTATACATGTATCTGACCTTTTTCACTTATTTTTTCAAACAAATCTCACCTAAAATGAGAACACCAAAGAACAAGTAACGGAAAGGGACATCCAAAAATCCCGACGTCGACAATGGAGATGCAGTTTTTAGATTTAAAACAAGGGGACATGACGGTTCCCTAGTATGCCGCCAAGTTTAATGAACTGGCAAGGTTCGTTCCACATCAAGTGGATACCGAGGTGAGGAAAGCTTGACGGTTCGAGTAGGGCTTGAAACCCTGGCTCTATAATCGTATCTCTGTATTCTAGAATACTTCTTTTGGGGTTGTGTTAGAGAAGGCAATAATTGCCAAAGGTGGTAGCGAGGCGTTGAGCCAATACCACAAGGACAAGAAAAGTAATGGGAAGGTGGATGGAGGAGTGAAGATTGAAGGAGCCAGCGGGAGTGGCGAAGTATAAAAGGAAGGTAGTTAGCTCGGGGAATACCGGAGTGAAACAATGAGACCCTAAGAGGAGGATGGAGGCTCAGAAACTCAATGGGAAGACTCACCTAGGAGTCTCTGCCTCAAAGGAAAGGCCGTGTGTTATAATCTGCAGCATGTGAGGGGCATATTGCGCCAAACCGCCCAAGCCCAAGAAGAATCATGGGTGCTTTGTGTGTGTGGGTCTACGGACCACATGGCAAAGAACCGCCTTAAAGAAGGGGACAAACGGAATAAGGGCGCCAATAGTGGTAAGTTAACTATTGGGGTCCAAATAGCAATGGGTAGGCCGATGGCCGTGACTTTAATATGACCATCCAAGACGCGATGGCCTCGGGGACGCAGTCATAGTATTATTTCGATCAACGACTTAAATGCATACGTGTTGTTTGACTCGGGTGCTACTTGTTCGTTTATCGCATGTGATTTTGCTAGACGACTAGGATTACTTCCCGAAAAGTTGTTTATACCCTTGAATATTAAGGTAGCAAACGAAGAGATAATTCATGTTGAAGATATTCATAGGAGTTGTTGCGTAGACATTCGAGGTTGTAAATTATCGGTAGATCTAATACTGATAAAGTTAGGAGAATTCGATGTAATTCTCGAAATGGATTGGTTGATAAATCATGGGGCAATTATAGATTGTCAAAAGAAATGCGTTAGTATTAAAACATCAATTCAATCTCATGTAATATTTTACGGGAATAAATCGTCGGGACGTTCGTGTTGTCTTACCATGACACAAACTAGGAAATTATTGAGGAAGGGGTGTGTAGGCTATTTGTGTCATGTGTTTGATACCCAGAGAGTGGAAGCGACCATGGAACAAATACCTATAGTGAGTGAGTTCATGGATGTATTTCCAAGCGAGTTACCAGGTCTTCCACCGGATAGGGAGACCGAGTTCATAATAGACATTGTGCCGTGAGCTGCACTTCAGCTTCGTGTGGCACCGTATCGCATGGCGCCGGTGGAGATGAAGGAGTTGATGGTACAAATTGCAAGAATTATTGGATAGAAGTACATTCAACCGAAAGCGCTTTACCGTGGGGAGCACCAAGTATTATTTTTCAAGAAGAAGGACGGATCGTTAAGACTTTGTATCGACTACCGAGAGTTGAACAAGTTAACGATAAAGAATAAGTATCCATTGCCCAGGATCGATGATCTTTTTGATCACTTGAAGGGGGCAAAATATTTTTCCAAAATAGATTTAAGGATGGGGTATCATCAGCTGAAGGTTAGGAATGAAGATGTGCCAAAGATAGCATTCAGGACTCGTTATGGTCATTACGAGTTTCTGGTAATGTCATTTGGGTTGACTAATGCACCTGCTGCATTTATGGACATGATGAACAGAGTGTTCAAACAATATTTGGACAAGTTCGTCGTGGTGTTTATCGATGATATTCTAGTCTATTCTAAGACGCTAGAAGATCATGCTGAACACCTGAGAATAGTGTTGAATACACTAAGAAAGGAGAAAGTTATATGAGAAGTTCACTAAGTGTGAATTTTTGGTTAGAGAGGGTACAGTTTTTAGGTCATGTTATTGACCACGAGGGGATTTCAGTAGATCCAGCGAAGGTGGAAGCCGTGATGAATTGGGAACAACCGAAAACGCCGACCGAGGTACGGAGTTTCTTAGGGTTAGCGGGTTACTATCGGAGGTTCATTCAGGACTTTTCAAAGATAGCTACTCCAATGACTAACTTGACAAGGAAGACGGTGAAGTATGTGTGGACTGAGAAATGCGAAGATAGTTTTCAGGAACAAAAGAAAAGATTGAGTGAAGCTACTGCTTTGTCATTGCCTCATGACACAGAAATTTCGTGAGTTTATAGCGATGCTTCGCATAAAGGATCTGGTTATGTGCTCATGCAAAGATGGCAAGGTCATTGCAGATGCATCTAGGCAGTTGAAGGATTATGAGAAAGTTTACCCTACTCATGATCTGGAATTGGCCGCGGTGGTTTTTGCCCTAAAGATATGGCAACATTATCTTTATGGGGAAAAGTGTGAGATATACACAGACCACAAGAGTCTAAAATATATCTTCACACGGAAGGAGTTGAATATGAGACAGAGGAGGTGGCTGGAGTTGATAAAGGATTACGATTGTGAAATCCTGTATCACCTTGGAAAAGCCAATGTAGTGGCCGACGCCTTGAGTAGAAGGGGTTGGGAGAAGTTGTCTTTGTTAATAGCTCAAACTGAGTTAATAACAGAGATGGCCAGGATGGAGTTGGAGGTGAAGTTGCCAAGTGAGGCGGAGTAGTGACTTTTTGCGGCAGAGATTCAATCTACCATCGTAGAGAGAGTCAAGAAGGTGCAACTCAAAACCGATGAGTGTGATCAGATGAAGGAGCGGTTGACCACTGAAAAAGATATTAGGTTTAGTCTTGATAATGAGGGATTATTAAGATTTGAGGGAAGAATTTGGGTTCCGAATGAGACGGAATTAAAGAAGCAAGTTTTATAAGAGGCTCATAGTTCGAGGTACTCGATTCATCCTGGTAGCACTAAGATGTATCAAGACCTTCGACAGAGTTTTTGGTGGCCAAACATGAAAAGAGAAACAGTCGAGTATGTGAGTAAATGTTTAACTTGTCAAAGAGTTAAAGCCGAACATCAGCGACCAAGTGGCTTGTTACAGTCATTGGAGATTTCGGATTGGAAGTGGGAGCATATCACGATGGACTTTGTGGTGGGACTTCCGACGACTCAGAAGGGGTATGATGCAATTTGGGTAATAGTGGATCGGTTGACGAAGTCGGCTCACTTTTTTCCAATTCGAATTAAGTACAACTTAGATCAGTTAGCTACACTCTATGTTAAGGAAATTATTTCCAGACATGGAGCACCTGTTTCGATAGTGTCAGATCGTGACCCACGATTCACATCGAACTTTTGGAGAAGTCTTCAAGAGCAGTTGGGAACGCAGTTGAAGTTGAGTACGGCATATCATCCACAAACCGATGGACAAAGCGAGAGGACAATTCAAACGTTAGAAGATATGTTGAGATCTTGCGTCATGGATTTCAAGGGTAGTTGGGATGATCATCTACCATTAGTAGAATTTGCGTATAATAATAGTTATCATGTGAGTATAGGTATGCCGTCGTATGAAACTTTGTATGGAAGGAAATGCAGAACGCCGTTGTATTGGGACGAAGTGGGAGAACGCCGAATGCTAGGACCAGAATTGGTGCAGCAAACAGTGGAAATGGTGAAGTTGATTTGTATGCGTCTCGTCGCAGCTCAAGACCGACAGAAGAAATATGCGGACTTACATCGAGAGAATAAAGAGTTTGAGGTAGGCTCGTACGTATTTCTAAAGGTATCTCCCTGGAAAGGAAAGATACGCTTTGGAAAGAAGGGAAAACTAAGCCCGAGGTTCTTAGGACCTTTTGAGGTATTAAAATGGGTAGGTGAGGTAACTTATAGGGTAGCGTTACCTCCCGACCTAGAGCGAATACATAATGTATTTCACGTATCAATGCTACGTCCTTACAAACCGGATTACAAGTACGTGATAGAATATGAGCCTATTCAAATTGAGAAGGATCTAATATATGAAAAGATGCCGATTCAAATTATCGATAGAAAAGAGCAAGTTCTGCGAAACAAGGTAATACCGTCAGTTAAGGTGTTATGGAAGAATCACGATGTGGAGGAAGCAACGTGGGAACTTGAAGAAAAGATGTGAAAGAATTATCCTCTTTTGTTTGAGTAAGATAGGGCGAGATTCTGGGGATAGAATCTTTATAAGGGGGGAGGAATGTAACGCCTGAGAAATTCGGATCCTTTGTAAAAGACTTGAAAGAATTTAATAATGAATAAAATAATATTATTTGTTATTATATGTATTAATAAGATGTATGTCGTTCTATAACCTAGAAATGTCAGAACATCGTAGTATTTGAACCACGTGAATGAATTAAAGTGTTTGAATTTTCAAGACAAAAATAAATGTTTTCCGAGAAAGTTTACGAAAAACACTATTCACCAATTATTGCTCGGGAATTATTTTTAAACTTCCGAGAAATATTTAATGTTATAATATCGAGACGAGATGGATTATGTAATAATAATCTAAGTATGGAAAATGCAATAATTCGCATGCGGACTTAAGTTTGGAATGAGAGTGTTTGTGTTAAAATCTAATGAAATGAAATTTGTGGGTTATATCTTGTGCAAGTCCATAAGCTCAAAGGTGTAAACATAGGTGGGAGTATTCTTAAAGCCCAAGTATTAATAACACGAAGCCCATGGTAGATTAATACAAGCCCAAAGATAAGTTAATTGAATTAACTACTAAGCCCAAAGGATGATCCAATGGGTAAAGTAAGATCCATGGGGCAACCCATGGGTGAAGTGGTAATCAAGCACTTGGAGTGATGAGCAAGAACTTTAATTAATGACCAAGGAATGGATAAGAGTTGTGGGCAACAAGCAATGAATAGTAAGGAGGTTAGTTTAAGGAGGTGGCATGATATAATGACCTAATTACCCTAACCTTGAAAGCTCTATAAATAGCAAGCCTTTTCATTCATTTGGAGTTTGTTATTTCATCCAACAATTCTCTCTCAAACAACTTATTTGTTAGAGTCAATAAGCACTTTGAGCTTAACCTTTCTTTAGTAGATTTCCAAAGCAAGTGAAGAAATCATCAAAGGTAATTGATCTTGTCTCTTCTATCTCTATCATGGTAGGTTGATAAGAGATGTGTAATCTAATGAATTTAGATACTAAGAACATAAGGGAAGGGGATAAGCAATGGACTTAAGCTGAATAAGATGAATAAGCAATTTGAACCTAAATAAGTTGATAACCTTGTATTCAACTTATCATATGTTGGTCATATGATGTTAATATGATCAATATAGTATGAGAACATTGATTGATGGACTTAAGTTAAGTAAGTCATTAACGTATGAGAATAAGTCAAAACCTAATTTGCTAATAAGTTGTTATAATAAGTAACCTGAAATGTTTATAGGTTGATTAAAATCCATTTAGAATGATTTGTAATGAGGTTTCGCCGGAATTTACACGATTGGTCGATAATCGTCGAATTCGTGAAATTCTTGGAATGGAAGTCGTATTTTGTGTTTAACATTGGAAACGTGGGTTTTCGATGGAGGCAAGTCATATTATGCATTATAGAGTTGCGGACTCGAAAATGGTCGGATTCCGACTTAGAACGAAGAAACGAGAGTTGAACGTTCACGAACGTTTATCATTTTCGTTAAAATTGAACTAATGGGTGAAATTTTAGCAAACAAAGTCGAATAGATAAAATTCTTGGATGAATAAATAGAGTACGTGATTTGTGAACCGTAGTGTCTTGAACGAGCCAATTCAGACTTATAACGAAGAAGTTACGAGTCCGGGAATCTCACAAAATTTAAAGTCTCAGAAAATTTTCATTGTATGAGTCAAGGTCACAACACCAAATCGAGGCCATTTAGCCAAGCATGACAGTCATTTAACTCTGACCGAGCAAAGCCATAACCTTCTAGAGAGTGGTATAGTCATAATAATTATTAACATCGAGACTCACCGCAACGCCGAGTCCGGGTTCTAGGCAACAATAGGTGATGCCAATACGACATAAAGTGTAAAAGTCAGGTGGCATATCACAAATTTCAAGACCAAGACATTAATGAATGTTTACATATAGAGCATGGCTAGTAATTGATAAGCAATTGAAAAAGGATTATAATGAAACATTGTTAAGACTAAGTCAATTACTTATGAATGTACGAATGACGTAATGGAAAGTCGGAACCTATAATAACAAATATAATAGGTGATTATATTGAGAAGTAGGGTAAGATTCTTTAAGAACCATGTGTGATAATTCATGACCTAATGTTCTATGTTATGCTATCATCTAATGTAGAGACCTTAAAGACGTAAAGTGCACGTGTTATAAATTATAGCAGACGCTAAAGGCAAGTACTCTAACCCTTGTTCCAGTTTGATCTGGGTAACTCTTTGTGATTCATGTATTCTTCGCATAAGTTAGTATCTGAGGAATGTCAAAGCCAATCCTTTCGGCTAGACGTATGCTATGTTATTCTATCAAGTGTTGATAAGGATTTACCAAACTAATATTGTTGTGGTTTTCAAAAGTAGATTTAGTATGCTAAAATGTTTTGTCGTCAAACGACAGGCACGTGAGGTTGCCACAACTTAAACGTATACACGTTTAATGAATGTAGTGTTGATCAACATAGAGTACTATAGGTTGATCACCTAGACGTGCTCGTAAGCTATACCGAACTTACGGACTTAGTGTCGGGATGTCCTTTTTAAAGTACTTATGAAATGCTTACGGTTTTGAACCGGAATTGATGTTTTACTGAATATCGTTGTTGTAAAACGTTTTGAATGAAAAGAAGTGCTATTTTGAATTATCAATAGTACTTCATAACTATTGTTCAATTATTGAAGATATACTATTCCTATGTTTCAAGCATGCTATTTTACTAGAATTGTTGTACTTGCTGAGCTAGTTAGGCTCATTCTTGCTTGAACCATATGAATGCAGTTAAGACAGAACGGACCGATGGATCCGGTAAGGATAAAGGGAAGGCAAAGGCGAACCCGTAGATTGCTTATGTAATAGTATAGGTTTTGTATTAAATAATATTGATATTATGACAAAGACACTGTATTGGTTGTAAAGAACCTGGGGAATGTAAATATTCTTTTGTTATATATATAATACATATATGTTCATTTGAGGCATTTCAATTAAATGTTTATGTGAACTGTAGCACCGTGTAGCACCATCTATCGGGTTGGAAGATACCCGGATTTGGGGGCGTCACATAAACCCAAAGAATCACACTTAAATGCTGTTAAAAGAATTTTGAAATATTTAAGTGGAACAATTAACTTAGGGTTATTTTATCCGATTTGCAATAATTTTGAACTAATAGGCTATTCAGATGCTGACTATGCAGGGTGTCAAATTGATAGAAAAAGTACGAGTTGTGCTTGTACTTTCTTGGGATAAAGTCTTATATCATGGCATAGTAAAAAGCAAACCTCAGTGGCTCTTTCAACTACTGAGGGGGAATACCTAGTCGTGGGAAGTTGTTGTTCTCAAATATTAACGATGAGACAAATCCTATGTGATTTTGACATATTATGTGAATGTGTGCCTATATATTGTGATAATTTTAGTGTTATAGATATATCTAAAAATCATGTGTTACATTCACGTACAAAGCACATAGAAGTAAGGCATCATTTTTTAAGATACAATGTGTAAAAAGGTTTAATTAAATTGACTTTTATTCCAACTGAAAATTAAATTGCAGATATTTTCACCAAACCATTAAGTGAAGATAGATTTTGCATGCTGCGAAGAGAACTAGGGATGTGTATCGCATAATTCATTTTAAAATCTATATTATCGTTATCATAGTCGGATGTATATCTAACTAACTGCTAAAATTTAGGATAATTGATTATGTGATTTTTTTTCGGTTGCCCATTTAAGTCTTTTATTCATGTACGCAATATCTATCATAATGATTTTAAAAAAAAACTGAAATGATGAGACTGCAAGGGTTTCTCGAAACACGTAAGTGGACGAGAGTATACATATATGCATCTGATTTTATCTCTCTCATCTCATTATGAGTTTAAATTTTTGGATCCTTAAATCGTGGACGCAATATTCTAGGCGTTTCTCATAATGTTTTTGAAAATCAAAAAGACATAATGGCTGGGATTTCTCGAAAGACGTAAACGTGTAGGAGTGTACAATGTCCATGCATTCGTCCTTTTATACAATTTTATGTCTCTATCTATTCTCTTTACATCTCACATCTGTCTATGATTTCTTTTCTCTCTTACTCTATACTTTCATCTTCCTCACTAACAAACCTCAAGAACTATGAGAACCAGAACTCATAAGAGATCGTTGATCAATTCTGATGATGATCAGACGCCGGTCCCTCTTCAATCAACTGCCGGACCTTCACGAAAACAAAGAAAACTAAAGAAGGTCGTGTCTAAGGAAGCGGAGTATGTGGACTCATCGTCTTCCGATTTAATCAACCTTCACCATCCTTGCTTTGAATCTTCGGACCTCTCTACATTTACGATCAACAATCCCATCTTGTAAGGCTAAGTTCACTCCTCAACCAGTTTTGGTAAACCCTAACTATTAGTTCCCAGTAGGCACAATAGATCTAGAAGGGGGGGTTGAATAGATCCTTTTTAATTTCAAATACTTTTCTAGTTTATTTTGTATTGCTCATAATTTAGCATATGACAAACATAAGAATCTTTTTAAGCACAACGGAATAAGTAAAAGATCCTCTTCATTGATATATTCATAATCATAAATACATTGTTCGTAGAGTTAGTTCAATGGTAAGTAGTTAAAACATACATAGCAGTTATAGCAGTTAATAGACATAAAGTAAAAGACGCAAGGGGTTTTAAGTGGTTCAGAGACTCAAGCTCCTAATCCACTCTTCTGCTTTCAACTAGCAGGATTTCCACTAAGGAAGGGCAGCACCCTGAATCACTACGATTCCTTCAAGGCCAGCAGCATTGGGACTTCAGTTCACTAAGAACTCTTCAAGGCCAGCAGCCTTGGAATCACTCTAGTTCCCTAGGAACTCTTCAAGCCCAGCAGGCTTGGAACTTCATTTAGTCCCTCCGGACAAGGACCTCTTAGGCCATGGCTTCTTGTTGTTGAGTTGATTGTTTGTTTGTTGGAGTTGATGCTGAGCTGCTAAGATGTCTTTAAGCTTTGAACATCTTATGTACTTAGCAGCTTGGTGTGATCATCCTTGAAGTGCAGTTGAGTGTTGCATGATGCTCAGCTTCTTCAATTACTCAACCACTTCTGATGATCCCTTGATGAACTGCCTTGAAGATCATTCTCCTTGATACTTGATGGCTGCATATGATGAGTTTATAAGATGACTATAAGTTCTTCTACTAGGTACTTAGAAACTTTCTCATGCTTGACATCAGGATGGCGTTGGTGATCTTCTTTCTTGATACTCGATGCCTTCTCATGATGGACTTGCTAAGATGACTATAGGCTCTTCTCTCTTGTACTTAGAGTCTTCCCATGATGGACATCAAGATGACATGACACTCTTTTTTCTCTCGGCAGTTCAGAACACTCTTCATGTAATACAACTCTCACTTCTATATTATAGAACTCTCACTTCTACATTTTTCTTTGTTTATCTCTAAGTGTTCTTGATGGATCGTAGAGTGAGCCTTCGGGCTCACTATCTCACATGGTTTAGAACAGTCCACCGTTACTCCAAACTCAAAAACTCCAGTAACCCTCGATCTTTGAAGCTCTTGCTAATTTATACTCCTTCTCAATCCTTCTGTTGGAAAGTAGCCCGTTGAAAGCTATTCAAATATCTTCACAGATCTCGAGTTGACTGAGGTAGACTGCAAATGTGACATGTCATACTTTTCTGACACTGCATTCTACTGTTTCACCTACCCCGTCAGAGATGTCACTTTAATGTCTTGGGCAGGTCGAAGACTTTATTTCTTCCTTTTTATTTCTCGATCAGAGGTTGTCCTTTTGCATCGATGCTCTCAATAAGCTCTTATCCGAATATTACCCTTCAGATTGAACCATTGCCAATGCTTCAGTCTTCAGCTATTCGAACTATGCGATTCTGATGTAAGTCTTCATGGGCCTAATCGTAGTGTCTCGTTGACTGGTGGAGAGAACACTACGATCTTGAAGAGTGTTGATTGGATCTTCAATGTAAAACACCTCTTCCTTTTCTTGTGCAGTGCTTCAACACTTTTGTTTACCTCAACAGCTCTCAGATACTGATGGCTTGACTTCTTTGTTTTGGCCCCTTCTGAATGGCAAGACACTTCAGATTTGTGGCATGTCCAGCTCACTTTCTCCTTGTGATCTCCCATTCACTTATCATCAATGGACTGACCCAATGCTTAATCACTTTAGCCTTGTTCTTCAGAAGCTGTCCAATATCTCTGTATGCACTCAATCAGTTCTTTCTTTGTTTGGCAAACACTATGATTATGGTTGCTTCCAAGATCGTCATCTTCTGTCTGCTTGACAGCTACTGCACTTGCTGACTTTCCTTAGTCAGTTACTGAAGTCTTCTTTTGATCTCCTTGTGGAAGACTTCATCTTGAATGGCTTCTCAACTCAATCTTGATGCTGATTTGGGTTGATGCTTAGATCTTCTGTTAGCTTGCATGCCATTCGTTGAGTGCTCTCTTGTTTCCTTCAGGTAGGATGTATCTATGTAGTGCCAACCAGAGGCTTCATTCCTTTGGATATTTTGGGAGTTCTCATTCGTTGAGAATCGTATTTGCTCTACGATTCTCCCATGGCATTGTAATCACATCTATTGAGGTCTTAGTTCTGCACTCTACGATTCAGCTTCGGCTGTGCAGACACTACAACTCCGAGATCAGATCTTGACACTATGATTTCTGTCATTGTGCTTATTGTCTTCATCTGATCTTGCTCGACTACGATCTCTACCTTTGGTATGATCAGTAGACTCTACGACTTTGAGTGTAGTCTACGATTCTTGAGTCATTTCGCGCAGATATTCTATTTACTCAGTGAGGCGTCAGTCTGCATGACGATTCTGAACATGACTTCCTCAACAGACTATAGCCCTGAGGAAGTTCTACTTGACACACTACGATCCTTCCTCGTCTCTCCTGGCAGTCTACGAACTCCGAGATCTAATATCTTGCAGACTATGATTCTGCCTCGATAGCTCTCGAGTTTTCCTTGACTCTCCTGGCAGACTACGATTTCTAGTGCAGTGCTCGACGATCAGACAAGCCTATCTATTACATCATTAGATCAACCTAACATGCTTGATCTTTTTATATTTATAGTCCTTGTACATCATTTCTTTTTAAGGACTTTACAAAGCTGTTTTACTTATGTAGGATTAACCTAACATATTTGATCAATTCATTCTAAGTCCTTGTACATATGTTTCTATTATCTATCAAAGGACTTTACAGCTTTTCTCAATGCAAGCATACTTGCATATTCATTCATATATATATATCATAATCAAATCATATGTAAATAGGAATAACATTCACATGCTTATTCCTGACAATCTCCCCCTATTTGATTATGACAAAAACAATAAGTGCATATGCATGTTATGAATGAATCTTATATACAGTGAGCAGTTGTATTTCTCAAACAGATAATCATGAATGTCATTTATAATCATGTGGAATTTAATACACTGACATTTTACATCCTGGATCCAGAACATACCTAACTAGTTAGAGATGTACCTCTTTGGCTTCATGTATGCTTTCAGGATGTTTGTCGATCAGCTAATCATCTGTTTGATCTTCTTGCTCCTGCTCCACCTGGGATGATGACTTTTCTGCTTTGTTTTGCTCCCCCTCAGATGTATGTTTCTCTTCTCCTTCTGGCTCCCCCTCAGCTTCGGCATACATAGGCTCATCATTCTTTGGCTCCCCCTCAGATGATGACTCTGTATCTTCTTCTGCTGACTGCTTCTTTGACTTCTTCTCTTGTTTGATCTTCTTGCTCTTCCTTGAATGCCTCTTGCTCTGCCTCTTTTTTCCCCTTTTTGTCATTAATCACTTGGGAGAGCTGCTCCATGTTGGACATAAGCTGCTCCATCAGATAGGAGGATTTAGCAACTTCAAACTTGAGTTCATGTTGGCTCAACTCAATTTGCATGGAGAAAGACTGATTCATGTTGTCAATCTTGTCAGAGAGGACTTGGATCTGCTCTTCATTGGCCTTCTGTGCTCGTGGAGCTTCTATCTGTTGATCATGTATGGCTTTCGGATAGATGTTATCTCTCTCTTTAATTTTGAGAGATACATCAGCCATTGCAGTTTGAAGTCTGTTCTGAACTGAATTATCTCTTTCTGCTGTTAACATCATCTTTGACTCTTCATTGATTTGAGATATCTTCTCAATCAGCACATTAGAATTTTTTAATAGTTCCTGCTCCATAAGATTTTGATCATCTTGTTGAGAAGCCTCTGGTTGAGCATCAGATTGTTCTCTATGATTTTCATCCTTTGACAGATTTTCAAAAGCTTTGAGAATCTGAACAATCGTTGAGTACCATTTGCTATTTTGGGATGAGGGTATGTCAGAGAGCAGTGCTTGGGCTGATGGAGGCTTTTGATGTTGACCTTGAATCTCATTAGTAGTAGAGTGAACAGACTCTACGATCATCTCCTTGGTCATGATCCTTCTTCCTTTAGAGTCCACAATACGATCATAGGGAATATAGTGGTTTCCAGCATGTCGATAGACTTTGAAGTGGGGTTGGTCTTTGATCATTTTGGTTGCAAACTTCTTCACCCTTGGGTAGTTCTGGGCCACCAGCTCCATGCTTGGAAAATTAGAGTAGCACCAACTGAAGTAGCTTCCATCTCCTTCAGTATGGGCATTTAGCCATGGCATTTATTGGAAGAACCATCTCATCAACAAATCATTAGGATTATAGAAGATGGTCATGCTGTCTAGCTCCATGTTGTTCCAGTTTTTAACTACATCAAATGTAGTCATCCTTACTACCTTGAGTTGTTCATCTCCCTAGCTTACCCATTTTCTAGTGGTGCTTCTGGTGGTTCATTCGAGACTTCCACCACTATTCTCCAGGTGATTTTTGCTGGAGAGAGGACAGGATAGAATTTTGATTCCTCTGATTCTTGATTTGCAGAATTGGAACCATCCTTCATTTCTTCTCTTTTGGAGCCTGAACCATTTTGATCATTTCCATCAATGAATCCTTCTTGCTGCATTTCATTTCCAGTACCTTCTTCAGTAAGATCTTCCTCTGATCCATCTTCTTCATCACTGGTTCTATTCTCAGCACTTCCTCCCTGTGACACAGACTCATCATCGCTTAATTCAATGACAGCATTTGAGTGATCACTTCTCCTTTTGGAGGCAAATTTAGCTTGTAGTTTATAGCTCTTCCTTCTCCTTGGAGGTTCAGCTATGGGAGAGTCAGACTCTTCTTCCTCTTCAGATTTTGAAGCCTTTGGTTCATCAGACGAACTTCCTTGGGGTTCAACACTGGTAGAAGCAGACCTTTCTTCTTTAGAAACAGCATCATTTGACCCATCATCTGGGCTTGTTGGGGCATTTGCATTTGGAGATGGAGTTGGGTCATCTTGAATCTTTTCTTCATTATCAGAAGATGCTACATTTTCTTCCATTAATCCAGCTTCACCTTCATCGCTGGATTTGTTCTTTGGAGACTCGATCTTGAGATCGTCGGTTCACTTCTCTTTTTTTGACTCTGTGTTCTCCTCTTCATCAGATGTACTATCTTGGGAAGTTGAGGCTGGTCTATTTTCTACCTTAGCTCTCTTTCTTAATGGCTCTTGAAGCAACCTGTTGCTTCTTCGCTTTGTGGTTTCAGCTGTCAGGACTTTTTCTTCTTCATCCTTATCTTTGGTGGGTAGACTTCTTGATGGGGCTTTCGTTTTCTTCACACCTCTGGATTTCTTTCTAGCTGGTGTGGTTGCAGCTGGTATAGAGTCATCAGACTCAGAGCTTTCTACCTTTTCTGCCTTCCTCTTTTTTGTAGAGCTCTTTCTACTGCTTCCTGCTGTTGTCAGCCTCCTGTTTTCCTTTGGGTTCTTCTTCCAATTCATAAACAGTTGTGGAGACATCACTTTGTGAACGTTTAGAGGCTTTCCTTCATCATCCTTGATCTTGCCTCCCAGCTTCTTCCTCATTATAATGCTCAGCAGTCTTCCATGAAACACCTTTGTCAGAGGTTTTTCTGTAGACTTCTTTAGCTCAGCCTTTTCTACCCATTTGGAGATCTGATCAAACAAGATAGCTCCAAAGTTGACTCGCTTCTTCAGAACTATTGCATACATAATCTTCAACTGCTGATCAAGCACAGTGTCATGTGCAGTGTCCTTGCATAATATACATTTTCCCACTATCTCTGTAAGGAACTCGAACTTCTCTGGAAACTCCTTCTTCTTCATGTTCTTCAGACTAGGGTTTCTTTGGTACCCCATGATCTCCTTCGCTTGTTCTGTATCGATATCATCAAGGCTCTTCAGTCCTTGGTCAGGAAAGCCTAAGCATTGATTGAATTCAGAAGATTTCAGCTTTAGAGACTTACCTTTGACCTTGGTAGAAAAGGTTCCGGAGTTTATGGAAGCATTTGAGTAGAACTCCTTAACCAGGTCAACATATACTCGAGTGATTGCCTCAAGACATTCTGAGAATCCAGCTTTCTTTACAAGTTCGAGAATGTCTTTGAACTTCTTTTTGGACTTTTCAAATGATTTGGTTCCGAGCTGAATGCCAGTGATTACTCGTCAATCTTCCATTTGAATAGTTTGAGGAATATGGGTATATGATTCAGAGGAGTCTATGAGAGATGTTTGATTGTGATTTGGGCAAGGCTCTGGAGGGTTAACTGATTTTGGCTTTTGAGAGGATTCTAGGGTTTTGAAAATGGGAGGGATAAAGGTTCGATGGTTTTTGATAACTGTTTGCAGGTTTTGAATTTGTCTTTATGGCAGTTCATTCTAACTCTGCATAATCAGTGATGTCTCAACCAACCATTGGTTGCACGATGTCCAGTAATGAGCTGTAACTCCCCATAACTTTTCAGTTAGATATTTCTTTCAGAAGAGTAGACGTTTAATTGACGTGGACTGTCCGTAGACCTCTTTGGTTCGTAGAGTAGCTTGGTAAGGCAGCTATGGACTCTACGTTTTCCTTTGTTGACTCAACGATCAACTTTTGAGAGATGTTGTAGTGGATGGTTTTGACATTACTCCTTATGTTGAAATTGCATATCTTGACCACTGATATACCCCAAGCCAGTTTGGGCACTTAAGATCTGATGTGCATTTGCATAATATCTTTACAACCTGTATTTGAACATCTCTACTCTTAATCTGAAAGGTTGAGCAATTGTCCAGTTCTTCAGAGCTCCTCATGAGCTGGATTATCCTCTGGTAGGACTGCGATCATTGAGTTTGCTTCTACGATCGCTGAGGTTTCACTACGATCGTGGAGTTCTCTTTAATCATGACTCTACGATCGTTGACTGTCTTGGTCCTTGATATGAACTTGATTAAGCAATCCGTCTGGGTTAGGGTAGCTCAGGAAGGGCCAACCTCTTAGAGTGAGCTAAGGGTCAGGTTTGTCCCTGAGGCACTTTCCAGATGAAATACTTTTAGAAGTGATTTGCACTGATATCTCATTTGACCTTTTTAGGTGGGGAGGTCCTTTACCAACTTTCGACAATTGCATTTGCTGTAATCGTGGTGTCCTCCTGCTCTTACACTACAATCAGATGTTTGATCGTAGGCACTCCACGATTTGAGTTGGGTGACTGATAGGTTATCAGTAATATGTTTTGAGACGTTCCTACTGACTATGGATATTCATTTGGTTCATCAGCCACAAAGTTTTGGGACTTATTAGTTGGTACATTTCTTCATAGTTTATCTCAGTGCTGTTATTTCTTAAAAGATCACTGTTCCCCCATGGTTGACGATGTCTTCTCAGATAGATGTGATTCCCTTTTCTTTAGGTTCATTTGAAGGCAGCCTTGCATATCTCCTTCTGACTGGAATCACCATTATCACTTAGATCTCCTTTTATCGTAAGCATGGATATTTTCAGGACTGATCACTCTATGATCATTTGACAGCACTACGAACGTAGTCTTCTTTGACAGTCTTGTGCGTGTGAAGTTCTGCTCCCGTAATGAGTTCCTCTTGAATGATGCTCGATGATCCTCTAATGTGAGCTTCCTTGAGGATTATTCTCATATAGCATACTTTGCCTGATTTGAGCATATAAGACCCTTTTCATCTTTAGTTGTATGGCATGCTTCTATATACATATTAGCAGCCATGTGAGCTTCATTCAGGTTAGCTCAGCGGGTCTTCAAGGACAGGCTTGGATATATAGGAATTTTCTCAGAATCATTTCAATGTCCTTAGCCTTCTACATTGGTTGAGTCTTCTTGATCAAGTCTTCGCTTCAAAGATTCCTTAGTGTGGTCGAGATGCACCAAGTACCCGCAGTTAGATACATTTCTATTTTTGGTACCCACAATTAAATGGGTCCTGCTAGGTTAGTTTTCTAAACCCCTGTTCCTCATATTTGGATAATCATCAACAGTCATATTCATGCATGCAACTAGATAATACATTTTGAGATGCATGATGGTGAGTGTGTGTACGATTCGTCATTTTAAAAACACACTCTTTTTCTTTGATGGTATCATCATTTGCAGGGTTATGTTCACAAGGTTTAAGTGTTCACAGAGTGAGAATCAACTCTATGATTTAGGTGTATCTAGTTGATTCATTGAGGTGATCAGTTTCTACAAATCATCAAGATACTCTTGTAGAACTGATCATACTATGTGTGTTGTCAAACACTTAGAACATAGGTTTGTACATACATATTAACCCATCAGCAAAGATTACTTCACATAGAATTAATTTGGCATGTGATGCTATTATGACCCATTTCATATTTCTTTCAAGATGTCATCTTCAACCTAAAACTTGGATGGAGAGAAAGTTTATAGACAATTGAGTTTCCACCCTCAGGGTACTTTCTCTCTTCACCTTTTTAGGTAGATTATGACTCCTTGAAAGAATATTGTTATAGTTCGTAAGGAGGTGCATTCATGATGTACACATTTATAATAGTGAGGAACTCGTACCTTTTTATTATCAGCTGCCAGTTAACAGTCATTTATCTTTAATATACTGAGTTTAGGCATTGATGTGCATAGCTTCACATTTGCTCCTGACAGCTTGTTGCTCTTGTTGGCCTTTAATCAATCAGTCGTGGTCTTGAAGATGCAGGCTAGGAGAATCTCAGCATCTTTAGTTCTTTTACATCCTTCAGTTCACAAAGTTTGCACCCAGCTGTTAGTTGGCCAGACACATGTTTGAGAAGATCTTCTTTCTTCTCTGGATAAGTATTTCTTAGCATGTATGGCATTTTTATCTTTCAGGCTGGTGGATGCTTGACTCTTTGTTGTTGATGTCTCTTGGGCCATCTCGTCTCGGGTTTCGTACTACAAGATTGATCGCAGTAAGGATTGGTCTTGTTGATATGTCGACCAAGAATATGAACCAATCTGGCGAAAATCTGTGTATATACACATTTACCTATACACAATATTTCCAACGTGTGAGCTCATCTACAAATAATAAGTGACTTACTACTAAACTAAGTTTAGAACAATGTTTGTGCCTCAGATCGACTCAAAGAGATTATCTTTTGAATATAGCATGAGAACCTCGCTTCCGATACCAATTGTTAGTTCCCAAGAGGCACATAGATCTGTATAAGGGGGTTGAATAGATCCTTTTAATTTCAAATACTTTTCTAGTTTATTTTGTATTGCTCATAATTTAGCATATGACAAACATAAGAATCTTTTCAAGCACAGCGAAATAAGTAAAAGATCCCCTTCATTTATATATTTATAATCATACATACATTATTCGTAGAGTTAGTTCAATGGTAAGCAGTTAAAATATAAATAGCAGTTATAGCAGTTAATAGACATAACGTAAATGACATAAAGTAAAAGACACAAGGGGTTTTAAGTGGTTCAGAGATTCAAGCTCCTAATCCACTCTTCTGCTTTCAACTAGTAGGATTTCCACTAAGGAAGGGCAGCACCCTAAATCACTACGATTCCTTCAAGGCCAACAAATTTGGGACTTTCAAATACTAAGAACTCTTCAAGGCCAAAGACCTTTTGGAATCTCTCTAGTTCTTTAGGAACTCTTCAAGCCCAGCAGGCTTGGAACTTCATTTAGTCCCTCCGGACAAGGACCTCTCAGGCCTTGGCTTCTTGTTGTTGAGTTGATTGTTTGTTTGTTGGAGTTGGTGATGAGCTACTAAGATGTCTTTAAGCTTTGAACATCTTATGTACTTAGCAGCTTGGCATGATCATCCTTGAAGTGCAGTTGAGTGTTGCATGATGCTCAGTTTCATCAGTTACTCAACCACTTCTGATGATCCCTTGATGAACTGCCTTGAAGATCATTCTCCTTGATACTTGATGGCTGCACATGATGAGTTTCTAAGATGACTATAAGTTCTTCTACTAGGTACTTAGAAACTTTCTCATGCTTGACATCAGGATGGCGTTGGTGATCTTTTTTCTTGATACTAGATGCCTTCTCATGATGGACTTGCTAAGATGACTGTAGGCTCTTCTCTCTTGTACTTAGAGTCTTCCCATGATGGACATCAAGATGACATGACGCTCTTCTTTCTCTCGGCAGTTCAGAACACTCTTCATGTAATAGAACTCTCACTTTTACATTTTTCTTTGTATGTCTCTAAGTGTTCTTGGTGGATCGTAGAGTGAGCCTTCAAACTCACTATCTCACATGGTTTAGAATAGTCCACCGTTACTCCAAACTCGGCACTCCAGCAACCCACGATCTTTGAAGCTCTTGCTAATTTATACTCCTTCCCAATCCTTCCGTTGGAAAGTAGCCGGTGAAAGCTATTCAAATATCTTCACAGATCTCAAGTTGACTGAGGTAGACTACAGATGTGACATGTCATATTTTTCTGACAGTGCAGTCTACTATTTCACCTACCCCGTCAGAGATATCACTTTAATGTCTTGGGCAGGTCAAAGACTTTATTTCCTCCTTATGATTTCTCGATCAGAGGTTGTCCTTTTGCATCGATGCTCTCAATAAGCTCTTGTCCGAATATTACCCTTTCAGATTGAACCGTTGTCAATGCTTCAGTCTTCAGCTATTCGAACTCTGCGATTCTGATGCAAGTCTTTATGGGCCTGATCGTAGTGTCTTGTTGACTGGTGGAGACAACACTTCGATCTTGAAGAGTGTTGATTGGATCTTCAATGTAGAACACCTCTTCTTTTTCTTATGTAGTGCTTCAACACTTCTATTTGCATCAACAGCTCTCAGATACTGATGGCTTCACTTCTTTGTTATGGCCCCTTCTGAATGGCAAGACACTTCTGATTTGTGGCGTGTCCAGCTCGTTTTCTCCTTGTGATCTCCCGTTCACTTATCATCAATGGACTGACCCAATGCTTAATCACTTTAGCCTTGTTCTTCGTGGTCGCCCAAAGATCTCTGTATGCACTCCATCAGTTCTTTCTTTATTTGGCAAACACTACGATCCTGGTTGCTTCCAAGATCATCGTCTTCTGTCTGCTGCACTTACTGACTTTCCTTAGTCAGTTACTGAAGTCTTCTTCTCATCTCCTTGTGGAAGACTTCATCTTGAATGGCTTCTCAACTCAATCTTAATGCTGATTTGGGTTGATGCTTAGATCTTCTGTTAGCTTGCATGTCATTCGTTGAGTGCTCTCTGGTTTCCTTCAGGTGGGATGTATCTATACAGTGCCAACCAGAGGCTTCATTCCTTTGGATATTCTGGGAGTGCTCATTCGTTGAGAATCATATTTGCTCTACGATTCTGCCCTGGCATTGTAAGCACATCTGTTGAAGTCTTAGTTCTGCACTCTACGATTCAGCTTCGGCTGTGTAGACACTATGTGTAATACCTAGAAAAAAAAATAATGATAATAATAAATAACATATAAATTTATTTATCATTTTTTAATATTTTAATTGGACTTTACATTTTATTTGGGTCAAAGTGGTCATTTAATTTATGTGGGCTAATAAGTAGTAATAAGTGATGAATAAATTCAATTAATAACATTTGAGCCTTAATATTAATTGAACCCAATTAGAAGTTTATTAGAACAAGACCTCTTTATTAATAAGTACTAGACAAAATTTTCATACATCTAAATAAAGTAACTGAAAGAAAAGAGATAGCAGCCGCTGATACAGAAAAATAAAAAGAGGAAGAGATCTAGGTGGTTGTGGTAAAGAGCAGAAAACAAAAGGGTACACTCTCTCTATTCAGGTAATGTCAGTATGTGATCTCATTGCTTTATTTTTCTCTAATAAACGAATTATGATGAATGAATTATTTTAATATTGATATCTATCACATCAGATGGAGATGGTCATTTACTGAATAAAATATGTAATAAATTGACTTTGTTGGTGTATTTGCGTGAGCAGTGCTTTGGTTGAATAACCCATGTAATATGTACAACAATTACGGTGACCAAATAAGATTTTGGAGTGCAGGATCGCATGTTCCTATGTTATCTTATTAGAATAGAAAGCTAATTCTTTATATTTGGTCAAATCATGTATATATGGAATCATGTATAAAATAAGTTGAATATATATATATATATATATATATATATATATATATATTACTTTTGAAACGGAAGGAGGTGGTACTATTCATGTTTGGTATTTAGGTTGATTATATATATTATATCCATTAAGAAAATTAATTCGTTAAAAAATGAAACGATGATTAAAAGATTATTAATAATTTAATTCAGGTTTATTTTGTAAAATTGATGTAATTAGAGAAATTAATTTCATATTAATATAATTTATAATTAGTAGGTAACTATAATTGTATTATTATTAGTTTTAATTAGATCGAACGGAGGGAATTTAAAGAGTTATATTTGGAATATAAATTTTGGAGTATTAATAATTGATATAAGGCGATGATTAAAGGCATATTAAATAGATTATGAATTATCTTGAAATTATTAGTTTGGATTATTTTAAATTTGAAGAGAATATATTTAGGTTGTGAATAACGTTTCGTCTTTGATATCGTTGGCAATTGAGAGTAAGATTTTGTGGAGTGTGCTATAAATGGTTTGGAAGTATCAGGTACGGATTCCGTACTCTACTCATTTGATTATTGTTGTATTTTATATATCTCGTGATATCTTGTATTTCGTTTCATTTTTTTTATAATTCTATTGACACTCTTAAATAGAAATTTGATCTTTGATACTTTGACTTTATTCAATAATTTGAATTACTTTCTTTCTATTACAATTAGTACGGATTCCGTACTCTTTCAGCGATACTCTTGTTAAATTTGATTTGTTCGTTTGTTTCCTTATTTTGAATATGATTTCACATAATTGTTTCCTGTGAAATAAATATACTAGTTTCATTTTTGAGTTGATACACATGACTCGTATTTGTACTCTTTGAATTAGGATATCATGTTTAGTATTTATTTTTGATAATTGTAGAGCGGTACATGTTGCTACCTTCTTTTTGAGACCTTGTGACTATAATTTGATTTGGTTCAACATGTACATATAGAACCATTTTGTTGGTATTATGTCGCATGTGTTGTGACATATTATTTTTGTTAGAATATACCATAAGGTATACCTGAGCTATAACCACCTGTGGGGGTACTACAGGCATGTCATCTTGGCACGAGAGTCATAACACTTTCTGTGGTGGTGTGATTAGTCCACGGCGTCTCCGTTTGGACTCCTGAGGAAGTGGGCCATTTGGTGTTTTGTTGTGGGAGGCGTATGGGTTAACCATACTTTTCGGTTCTGCGAATTTGTGATATTGTGTCAAACACACCTATCTGATTACATACATTTGGATTCACGGTCCAATGTGTGAATTTCTTGTGTGGCATCATTTGACCTGCCTGTGTGGCATTATTTTGACTTGCATGTGTGGCATTGTTTTGATATTCCTATGTGGCATTATTTTGACTTGCATGTGTGACAATGTATATTTCTGAGCTCATTCGGTATGAAATAACACCCAACCATTTGATTCAGCCTATTATTTCATTGTATAAGTTTTGTTTGTTTCTGTTCAGTTTAATTCATTGAGTTAGTTATTTCAGTTCGTTAGTTCTTTACTCTTCTATTAGTTTTTTTAATTATGTTGATTCCGATATATTCCATTCAAATCTTGGGAGATTATATTTTTTTTAGTATTTATACTTGAGGCTTTGTTTAGTATTTTGTCTCGGTTGATTTCGTATATTAGTTGTACATCTTTGTATTATCTATATTCGTACTGGAAAATTGGCTCATGCTGTGTTTTTCTTCCGGCAGGTTTGTAGGGGTAATTCAGGGCTAGTGTGATGAGAGAGTTGTCTTTGACCATCTAGGTTGTTTTGAATTTTAGTTTTGGTTATTTTGACTCTATTTAGAGAATTGTATTTAGCACTTCATTGATGGATATCACTATTAATATTTTGAAGTTATTAGTGCTCTGTTTACTTATTTTGAGGTTTATTGTGCTTTGCACGTGACCTCCCTTTCCTTTTTGGGAAGGGGGTGTTACAGATATGGTATCAGAGCTTAGGTTCTTTCTTGTAGAAAACCTATTTAGGTTTGACCTTTGAGTTGTGGGTAAATCACTGCGTAGACGTAGGACTTTGATTTGATTTTGTTCTCTATTTGGTTGGTCTTGATTTTGACCCAGTGTTTTTAGCTCTTTGAGTTGTAGTTGATTTGAGAAAAGCGAGATAATTTGTGACAACCCCAAAACAGGTCCATTCCATCCAACCCATTCTGAGTCGCCAAATACATGGTACAGAAAACAACTACAACTTTATTACAACAATTGTCGTGCAACATACAACAACATAAATGATGTGAGTTTTGATACAAATATATACCAACTGTGACTCATGTCCCAATCTTGGATAGCACGTTACAATGACACCTTACATAAAGGTACAGTCAAAAACTGTTTTAAAAATTAGAATCTTTGGAAAGTGCTCAAGGAAACCTTCGTACATGGGAGGTCATGCGTCTAGGTTATGATAGATATCATATGCCCACAGAATTATCCTTGGTTGACCTAATAGACCTCAAAGAAAAACAAAAAGATTACTATCATTTTATTTCCAATGGTGAGTCTTCTCTTGACATATAATTATCTCCACTGTCTCTAATTGAGAATTATACTCCAAACAAACACCAAGATTATATAGGTAGTGCTCGTAGATATACTCCGCAAGTGGATGTGCACAACCCTGTCTTATGATAACACGAGTTTGTATGTCATTAGACATCTTGTATGATAGTGGCAAAACACCCTTCCAAAGTTGAGTTCACCTCACCCTATTCAGTTTACCAAAATTAAATATCAAATGACGTATATAATACGACACACTTATCTAAAGTCTCAATAAAATTATTTTCATACTATTTAGGAGAACCTCAACATCTATAGACCACCGCTCTATTCCCCTCATATCCCCAAATTTCACCCAAATACACTTTTATTACCCGAAAGGAATTGTGAAGCAAAAGGGTGAGCACAACTAGCTTAGAAAGAATATCATGACTAAAGATAATTAAATTATCAATAGCCTTCATCAAGAATAAATCGTAGATTTAGAACATATGGTAGATGATAAAACTTTTCAACCATAGTTACAAATGAACGAGCAATCCATTACAAGAGTCAAATAGACCATAAAATCTATTATCTTCTCCATGTTAAACGTCCACCAACAATGTTTTATCCTCGTAATATCAATCAACAATTCATCGTCCACAATCACATGTATAACTCATAATCGTAATTGTAGTTCTAAATTCCTTTTCTCATCCAGGACAAAGATAATTTTCATCACCTGAAACATCAAAGATCATGGTTATACCAAATCACAGTTAATGTTCATAATCATACTAATAAATTTATCTTTACACTACGGGCCAAAGATATTCATCAACAAGTCATCTTTGCACTACAGGCCAAAGATATTCAATAACAGGTCATCTTTGCATTACGAGCCAAAGATATTCATCAACAAATCATCTTTGCACTATAGGCCAAAGATATTCAACAACAAGTCATCTTTGCATTACGAGCCAAATATATTCATCAACAAATCATCTTTACACTACAGGCCAAAGATATTCAACAACAAGTCATCTTTGCATTACGAGCCAAAGATATTCATCAATAATTCATCTTCATTTCGTACTTTATATAAAAATAATTATATTCATTATCATTTCATCTTTACACTTAAGCAAAAGATATTCAATTATAAATTCTTTGCACTCATGAAGATATTCAACAAACAATTCATCTTTGCACTACGGGCCAAAGAGAACCCATAGTTACGATCATACCAATAATCTACCCATCTTTACACTCAAGTGAAAGAGAAATTCAAAATCAGGGTTATAAAAATGTTATATATGATAATAAAAACAATATGATCAACAACTGCATTTATTTTCAAGAGCAACAAACATAAATCAACGATAATTTGGTCAGAAGAAGAAACTAATTTTTGTCATGAATAGTACCCGTGAATAGTAACTCGTGAATAGTAACTCGTGAATAATAACTTGTGAATAGTAACTCATGAATAGTAACTCGTGAATAGTACTCCGTATTTGTACATAGTATCGTATACGTAAATAGTGCCATATACATGAATAGTGCCATATACATGAATAGTGCCATATACGTGAATAGTGTCGTATACGTGAATAGTAATCCCGACTCAAAAAGGTAGAAATTCCACAATAAGATCCATACCAATATGTCAGTATAATGATATTGAAAGAATAACATCATTATGAAGAATATAACATTACTTAATATCCCTTATTATCCCTTACCTCAAAAGAGCAGCACTTCTGACTAGATATCGGATATGACGCTGAAGGAAACTTGCACGGATGAATAGCAACTCACCAAGTATCTAAATACTCACAAAATACACTCGATAATCTAGAGAGAAAAAGAGAGAAAACTTATGAATTCTGGTGTGTTTTTCAATTCTAACTTAGCCCTCTATTTAAAGGAAAATGTTAGCACACCGAAGCAGACTTGACCTGTAACCTGATGGCTTTACCTGCTACTATTCTATCCACCAAAAATCAGCCATCTTCCCCAACAACCAAAAGTGGGGCCCACCCATTTCTAGAATTTTTTACCAAAATCATTTATAAACCTAATTTCCGAATCAGTCACCTCTTAAAATTCATAACAAATCATTAGTTCATTTTTAACGGTTCAAAATTTGTGAACATATAGTCCACTTATATATGTATAACATATCCAAAAATCACAACGATCCAACGGTCAGATTAAAAATTATAACTCACATAATAAAGCTGTAAGAACACTGATTTGATCTTTTAATATCTCCAATCCGACAAAATACTGATAAAATACCTCAACATTAATTCCTTCATTTATAACCACATAAATAAATCCATCATTTATATCCACATCAAATAAATATGTCATTATCATATAAATCAATAATTAATTATTCACAAATAATATTACGTAATCACAATAATAATAACAACTGCAGCGCTTCCCGTGAAAGAGGGGCTTTCCAATAAGGATTTCTCCTCATCGCGCCGTAATTAGGTGACCAAACCTCTCCTTGATGTAACTTTCTAGACATTTCCAATAATGCTATCTAATAATATTATTCAAATAATATGAATTATTGATCCGATAATGGAGATATCTTTAAGCAGTGACAATTATTGAACAACAATAATATAAAATATCAATATAGCAATTATTGATTCAATAAAATAAAATATTGAACAAGAATTATCGTAATAATTATTGAGTAGTGCCTTCTCACGTAAGAATCAATAATTGAAAAATATATTGTGCAATATCGTGGTGTCTACATTGCAACTACGCCAGACATCAGATTTTAACCACCGTATTCCAACAAAGTTAATTCAGTAATAACTACGTCGTTATTTATAAAAACTCAAATTTGTCGCTTTCTTCATCCGACATAGCTTATTCTCATTATGGGGCCCAACAAATGGTCATACTACCGCATTTAATATTCCCCCAACAACAAGAATATTCCACGACCAAACGAATATTCCCTATAAATGAATATTTTATAACCACTCATGTATTTTAAAAAATTTCATATATTACCCTTAACTTTAACTTGTTATTAATTTAACCATTTACTAAATAGAAAAATTGAATACTTTTATTTCATAAAATTCGGGGTCTTACAATCCCCCCTTCTTATGAAATTTCGTCCCCGAAATTTACGTACCTGGTATTTCAAAGAGTTGAGAATACCTTGCTTTCATTTCAAATTCCATCTTCCCTATCCTCATAATTTCTCCATTGCTCATCTCCTGTATTTCAGATATCATTCTAGAATACAGCTTCAAAACAAGGGTGAATTTAACAAATTAACATATCACATAATATCCCGATATTATAACTGACCAACAAATAAGCTTAGGTAGGACACACTAGCGAAAGATTTACTCATCTCTCCCTTCCTAGTTCTATTCCCCGATCTCCGCCAGAGACCATATCCCTAAGCTCTGATACCAAATGTGACAACCCCAAAACAGGTCCATTCCATCCAACCCATTCTGAGTCGCCAAATACATGGTACAGAAAACAACTACAACTTTATTATAACAATTGTCGTGCAACATACAACAACATAAATGATGTGAGTTTTGATACAAATATATACTAACTGTGACTCATGTCCCAATCTTGGATAGCACGTCACAATGACACCTTACATAAAGGTACAGTCAAAAACTGTTTTAAAAATTAGAATCTTTGGAAAGTGCTCAAGAAACCTTCGTATATGGGAGGTCATGCGTCTAGGTTATGATAGATATCATATGCCCACGTAATTATCCTTGGTCAACCTAATAGACCCCAAAAAGAAAAACAAAAGATTACTATCATCTTCTTTCCAATGGTGAGTCTTCTCTTGACATATAATTATCTCCACTTGCCTCTAATTGAGAATTATACTCCAAACAAACACCAAGATTATATAGGTAGTACTCGTAGATATACTCCATGAAAGTGGATGTGCACAACCCCGCCTTATGATAACACGAGTTTGTATGTCATTAGACATCTTGTATGATAGTGGCAAAACACCCTTCCAAAGTTGAGTTCACCTCACCCTATTCGGGCTTCACCAAAATTAAATATCAAATGACGATATATAATACGACACACACTTATCTAAAGTCTCAATAAAATTATTTTCATACTATTTAGGGAGAACCTCAACAAATTTATAGACCACCGCTCTATTCCCTCATTATCCCATTCGACCCAAATACACTTTTATTACCTGAAAGGAATTGTGAAGCAAAAGGGTGAGCACAACTAGCTTAGAAAGAATATCATGACTAAAGATAATTAAATTATCAATAGCCTTCATCAAGAATAAATCGTAGATTTAGAACATATGGTAGATGATAAAACTTTTCAACCATAGTTACAGCGGAACGAGCAATCCATTACAAGAGTCAAATAGACCATAAAATCTATTATCTTCTCCATGTTAAAAGTCCACCAACAAAGTTTTTTCCCTATAATATCAATCAACAATTCCTGTCCATAATCACATGTATAACTCATAATCGTAATTGTAGTTCTAAATTCCTTTTTTCATCTAGGACAAAGATAATTTTCATCACCTGAAACATCAAAGATCATGGTTATACCAAATCACAGTTCATGTTCATAATCATACTAATAAATTTATCTTTGCACTACGGGCCAAAGATATTCATCAACAAGTCATCTTTGCACCACAGCCAAAGATATTCAATAACAGTCATCTTTGCATTACGAGCCAAAATATTCATCAACAAATCATCTTTGCACTACAAGCCAAAGATATTCAACAACAAGTCATCTTTGCATTACACGAGCCAAAGATATTCATCAACAAATCATCTTTGCACTACACAAAGCCAAAGATATTCAACAACAAATCATCTTTGCATTACGAGCCAAAGATATTCATCAATAATTCATCTTTATACTACAAAAAGATATTCATTATCATTTCATCTTTGCACTTAAGCTAAAAAGATATTCAATTACAAATTATCTTCATGCACTCATAAAGATATTCAACAACATGTCATCTTTGCACTACGGGCCAAAGAGAACCCATAGTCACGATTATACAAATAATCTACCAATCTTTACACTCAAGTGAAAGAGAAATTCAACATCAGGGTTATAAAAATGTTATATATGATAATAAAAACAATAAGATCAACAACTGCATTTATTTTCAAGAGCAACAAACATAAATCAACGATAATTTGGTCAGAAAAATAAACTAATTTTTGTCGTGAATAGTACCCGTGAATAGTAACTCGTGAATAGTAACTCATGAATAGTAACTCGTGAATAGTAACTCATGAATAGTAACTCGTGAATAGTACTCTGTATTCGTACATAGTACCGTATACGTAAATAATGTCATATACATAAATAGTGCCATATACATGAACAGTGCCGTATACGTTAATAGTGCCATATACGTGAATAGTAACCCTGAATTAAAAAGGTAGAAATTCCATAATAAGATCCATACCAATATGTCAGTATAATGATATTGAAAGAATAACATCATTATGAAGAATATAACATCCCTTAATATCCCTTACAATCCCTTACCTCAAAAGAGCAGCACTTCTGACTGGATATCGGATATGACGCTGAAGAAAACTTGCACTGATGAATAGCAACTCACCAAGTATCTAAATACTCATAAAATACACTCGATAATCTAAAGAGAAAAAGAGAGAAAACTTATGAATTCTGGTGTGTTTTTTCAATTCTAACTTAGCCCTCTATTTATAGGAAAATGTTAGCACGCCGAAGAAGACTTGACATGTAACCTGATGGCTTTACCTACTACTATTCTATCCACCAAAAATCAGCCATCTTCCCCAACAACCAAAAGTGGGGCCCACCCATTTCTAGAATTTTCCACCAAAATCATTTATAAACCTAATTTCCGAATCAGTCACCTCTTAAAATTCATAACAAATCATTCGTTCATTTTTAATGGTTCACAATTTGTGAACATATACTCAACTTATATATGTATAACATATCCAAAAATCACAACGATCCAACGGTCAGATTAAAAATTATAACTCACACAATAAAGCTGTAAGAACACTAATTTGATCTTTTAATATCTCCAATCCGACAAAATACTGATAAAATACCTCAACATTAATTCCTTAATTTATAACCACATAAATAAATCCATCATTTATATCCACATCAAATAAATATTTCATTATCATATAAATCAATAATTAATTATTCACAAATAATATTACAGAATCACAATAATTACAACCAGGCAGTTCCCAGGAAAGAGAGGGCTTTCCAATAAGGATTTCTCCTTACTGGCGCGCAATTAGGTGACTAAACCTCTCCTTGACAGAACTTTCTAGACATTGCCAATAATGCTATCTAATAATATTATTCAAATAATATGAATTATTGATTTGATAATGGAGATACTGTGCAGTGACAATTATTGAACAACAATAATATAAAATATCAACGTAGCAATTCTTGATTCAATAAAATAAAATATTGAACAATAATTACTGTAACAATTATTGAGTAGTGAGTTCTCACGTAAGAATTAATAATTGAAAAATACCGCAATAATACCGTGTGCTATCGCATAACCACGCTGTGACATCGTATTTTAACCACCGTGTATTCCAACAAAGTTAATTCCAAAAACTACGCCGTTATTTATAAAAACTCAAATTTATCGCTTTTCTTCATCCGATGCTTATTCTCACATGGGGCCCACAAAATGGTCAAGCTACCGTCGTATGAATATTCTCCGACAGAAAGAATATTCCACGACCAAACGAATACCCCGATAAATAAATATTTTATAACCACTTGCGTATTTTGAAAAATTTCATATATTAACCTTAACTTTAACTTGTTATCCATTTACTAAATAGAAAAATTGAATACTTTTATTTCATAAAATTCGGGATCTTACATAATTTGTTAAGATTATTATTGTTATGCACTGGAGCAATGATATTAGTTAAGAATTGTGATTTAATCATTGAGGTGAATAAAGTTATACTTTGTACACATAAGAAATGATCTTATACGAGATACGATTATGATGTGATTATTTGTATCGACGAGTATTTGATTTTGGAAAATTATTTGTTAGAGTTGTTTTTTTTGTGACAATTATTATGATCGTTGAATTGAGGATTTGATTTGAGTAAGGTTTTGATTTATGTTAAGCTTGTGGATAATTTGAGGTTTGTGTATTGATGACATATTATGATAAATTGAAAAACTATCAAGTATAGATGATCTCTTGTAAATTAGAGTTGTAGAGATTCGAGATAATTAGATTAATCATTTGGAGTTAATGAATTTTATGATTATTTTCTAGTAGAATATTAGAGTTAATTTATATGAAGTTTTTTTACTGAGCTAGTATGAGGAGATCTTGGAATTTTTGGGTTAAGGTCGTCACTATGAGATGATTGATTTATTAGATGATTATTAATTAAATGATTTAATTAATTTTGAATCTTAAATATTTGTAGTTTGCTTATTCAGATTGTAGAATATGCGATTTGGAGTTTGGTATGGTGATGAAGAGATCTTAGTAGTAATATATTTTTGGTGTAATATTATTTGAGAACTAATTTGATTCTAGGTTATGATATTTTGAAGCTCTTAAGGACTTAGTGAGAGTTGGTGATATAATTTAATTAAGTTATTTCGTTTATCTGATGCCCTTAGAGCTTTGCATGAATTTATGTAAAATTAAATAAAAATAATTTGTTAAATCTTTGTCATGTGTGGAACAAAAATATTTTACGAGTTAAAAATAATTTTAAATATTTTGGGTATTCGAATCATATTTAGATGAAGAGAAATTTTTGTAATTTCGAATTATGTTCCGAAGAATGCGTTTGCAAGAATGAAACTTAAAAAAATTGAAATGGGGCCATTACAAATGGCGCTACTACATTTTAATTTAAGTTTATGAATAATTATGTTATTTAAATAAAAACTAAAATAAAACTTTATGTAACTTATTTAAATTCCGAGGACGGAATTATTTTTAAGGAGGGAAAAATGTAATAATCCGAATTTTTGTTAATAATTAAATATTAATTTTATTTTTCCTAAAATTATCCAGAGCGTGAAGCTACTTGGGAGATGATAGAATCTATTCAAGCGAAGTATCCGCATCTCTTTACAAATTAGTTACGTTCTTTTCTTTTGATTCCGAGGACGGAATCCTTTTTAAGGGGTAGGTAATATAATACCTAGAAAAAAAATGATAATAATAAATAACATATAAATTTATTTATCAATTTTTAATATTTTAATTGGTCTTTACATTTTATTTGGGTCAAAGTGGTCATTTAATTTATGTGGGCTAATAAGTAGTAATAAGTGATGAATAAATTAAATTAATAAAATTTGGGCCTTAAAATTAATTGAGCCCAATTAGAAGTTTATTAGAACAAGACCTCTTTATTAATAAGTACTAGACCTAATTTTCAAACATCTGGATAAAGTAAATGAAAGAAAAGAGATAGCAACCGCTAATACAGAAATATAAAAAGAGGAAGAGATCTAGGCGGTAGTAGTAAAGAGCAGAAAACAAAAGGGTAGACTCTCTCTATTAAGGTAATGTCAGTATGTGATCTCATTGCTTTCTTTTTCTCTGATAAACGAATTATGTTGAATGAATTATTTTAATATTGATATCTATCACATCAGATGGAGATGGTCATTTACTGAATAAAATATGTAATAAATTGATTTTGTTGGTGTACTTACGTGAAAGCGATGCTTTTGGTTGAATAACCCATGTAATATGTACAACAATTATGGTGACCAAGTAAGTTTTTGGAGTGCAGGATCACATGTTCCTATGTTATCTTATTAGAATATAAAGCTAATTCTTTATATTTGGTCAAATCATGTATATATGGAATCATGTATAAAATAAGTTGAATATATATATATATATATATATATATATATATATATATATATATATATATATATATATATATATATATATATACTTTTTAAACAAGGAGGTGGTATTCATGTTTGGTATTTAGGTTGATTATATATATTATATCCATTAAGAAAATTAATTAGTTAAAAAATGAAATGATGATTAAAAGATTATTTATAATTTAATTCGGGTTTATTTTGTAAAATTAATGTAATTGGAGAAATTAATTTCATATTAGTATAATTTACAATTAGTAGGTAACTATAATTGTATTATTATTACTTTTAATTAGATCGACGGAGAGAAATTTAAAGAGTTATATTTGGAATATAAATTTTGGAGTATTAATAATTTATATAAGGCGATGATTAAAGGCATATTAAATAGATTATGAATTATCTTGAAATTATTAGTTTGGATTATTTTTAATTTGAAGTGAATATATTTAGGTTGTGAATAACGTTTCGTCTTTGATATCGTTGGCAATTGAGAGTAAGATTTTGTGGAGTGTGCTATAAATGGTTTGGAAGTATCAAGTACGGATTCCGTACTCTACTCATTTGATTATTGTTGTATTTTTTATATCTCGTGATATCTTGTATTTCGCTTCATTTTTTTATAATTATATTGACACTCTTATAGAAATTTGATCTTTGATACTTTGACTTTATTCATTAATTTGAATTCCTTTCTTTCTATTACAATTTGTACATATTCTATAATTTTCAAATGTTACTCTTGTTAAATTTGATTTGTTCGTTTTGTTCTTGTTTTGAATTTCGTTATTATTTCACATAATTGTTTCTTGTGAAATAAATATAATAGTTTCATTTTGGAGTTGATACATATGACTCGTATTTGTACTCTTTGAATTAGGTTATCATGTTTTAGTATTTATTTTTGATAATTATAGAGCGGTACATGTTGCTTTACCTTCTTTTGAGACATTGTGATTATAATTTGATTTTGTTCAACATGTACATATAGAACCCTTTTGTTGGTATTATATCGCATGTGTTGTGACATAGTATTTTTGTTAGAATATACCGTAGGGTATACTTGAGCTATAACCACATGTGGGGGTACCACATGCATGTCGTCTTGGCACGAGAGGCATGACACTTTCCATGGCGGTGTGATTAGTCCACGGCGTCTCCGTTTTGGGCTCCGGAGGAAGTGGGCCATTTGGTGTTTTGTTGTGGGAGGCGTATGGGTTAACCCTACTTTTACATTTTCTTGATTTGTGATGTTGTGCCAAACACACCTATCCGATTTGCATACATTTGGATTCGCGGTCCAATGTGTGAATTGCATGTGTGGCATCATTTGACTTGTTTGTGTGGCATTATTTTGACTTGCATTGTGTGGCTTTATTTATTTTGACTTGCCTGTGTGGCATTATTTTGACTTGCATGTGTGGCAATGTATATTTCTGAGTTCACTCACTTCGGTGTGAAATAAACACTCAACCATTTGATTGACCTTATTATTTCATTTTATTAGTTTTGTTTGTTTCTGTTGATTCAATTCATTGAGTTAGTTACTTGATTCGTTATTTCTTTATTCTTCTATTGGTTTCGTCAATTCAGTTGATTCAGATATATTCCATTCAGATCTTTGGAGATTATATTTTTGTCAGTATTTACACTTGAGGTTTTGTTCAGTATTTTGTCTCGATTGATTTCATATATCGATTGTATATCTTTTGTATATCCCGTCTTGGGCAATTGGCTCATGGTGTGTTTTTTTCTTCCCAAGCGAGTTTGCGGGGGTGATTCGAGGCTAGTGTGATGAGAGTGTTGCCTTTGACCATCTAGGTTGTTTCGAATTTTAGTTTTATTATTTTGACTCTATTTGGAGAATTATATTTAGTACTTCATTGATGGATATCATTATTAATATTTTGAAGTTATTAGTGCTATATTTACTTATTTTGAGGTTTGTTGTGCTTTGACGTGACCTCCCTTTCCTTTTCGGGAAGGGGTGTTATGAGAGATGGTATCGAGCTTAGGTTCTTTCTTGTAGAAAACCTATTTAGGTTTGACACATGAGTTATGGGTAAACCATTGGGTAGATGTAGGAGTTTGATTCGATTTTGTTCTCTTGTTTGGTTGGTCTCTATTTTGACCAAGTGTTTTTTTTCTTTTCAATTTGTAGTTGATTTGAGAAAAGTGGAATAATTTGTTAAGATTATTATGATTGAGTAATGATAATGATATTAGTAAAATTGTGATTTAATCATTGAGGTGAATAAAGTTATACTTTGTACAGATAAGAAATGATCTTATACGAGAGATGTGATTATGATGTGAGTATTTGTATCGTATTTAGTATTTGATTTTGAAAAATTATTTGTTAGAGTTGTTTTTTTGTGATAATTATTATGATCGTTGAATTGAGGATTTGATTTGAGTTATGTTTTGATATATGTTAAGTTGTGAATAATTTGAGGTATGTGTATTGATGGGGATAATACGATAAAATGAAAATTATTAAGTATGAGAGGATCTCTTGTAATTTTGAATTATTGTAGAGATTTAATTAGATTAATGTTTTGGAGTAAATGAATTTTATGATTATTTCCTAGTAGAATATTGGAGTTAATTTATATGAAATTTTGAGTTGAGATAGTAAGAGAGATCTTGGAATTTGTTGGGTTAGAGTTTGTATTAATTGATGATTGATTTATTAAATGATTTAAGAGATTTTGAATATTTATAGTTTGCTTATTCGGATAGTAGGATATATGATTTGGAGTTTGGTATGGTGATGAAGAGATCTTAGTAGTAATATATTTTTTGGTGTAATATTATTTGAGAACTAATTTGATTCTAGGTTATGATATTTTGAAACTCTTGAGGACTTAGTGAGAGAGTTGGTGATATAATTTAAGTTGTTTTGTTTATCGGATGCCCTTAGAGCTTTGCATGAATTTATGTAAAATTAAATAAAAATAATTTGTTAAATCTTTGTCATGTGTGGAACATAAACATTTTACGAGTTAAAAATAATTTTAAATATTTTGGGTATTCGAATCATATTTAGATGAAGAGAAATTTTTGTAATTTCGAATTATGTTCAAAAAATACGTTTGCAAGAATGAAACTTAAAAAAATTGACGAAGTCGCACTTGAATTGTGGAGCATGTGGTTAAATTCAATGCAAAACGAAGAACCTTACCAAGGCTTGACACGATAGCTGGCGAATCTTTTACAAGTTCATGGATAATTGCGTGGAACGATGGACTTACCAGACTTGATCGTTACAAATGGCGGCGCTACATCTTAATTAAAGTTTATGAATAATTATGTAATTTAAATAAAAACTAAAATAAAACTTTATGTAACTTATTTGAATTCCGAGGACGGAATTATTTTTAAGGAGGGAAAAATGTAATAATCCGAATTTTTGTTAATAATTAAATATTAATTTTATTTTTCCTAAAATTATCCGGAACGTGAAGCTACTTGGGAGATGATAGAATCTATTCGAGCGGAGTATCCACGTCTCTTTAAAAATTAGTTACGTTCTTTTCTTTTGATTACGGGGACGGAATCCTTTTTAAGGGGTAGGTAATGTAATACCCAGAAAAAAAAATAATGATAATAATAAATAACATATAAATTTATTTATCAATTTTTAATATTTTAATTGGACTTTACATTTTATTTGGGTCAAAGTGGTCATTTAATTTATGTGGGCTAATAAGTAGTAATAAGTGATGAATAAATTAAATTAATAAAATTTGGGCCTTAATATTAATTGAACCCAATTAGAAGTTTATTAGAACAAGACCTCTTTATTAATAAGTACTAGACCTAATTTTCATACATCTGAATAAAGTAACTGAAAGAAAAGAGATAGCAAATTGGCGATATAGAAAAATAAAAAGAGGAAGAGATCTAGGCGGTAGTGGTAAAGAGCAGAAAACAAAAGGGTAGACTCTCTCTATTAAGGTAATGTCAGTATGTGATCTCATTGCTTTCTTTTTCTCTGATAAACGAATTATGATGAATGAATTATTTTAATATTGATATCTATCACATCAGATGGAGATGGTCATTTACTGAATAAAATATGTAATAAATTGATTTTGTTGGTGTACTTGCGTGAGCAGTGCTTTGGTTGAATAACCCATGTAATATGTACAACAATTATGGTGACCAAGTAAGTTTTTGGAGTGCAGGATCACATGTTCCTATGTTATCTTAGAATAAAAAGCTAATTCTTTATATTTGGTCAAATCATATATATGTATAATGTATCATGTATAAATATATATATATATATATATATATATATATATATATATATATATATATATATATATATATATATATTACTTTTGAAATGGAAGGAGGTGGTATTCATGTTTTTGTATTTAGGTTGATTATATATATTATATCCATTAAGAAAATTAATTAGTTAAAAAAATGAAATGATGATTAAAAGATTATTTATAATTTAATTCGGGTTTATTTTGTAAAATTGATGTAATTGGAGAAATTAATTTCATATTAATATAATTTATAATTAGTAGGTAACTATAATTGTATTATTATTACTTTTAATTAGATCGAGACGGAGGAAATTTAAAGAGTTATATTTGGAATATAAATTTTAGAGTATTAATAATTGATATAAAGGCGATGATTAAAGGCATATTAAATAGATTATGAATTATCTTGGAATTATTAGTTTGGATTATTTTTAATTTGAGGTGAATATATTTAGGTTGTGAATAACGTTTCGTATTTGATATCGTTGGCAATTGAGAGTAAGATTTTGTGGAGTGTGCTATAAATGGTTTGGAAGTATCAGGTACGGATTCCGTACTCCACTCCTTTGATTATTGTTGTATTCTTTATATCTCGTGATATCTTGTCTTTCGTTTCATTTTTTTATAATTCTATTGACACTCTTAAATAGAAATTTGATCTTTGATACTTTGGCTTTATTCAGTAATTTGAATTCCTTTCTTTCTATTACAATTTGTACATATTCTATAATTTTTCAAATACTCTCTTGTTAAATTTGATTTGTTCGTTTTGTTCTTGTTTCGAATTTCGTTATTATTTCACATAATTGTTTCTTGTGAAATTCATATAATAGTTTCATTTTGGAGTTGATACATATGACTCGAATTTGTACTCTTTGAATTAGGTTATCATGTCTAATTAGTATTTATTTTTGATAATTGTAGAGCGGTACATGTTCTTTTACCTTCTTTTTGAGACATTGTGATTATAATTTGATTTGGTTCAACATGTACATATAGAACCCTTTTATTGGTATTATGTCGCATGTGTTGTGATATAGTATTTTTGTTAGAATATACCATAGGGTATACTTGAGCTATAACCACCTGTGGGGGTACTACATGCATGTCGTCTTGGCACGAGAGGCATGACAGTTTCTGTGGCTGTGTGATTAGTCCACGGCGTCTCCGTTTGGGCTCCGAAGGAAGTGGGCCATTTGGTGTTTTGTTGTGGGAGGCGTATGGGTTAACCCTACTTTTCTTTTCTGCGGATTTGTGATGTTGTGCCAAACACACCTATCCGATTTGCATACATTTGGATTCGCGGTCCAATGTGTGAATTGCATGTGTGGCATCATTTGACTTGCATGTGTGGCATTATTTTGACTTGCATATGTGGCATTATTTTGACTTGCATGTGTGGCATTATTTTGACTTGCTTGTGTGGCATTATTTTGACTTGCCTGTGTGACAATGTATATTTCTGAGCTCACTCGGTATGAAATAACACCCAACCATTTGATTCAGCCTATTATTTCATTTTATTAGTTTTGTTTGTTTCTGTCAGTTCAATTCATTGAGTTAGTTACTTGATTCGTTATTTCTTTATTCTTCTATTAGTTTCATCAATTCTGTTGATTCGATATATATTCCATTCAGATCTTTGGAGATTATATTTTTTTGTCAGTATATTTACACTTGAGGCTTTTGTTCAATATATTTTGTCTCGGTTGATTTCATATATCGATTGTATATCTTTTTGTATATTTGTATCCGTCTTTGGGCAATTAGCTCATGTTGTGTTTTTCTTCCGGCGGGTTTGCGGGGGGTGATTAAGGGCTAGTGTGATGAGAGTGTTGCTTTGACCATCTAGGTTGATTCAAATTTTAGTTTTGATTATTTTTGACTCTATTTGGAGAATTGTATTTAATACTTTATTGATGGATATCATTATTAATATTTTGAAGTTATTAGTGCTTTATTTACTTATTTTGAGGTTTGTTGTGCTTTGCACGTGACCTCCTTTCCTTTTCGGGAAGGGGGTTATTTTGTTCTCTGTTTGGTTGGTCTTAATTTTGACCCAAGTGATTTTATCTCTTTGAGTGGTAGTTGATTTGAGAAAGGTGAGATAATTTGTTAAGATTATTATTGTTATGCATTGGAGCAATGATATTAGTTAAGAATTATGATTTAATCATTGAGGTGAATAAAGTTATACTTTGTACACATAAGAAATGATCTTATACGAGATACGATTATGATGTGAGTATTTATATTGACGAGTATTTGATTTTGGAAAATTATTTGTTAGAGTTATTTTTTTGTGACAATTATTATAATCGTTGAATTCAGGATTTGATTTGAGTAAGGTTTTGATTTATGTTAAGCTTGTGGATAATTTGAGGTTTGTGTATTGATGACATATTATGATAAATTGAAAAACTATCAAGTATAGATGATCTCTTGTAAATTAGAGTTGTAGAGATTCGAGATAATTAGATTAATCATTTGGAGTAAATGAATTTTACGATTATTTTCTAGTAGAATATTAGAGTTAATTTATATGAAGTTTTTTTACTGAGATAGTGTGAGGTGATCTTGGAATTTTTGGGTTAAGGTCGTCACTATGAGATGATTGATTTATTAGATGATTAGATAGTAACTGATGAAATTCAATTAATTTTGAGAGATCTTAAATATTTGTAGTTTGCTTATTCAGATTATAGAATATGTGATTTGGAGTTTGGTATGGTAATGAAGAGATCTTAGTAGAATATGTAATATTAGTAGTAATCCTTCCTCGTCTCTCCTGGCAGTCTACGAACTCCGAGATCTATTATCTTGCAGACTACGATTCTGCCTCGATAGCTCTCGAGTTTTCCTTGACTCTCCTGGCGGACTCGATTTACAGTGCGATGCTTTCACTATCATCGAATGCTTTATCTATTACATCATTAGATCAACCTAACATGCTTAATCTTTCTATATTTATAGTCCTTGTACACCATTTCTTTTTAAGGACTTTACAAAGTTGTTTTTTGCTTATGTAGGATCAACCTAACACATTTGATCAATTCATTCTAAGTCCTTGTACATATGTTTCTATTATCTATCAAAGGACTTTCTGACTTTTCTCAATGCAAGCATACTTGCATATTCATTCATATATATATATATATATATATATATATATATCATAATCAAATAATATGTAAATAGGAATAACATTCACATGCTTATTCCTGACACTAACATTTCCTCCGATCTTCCTGAAAACTTCTTTAGAAGTAATGCTTATGAGGTACGGTTTAGAACCGTTGTGTTTCCTGAAATTTTTTTTATGAAAAGTCAGTCGATCAAATCTTTTATCAACAATCTCCTTTGAGAACATTGTTTGATTCTTGTGGTATTTCTTCTATGCTTTTTCCTCCATCAGTTGCATACCCTAGACTTTTTCAACAATTTTATACAAATCTAGAGTGTCATGGGGATTTTTATACAACTTTTGTCAAAGGAAAATCTTTATATTTTACAGTCTTGGATTTTGGTAGTATTTTGAACATCCCATCTTCTGGTGTTTGTCCTTTTACTAGAAAAGAAACTGTTCATTTTCTGTTCACTCCTCTGGAACATTTACAAATTGTTATGAACAATTCTTTGTTAGGTGATGTTTTTACTCCAAAAATAGTGGATGTTTCCCCTATTTCTTGTGTACTTCATCATCTTGTTAGATACAATATGTTGCCTCGTTTAGGTGGAGCAGATTTTACCTATCAAGACCTGATAATCGTTGCCATGATTTTAAAAGGAGTCTCTTTTAATTTATCTCAAATGATGCTTCACCAAATGACCACTTGTTTGCGAAAAACCAAAACATGTTTACCTTACAGTGCTACTCTCACTACTCTATTCAATCATTTTAAAATCTCTTTTGAAAATGAAGTCTCTGTTTCTGTTACTAATTCCATCAGTGTTGGTTCTTTGAAAATGTCGCGTATTATTTTAATTGATGGTAAGTTTGTTCGAAACACTTCTGATAATTTTATTCCTCCTCCTGTGTCAAATCCATCTTCCCCGGTTGTGCCCCCCACTCAATCTTCTTCTGAAATCATTGACATATTGAAATTGGTGCTTGGTAATCATGAAAAAATGCAAGCTGAAATGTCTGGCCTTAACACTCGTATGACTCCGTTGGAAAAAGGCAAATTGCCTTTGGGTGCTCCTGAAATTAACAAACTTTATAACAATCTTGAAGATGAGTTTATTGACTTACATGCAGGTTTTGAACTGCAAACAACTGCTTTGGCAGAGGTTATGCAGCGAAGGCTTAATCGGAATTCGTGTCAGTTAAGTCAGGAGAACAAGTTTGTTAGCAATCAGGTTGGAGAATTGGCTGAGTTTGTGTCTACGCATTTCAATGATGTGGGCTCTAAGCTACACATGCAGCGTAAGCATTCTACGGTTGTGACACCCCCAAATCCCGGTACGTCATTACCTCAAGATTTGGTGTTCACTTAATCAAAATATTCATATCTAACTACCCAATCATAATATAATTGAATAATAAAACCTGCCCATACAGGATTACATTAATAAAAATTATCTCTCAGGTTATCTAACCTTTAATTACAATCATTCATATGCGAAAATTAAATTATTACATCACATCACTATTAAACGTCTATCATCATGACGGTAAAATAAAATTTACAAGTCTTTCAAGTCTTCATCACTTGTACAATTTTCCCTTTCCTTTGCTAGTTGTAGGTTCATTTACCTTCTCAACCTTAGCTGCAATAAGTGAATAAATATGCAAGAGTGAGCAAACAAAGCTCACTTGAAATAAGAATAAATAACTTTACAACATTTGCCAAACAATAGGCTCAATAGAACTGAATGATATGTTCTATTAACATTCTGAAATATTCTACCGAGGGTCTAATGACCACGAACCATGTCCACAGTTATAAGTAATCTTTTAACTTTAACTTTAACAGTCATATGACTATAAGGACTCCACGTACTTAGGTGGATCAATCCTTCGTACAATGTATTGTGCACAAACATTTCAACACTAAGCGTAAACCCCTAAAAATAGGGTTTTTCATCTCAGTATTTAGACTACAAGTTCGCACCAAAGAAAGTTTGGTTTGGATAAGCTTTCAAGGGTAATTTGAAGTTTACCGATCATCAACTAGGGAACTAGTTGAATCAACAATGCTTGATAACACAATAGTTGTTTATTAACAACATAACTTAGAACATTTGAGAATCATAAGTGAACTGACTATGTTCTAGACTCATGCTTGAAATAACTAGAGAGCATAAGTACTAATCAAAATAAAGAAATGATAAACCTTGGCTTGAATAATAATAAGCTAGGTCTATAATCTTGTCAAATTAGAATTTTAGTTACCGAACATGCATTAGTTGATAGCAAGCTGGAAACAATGCTTACTCCACATGGTAATAAAATATACAAAGTGATTGAACCATTCAACACAAGGAATTAATGTTCAAGAAACATTTATTATAAAAGAATAAACTAAAGAAACTTGTTTAACTATAAACAAGTTAGAGTAAGTCAACAATGATTAGAATTCCAATAATTTAGAATTTAAAACACGCTCAATGTAATAGATGAGATTTTGGAACTTGCATCATCATAAATAACTAGATACAAGAAACTTACTCAATCAAAAGAATGAAGTTACACAATGTAATAATAGAACTAACTCAACGAAAGTGTAGAGTTAGAAAACTTGCTCAATGTAAAAGAGAAGTTTAGAAACTTGCCTCGAGCGTAAGCTATAATATTAAACTCACGTTAAAACCACAATACCTATTAAATATGCTAACATACCACAACATGTACATTTCTAGCTAAACTTATCATTTTAGCACAAGTCTTATGCTACCATTTACATTTCAGAATTTCCGAGTGTTAACATCACAATACTTAACTAATCTTCATTGTATAAGCTAAGTTATAACATAACACGTTCATGACTTATAAATCATTTTTATAACTTTGAATTTACAATCCACATAATACAACTTTGCTTAACCTTGTTATTACATGGTTCTCACATTAACCTAACATTAAGCTAAGTTACATTGAACGACCAAAGTCTGCATGTAACATTCCAGATTTTATAAATGTAAATTATAAATATTTATTGATTTATATAAATATTTATTGGATGTGTTTATTATTGAATAAATAATTGTTCAATTTGATTGAGTTGATTTAGTTAATTATCTATTTGTTAAATAATTAATGTGATTAGTTAATTATTTATTTGTTAAATAATTAATGTGTTATGTGGATTGAGTTATGTCATTAAGTAATTTATTTAATAAATTGTTATTAAATAAAGTGTGACAAATAATTATGTTATAAAGAGTTATTGTGACACCTCCAAATCTCGGTACTTCATTACCTCAAGATTTGGTGTTCACGTAATCAAAACATTCATTTCTAACTACCCAATCATAATAGAATTGAATAATAAAAGAAAACATGTCCATACAGGATTAAACTTAAATAAAAATCTCCCAGGTTATCTAACCTTTAACAACAATCATTCAAATGCGAAAAATTAAATAACTTCATTACAATCTTTAAATCAAATTCTGAAAGTAAACTATCAAAACTATTACAAGTCTTTAGTATTTATTCATCTTTCCTTTTCCCTTCTTTGGTACTAGGTATCGCCACCTATTTCAACTTTAGTTTGTAAGAAATTTTACGAGCAAGAGTGAGCAAACAAGGCCCACTTGAAATAACAATAAGTAAATCTTTAAACTTTTACATCAATTGTCAATATTAGGCTCAATAGAAATCCAACAATATATTCTATTAACTTTCTAAAAATTATAACATTCATTTGAGGGTCTAATGATCACGAATCATGTCCATGATTATAAGTAATCTTTCAACTTTAACTTTAACAAATCATAAGACTATAAGGACTCCACGTCTTGGGGGATCAACCCTTCATACAATGTATTGTGCACAACCATTTCAACGCTAAGCGTAAACCTCTATTCAAAGAGTTGTTCATCTCAGTATTTAGAATACAAGTCCGCACCAAAGTAAGTTTGGTTTGGATAAGCTTTCAAGGAAATTTGGAATTCAATGAACATCAACTAAGGAGTAGTTGAATAAAACAAATAACATTATACTATAGAATAATCGTGATTGAATCAATCATAGTAAACTAAAGTCATGCTTTAGGAATAATCTAATAGCATACCATTTGAATAACTATAGCATACCTTGCGTGAACAATACTAAGCCAAGGTTAATTAGAATTGAATACTAAGCATGCATAGTAACTTGAACGATAGAAATGTTCGACATTAGTATATATATATAGTTGTGCATGCTAAAAAACAAGTTAAATACAAGAATAACTTGCTCCAGAATAACTTACATTATTATATTATAATCGAATTGAAAACAGTACTTGAATTAACAAGATAATATATTAGAAAACTTGCTTAAAGATAGCAACACAATTATAAAAGTAGAGTTAGAGAACTTGCCTCGTGCGTAGGTTAAACAATTACTATTCACGTTCACCCCAAGTCCTACACATACCATATGTATTGACAATACACATTAGTTACACTAACATTACCTTTATGAGTTACTTTATTACTCTTAGTATAGCTACTAACTAAGTTTAAGTTTAAACAACATCACATCTTTTCATGAACATTACTTTTTAGCTTTATTACAACTACTTAAGTGATCATGTCATTGCACCATATACACATTAACAACTTGATACAACATCCTATTACATGTCCAACATGTTATCATTAAGTTATACTAATACACAAAGGGTTGCACTTGCATTCGTGCATCCCGACGCCCTCCGATTGGCTCCAAATACACAACAGTCATAAAGATGGCCATTTTTACTATAGTTAAAAACCTCAAATTAAACAACTTAAAGCATGAAAGTTGTAGGTCTATTCGTCCTCGTTCCGGATCATCTTGAATCAACTCAATCGGAGTTCGTATGACAAAGTTATGGTCGTTTTACTACAGAAGGTCAAAACTGCCCAACTCAGACAACTTTTTTCCAGGCATGGGCGGGATCAGTGGAGCCGGAAGCGAGTACCAACAATGGCGCGGTAGTTCAATATTTGAGCACGAAAGCCTTCGCCCATTTTGGCGCCATTTGGTATGAACTTTGGCATTTGAAGCGCGAAATTTGGCGTTAAAGCGGCAAAAACTCGAGAGAACCCAACGACGAAGAACATAACAACTAAATTTTGTACTAGATGATACTGCTAACATCTAAATTTACATGAACAACTAACATAATTTACCCATAATCATAACCAATTATTCAGATACTAATTAACAACGACTAAACCAAGATTTTAAAAACTTAGATTTTGAAAACACGGTTTAAAAAAAAAAAACTAAAACTCCATAGTTGATAACACAGTAAACGCTGTGAATTCATTAGTAGACCAAAATACTCTATTCAAACTACGTTTCGTTCGTATCTCAATGAAATACCATAAACAAACTTCAATTTACAGTTTCACAACCAAATTGGCCATTAAAATTGGTACTTACATGATTACATATGGAAACATACCAAGAATACATATATCTTGACAAATTTTCTTCCCTTTGTAGATTTAATTTTGCATGCGATTATTGTTTAAACACCATATCTAATCACTATAAACATGTATAACCCTCATAACTTAGTTACATAACAACAATTCGGAAGAAAAACTAGAACTCACAGAGCGCATAGAAGAAATAGAATTCACAGAGTATAACAAAGCTTCAATTGAAATACTCGTAAATAATATCAAAGTGGTAGAACATACCTTCAATTAGCTTATACAATCTTTGTTAGTTGAAGACCAATCTCCCTCAATCTCTCAAACTCTTTTCTCAATTCTCTCTGCTATTCTCTGAACTCTCTCAAAACCCAAAGAACTAGTATGCGTAATATAAAAAAAAGCGATATGGCCTTAATAGCCATCATCGGTTACCCAAAGTAACGATATACATTATATTTATTATTTATTTTATTTTATTTATTTTATAAATTAGAAATATCAAAAGCCATAAGGCTTGTTTGGCAAACCATTTAAATTTTAAAGAATTTATATCCTTAAGCATTGTTTGGGTAAAACTAGATTAAAACTACTTTAATTTATTTTAATAACTCCTTATACTATAGTTATTTGTCACACTTTATTTAATCAAGCTTTCATATTTAATTTAATTAATTCAAATAACCATTAATTAAATAATTCATTTAATCACATAACTCAATACAAATAATTAACCATCAACTTGAAATATCAATATAATAATAATTTTCTTAACTCATTAATTATTTATTTACAACATAAATAATTAATCAATTCAAATTAAACAAATATTTATTTAGAAATAAATGCACCAATTAAATATTTATATAATTCAATAAATATTTAAAATTACAATTTAAATTTTTGGATTATTACAGTTATTAAAATAAATTAAAGTAATTTAAGTTGGTTTTGTCCAAACAATCCTTAAGGTTATTAAGTGTTTAATTATAAATTAGTTAAGCCAAACAAAGCCTACGGCTTTTGGATTTTGAAATTTAAATGATTAATAAAATAATAATATAATATATATGTTAGTTTTGTAACTGATATGTTATTAAATTAGACGTATTAAGGTTAGCGATTTTATTTTACGCATTATAACTATCGGTTGTTTTCTTTTTACACATTCTAGTTGCTGAGAAAAGAGAAAAGAACACTAAGAGAGAATTTCAGAGAAAGTTTAAGAGAGAAAAGGCTATGTTTTTCAAAATAAGTTCTTAGTTTGTCAAAGCTATTCTCAGTGATTAACAAGTGTTGTCGGAACAAATTAAAGGTAGGTTGTATAAACCTTATCATATATGTTTACATTATATAGTTTTTGAGAAATTGTATGTCTCTGTTTTTCTTGAAATAACCGTGTATAAGTTTTTACCAAATTTGTCTGTAAACCTTGTTCTAGAATTTGTTTTGGTATTACATGTTTTGTTGTTATAATTGTTATAACTAGCATGTATATATATATATGCATATATGAGTGGTATTTTAATCATGTGTTAAAGAAAAAGAAATAGTTTTACTGTGAACATAAACATGTATGAATGTATGTTTTTCAGAGTACCAAAATTTATACTTGTATTGTATGATAATCATGGAATTTAACTGTGATTATATGAATTGGGTAAGAATTAAATAGAATATAGTTAGAATAAATCAAATTATTTTCTAACTATGATTACAGTGCTTACTGTGTTAACAATGGAGTTTTTGGTTTTAAAATATGTTATTCTACTATTTAATTTTTCTAGAATTATGGTTTAAGTTGTGTGAATTTAGTATTTGTATGCTTGGTGAAGTTTGTGTAATTTGCATAAGTTATACATGTTAATTGGTGTTAGAAATTAAGACATGGTAGCTTGGTTTGGTTTCTGGTTTTGGGTGTTACGTAGTTGAGACTAACGCCAAATTCGCATCTCGGCCCAAAAATAGGCAGAAGTTCGCTACCGTGGCTGGAATTCGCATACCGGCATTACATCGTCTCGCGTCAGTATTTGGAATAGTGGTGCAGGTGGGACATTTTGACCTCCTGTAGTAAAATGGACATAACGTTTTCATACGAACACCGATTGAGTTGATTCAAGATGATTCGGAAAGAGGACGAATAGTCCTATAACTTATATTCTTTAAGGTTTTCAATTTGAAATCGGTATGAAGGGTCAAAATGGCCATCTTTAAAACTGTTGTGTATTTGGAGCCAATCGGAGGGCGTCGGGATGCGCGAATGCAAGTGCAACCCTTTGTGTATTAGTATAACTTAATGATAACATGTTGGACATGTAATAGGATGTTGTATCAAGTTGTTAATGTGCATGTGGTGCAATGACATGATCACTTAAGTAGTTGTAATAAAGCTAAAAAAAATAATGTTCATGAAAAGAAGTGATGTTGTTTAAACTTAAACTTAGTTAGTAGCTATACTAAGAGTAATAAAGTAACTCATAAAGGTAATGTTAGTGTAACTAATGTGTACTGTCAATACATATGGTATGTGTAGGACTTGGGGTGAACGTGAGTAGTAATTGTTTAACCTACGGACGAGGCAAGTTCTCTAACTCTACTTTTATAATTGTGCAAGTATCTAGCTATCTTTGAGCAAGTTTTCTAATCTATTATCTTGTTAATTCAATTACTATTTTCAATTCGATTATAATATAATGATGTAAGTTATTCTGGAGCAAGTTATTCTTATATTTAACTTGTTGTTTAGCATGCACAACTATATATACTAATGTCGAACATTTCTATCGTTCAAATTGTTATGCATGCATAGTATTCAATTCTAATTAACCTAGGCTTAGTATTGTTCAAGCAAGGTATGCTATAGTTATTCAAATTGTATGCTATTAGATTATTCCTAAAGCATGACTTTAGTTTACTATGATTGATTCAATCACGATTATTCTATAGTATAGTGTTATTGGTTTTATTCAACTACTCCTTAGTTGATGTTCGTTGAATTCCAAATTACCTTGAAAGCTTATCCAAACCAAACTTCCTTTGGTGCGGACTTGTACTCTAAATATTGAGATGAACAACCCTATTGTTATGATTAGGGATAATAACACGTATAAATGGTATAGAACTATCATAAACATGTTTCCTCACATATATATATCAATATAGAATAATTTAATAACAACTTAAGCTAGTTTAATTTCTCAAATTCTATATTTTTCATATAAAACTCCATTTTTGATATGCATCCCAAAAATCAACATTGTGACTCCAATACTTGGCCAAATCACTTCATTCAAATTACGTTATGCTTGTTTCTTAATGAACTAACATAATCAAGCTTCAATTTACAATTTCAGATACTAATTGACCACTACAATTGATACTTTTCATGAACCATATGAAAATATACTGGCATTATTTTCTTCCTACTGTTAACGAATTTAGCATACAAATTTCTTGTTTAAACATAAACTCTAGCATTATATCACATATAACCACCATAACTTACATAACAACAATTCGGAAGAAATAGAATTCACAAAGCATAACAAAACTTTGTCGTGATACTCATAAACACATATAATATCAAAGTTGTGCACATACCTTCAAGTTAGCTTGCACAATCTTGCAATTGCAGACAATTTTCTCAGGTTTCACTCTCAAACACTCTCAATTCTCTCTGTAATTCTCTGTAACCCTCCTTCTCAGACTCTTCTAAGCTTAAATCAAATACCAAGTCACGTAGTCTAGCTAACACTTAAGCGCAAAGAAAAAAACTGATACACTTAATACTATTACTTATTGCAATATCAGTTACTAACGTATATAATATAAATATATTATATTTATTATTTTAATTATATTTTATTTATATAATTCAAAATTAAAAGAATTTCAAAATCCATAGGGCCTTGTTTGGCAAAAACCATTTAAAAATTAAACACTTAATTTCCTTGAACCTTGTTTGGATAAAACTAAATTAAAACTACTTTAATTTATTTTAATAACTCCTTATAATATAGTTATTTGTCACACTTTATTTAATCAAGCTTTCATATTTAATTTAATTAATTCAAATAACAATTAGTTAAATAAGTCATTTAATCACATAACTCAATACAAATAATTAACCATTAAATTGAAATATTAATATAATAATAATTTCCTTAACACATTAATTATTTATTTAACAAATAATTAACCAAATAAAATTAAATCAATTAAACAAATATTTATTCAATGATAAATACATCCATTAAATATTTATATAACTCAATAAATATTTAATATTACAATTAAAATTCTGGAATGTTTCATCATTCCCTGCTTACAAAGATTCTGTCCTCAGAATCATAATTTAAACAATCAAATCATCACAACGGTTACTGAATGGATGCATTGTAACTGGCTGGCTGAGTACATTGGTGAATTCCTTGACGTGCCTTTACCACCCGGAACTTTCATTCCCCGTCCTCCTCATTTTGCTACTGATTTTACCCTTGCTGAACGGATTCATCGTGCCCATCATCGTCCTTACTTCACCAAGAGGGATGAACAACGTGCAACAATGGTAGAACTCGAGTGATGAATCTTTTCCCTTTTTTGTTTGATGACAAAGGGGGAGAAATTTGGGGTTTTAATTTTTAGACTGAAATGACTTGGATTTGGATTTGTGATTCACCAGACTTTTTGTTTAAGTTTGATATATTTGAAAATATATGTTGAACTAATATGACTGCAGGTACATGCCCAGATAATAGGGTTATTTAAAAAAAATTCAGGTTTCTGAAATTGAATTTCAGTTAGATATTATATGATTCCTGAAATGATATTGATGCATGAATTTAGGGGGAGCTAATTATATTGTATGCATGAATATAGGGGGAGCTAATGAGAATTAAAAGGTTTTTGGTTGTCATCATCAAAAAGGGGGAGAATGTTGACCTAGTCATATTTTATCCTTAAGTTTTAATGATGAATTATTCGTATGCTAAATTGTTTTATGACACATTTCAGGTATCTGATGAAAAGGAACATTTATTGGAATGAAGAGTTTTTCTTTTCTAGGAAAACCAAATGTAAGGTCAATGGCATAATAATTGATTTTTCATTTAAAGGCTTTACGACATATCATTTGCATTTTATTATATGTCTTAAATGAAAAATATTTTAAAATATAATGAAAAAGGTTTTTCCTAAATGTTAAAATAAATACTTGAGATTAGATTAAATATATGTTATCAAGTACAAAGATTTTTTAAATGCATGACTTTATAAAATGTTACATGTTTTGTATGCATGCTATTAATATTTGATATACATATACTTGGACTACACGTGGATATATATGAGTATGTCTTGTTAGCTAAAAAAATGGTAGCCTATAGAGTTTTATGTACTGATATGATTAAGTGAGGTTTTCAAGAAAGGTAATGATGAACATCTTGGAACTTTGAAAACCTTGATTATTGGAAAAGTAGTGTGATGACATATGGCATTTCAGTTGTTACACGCCACTTTTATTGGAAAGATAAAGGAAGTTTAAAAGTTTGATGTCACACACCACCTTTTATGCTACGCCACTTTTATGAGAGATAAAAGTCAAAGTTGTTATCTAAATGGGTTGTCTTTTTAAATGGGTCTTCAAAGTTATCCAAACAGTATAGATAACAAGATGTTCAGTTGTTAAACTGGATAAAAATTAAAGTTACACTTTTTACCGTTGTGATGTATCTCCATATATCAACCCGGTTATCTTGTGGATTATTGGAACAGATCAGTTTGGAATTAACTTTAACTTGATTATGGACTATATAAATAATGCTTATTGTATAGAATGATTTACAACTCACGAAATTAATATTGCACTAGTTACTAATATATCGAGCAACGTTATTTTATTGGTGCAAACCGTTGAGCAGCTAAGCAATTTATTTTTGATATCTTTGAGCTGGTATTTGGTAAAAAATTAATTGTTTATCTTTTTGTGCTAATTGATCATTGCATATAGTTGAGCCTTAATTGTTAAATTGATTATTCTTGCATTGATCATAGACCTCTATATTTGTATTGAAATTTCTGTTTTAGACTAAGTGTAGTCTAAAGGTGTTAATCCTAGTGGATTAGAGAAAAGGTTTACAAACAAGTTCAATGAAGCAAAGGTGCTTGAAGAGTGCATAGGTGCACATGGAGCAAGAGTGCTCAAGAGAAATTAGTTATTAATTAATTTTTGTAAGAATCTGTTTTGTAATCGGTGTTTATTTATAAAGATATAAATAAAGTGAGTCTCCAATACTAGTTGGTCTTGGACGTGGACTAGGCTATTATTATTGAGGGTAATAGCTGAACCACGTAAAATTTTTTGGTGTTGATTTTACTACTTGTTTTACTTTAATTACTCACGTAAGCTATTTAATTATCTTAATAATTAAAATTTGAATATTTGCATTATATTAAGATAATTCTTTAACACCAAGTATTTTATTTAAGTTATAAATTTAGCAGGATATTTAGTCAATTCAGTAGACTATATTTGTAAAACCCCAACTTTTTGAATAAAGATGAATTTTTTATAAATATTATTTTTGAATATTATGGAGTGAAATTGATATAATATTATAGTTGTGGTTAATATTTATAAATTTTGGAAAGTACGCAAGTTGTTATATAATATTCGATTGGTCAGGGAATATTCGTTTTAACAAGGAATATTCATACAACGGCACAATCATTGGTGGACCCCACAACGGAATTATTGTCGGATTGAGAAAATGACCAAAATACTTTATGAAAATAACGGTGGAAGTTTTACCGTTAACTGTTGAAACACCCGGTGTTAAAAGTACAGTAAGACGCGTGGTTGCATAGTAGCACACGATATTAATTATTGATGCTTACGTGATAAGTCACTCAGTTTTGTTGATATTATTAATGTAATAATCTGAAAAATCTTTTTATATATAAAATGAATACTTTTATAAATTTATTCTATAAATAGAATATATTATATTCTATTATGCATAGTGTTGCATAGTGTCTGCATAGTAAAATCTTTTTTATATAAAATGAATACTTTTATAAAGTTATACATTTTATTAGACAATAATTAGAATATATTATATTTTATTATGCGATAGTGTTTTGCATAGTGTTTGCATAGTAAAAAATCTTTTATAAAGTTATTCGTTTTATTAGATTATAAATAGAATATATTATATTTTATTTAAAAAAGATTTTGCTTTAAATATGGACCGTCAGATTAAAGTAAATCAATCTGGACCGCTTCATGAGTTAGTTACTACGCAATCCATTTTTCTATAAATAAAGCTCATTCTTTCATTATTTTCTTCTTTAATTCAATTGAAACTCTAGAGAGAAAGAAGAAAGTATCTTTACTTACTTCACTACTTATATATACTCTAGTACTCTTCTTTTTAAGGTAGGGAATATTATTTGTTGTACTCGTAAAGGGGTGTTATTCTTTTGTATTCATGAAGAGAACTTATGTTATTCCATTCTTTATTATTACATTGTTGAATAACTTTATGTATCTGTGCCTACCCTATACTTGGTGACATTCTTCTATTATTAAAATCTTTATTATTACATTTGGAATATCCTCATACATGTGTTTTACTGCCGACTGATTCCGTCTTTTATTATTACATTGGAATATCCTCATCATGCGTTTTCTGCTTGGGACTGGTTCCGCCTTTTTATTATTATTACATTGGAATATCACATGCATGCGTTTTACGTCGGACTGATTTAAATCCTTATTAGTATTCTATTGGAATAACCTGTCTATACAAAGTACCGCATGCATGGTGATTTTTGTTGTTATTCCATTCTTTATTATTCTGTTGGAACATCCTGTCATAAATTTGCAATTTACTTTGACCTAGTTCCGTTATTATTATTCTGTTGGAATAACCTGTCTATGCAAAGTACCGCATGTATGGTAATTTCATTTGTTATTCCATTCTTTATTATACTCAGTTGGTTAAAGTTTTGACTTCTATACTCCATGAAATTAGTGGAATATCCTTGATATTTGTGCTTCATCCAGTATCTTTTCATGAAAATATTCTTCTGAGCATTCTTGAATTTTACTCTACAAAGAAGTATCATGTTGACAATTTGGACGTTATTAGTTCCTGAATAAATTAATTCTTGAACTTGTTTTATTGAATTCTTATATCATTGTCATCATCCTCATGTTTATATATATTTTTTGAAAGTCATCTGTGGCCTGTAGTGCATAGATGGACTTGGTATGATTATGACAAGGGATTATTCGGTGTAATCATGACTGTAATGTTATAAATGATGTGGTAAAAGTCCTCATTGGCCCGTAGTACATTGATGGACAGTTGTTGGCATGATCATGACCATTAATGAATACACAAATATTCTTGGCCCGTAGTGCATGGATAATTGTGGTCATGATACTAAAGAATATCCTTGGCCGTAATGCATGGGTGATTCGATGATGTGAATTATTTATTAAGCTGAGTCTCAGCGATAAAAGTCATGAAAAACCTTTTAAATCATAGAAGATAGTAGATTTTATTCTTACTTGACTCTTCTAATGGATTGCTTGTTCATTGCAGATTAAACTTGATATTTGTTATATTTTATCGGTTTAGCATCTTTGTTGAAGGCTAATGATAATTTATTCGCATTATCTTAGTCATAATATTTCTTCTTTGGGCTAGTTGAGCTCACCCTTTCTTTCCTTTATTCTCTTGAAATGAGAACGTAAATTTGAGACGAGTCGGGGAGCGGAGTGATGGTCCGGATGATAGTATTAGCTAGTAGTCCTCACTATTACATTAAATAGTGTGACAATAAATGTAATGAGGACTCATTACGAGAGTGGATATTATCTAGAAGACGATGTTTGTATTTAAACTCACAGCTCTCTTGTTGTATAATTAAGATTGTATTTATGTTCTGTACCATGTATTTGGCGACTCAGAATAGGTGATGTATACCTATTTTGGGGGCGTCACAGTTGGTATCAAAGCTTAGGGATATGATCCCTGGCTAAGATGTGAGACTAGAACTAGGAGGGGAGAGATGGGGAATTCCTTCGCTAGTATGACCTACCTAAGTTTATTTTGTATTTAATTGGTCGGTCAAAGTATTGGGATAATATGTTATATGTTAATTAACCTTTGTTTTGTGGCAGTATCTGAAAATAACATCCGAGAATGTTGAAAATAGCAATGGGGCACAAGAGATAGTTGAGTCTCCATATATCAATAATCAGGAGAATGTGCATCAGGAAGGCGACAATCCTCATGCAAACAACAACACTGATCAAATGATGAATGATGGATTATTCAGAGGCTTTATGTAATTCATGCAACATCAAGCGAGAGCGGCTCCTATCCAAAATGTAGGTGGAAACACCGAAACTCTCGGGACCAGTCCTTTGCTAAAGCAGTTCGAGGCTGGGACCATCGGAGTTTATTGGAGAGCCAAAACCACTTAAGGCGGAAGCATGGATAAAGCTAATCACCAAGATATTTGATGTCTTGGGATGCTCTGAGGAGCAAAAGGTCCCCTTCGCTACCTTCATGTTGCGTGAAGAGGCAGATTACTGGTGGGAATCTATAAAACGTACCTAACTTTGGCCTTTCAAGATGTCTTGGGAAAAGTTCCTAGAGCTATTCAACGACAAGTACTTTCCCGAGAGTATTAAATCACATGAAAGAGGTGGAGTTTATCAAGTTGGAACAAAACAATATGGCCGTGTCGTGTCTGAGGCTAAATTTGCGGAGTTATTACGGTTTGCATCCCATTTGGTCGATAATGAGGAGCGAATGACGCAAATATTTTTAAGAGGTTTAAAACCGGAGATACGTCAATATCTTATTTCAAATAAACAGTGTTTGTACTCAGATATTGTAAATAGGGCTCAGTTATTGGAGCGCGGTAACGAGTCAATGCAACCAAGAGAAAGCAGCCGGTAGCATGAAAATACCAGTGGTATCAGTCATCGAAGCGGTGACAACAAACGTGGAGGGAATCAACATGCCAGAAATGGTAACCACTTCGGTGGAAATCATGGCCAAGATAGTAAAAATGGACATTTCAAGAAAAGGAGATTCAACAATGATGAAAAGACGTCAGCACTAGCAACTGTGGTTAAGGAAGGAGAACGACCACCTATCATATGCTTTAAATGCGGAGGGGAGGGACATATCAGTCCAAACTGCGCGATGCCATCCAAAGCGTGTTATAATTGTGGAAGAGAATGTCACCTAGCCCGATTTTTTCATTCACCAAGACAAGTTCAAGCTAGGATGGAGGCACCAAAGGCCGTCCCAGATTAGTCAAAGCCGGTAGTGCAAGGGAGAGCATTTGTCGTGACCTCCCAGAAAGCAAGGAACCCGAACGAGGTCATCACGGGTAAGCTTATCATAAACTATAGCGAAGTCTATACCTTATTTGATACCGGTTCTACCCATTATTTTATTTCTCCTACTTGCGCTCAACGATTAAATTTGACTCCGGAGAAATTAGACTTTGACTTATCTGTGGAAACTCCGTTGGGAGAAACCTTCATTACATCCACTATTTATAAGTCTTTTTTGGTTTAAATCGGTACCCTTACATTACCTATCGATCTTATTTCATTGAAAATACTTGCATTTGACGTAATTCTAGGGATTGATTGGTTAACTACTTATCATGCAAAAATTGATTGTTTTCGTAAGGTTGTTAGCTTTCATATTCCTAACCAATCTGTTATGCAAATTCAAGCCACCAAACCATTAAAATCAATCATTGTCATCTCAAGCCATAAAGCTATTCGTTTATTGAAAAATGGATGTCAAGCTTTCTTAGCTCATGTCACGGATCTAAACAAAAATACGTCGATTTTGAATGATATTTCTATTGTTAATGAATTTCCTGACGTATTCCCTGAAGAACTTCCTGGCCTACCCCTAGAGCGTGAAATTGAATTTTGTATCGACCTTGAACCTTGTACAAAACCTATTTCCAAAGCCCCATATCGAATGGCTCCTATTGAACTTCAGGAGTTAAAGACCCAACTACGAGAATTGTTAGACATCGATTTCATTAAATCCCTAGTACTTCTCCTTGGGGTGCTCCTATTCTATTCGTGAAAAGAAAGATGGGAGTATGCGACTTTGTATTGATTATCGGGAGTTGAATCATGTCACCATCAAAATAGATATCCATTGCCACGTATTGATGACTGTTTGACCATTTTCTGAGGAGCCAAATTCTTTTCAAAGATTGATCTTCGTTCCGGATATCACCAATTGAAGATTAGAATCGATGACATTCCAAAGATGGCTTTCAGAACTCAGTACGGGCATTATGAATTCCTAGTCATGTCCTTTGGATTGACTAATGCTCCTGCTGCCTTCATGGATATGATGAACCTAGTATTCAAGGAATATTTGGATCACTTTGTGGTCGTCTTTATTGATGACATCCTTATTTATTCCAAAAGCCGTGAAGATCATGAGCAACACTTGAGGTTGATACTCCAAAAGCTTTGTGAATACAAGCTTTATGCCAAGTTGAAGAAATGCGAGTTCTGGCTTGAGGAAGTAGCATTCCTTGGGCACGTGGTATCAACTCACGGAATATCTGTTGACCCAGCAAAGATTGAAGCTATTCAAAGCTGGGAGCAACTTAAATCGATGTGAAAAGTCGTAGCTTTCTCGGCTTAGCTGGTTATTATCGGAGATTCGTAGAAGGGTTTTCTCAAATCGCTATTCCACTAACTCAACTGACTCGGAAAGATACAAAGTTCGGTTGGAGCGAGGAATGTGAGAAGAGTTTTCAAGAACTCAAGAGGAGACTCATTTCAAAGACTGTTACGACAATACCATTTGGTTGGGAGGATTTGTCATCTCATGATGATGCTTGAGGCAAAGGGTTAGGATGTGTTCTCATGCAACATGGGAAAGTCATAGCCTATGCCTCACGACAACTCAAAGAATATGAGAGGAATTATCCTACTCATGATCTAGAGTTGGCAGCTATTGTCTTCGCACTAAAGATTTGGAGGCATTACTTGTATGGGGAAAAAGTGGAGATCTTTACGGATCATAAAAGCCTCAAATATTTCTTCACTCAAAAGGAACTCAACATGCGACAACGATGTTGGCTTGAACTGTTAAAAGATTATGATCATACCATCCTGGAAAAGCGAACGTGGTAGCTGACGCATTGAGTAGAAGATCATATGCGGGTACGAGTGCAATATTGTCAACGCAAAGGCCCATTTTGTATGACTTGCAAAGGATAGAAATAGAGATAAAGACTCCGGGGACCCACGTGATGATGGCGAATATACGAGTAGAGCAGACTTTAATTGATAAAATTAAAGTTTGCTCAAGTTCTGAGATCCGGAGTGATCGTATGAGGAAGAAAGTGCAAGAAGGTGCTTATCTCGAAAGCAAGAATCGATGAAGAAGGAATACTTGAGTCAACTCCGGACTTTGTGTTCCTAACGACCACGATTTAAAGTATAAAATCATGATGGAAGCGCATAACACACCGCTTGCAATCCATCTTGGGAGTACCAAAATGTATCATGATCTTGACATACATTTTGGTGGGGCAATATGAAGAGAGAGATAGCATTGTTTATCTTAAGGTGTCTAACGTGTCAGCGAGTCAAGCCAGAGCATTAAGTACCAAAAGGTCCATTGCAACCACTTGAAATTCCGGAATGGAAGTGGGAGCACATTACCATGGATTTCGTTCTGGGGTCTTCCTAAGGTTTCTCAAGGTATAGATGTGATTTGGGTCATTGTTGATAGATTGACCAAGTTTGCTCATTTCTTACCGTCTGAGAAACTTATACACTTGAACGTCTTGCTGTATATGTACATAAACGAGATTATAAGGCTGCATGGTATGCCGGTATCCATAGTTTACGATCGAGACCCAAGATTCACTTCACAATTTTGGGTTAGTTTACGAAAATATGGGCGCAGATTTACAATTTAGCTCGGCATATCATCCTCGGATGGACCAGACGATCGGAGAGGACTATTCAAACTCTTGAAGATCTATTAAGACTCTGTGTCCTTGATTTCAAGGGAAGTTGGGACAAGTTCTTACCATTGGTGGAGTTTTCCTACAACAACGATTATCAAGCAAGTATTGGCATGGCTCCATTCGAGCGTTGTATGGAAGAAAGTGTCGTTCTCGATTATATCTTTGGGATGAGGTGGGTGAAACAACGTTGTTGGGACCGGAGTTTGATACGTGTGACTACGGAAAAGATTCAAACGATCCGTGACGTATAAAAACCTCACAAGATCGATAAAAAGTTATGTTGATCTTCATCGAAAGGATGTGGAATTCGATATAGGAGATCATGTGTTTATTCTGAGTTGCTCCATGGAAAGGAGTTACGAGATTTGGAAAGAGAGAGAAAGCTCGATCCTCGATTTGTTGGCCCATTTTAATCCTCGATCGGTAGGAATCGTGGCTATAGACTCGCTTTTTTCTGCCAAGTATGTCTCGTGTTCATAACGTTTTTACATATCCATGTTACGTAAATATGTGGAAGACCCGAACCACATTATTGAGTTAGAAACCGGATGAAATAGCGGAAGATTTGACATATGAAGAGGTTCATGTTCAAATCTTGGATAAGAATGAACATATTCTACGCTCGAGTTATACCTCAAGTCAAAGTTTTGTGGAGAAACCACGATGTTGAGAAATGACTTGGGAGTTAGAATCTGAAATGAAATCAAGGTATCCTTACCTCTTGATATACCGGTCGTACCCTAATTTCGAGGGTGAAATTTCATAAGAAGGGAGATTGTAAAACCCCAACTTTTGAATAAAGATGAATTTTCTATAAATATTATTTTTGAATATTATGGAGTGAAATTGATATAATGTTATAGTTGTGGGTAATATTTATAAATTTTGCAAAGTACGCAAGTTGTTATATAATATTCGATTGGTGGGGAATATTCATTTTAACAGGGAATATTCGTACAACGACACAATCATTGGTGGACCCTACAACGGAATTATTGTCGGATTGAGAAAATGACAAAATACTTTATGAAAATAACGGCGGAAGTTTTACTGATTAGCTGTTGAAACACCTTTGTTAAAAAATGCACGATGTCTGGCGTGGTTGCATAGTAGCACACGTATTAATTATTGATGCTTACGTGATAAGTCACTTAGTTTTGTTGGTATTATTAATGTAATAATACGAGAAAATCTTTTATATATAAAATGAATACTTTTATAAAGTTATTCTATAAATAGAATATATTATATTCTATTATACATAGTGTTGCATAGTTATGCTGCATATAGTGTTTTGCATAGTAAAATCTTTTTATATAAAATGTAATACTTTTATAAAGTTATACATTTTATTAGACAATAATTAGAATATATTATATTTTATTATGCATAGTGTTTTGCATAGTGCTGCATAGTGTTTTGCATAGTAAAATCTTTATAAAGTTATTCGTTTTATTAGATTATAAATAGAATATATTATATTTTATTTAAAAGATTTTTGCTTTAAATATGGACCAGTCGGATTAAAGTAAATCAATCTGGACCGCTTCAGAGTTAGTTACTTATGCGATCCATTTTTCTATAAATAGAAGCTCATTCCTTCATTATTTTCTTACAAATTCTTTGAAACTCTAGAGATAAACTATAGAGAGAAAGCGAAGAAAAGTATTCGCTACTTCACTACTTATATATCCTGTACTCATCTTCTTCTTAAGGTAGGGAATATTATTTGTTGTACTAAGTAATAGGTGTTATTCTTTTGTATTTATGAAGAGAACTTATGTTATTCCATTCTTTATTATTACATTGGAATAACTTTGTATATGCTGAGCTACCCTATATACTTGGTGACATTCTTCTATTATTAAAATCATTATTATTACATTTGGAATATCCATTACATGCGTTTTCTTTACGGGACTGATTCCGTCTTTATTATTACGTTGGAATATCACATGCATGCGTTTTTATGCTGGGACACGTTCCGCCTTTTTATTATTATTACATTGGAATATCTTATGTGCATGCGTTTCTGTGGGACTTGATTCCGCCCTTATTAGTATTACTGTTGGAATAACTTTGTCTATGCAATCTGCATGCATGGTGATTTATTGTTATTCCATTCTTTATTATTACATTTGGAACATCCTGTCCGGTGCAAATTTATTTCACTTTGACAGTTTCGTTATTATTATTCTACATTGGAATAACTTTCATCTGTCAAAATCCGTATGTATGGTGATTTCTTTTATTATTCCATTCTTTATTATACTCAGTTGATTAAAGTTTTGACTTCTATACTCCATGAAATTAGTGGAATATCCTTGATATTTGCGCTTCATCCAGTATCTTTTCATGGAAATATTTTTCTGAGCATTCTTGAATTTTACTCTACAAAGAAGTATCATGTTGACAATTTAGACGTTATTAGTTCCTGAATAAATTAATTATTGAACTTGTTTTATTGAATTATTATATCATTGTCATCATCCTCATGTTTATATATATTTTTTGAAAGTCATCTGTGGCCTGTAGTGCGTAGATGGACTTGGTATGATTATGACCACCATTATTGATTCGTAATCATGATCGTAATGTTACAAATGATATGGTAAAAGTCCTTATTGGCCCGTAGTTCATTGATGGGCCGATTGTTGGCATGATCATGACCATTAATGAATACACAAATATTCTCGACCGTGTCACATGGATAATTGTGGTGCGTGATACTAAAGAATATCCTTGGTCAGTAATGCATGGGTGATTCGATGATGTGAATTATTTATTAAAATGAGTCTCGTGATAAAAGTCATGAAAAACCTTTTAAATCATAGAAGATAGTAGATTTTATTCTCTACTGACTCTTCTAATGGATTGCTTGTTAAATTATGATTAAACTTGATGTTTGTTATATTTTATCGGTTTAACATTTGTGAAGGCTAATGATAATTTATTACGCATTATCTTAGTCATAATATATTCTTCTTGGGCTAGTTGAGCTCACCTTTTCTTTCACCGTTCTCTTGAAATGAGAACGTAATTTGGAGACGAGTCGGAAAGCGGAGTGATGGTCCTGGATGATAGTATTAGCTAGTAGTCCTCACTATTACTGTTAAATAGTGTGACAATAAATGTAATGAGGACTCATTAAGAGTGGATATTATCTAGAAGAGCGATGTTGTATTTAAACTCACAGCTCTCTTGTTGTATAATTAAGATTGTATTTATGTTACGTACCATGTATTTGATGACTCGGTATGTATACCTATTTTGAGGCGTCATAATATTAATTCAAAGAACCCGAATTAATCAATCAATAACTTGAATTTAATAAATTGATCTAAAGTTTAAAATTGATCATAGATTGCTCTCACACTTATTCAACCCCTTCTAAGTGTGCTTAGTTAAATTTCAATTACATTAATCAATTAAATTAAAATAACACCATTACACAATATTATAATTATTAAACAAATAATTTAATATAATTATTTCATTAAATTAATTCTTCAATCCATAAAATTACCATATATTAATTTAGTTAATATACACACTTAACTAAATTATTACACAACAATTTCATCAAATATTTATTTAACTTAATAAATAAACTAACTCAAATATTTATTCAATTCAATAAATATTTAAAATTAAACACAAAATTCTCGTTCATTACATCCTTCTCCCCTTTAAAGAATTCTGTCCCCAGAATTACAACTCAATAAATTCATTCGTCACAATGAAGACTGTAACTATACCAACAGCTAGCTAGAATTTCACATAAAATTACAAGGTCCAATGTTACATTCAACTATAAGCCATGAACGTAGAGAAGAGGAATATATGGTAGCAATCAACATAGATAATTTACATTAGGTAGTAAGTTATTTGTAATTTTGATATTTTTATTAAATTTATCTTGTATATTTTTATTTATGGTTCAAGGTTATAATTAATAGAAGGATAAAATTATAAATGTGATATTTTTCTTTTTTTTTTTCATCGGAACTCAACAGCGCAAGAATTTTTTTTTTTTAATTTTTCTATTAAAAACTCATAAACAACCTAATGAAAAATTTAAATTTTTTTATGTTCTAATTAAATTTTTTTTTTTTTGGTCCAAAACTCGTTACAAGTGTAAATCAGTTCCTAAACTTAAAGCTCCATTAGCTGAGCCAAAGCCGAGTTAGAAATGTAGCCACGCATCTCCGCCGGCAGTAGTAATTTGCATTCTTCGAAATTCAACCCGGCTCAAGCGGACCGCCAGTCTGTGACGTAACCACCAGACAAAGACCCTGATCCGACGGTCAAGATTGAATCCAACCAGTGGGTAGATCGCACGGCGAACATGCCCAAAAGCTGTCAATGCCAGGTCACGCTATCTTTACTCGTGGTCGAAATGATTCTCCTCTTTCCCTCTCCTCACTTTCTCTCTCTATAAAAATAACTCGCATTTCGTCTTCATTTCATTTGCATTTCAAATCCCAAAATCCCTGCTTCTATATATAAACTCCATCCACATTTTTCCTCTTTCATTTACGCTTCAACGTTTTCGGAGCGAGAGAATCTGGAGAGAGAAAGTGAAAGAGCCTAAGTTCGATTTTTCTCTCTCGTGCTCCAAAGGTAGGTTACGATCTGTGTCTAATTAGCTCTGTTTTGATTCTGTACTTTATGATTTTCAAATTGTGGATCTGAATGTGTTGTTTAAAGCTAAAAGATCTGTAGAAATCACTGGACTAAAGTTTGAATTTTTTTTCCGATCTTGCTTGCGATGATGCTTAAATCTTAATATGAAGTTTGATCTATGTGGGTTTATAATTGAAGTGTTAGATTAGCCTTTGAACTGATTCTCTGATCCCGATCTATTGCTTGATCTGAAATAATTTTAGCATCGTCATTCTTTTGTTAGTTCAAGTTACAGATTCAGTTGATTCACTTACTTGATCTGGTTTTCTAAACTGTCAGATCCCTGGAATTGTTGGTTTTGGTTGTAATTGAGCTAACTATAGAGTGTTTTGTGGTATAATTATATGATCATTATAATTGGAAAGTAAGATGATAATCAGTAAACTTATAGTCGTGTACTATTATGAGATTTAAGGTATAAATAGCTCTTAGTTCTGTTTATGGATGTGCTGCTTATACTATTTTGATGTGATGTTAGACATTATATTTCAGCATTGTATAAAGATGAACTTTATTGGTGTAACAAGAAGAAGATTGTAGTCATATGGCCATGATGTTGTAAATAAGTAGATGTGTCGTTGAAATTCAATAACTTGAAGCTGCTGGTCAGTTGATTAGTATATTATAGGATATGCAAAGATTGTTTCACTATTATCAAATGGGAAAGTGAAATAAAAAACTTCATAATTATTGAGTGTATACTGGATTTATTGCATAATTTACATAAACATCAACAAAGATATCCAGAATTTATTTATAGTATCATTTTAATTTTTTCTACTATGATATTTTGTTTCGTAGTTTTGTAAAAGATGGCCGATGCTGAGGATATTCAGCCCCTTGTTTGTGACAATGGTACTGGAATGGTGAAGGTTAGTTATTTATAGTAATGCTTTTCAAGTTTACCCATTCTTAATTGCTCTTTGATTGGCTGTTCAAGTTATTAAATAATTCAATGTTTTATCTGTAGGCTGGTTTTGCTGGTGATGATGCTCCCAGGGCAGTATTTCCCAGTATTGTTGGCAGACCCAGACACACTGGTGTTATGGTTGGGATGGGCCAGAAGGATGCATATGTTGGTGATGAAGCCCAATCGAAGAGAGGTATTCTTACCTTGAAATATCCGATTGAGCATGGTATTGTTAGCAACTGGGATGACATGGAGAAAATCTGGCATCACACTTTCTACAATGAGCTTCGTGTTGCTCCCGAGGAGCACCCGGTACTTCTGACAGAGGCACCTCTCAACCCTAAGGCCAACAGAGAGAAGATGACCCAAATCATGTTCGAGACATTCAATGTTCCTGCCATGTATGTTGCCATTCAAGCCGTTCTTTCTCTATATGCCAGTGGTCGTACAACTGGTTAGTATCCGTCCCTATAAGAATATATGTTCTTTAATATGTATAATTTCTTTTCACTCTGAAGCTAAATGGTTTGTTCCAGTCACTCTTAAGAATATATATTCTTGAATTTGCACCAATTCATACAGTCTGAACCTAAATGATTCTTTTATCTTTCAACAGGTATCGTGCTGGATTCCGGTGATGGTGTGAGTCACACTGTACCAATCTATGAAGGGTATGCCCTTCCCCATGCGATCCTTCGTCTTGACCTTGCTGGTCGTGATCTCACTGATGCCCTCATGAAGATTTTAACTGAGAGAGGTTACATGTTCACCACCACTGCTGAGCGGGAAATTGTCCGTGACATGAAGGAGAAGCTCGCTTACGTGGCCCTTGACTACGAGCAAGAGCTTGAAACATCTAAGAGCAGCTCTTCTGTGGAAAAGAACTATGAATTGCCAGACGGACAAGTTATTACAATTGGAGCTGAGAGATTCCGTTGCCCAGAAGTACTATTCCAGCCATCTTTGATCGGAATGGAAGCTGCAGGGATCCACGAGACTACTTACAACTCCATCATGAAGTGTGATGTTGATATCAGGAAGGATCTCTATGGAAACATTGTGCTCAGTGGTGGTTCAACAATGTTCCCTGGTATTGCGGATCGTATGAGCAAGGAAATTACTGCTCTGGCTCCCAGCAGCATGAAGATCAAGGTTGTTGCACCTCCCGAGAGAAAATATAGTGTCTGGATAGGAGGATCCATCCTCGCATCTCTCAGCACCTTCCAACAGGTGAAATCCTTTTGGCAATCATTCTGTTTATGATTCTGTGAAGTACTCTTTCTTGTCATGTATGATTAACATGTATTTTTTTGTTCTTTCAGATGTGGATTTCCAAGGGTGAATATGATGAGTCTGGTCCTTCTATTGTGCACAGGAAGTGCTTCTAAGTTCTCTACTATTGGGTTGATATGGTGAGTATCTTTTTTCATTTTAGTTGGTTTTTCGTGTTATGTTTCATGTGAACTCAGTTGGCTGTGGCGGTTGAGGTGGCGTGTTGATGCAGTGAGGCATAATATAATTTTGATGCATCAACTCTTCAACCACTACGGTTCACATTCTGGTCCTAATGCTGGATGAATGCTGAAGTTAGCCTCCGTGTTTCGTCCTTACATCAGCTCGTCAGCGCTTCACTGTGCCCTTATTAGTAGGTTGCTTGTAGTGGAAGAGTGATTTGTGATGTTTCTTTTTATTTTATTTTTTCCTTCATTTTTCTGAAACTTTCCTTTTAATTTCATTTTCAAGGTTATTTTTTCCTGGAACAATTATGTTAATATTTATTGTATGAGAAATTTTATATTAGTTGTCAGTTTGCGGTCAAACTCATAATGGAAATTATATTTAATGATGGGTTGAAATCTCAGGGATTCATGGTGTGGATTAAGGTTTCTTTATGTTATATTTAATGATGGGATGAAAGCTCCGGAGTGCATGGTGTGTGTGGATAATCAAGGTTTCTTTTGGTTAATACATTCTGATTTTTTGGAGAATATTTGCTGTACTCTCGACTACAATACTGTGTAGTTAGTTTGCCTTTATATATGCTTCCAAAGGCTTCTTGTCATGTGCCTGATTGATGTACAATTTTTGATATGTATGTGGTTTATAAAACTGTCATATCAAGTATGTGTGCCATAGGCTGCACAAATTTCCATGTGGTGCTAATTTGCCATTTGCTGCACAGATTCTGCTTGAATTATCCTTAGCCGGGATCTCTAAATTTAAATTATCAGGTCATCTATCTGAATAAGAACTGCCATGTCCTTTTATCGAAAAGGAAGAAAGTGTCTACTTCCCATCATTCTCCCAAAACTTCGTTCTTCCCACTGTCATGACTCCTGCCTGTTGTTCCCCATAGCCGTGTGTTCGGTTGTGTAATGGTGTGATAAGAAGACAAAATTGTCATATACACTGATTCTATTTAAATGGATTTTATTTCACCTTTCTCATATGGGATGAAAATTAAGAGAATGGAATGAATTTTCTATCAGAATGTTTATTCGGGGAAATGATCACCAAATACGTTACTTTTTATTCCATTCATTAACGCAGCATTAGCTATTTTGTTAAAGTATGTTTTTCCTTCGGTTGGGTAACAAAGTTTCTTTGATTTGTGCTCATGGCCATGTCCTGCTAGTAGTTGTGCCTTGATTAATCGCTAAGAAATTCGATCATGTAATCATGCCTTAATGGTTTTGATTTATCCTAAATCGTACATAGCCTCTCTCAAACATTAGATTCGATAATAATTGGAGATTTTGTGGAGTCAAAAGGTTGGTTTAATTTATATGCGGGGGAGTAACAGGTCCATAACCATAAGCCACCATTAATGGCATTAGGCCACATTAGGCCTTAGGTGTGAACATGCAACTCTTTTTATAATTTTTATTTTTTTTATAATAGCGGCTAAGTGTAAAAATGTACTATCATGCTACAATTTTATGTACTAAAATATATTTATATTCAAAATATTACCAAATAGTAATTTTTATGGCAAGATTTAATATTTTGCAGGGAGTAATGAGCTTGTTCTAGTATGAAGTAAATTGGAGTTTCGTTTTAACTAATGTAATATCAACCAAATTTGGTGTCCCTCTTCTCTGGAGTTTGAACGTCTCTTTGTGGTTCATCAAATTTGGTGTCGAGCGTTTCTGGAGTTTGAAAGTCTGATTGTGGTTCAAATGGACGGAACTTGAACTGGGTTTTCTCAATTTGTCCTGCATAATACTCTTCCCATTCTAAAATATAACACTACTATAGATTTTTTGAAAATTAATCATTTAGTTTTAGTTGATATAATTATTAATATTGTAAATTATTTTAAAAAATAAAATTGTTTGTTGTATACTTTTAAATGAGTTGTGTTAATTTAATTTTGAATTTAAGTATATCTTAAATTGACTTTTTTTAAAACATGAAATAATCTTATACAACCTCAGTTTCAAAATATGTATGATCATCAATTTAAAAATAATGCTCCCTCGAACCTCAGTAAAACAAACTAAAAATTTAATTAGTCATCTAATGTTAGGCTTCACTACTTGACTTATCAGTCAGCAAGCCTAACGTCTTGCCATAATCCCTTGAAGTAAAGATTTGGAAGCTCAGGAGGAAGAGTCACTGTTATTACGACCAGGAGAGCTAGTCTCGTAACTGCGGGCAGTTTAAGTTCAACTTGTTCACAAAACAAATGGGAATTGTACCTTATTAGGAAGACTTAATTAGTCTCCTGATTATTTTGAATAAATATATTTCTAAGATAGGCTTTAGAATTTTTGAATTCAAATGTAATCTTATCTTCTGTTACTTATTTCTTAATTATATAGGTTATTTTCAGTACATGTAATGTAACAATATGTTAATTGAATACCAATACTGGTTCTCATTCTCTCTCCTGATCTTTTAGTTTCTTATATGTTATCCCATCTATATATATATATTTCTCAAACGAGTTTTTTTTTTCCCAATCCCAATGGCAGAAATTTCAGTCTTCTGCTCACACAGTTTCATTTGTTTTTGTTCTTTCTTGCTATCCAATGGCAAGTGTGCTAGAGATTCGTTTTTTCCTTGGTTATGGAGGTTTATATCGCAGATTAAGATTTCTCAAAGATAGCTTTGTCATTGTGTAAGTTGCTGCAAAAGGATGTGGAATTTCAGTTTACTAATGAGTGCAAGGAGGCATTTGACAAGTTGAAGAAACTATTAACTTCAGCACCAGTGATACAACCACCAAATTAGAAGTTACCCTTTGATTATGTGTGATGCTAAGCTATGTAGTAGGGTTGTCTTAGGCCAAAAAGTTGACAAAGTTGTTCATGCCATCTACTATGCTTCCAGGACTTTAAATGCTATTCAGATTAACTATTCTACGACTGAAAAAGAACTTTTATCTATTGTCTTTACTGTAGACAAGTTTAGATCTTATCTGTTTGGTACTAAAGTAGTAGTTTATTCTGATCATTTGTCTTTCAGGTATTTACTGACCAAGAGAAACTCAAAACCTAGGATCATTAGATGAATTCTGTTATTACAAGAATTTGACTTGGAGATTAAAGATAAGAAAGAAGTAGACAACTTGGTAGTAGATCATTTGAGCAGACTGATTAAGGATGAAGAGGCACTGTCATTGCATGATTCTTTTCCAAATGAGCACCTATTATCCATTGATAAAGAACTACCATGATATGCAAATATTGTGAATTATTAAGTGAGTGACCTATTGAATTTTCTAAATTTCAAAGAGATAAGTTGAAGAGTGATACTAAACACTATGTGTGGGATGATCTATGAAATTTTGTTTTGACCAAGTAATAAGAAGGCGTGTGCTTGATAATGAATTTCGATCTATATTAACTTTCTGCCATTCTGATGCTTGTGGAGGTCATTTGGACCTAAGAGAACAACTCATAGGGTTTTAGAATGTAGTTTTTATTTGCCAACTATTTTTAAGACTCTTATCTATTTTTCAAGTCTTGTGAAAATTGTCAAAAGATAGGGAATATATCACATAGGAATCCAATGCCATAAACCCCTATTTTAATTGTTGAAATTTTCTATGTTTGGTGTATTGATTTTATAAGATTGTTGGTTGGAAAACCGATCACTAAACACGCGCAAGTATACGCGGTCTAACAAGTAATACAGTGATAAGAAAAGTGTCGTACCCACGAGGAACTATCACTAATATTTACCAAATACCGACTTTGTATCGCTTAAGTCTTATTCGAACAACAGACTAATATGAGTGTATTCGAACAACAGACTAATATGAGTGTGATTAATCTAGATATAACTAATTATCAAAGCAAGTAAATGGATAACGAATGGTATCTAAGGTACTAAAGCTAAGGTCATAACTTCACCCCACACTGGCATTCTATCGAACATCTGCTATGCTATGCTTCATTAAACTTCCTACCCTTCTTTCTTAGGTCTTAATGGTCACGACAGTTTGTCGACCGAGAACACACAAGTGCTCATACACCTCTGTCGAGGTATGCATACACATATCCTCTCTAGATCCACCGATAGGGAATAAAACAGAAAAGAGAAACCAAGCTAGACGATAATCCTACACGTGTCAATGCGAATTAACCATAACAAGGATTTAAGCATAAGTTCTCAATTAGGTCACACATAGTACACATATATATGTCTATTCTACACACAACTTATGCAATCGAAACAAATCGACAACCCATAATCACATGCCAATATATTTAGGTGAAATCTACAATCCTTCTTTCAATATCATATAGATTACCAAAATCATCACTAATGTCTTAGCGAGAATCATTAAGCATGAATATATTAAACCAAACCATATGGTGCCAACCAAAGAGATAAGACATTCAATTCAAATAACAAAGGGTTCCATTATAACCTTAGAGCCAATACTTAGTTCATAGCTATTGAACAAAATATAAGTAGCAATAAAGACAACATTAATGGATTACAAAATCAGAGGAAATAAATGGATACGAATAAACTCTGTCAAGTTCTTCAGTCTCAAAGCATTCTGCTCCTTTCAAGCTTTCCAATCTGTGTAGCTCACTACTCTTGTTGCTCCAAGGAAATCCCAGACTTCTCCCTAAACGACCTAATCTATATTTATAAACAATATCTAAGAGATAGAGAAAGAAATTACAAAAGCTATTTCCCAGAGGGGGAACTACTCTATTCTAACCTATTCTATCCGAGTATATTTCTCACAGAAGCTAGCTTAACATATATACACTACAAGAAAATGCTCTAACATCGACCAACAATATCAGCGACCGCACATCTGGTCGCAGATACTTATCATTAGCGACCGCCAGTGGCGACCGCAATGAAATGTAGTCGCTGTTATGTTTTAGCGACCGCATGCGGTCGCTATGTGGTCACTACTACAATTTTACCGCCTAAAAATTGGCTGGAAATGTTGGCGCCTTATTTTTTGCGACCTCTCACTATCAGCGACACCGCATACGGTCGCTGATACTTCCACATCATTAAATATTCAGCGACCGTATGCGGTCGCTATTACTGGTCGCTGATTCTTTAATCTATCAACCACAACTCGCTCGACAGTAGCTGAACCAGAAGAGAAAAAAAAAGAGGGAGAGAGAAAAGGGAGAAGAGGGAGAAGGGGAAGAAGTGGACCACGTCAGCTTTGGCCCTGGACCATGCTGACTCGAAATTTTAGCGAATCGAATTTATCATTTGATCATTTCATATCGATTGCGATGTGTGATGCAGCTAATAGTGGTCACTGATGTACATCCCAGTGACTAGATTTTATGCTACGACTATCAGTGACCGTATGCGATCGCTGATGGCTAGCTACGACCGTATGTGGTCGCTGATAGGCGGTCGCTGATAAACCTTTTTCTTGTAGTGATATCTCTGTTCCTCTCATGCTAGGTCAAAATCAAGTCTTCTCTGCCTGGGCACCGGAGGTCGCACTGCGGTGCGAAGAATAAAGCTAAGGGTGGCGCTGCAGTGCCACGTCAGCATGAAAAAAACCAGAGGTCACGCTGCAGCGCGAGTTCATGAAGGAATTATGGTGCTACAACGCCAAGATGACGTCAGCCTGGACAGGAAGGTGGTGCTACGGCGAGAGATTAAGGCTTGGCATTGGCGCTGCGGTGCCAGTATATGGAAATTGCCTATTTTTCCCCTGAAAGCTGGAAAAGACCTATTAAGCCCTATAATACATCGGTTAAGCAAAATAATACTAAAATAATATAAAAGCTATATAAACTATGAAGATCAAGAAACTAATTAAGCAATAAAGTATCCGATTCGCGGGTATAAATTCCACTCATCAAATACCCCCAAACTTAAGTCTTTACTTGTCCTCAAGCATACCATCTAACACAAAAATAACAATAGTAAATCAACACGCGAAAGAAAAATAAAACTGTACTCTAGCATCATTGCTTCTAAGCTCAATCACAGCTACTCCCAGAGAACAAGGCAAACACAGATATGAGTAAGGGTTCATTCAATTTCAAGCATAAGACTGTATTCGATCCATTCTATGTGTGTGTGTGTGGAGACCAACCATCCTAATTAAGCATAGCTCAAAAGAAACTCATATAATCGATTGCAGATACGAATATGTTCACTCAGTAACTTAAACATTCAACAAGCATTAAGAATAAGATGGAAATGCAGGAAATGATCAAAAGGCTCTAGCATGGAGACAGTAAAATCTGACTCGGACAATCCTTAATTACCTTAGGCTATTCAGAGCTACCCATTAATGAGCTTTTGATTAATGACTCCCAAGCTAGATGACTTTAGGGCACTAGGTGTAGAACACCCCTACGAATCTAATAACTCAAGCATCAAAGGCCACATAATCAACATAAGCCAAATGAGACTTTACGAAATTTGAAGATTATTCGGTGAGTACATTTTATGCTCCATCTCAACATTGGTCCTGCGTTTATGGGCGAGTGCGTTTCACGCTCCATCTCGATCCACCGCAAAACTTTCGATATTAATTCTTTTTTTCTTTTTATTCTTATTTTTTTATATGCAAACATGCTAGAATCCAAGATCCAAAACTGTATAAACGTCTAGGTCTTTTATTACCTTGTAAAAATGAAAGTTTATAAGAGTGAACATACTCTCAAAGAAATAAACACACGAACTAAATTCGAAAAATAACTAGTCAACACAGTTGGTCGGTGCTTGCTAAGAAGGACAAATCAATAACAGTCTCAATTTATCAACTAAACAAACCCCTAGTTCACACATGCTTGACACGACTCTAAGAGATATACATAATCACTTGACACTTGTCATTAGCCACAATAAAAAATTAATGATATATATAAAACCCTTGCATAATACCAGCTCAAAATAGGGTAAAAAGGCCATTAACATGACACAAACATAGAAATCTTTATAAGCCCCAAAAAGATGGCTATAAACCACACATACATGCTGATAATAAACCAAGCATTCATCAATAATAACAAAAACTATTCATGGCATCCATCAGTAATAATCCAAAACATAATAAACCAAAAGGCTAATAAAGCCCCAAAATGATGTCCAAAACGCATTTCATACATGACTGCACTACAATACTAGATAAATAAAAACATAAGAAAAAACTAAGATATGACAACCTATCATAGCAGTTGACAGAATAAAACAGATAATAAACCATAACACCCCCAAACTTAAGATGAGAAATTCCCTCATTGCTAAGCATATATCAATCTATACAAGAGGGCTTCCCTGACATCTGGTCACTTACGGCGAAGATCATCCTCGCTCGATTCGGCATGTAGGCGATGATGGTGGAGGGTATGGTGGGAAAACATGAGGCTCTGGGAACTGGAATGGCGTGAACTCAACATCCTCGCCACTATACACAGTGTAGATGCTCTGCATCATGTTGACCAGCTCAGCCTGATATTGCATCATGATATCCTACCACTGGGCAACCGCTGCTATGTGCCTCTGCTGCCTCTGAGCATCGGCGTCTTCTTTCTGATGTAGCAGGGTGAGGGATGCCATGATCTTTGCCAACAGTCCTTGTGGCCCGGGCTGCGTTTGGTGGGCTGAGTGCTCGACCTCTCTGCTTGTAGGAGGTGGCTCAAGAGGGTGGCCGTACCTTCGCCTTTCGACATGTGAAGCAGCCCCGTCCGATACATTGAAGCATGAGATGATCTGATGGTCGATGACTCACATGGGAGGCAAAGCTATCTCTTCTGGCCCCTAATGGATACCTGCCCTTTTGCACAGTCGGGTGATCAAGGATGGATGTGGGAGTCCCGTAGAGGTGGTGCTCTTGATCGCCTTCAGGATGGACTCATGAATGAGAACGCCGATATCCACGTTCAGACCCATGACAATGGCGAATAATAGGATCGCTCTATCCTTAGTCACGTCGCTCAGGTGACGAGTCGTGATCATGTTGGCACATATAAAGCTGAACCATGCCTTCCCATAGCGACTGAGTGCAACGTGCGGGAAACTGGTCCTCTCACCGGTCATGTCATTTGTCTTCCATGTAGTCCCGGGCTTGTAGAACCTCATAATAATATCGTTCAAGTCATAGCTGCGAAGACCTAGCTCCATATAGTCCCTACCCTCATAACCCGACGTCGCGAATAATACATTAATGGCTTGGCTTCCAAACGCCACTGATCGCCCCCTGAATTGGACAACAACAGGACCATCGGCACTAGCATTAGCATAGAACTCACAAACCACAGAAATGATGGCCGATTCAGGTGGTTTTGTGAAGTGCACCCACTGGCGTCTGTTGCCTCTTTTTTATAACTAACAAAAGATCTCTAAGTCATTCAAGCATACATGCGTCAATAAATAATATAGAGCAAGTAAAGTATCGATCCCACAGAGAAAGTTGTTTAACTTAAACTATTATTCATTAATTAAATCACTATATTTATATGCTCACACTATTGATTAAACTTGGTTTGTTCTTGAATTGCAAATAACAACTAAAACAATAATAACGATAGAATAAATGATATTGGAACTAATGAGATTCTAACTTCATTTAATACTTCATTCAATCGCCACTATCATGCATGACTTGCTCACATATCATAGGAAAGTAGCCAAGAGCACTAAAAGAGTATTAGCCATTTTTCAATGCACTAAGACCTACTTACACAGCATCCACAGATGATAGACTCTATGTAATCATCAATATAACCAACATCACTATATGTCTATGTAAAATTGTAATTATATTGATTTTAAGTTTAAGCCCTTATTCTAACTTATACGGTGAAACATTATATGTCTATCTGGTTCACGAAATACATAAGCCATATAACACAGCCCTATATACGTATACTATCATGATTACAGTCCATATTTGCATGTTCATTGTTAATTCCATACAAATACTGAAACGAATGGTGATCAAGCATTCATACATGCGAAACAATCATGATAGACATCCCATATGATATGCAAAACAATCCAGCATTTAAACATGCAATCAAACTACATAATAAAATCCGTTAGAATCCCATAATGGAGTTTAGTTCATGATTGAACCAAAAGCCATTATGGGATCAAATCTAAACATGATCAATAAACGACAATTGAAAGATGAAAGATGAAAGATGAAACTATCAAACCCAATTGCGGAATACGAATCAAAATTCAAATCCTCATACGATTCCAGCAAAACCTATATTAATAATCCCACTATGGTAAAAAATCCCAAGAAGGAACAAAAAGATAGAGTTGTGGCCTCCTTCTACGTTGGAATCTCCCCCAGAGAGTAAAACCCTAATTACGCTGTAAAGATATTTGAAAAACTAATGAAAATGTCAAGTGATATCCCTGACACCAGTCAGGAATCATTTTAAATCAATTACAACCTTTAAAATTTGGAAATAAAATAAAATAAGTCAAGAATGAGGCCTCATGCATGTACATCCTCCTCCAACGTGATATTCTCGCGGCCGCGAGACTTGCAGTAGGTTTGTATGTTTGGCTTGTCTCTGCTACATGGCAGCACTCCCTAGGCTCGTCTTTCTCGCAGTACCAAGAATCTTGCGATGAGGTTATCCTAGTTTGGTTGGGAACTCGAGCGGGCGCGCGCTTCCAAGCTAAATTTGTCGCGCGGCTTGCAGTTTCTGTCTTCTGATTCTGCTCCTTAGCTTGGTTCTGCAATGTTGCTACTGCTACTGACATGTCTTATGTATATCCATGCTTGTCCATCCTTGCTCCACTCAATCCCATGCATATCCTATCTTTTGCCTCGCCTTACGCTTTCATTAGCCTCGTGCCCGATATCACCACCAAATTAGGCCAATTCCTACACTTATTCACCAAAAGGAGTTTTAAGTATGCAAAATGCAATTTAACATAAAAAGCAGCTAAAACAGACTAAAATGTACTTGAGATGGGCATAGTTCGCGTGAATTGGTACTCCATAAGTAGGTGTAAATCCTACTTATTAAATACCCCCAAACTTGAACCATTGCTTGCCCTCAAGCAATGCATACTAATGAACAATAAAAATGCAACTATATTATTATGCAACTAATTCTCACATTGTCCCAACCAGCATAAAAATTCAGTCTAATTTGCCTCAGCAAATTTTTTTCTAGATTCGAGAATACAGATTCAAACCAAATTGCAGGCATAATGTCATATACTCATATAATTCACAAATGCTATACAGATGTTGTGTGTGTGTGTTGTATTTGCCCAATACTTGATTTCGGTGTAGAATGTTCATGCTATCTTGCTCAAACCAGAAAAATTATAGCTTAAATCAAGACTTATGTATATATATGCGACTCGGACTATTTCAACATCTTAAAATAAACTAAGGTTCAACAATGGGCTTAACTGCTTTATTCTACTCACGAGGGTGAATTTCACACTTTCTCGCGGTGTTTATTACTATTTTTCTTTTCTTTTTCTTCATGACTGTGCAATGTCTTACTCCATTAGGCACACTGCTACCCCTTAGCGAGCTTTCGACCAACGACTCCCAGACCATGAAAGACCTTAGGGCACTAGGTGTAGAGACAATCCCCTCAAGGCATTTCTACTCAAGTAGTCGTATTCCCTAAATAAGACTAGCCATGTTATTTCTACTTTTCTGTCTATTTCTTTTCTTTTTTATACACAGATACCCATGTTTTCCCAAAGTTTAAAAATCAATGTTTTATACAGTCTAAAAATTACTTTTCACATATTTCTCTTTTTAAGACTACGTTTTTCTATCGCGCAAGGCACAACGTACTTCTTATACCTACAAGTGCTTGTGAACACATTTGTGCAGACCGAACGCATTTAAATAGCATTATGAATTTCATTGTATAAAACGTTACATCTCAGCTCATGTTATCCAAAATATTCAAAAATCATTTAAAAACTTCACTCTCATCATTGGCTAGACAAAATTTTTCTAAACGGTAAGAACTGTGAGGTATGCAATTATAAACATGTAACTATATGCCAAACTGTAATCTAAACATGCACATAAAAATTAAACTAATCATGCAAAACTATATGAATCATGCAAAACTATATGCAAAACTAATTAATTATTTGATAAGTGGATTTTATATACACTTATCCGGTCTCTTTTACTTGAATTAGTTGCTTATATTTATGTGTCTTAGTTACTTTTCATGCATTTTGTGTTCATTTTGTAGGTTATACGTTTTGGAGCGGTGTGAGCGACTATTGGTAAGGAAAAGCAAGGAAAATGCAAAGAAAAGCAATCCGGACATCATTTGGGCTTTCATGTTTACTTCGTGTTTTTGGTTTGGAACTTAGCTTACATTGTAAAGCGTATTCGTAGCTTTCCGAAATATCTTGAATCGTTCTAATAGGAGTTTGGATGCAAGAGTTATGGTCTTTGTACTAACGGACATCAAACTTCACTATTTAGGTTAGCCATTTTCAGAGCAGTCCCTTCCAGCCCAATTTCAACCTTCATTCGGCCAGAATTTCTCAATCATCAAAGAATGAAAGTTGTACAGCTCGTTGATATCTTCGATTTGATAGGTGGCAGGTCCCATAAATCTTCCCGGATCAAAGGTTATGGCCATTTTACTAGAGCACACTGCGCGTTGAGAGAAATCACTCACATACGTGTCACGCGACTTACAAGATAACAAAAAGACGCGATTTTTCACTTTTCACATGGTAACAACCAACTCAAAGCCAATTCTTACGCTGTCACGCGACTTTCTAAATTGACCAAAGCTAACTTTTCATTAAATAGTGCAATTGACGCGTAACGGAGAGAGGCATTCAATTAGGGCTTATATATTAGACTTATTTCCATGATGTAAAAGAGATTCCACCCCTTGGGGGCTAAAGCTATCATTATTTCTTTTCTTCTCTTTCTTTTTAGATTAGATTAGAACCCTAGAATAACTAAGATTTTGGGATTGAAGCAATTGAAGATCCTTGAAGGTTCGTAAGAAAACAAGAGAAGAAACTCCAGATTTGCTATTCTTGATCCCTAACTCTCTTTACTTCTATCAGATCTTTCAATGTATATTCAATTGTGGATCATGGATTCTAATTCAACTATGAGTTAAACTCTATTTTGGGATTGCAATGGAATCTATTGCCTAGTTTATTTTGACATACTTCATTGTTAGTCTTATTAATTGTTATGAGATTGTCTATTAAGATTCACGCTTATTTGCTTAGTTGATTGGCCATCAATTACTGTGATAACCCATATGACCGTGAAAGACAAAGTATGGGTTTAGATTTGATCTTGATAGCTTGTGTTTGTATGTTCTACATGGTGATGGAATATATGATTCGTGCTTAGGATAGACATATACCGAAGCACCACTCGTAGTCAATTGAGGACTTGGGGTTCAAACCCTAATTATTTGTAAATCACATAGATATATAGTGGTTTAGGTATTGTGGGTGTTCATGTGTATTCTATCAATTGTGGATTATATGTGATATGAATATGGTACATCGAGAGATGGCTATATTTCACTTTCGTGTTCTCGACTAACAATCCATTATAATTAATTCGGTTTAACTAGAAGTGTGTTGATTTAAATGATGCAATAGGGGAAATTGTAATCTCATGTCTTTATTATCTAGTCTCATTCTAGGGGTAGTTAGTACTATTTAATTTCATAGTTTAAATATAAAAACTCAAAGCAATCGTTTAAAATAAGACTGAAATGGTTATGGGCTAATGCTTAGTGAACTTTATTAATTAATTCTCTGTGGGAACGATACTTTACTTACTCTTTATTACTTGTTGACCACGTATACTTGCGTGTTGTGCGTAACTAAAAATTACCCAACAAGTTTTTTGCCAATGTTCGGGACTTATTTTAATAATTTTTGCCAACATTAATTTCAATCAAATTAGTCTTAATTTAAACATTTTATTTTATTTTATTTTGTTTTAATTATCTTCTTATATTTCTCTCTTTTCAGGAACCATGGGTGACTTTTCTTATTAATGGCCTTATGCAAATAGGACTCAACCAAGGGACATAAGCACTGAGGGACTCAATGTATTTTCTATATTGTCAGCACAAATTGAAACACTTTCGGAGAGGTTGGATATTCTTGCAGCCCAACGCACTCGAGAGATAGTAGTTACATGTGAATACCGTGTCAAGCGAGCATTCGAAAGTTATCGCGCAACAACATCAAGGTTGGACAAATGCAGTTTGGGGGTGATTACTTCAACAACGATGTTTATCTTGATTATCAACAAGGTTGGGGGTATCACCCAGATTATGAATGGGGTTATAACTATCAAGACCAACACTACGTTCCAAGTCCAACACATCCATCGGATTTCTCATATCCACCTCCAATGCAACAAGAAGAAAATTCAAGATTGGAGGATTTGTGGTTCAAATTTGTAGCATCAACCGAGGAGAAGATGATTGAGCAATTCAAAATCTTCAGAATCATATGGATCAAATAATCGAAGCCTTGAACAATCGCCCTCCAAACAATTGGTGCTATGACATGGATGATGAAACTGATGGAGAGCCAGAAGTGTACATGCCACTGAATGAATTGAAAAGAGTGGACATTGAGGAGACAACTGGAGGTATGGAAAATGAAGATCATGAGCTGACTTGTATAATACCCCAAGTGCCTTCTCAGATAGAGTTGAAAAATTCAGTGAAATTTGCACACCCATGTCCCCTTGGTAGCCACATCCAAAGCAAGAATTTCTGCTATTATGAGACCTCTTACAAACCATGGTGGGCTGAGGAAGAGATAATAGAAGAAGAGAATCATGTTGTATCTGTCAGGCCTCAATGCAAAAATCTATTCACAGACACAACGGAAGGAGCACCTGGCTATGAAATAGAACTGGGGGCATCATGGACAGGAAATACGCTAGGTTGCTTCAATTCACAAACACACATGATGGGGAATCCACCAAAACACATAGCGGTTCTAATGGATAGAGGGTTCCTAGCTTATCGTAGAGGAATTGGATAGCGGTGTCAAGAAAAGAGTCTAGCTAACGGACTATAAACCGAGCGCTCGATGGGAGGCACCCCATCCAATCTTTCTCTCTCCTTGTTTAATTCATATTTATATTTCCATATTTAGTAGATGTTAGATAGTGGTAAATCTTAATAATAGTTTTATTGTTTCTCCTCAAAGGTTCAATCCAATTGCTATAAGCATTCAGGATCAAACAAAAGTTAAACCAAATTGAAGCTGCCAGAGTATAGGGTCTCGCGTGTTTTTACTAAGCTGGGTACGCGGGCGCGAGACTTGCAGAATGCTTTGGTGGTTTTCTTATCTTGACGCGCGGGCGCACAAGTTTTTGCTGCATGGGTCGCGCGGGCGCGAGACTTGCAGAATGACTTGTTGTCTACATTAGCTTGACGTCTTGGCCGCCATTTTTAGGCTTGACTATGCCAGTGCGGTCATGCGATCTTCGATATCTCGCAATGCTAAACTTCGCTTTCACTCACTCACACGCAGGTGCCGTCTAATGATGGTTCCTGCATAGATATTAATGCATCGTGTTAAGGCATGACTTAGTTGTCTCATAACACTAACATTTTGCAAATATTCGCACAACAATTCTTGTTACACTGTTAAGCATGAACATCAAGTATCCTATTAAAAAGGAGTTCGATATAACTATTGAAATAACTCAAAATGAAATACTAAAAACAAATCAATGGAGAGAATAATAATGGGTTGTCTCCCATCCAGCGCTAAGTTATAGTCAATTAGCTTGACTGTCTCTGAGCTTCATGTTACAGATGGAATTGAGGTGCCTTCCTTCGTGTCCTTTGCACCTTGAAATTTAATGACCTCATCTTTCGTCAATGGCTCTTCCTTCAACTCTGAATTTTCACCCGTTGCACATATCAATGGTCCATAATCCCTCGATTTCTGTGACAACCCGAGAATTTAGACAATTTTACAAAATCTTAAATGATTGATTTAAGGTCAAATATTAGACCTAGACAGAAAATAAGTGTATGCGTTTGATGTTATTAGGATTGAATTTTGAGGATTTCAAAATTCGTTGAAGGATTTAGTGAATTATTCAGGATTAAGGATTTATGTGATTAAGTTCTGTGAAATTTGTTATGTATGTGTACAGAATGTGGTTAAGAGTCAAGGGTTGATCAGATAAATTATATCTGTGTCAAACCCTAATATTATTTAGAACGTCAACGTTCAGATAGAAAATTATAACGATTTATAAGAAACCCTAGAAATCGGTTCTGGAAACCCTAGATTGGGAATGCAATGCTATGTATAAGGTTTAACATTTTTAATTATAAGTATAATTAGGGAAAACCCTAATGAATTACTGGAAACCCTATTTGAGTATTAGAAAAAAAACCTAATACCATATCTGAAAATCCTAATTTTAGATTTCGAATATTTGAAACCCTGATCTGAGAATATAACGGAGAATTATAATGCTCAAGTGATTTAGATTATAAGCTTAATAGGGTAAAGCTTAATTATTTAGCAAACCCTAATTTCCAAATTTTGAACCCTAATTATTATGTCTGAAACCCTAATCGGGATATTAAAATCCTAAGTGGGAAGCTTGAAATAGAGTTTCTATTGTAAGTATAATTAGGGATAACCCTAATTGATTAATTAGAAAGCCCTAATTTCTAATGTTGGAAACCCTAATGTACAATTAGAGAAAATCTAATTATTAATTTATAAGTTTAATGTTAATTAGGAAGCCTTAACCCTAATTAGCAAGCTTGAACGAATTAGTAAACCTTAATTGTAATTAGGAAACCCTAATCTAAATTAGGAAACCTAATTTCTAAATTGAAAGATTATTTTCTATGTAAAATCCTAATTAATGGGTTATAAACTCTAGTGACCAATTATGATCCAAATTGCTAAATTAGCAAATTTAATTAGAAATAATAATCCTAATTGAAAGCTTGATTTATGATTAGAAATTATAATATAATTATCAATCCTAATTATAATTTAGAAATATTAAATTTCTATTTTTGAAACCTAATGATTATGGGAAATTACCAAGTTGCCATGCACTTTATGAGCCAAATGACCAAAATGCCCTTTTAGCATTATTTAATAAGATGACTTGTGTAGGTTGCCATAACTTTAGTTGGTGACCAACCCTTGCTAGGCATGTGGTCTATGGGCTAGCCTTTAATCAACCAACATGATCAGCCATTCATTGTATCATACATTATATATAGATCGAGAGAGAAACATACACTAATTTGGCTCATTTGTCCAAAACACCCAACCAAGTCTCTCTCTCTATAGACCCACAAAAATATCAAGTATTTCAGTCCCTAGCATGATCTCTATCAAGCTAAGAATAGTATCCAAAGTCAGATTCATGAATCAAAGCTCAAAAAGTTGTATAAAACCCTAACCTTGCAAATCTATGATTCTGATGTTTAATGTTGTTGTTTGTTGGTTAAACAAGTGTAATAGGGTGTCAAATGATGATCTGGGTTGTCATAACACAAACCCATAACATCAAATTACTCGAATCTAGCATTTTCAAAAATCTGAAAAGAAAAAAAAGGTCCGATAAAGCAAATGTCGAATGTCACCCGTATCCGTATGTGTTAATTGTTTTAGTGTTTTAAGAGTTGTAGTTGTAGTATGTTATTTGGTCTTTAATCTCCAACTTGAATCAAGTCCAGATATTTTCTAGATCAAAAGTTATGAACGGTGAAAGACAGCTGACCGATCACGATTTCTGGAATTTCGGCAAACCTGTAAACCCGCATCGCTTCGACAACGTTTTACAGGTTCTCGATCTTGTTGTGGTTTAAGTGTTGGGCTAAGTGGTTGTTTTTATGTTGTTTTCGTTATATGGACTACATAAATAAGCTTTTAGATCACTTAGATCATAACTCAGATGAAAGTTATAATAGTTCAAACATGCGCGTTGACCACCGACTTTGAAGAAATTTTGGAAACCCGAATTCTACCAAGAGCAGCTTTGTGTGGCTTAGTTTGACCAAATTTCAAATTTTACATGTGTGATGTTTTTAAGTTAATATTATGTGATATAATGGTACCTTGACATCCTGGACTACAAAATAGAACCCCAGATCACATAAATCGAACATAGAATGAAAGTTATACTGACCCAAAGTAGGTACCTTTGATTCATTTAACCCGTAAGGTTGAAGAACGTGTCCGACAAGTAGTTTGAGAGCTTAGATCTCTCAAATTGTGTGTTATTTGAGCATGAAACTTGATTGCAGCTTGTAGAATTACATGAGTACTACAATCAAAATTTTAACCAACTCATAAAGCAACAAGAACACTGCTTTTAATTGTGGTCAAACCAAACAGACGTCAAGCCTTGTTAGTGTTCTTGAGGCTCAAGAACACCTAAAATGACGGTTGTCTGTCGCTAAAGGCTTTAAATGACGGTTTTAATTATTTTTATTTTCTCGAAATTCAAAATGAATTAAAAATTAGAAAAATAGATTTTATTTATTAAAAATACTAAATAAATTATGGAAAATTATTTTAAAGTCCTAAAAATAGTTTTTAATTATTTGGAGTATATTTCAAAAATATTTAATTTTTTGGAATATAAATGGTATTTATTTATTTAATTATAATATTAAATAAATTATTTAAAAATAGTTTTAATTCATAGAAAATCATGAAAAATTATATTATGGTGTTTGAAAATATTTTAAGTTCTTTTTGATAACTTTTGATATTTTGTGATGAATTTCATTAATATTTATTATTAATGATAATTAGTTTATTTAATGAATATATTAAATAAATTGTGGAAAAAAATAGATTTAATGCTTTAAAAATTATATAAAAATGATTTAAGTGTTATAAAAATATTTTAAGTTATAAAATATAACTTTTGATATATTGGCATGAAAATATTAATATATTTTTAGCAATTATCTGATAATGGACTTGATTGTTTAAAAATCATATAATTATGATTTTAAGGTATTAAAAATACTTTGATATATTATAAGTATATTATAATATTATGTTTTTCATTAATATTTAATATTAAATAATATTAATGATCAAGGAATAATGTTGTATTTACATTAAATATCGATTATTGATTAATGTTTTGAATTACTTTAAAAACATTTAAAAGAAGTAATAAAGTATTGAAAATACTTTGAGATATTATGAATATGAAATAATATTGTGGCATGTAATTCATTAATGGTTATTATTAAATAATATTAATGATATTAGAATATTGTGGTATTTAATTCATTTAAATACAAAGGTTAATGATTAGAAAATCATGATAAATGATAATAATTACTTGAAAATTTATTATAAGCCTATTAAAATTGTTTTGATTAATAAGAAAATTATCCGTGATAATTGTTAAGTGTTTAAGCAGTTTAATTGAACTTAAACTCAAGTATTAATTATTGTGATCGCTTGGATGTTAGGAATCGTGGTTTGCCATAAGTCGATCGAAATAGTTTGACCTCGATACAAAGTTTCATGTCTTTGAATAGATCGATAGGATTATGTGGTAATGTGTTTAAGTTATTTTATACCGTGATGATATTATTCTAATATTTGGAGATCGGTATTATCTCATTAGGTCTTCGATAAAGCTAAGTTATATTTCGATATCGGTAATCAAATCTGCTTTCGTAAGTTCTACTTAACTCTACTAAGAGTGTTTAATTCAGATATGCGTATGGTTAATCATTCACGATTGCCATGTTGAATTGTACTCAGATATATATTGCGATATAAGTCGTATGAAAGGTCGATCACCTTCATTACCAAATGGTCCTGATATATATATATATATATATATATATATATATATATATATATTTCATACGTAATACTTGTTCAAATAAAAGTTTTGTTCATGCTAATTCACCACTATATTGTCAATTATAGCCACTTTTATTATTCATACTCTTTCAATCATGATATATCCTTAAATTGTATTTAAACTTGGACAACTTTCATGCTCACCCTTTGCTATATCATGATAAAACATTGCAGATTAAGGTGAATGCGTTTGATACAAGGAAAGTTAAAGATGCTTCCCACTTTAAAGTTAATGTGCACGATTAGTTTTGTAATAGTCTTGTATGATAATGAGGCCATGTGTTAGATAAGTTATAAATTGTGTATAAGTTATGGTTACTCGACCTTGGGATAGTGTATAATGTTTAATGTATAATCAATTTATGTTTATATCTTCCGCAATAGTAGTAGAATGAGTGAACCGGATCCGCGGTGATTTGGGGCTCAGATTCGGGGCTCTCACAATTTCTGTACTTCATCCTGTAGGCACCAATCCACCACGTCAACTAGGAAGCACTCTTCTTCATTCGTTGGTAAACTGATTGCTTTAAAGACGTTAAAAGTGATCTCTTGATCCTGGACACGCATAGTGAGTTCACGTTTCTTCATATCTATTGACGTTCTGCCTGTGGCTAAGAATGGTCTCCCCGGTATTATTGGTATGCTTTTGTCCTCCTCGTAGTCTAGAATGATGAAGTCAGCTGGAAAAATAAACTTGTCCACCTTAACCAACACATCTTCAACAAGTCCCCGTGGATATGTGATGGATCTGTCCGCTAACTGCAATGCAATGTTTACCGGCTTTGGATCCGGCAATCCCAACTGGTTAAATACTGAGAAGGGCATCAAATTTATGCTTGCCCCAAGGTCACATAAACACTTACTGAAATTCACCTTTCCAATGGTACATTGAATTGTGAAACTTCCTGGATCCTTCAGCTTTGGAGGTAATTTCTGTTGAAGCACTGCACTGCATTCCTCTGTCAAGGCTACTGTCTCAAACTCATCTAATCTCCTATTCCTTGACAATATACCCTTCATAAATTTTGCGTAGCTTGGTATTTGTTCCAATGCCTCGGCGAATGGTATGTTGATTTGCAGCTTTTTGAACACCTCCAAGAATTTGCTGAACTGTTTATCTTCCCTTTTCTTATTTAATCTCTGCGGATACGGAACTTGAATGTGCATTGGTGGTACTGGACTCTTAACCGTCTCCTCTGAACCAGCTTTATCTTTCTCTTCCTGCTGATCCTCCGATTTCTCCAAATTTTTCGCCAAAGGTCGGTGGCTTATGCCTCATCATGGCCATACGCCTTCTCCTCATAGATATTCATTCATGCGCAAAGGAAGTTCTAATAATCGATGATCTTTTTCCCAGATCTCTATGTGATCGCTTGACACTGTTCCTTCTATTCTCTCCTTGGATTTGTCTCCGTATTGCTTGGCAATGAACCCTGGGGCCTGTTAGTAAGCATGTTCGCCATCTGCCCCATCTGAGTTTCCAGATTCTTTATAGCCATTGCTTGCCTCTTGATCATAACTTCTGTGTTTGCCATGTATTTCATCATCATCTCCTCCACTTCTGATTTCTTTTCTTGCTGAGGTGCAGCTCGAGTGTGATGTTGCTGTTGTTGTTGAGAAAATCCCGATGGAAAAGGTGGTCTAAGATTAAATCATAATTTGGTCATACTTCCAAATTGATTATTTGGTTGAAACCGAGTCTCGCCGATTCCTTGATTATTCGACCAACTAAAATTTGGATGATTTCATTGTTGGGGTGGTATGTGTTCAAATCGACCTTGGTCTTTTCTATAGTTGCTCATATCTTCGCCCGATTCTCGAAATGATGGCACATTGATCCGTCGAGTGTGACCTCAAGACAAATCTCACATAATGAAGGCAACCGCCTTTACTTTTCCTTCGCCAAAGTATCTATCTTCTTTGCCATGGCTGCCATATGTGCTGACAACTGAGTAATAACATCAACCTCCAATACACCTGCAACTTTGGTTTGTGGCATTCGGGATGTAGGATTCTGAAAATCATTCGATGCCATTGTCTCGATAAGATCATAGGCTTCCTCATAGTTCTTTGCCCCATAATGCCCCTCCTGCAGCTGCATCTATAATCGGTCTCTACTGCCATCCCAATCCATTATAAAACGTGTTGATTACCATCCAATCTGGCATACCGTGATGTGGGCACTTTCTCAGCATTTCTTTGTATCTCTCCCATGCTTCATATAACGACTCGCCCTATTGTTGCTCAAACTGAGAGATAACTGTCCTCATCTTGGCAGTCTTAGCCATTGGGAAGAACTTAGCTAAGAATTTCTGTGTTAAATCCTCCCATGTAGTTATAGATCCTGCTGGCAGAGTATGAAGCCAACTTTTCGCTTTATCCCTCAATGAAAATGGGAACAACCTTAGTCTAATAGCATCCTCCGTCACACCGTTGTATCTGAATGTATCACAAATTTCGATGAAACTCAACAGATGTTCATTCAGATCATCAGAGAAGAAGACCCCAAACCGAATCAGTATTCTCGCATCATTTGAATAGTGCCAGTTTTTATCTCGAATGTGTTTTCTGCTATCGCTGGTCTGACTATGCTAGATTGTACTCCATTAATATTGGGCATGGAATACTCCTTCAGAGCCCTATGCTCCTCTCTTTGATCTTCTCCTTGTGCCTCGGCTGCCATGTTAGCTGTCGTGTTTTCCAACTGTTCTTGTAAATTTCTACGAACACCCGCTTTCCAACCTCTCCCGTTTATATTATCCTGAACATGTGTTAACTCGGGGTTGGTTGACCGTGTGCACATAAAAATTTATCCAAATTCTTGAAAAAAAACAAAAATTGAAATGAGATAAGACTAGAATTGTCTAAGTCATACAATATAGCTTAAAACTAATGATAATAATACTAAATTAAACGTTTTCACTTAAGAATTCAACGCCAAAAACTTACATCGCCACTTTTTACAACTAACAAAGGAGCTCTAACTCATGCAAGCATACATGCGTCAACAAGTAATACAGAGCAAGTAAAGTATCGATCCCATAGAGAAAGTTGTTTAACTTAAACTATTATTCATTAATTAAATCATTATATTTATATGCTCACACTATTGATTAAACTTGGTTTGTTCTTGAATTACAAATAACAACTAAAACAATAATAATGATAGAATAAATGACATTGGAACTAATGGGATTCTAACTTCATTTAATACTTCATTCAATCGCCACTAACATGCATGACTTGCTCACATATCACAGGAAAGTAGCCAAGAGCACTAAAAGAGTATTAGCCATTTTTCAATGCACTAAGATCTACTTACACAACATCCACAGATGATAGACTCTATGTAATCATCAATATAACCAACATCACTATATGTCTATGTGAAATTGAAATTATATTGATTTTAAGTTTAAGCCCTTATTCTAACTTATACGGTGAAACAGTATATGTCTATCTGGTTCACGAAATACATAAGCCATATAACACAACCCTATATATGTATACTATCATGATTACAGTCCATATTTGCATGTTCATTGTCAATTCCGTACAAATACTGAAACGAATGGTGATCAAGCATTTATACATGCAAAACAATCCATGCTCCACTCAATCCCATGCACATCCTATCTTTGCAGCGCGGCTTGCAGTTTCTATCTTCTGATTCTGCTCCTTAGCTTGGTTATGCAATGTTGCTACTGCTACTGACATGTCCTATGTATATCCATGCTTGTCCATCCATGCTCCACTCAATCCCATGCACATCCTATCTTTTGCCTCGCCTTACGCTTTCATTAGCCTCGTGCCCGATATCAGCACCAAATTAGGCCAATTCCTGCACTTATTCACCAAAAGGAGTTTTAAGTATGGGAAATGCAATTTAACATAAAAAACAGCTAAAACAGACTAAAATGTACTTGAGATGGGCATAGTTCGCGTGAATTAGTACTCCATAAGTAGGTGTAAATCCTACTTATCAGCGTCCCGAGATCATGGCCGCCAGCTCGCCATCTTTTATTTTATCAGGCCTCAACCCCCGTTCAAGAATCAAGTTCCGTTGGGCAAACGAGTTCTTGTACCTTTTCTGTGACAACCTGAGAATTTAGACAATTTTATAAAATTTTAAAAGATTGAATAGAGGTTAAATAATAAACCTAGACAGAAAATAAGTGTATGTATTAAACATTTTTAGGAATAAATTTTGTGAATTTAAAAACTTTTGGTAAAAGTTTACAGTGTTAAGAGTATCTGTGTATATGGTCATATATGTGTACAATATGTGGTTAAGGGTCAAGGGTTGACCGGATAAAGTATATCAGTCACAAACCCTAAAAATATTTTAGAAACTCAATGTTCAATTAGAAAACCCTAATGATTGATAACAAACCCTATTACCGGCTATAGAAACCCTAATTTCAGTTCCGAGAATCTGAAACCCTAATTCAGATTATTAAAACCCTAATTGGGAAGTTTGAAAATAAGTATAAGATTTTTATGTTATTAATTTTATATTAATTAGGGATAGCCCTAATTGAATATTAGAAAACCCTAATTGTTCAACTGGAAACCCTAATGTACAATTAGAGAAAACCTAATTATTAATTTATAGAGTTTAATGTTAATTAGGAAACCTTAACCCTAATTAGCAAGCTTGGAAGTGATTAGTAAACTTTACTATAATTAGGGAACCCTAATTATAGTTTTCTATTTTAAAACCTAATTAGTAAATACTAGAATATTAATTTGTCTAACCTTTGGGTTAAACCCTAAGGTTCAAACCCTAAGGGTTAAAACCTAATGATTGTGAGAAGTTACCAAGTTGCCATGCACTTTATAAGTTAAATGACCAAACTACCCTTTTTTAATATTTTAATGAGGTGGAGTGTAGATTTAACCCTACTTGTGGTTGGTGAACAACCCTAGGCTAGCCATGTGGTATAGAAAACAACTTTAATCAACCAACAACTGATCACATGATCATCCGTTGCATTTTATCATATTATATATAGATTGAGAGAGATAAAATGCACACTTTACTTTTCAACCTATCCAAGTCTTCTCTGCCTCTCCTATCCGAAATTTTTGAGTGATAGTGAGTGAGAAACAAAGCTCAGAACACTTCATAGCTTGCCAAGGATCAGAATCAAAAGTCAGATTCAAGGATCAAAGCTAAAAAGGTATAAAAACCCTAAACTTAGAAATTTATGTGATTCATGTTATTTGTTATTGTTTAAAGTTATGTTAGAAGGTGTCATTTAGTGATCTGGGTTGTTATAACTCAGATCCATAACATCTAGATGCTCGAAATTGAAGATTTCAAAAATCTGGAAAAAGTTTGTCTGACAGCCATATGTCAGACCCCATAGATCTTTACCTGTTTATAGTTTTGGTGGTTTAAATGTTTGTACTTGTAGTATGTTGTAAGGGCTTGGATCTGGAACTTGAATAAAGTCCAGATCATGTGTAGATTAAAAGTTATAAGTGGTCAAACCTAGTTGACCGATCACGAAACTGGAATTCTAGGCAGCCCAGAATTTCCAGAAACTCTAACAACCCTTTTGCAGGCCATGAATCTTACTGTGTTTAATGTTTTAGATTATGTTATTACTTGGGATTTGTAGTCAGGCATATGGACTACACATCCATACCTTTAGATTACCCGGATCATGTATAGGATCCAAGATACAGTTGGTCAAAGTAGAATTGACCAACTATTCTTGACGAAATCTGGAAAACCCAAAAATCGTGAAGAACAGTGTCTGACCCATACTTTGACCGACTGAAATCTTGAGTTGGTGATGTTGTTAGACTAATATGATATTATGTAGTTGTACTATGACATCACTACTACAAGTTTAAACCTTTATAACACATAAACAAAACCTAGACTGTAATCTATAATGCTGCAAAGTAGTACGCCTTTAACTGCTTGAGTTTCTGGGTAATCCAGAAACTCAAGAACAACTCTGACATCATTTTCTGTCGCTTAGATCTTGCTGATATGAAGTATGTTGGCCATAAAATTTATTTAGGGTTGTAGTACTACATTAGTACTACAACATTTACACAAGTACAAGCCCATAAACTTAATAGATCAATGATCTATACTTGGTCAAAGTAGGTACCCTGTTAACTGCCTATGCAGTTCTGGGTTTGGTGAAGAACACCTATAGCGACGGGTCTGTCGCTATAGGGCCATTTAGTGACAGTTTATTTATGAAAAATAATTACTTTATTTAATAAATAGATAAAAAATGGTTTTTAATTATTAAAATTACATAATAAATTCCTAAAAATTATTTTAAAGCCTGAAAAATAGTTTTTAATTATTCTGAATATATTTCATAAATATTTAATATTTTTGAATAATAATGGTTATTTAATTACAATATTAAGTAAATTACTTAAAAATGATTTTAATACATGAAAAATAATGAAAAATTATATTAGGGTATACGAAAAATAGTTTAAGTTATATTATGGTATAAGAAAAATCATAAATGATAATAATTATCTAAATTTTTTTGCAAGTCTATGAAAATTATTTTGACTGATTAATAAATTACCTAAGATAATTGTTAAGTGTTTAGGCAGAGTTTAATTGAACTTAAACTCGATAATTGTCCGACTAGGCCGTCGGGATGTAATAATAGTACCGAACACAACTCAGACTGCAATAGTTTTACTCGATACTAGGTCTTATGTGTTGTATAGATTGATATGATTATGTGGTAATGTGTTTAGGTTATTTTATACTGTGATGATATTATTCTAATGTTTGGAGATCGATATTATCTATATTAGGTCTTCAGATAAAGCTAAGTTATATTTCGTAACGGTAATCAACGGTACATGCAAGTTTTTCTTAACTCTACTAAGAGTTGTTTCATTCAGATATGCTTATGGTTAATCATTGCTGATTGCCATGTAGAATTGTACTCTATACATATTGTATATATAAGTCAGGTATGAAAGGTTGATCACCTTCATTACCATTCGGTTCAGATATATTTGTTTATGTTTAATACTTATTCAGTCAAAAGTTTGTTCTTGCTAATTCATAACTACATTGTTGAATTATAGCCTGCTTATTATTCAGACTCTTTCAATCATGATATATCCTTAAATAAAATTTAAACTTGTTGGGCAACTTTCTTGCTCACCCTTGCTATATCATGATAAAACATTGCATATTAAGGTGAATGCGTCGGATACAAGGAAAGGTTAAAGACAGTTCCAGTTTAAAGTTATTGTGTGTGATTAGATTTGTAATAGTAATGTATGATAATATCTTTGTATGTCAGAAAGGATAATGAATTGTGTATAAGTTATGGTTACTCGACCTTGGGGATAATGTATAATGTTTAATGTATAAATAATTTATGTTTATATCTTCCGCAATAGTTAGAACTAGTGCACCAGATCCGTGGTAATTTAGGAACCAGATTTGGGGGCGCTACATTTGGTATCAAAGTTGTTGGTTATAAACCTAGGGTAGAGTTACTTTAGACTAATAACCGCAGTGATTAGGATAAGATCTAACTCACATAGTGTTAGTGTGTCGGTAAGATTCAAAGACGAATCTCGGCGAGTTATAAATATACGGGGTTCCCTAACTCTGATAATAACGGTGAACAGTAGTAATGAATAGATAGAGTTTGTCCTACGATCGTTGAGGTAGTGTTATGTTCGTTGAGTCTGTCCTGCGATTGTCGAGTCTGTCCAGCATTCGTTGAGTCAGTCCTACGATCGTCGAGTCTGTCCAGCATTCGTTGAGTCTATCCTATGATTGTTGTGTCTGTCCAGCATTCGTTGAGTCTGTCCTACGATCGTCGAGTCTGATCAATCATTCATTGAGTCTGTCTTACGATCGTCGAGTCTGACCAGATCCTTGTGATGAGTTTTTGACTAAGCATTCTTTTAAGGTAACTCAGGAAGGGCCAACCTCTTGGAGAGATTCAAGGGTTAGGATTGTTCCTGAGGCACCTCTTAGAGAGATTGCTTTGTTATGAAGCTTGTCATCACATGATACATTTTTGCTTTGTGGATGGGGCTTGTGTCATCGTTGAGTCTGCACTATGATAGTTAAGTCTTTGCTACGATCGTTGAGGTAGTTTTCTTTTCAGCTCTACGATCGTGAGCTTTCCTTGATCATGTCTACGATTTTGAGTTCAACCTTTGTATCTGTCATGGTTAGCACAATCTAGAGCATATATTTCATGGTTGTAGATTTAACATTCCTAGCTCACTTATTAACTTATTAAATCTGGATTCATCTAGTAGTTTTGTAAAAATATCAGGAAGCTAATTTTCAGTAGGGATATATTGTAAAGATATTGTTCCATTTTGCACATGATCCCTAATGAAGTGATACTTTATTTCTATATGCTTAGTCCTAGAATGCATGACATGATTATGAGTTATTGCTATGGCACTTGTGTTATCATAGTGTATGTGGAAAGATTTGAAATCGAACCCATAGTCAGCTAGCTGATTTCTCATCCATAGGATCTCGAGTATAAGAATGCCAAAGACAGAATATATTCAACCTGCAGGTTGAAGTAGACACTGAGTTTTACTTTTTGCTAAACCAGGACACAAGTCTGTTTCCTAGAAGTTGACAAGTGCCACTGGTACTCTTTCTATCTATTTTGTATCCTGCGAAATCAGCATCTATGTATCCTATTAGTTCAAATGAGGATTCCTTGGGGTACCAAAGCCCCAAGTAAGGTGTACCCTTGAGATACCTGAAGATCCTCTTTACAGCAGATAAATGTGACTCTTTAGGGTTAGCCTAAAATCTAAGCACATATGCATATTGCAAACATTATGTCTGGTCTACTGGCAGTTAGGTATAAAAGAGAGCCTATCATACCTCTGTATTGAGTGATATTAATACTTTTACCTTTCTCATCCTTGTCAAGCTTGGTTGCAGGAGCAATTTGTGTTTTCATGGGAGAGGCTGATTCCATGCCATACTTTTTCAGTAAGTCTTTGATGTACTTGGCTTGGTTTATGAAGATTCCTTCTTCAGTCTGCTTTACTTGCAGTCCAAGGAAGAAGTTCAGCTCACCCATCATGCTCATTTCAAACTTGCTCTGCATTAGCTTAGAAAATCTCTTGCATAACCTTTCGTCAGTAGAACCAAAAATAATATCATCAACATATATTTGAACTAGTAAGACTTTATCTTTATGCTTTCTAAGAGACAGTGTGGTATCTACTCTACCTCTAGTGAACCCATTTTCAATTAAGAAGTTAGCCAGTGTTTCATACCATGCTCTAGGTGCTTGTTTAAGACCATATAAGGCTTTATCTAATCTATAGACATAATTGGAAAGAGATGGATTGATGAAACCTAGAGGTTGCTCTACATAGACTTCTTCTTGGAGTTCTCCATTTAGAAATGCACTCTTGACATCCATCTGGAAGACTTTGAACTTCATGTGGGCAGCAAAGGCAAGAAAGATTCTGATGGCTTCTAGTCTGGCAACAGGTACAAATGTCTCATCGTAGTCGATACCTTCTTCTTGAGAATAGTCTTTTGCCACTAGTCTTGCCTTATTTCTGGTTATGATCCCATCTTCATCCATTTTGTTTATGAAGACCCACTTAGTTCCTATCACAAGATGACTCTTTGGTCTTGGTACCAATCTCCATACTTTACTTTGTTCAAATTTGTTGAGTTCTTCCTGCATTGCTTCTATCCAGCTGGAGTCTTCCATAGCGTCCTCTATCTTCTTTGGCTCTATTTGTGACAGGAAGCTTAGATAAAAGCATTTATTCTAAGTAGCAGTTCTTGTTTTAACTCTGGCACTCGGATCTCTAATGATTAGATCCTGAGTGTGATCTCTTGCCTATCTGTTACCGGTTGGGACATCTGTCCTGATGCCTTCCTGTCTTAAATCTTCAAGGTCTATCTCTTCTTCTTGGAGTGGAGGCTCGCTGTCTTGCATTAACCTTTCTACGATCACATTCTCATGCTCTACGATTTCACTGTCTGGTACTATGATCGTAGTGTTGAGCTCGATGACTTCATTCGTAGTGTCTGCACTATCGATCCTAGTGTCTTGAGGCATTGTTTTGTCTAAGTCAGTTTCATCAAAGATGATGTGTATCGAGACTTCAACATTCAGTGTCTTCTTGTTGAACACTCTGTAAGCCTTGCTGTCTGTGGCATATCCAAGAAAGATCCCTTCGTCTGACTTGGGCTGGAATTTTTTCAGATTCTGCTTTCCATTGTTGAGAATGTAGCATGCACAACCAAAGACATGGAAGTAGCTGACACTTGGCTTTCTTCCTTTCCATAGTTCGTAAGGCATCTTCTTGATCGTAGAGTGTATGAGTGATCTGTTCTGCGTGTAGCATGCAGTGTTGATAGCTTCTGCCTAGAAGTATTCAGGCAGATGGGCTGCAACTAGTAGAGTTCTTCCAGCCTCTATCAAGGTTCTGTTCTTTCTTTCAGCTACTCCATTTTGTTGAGGAGTTCGTGGAGCTGAGAAGTTATGACTGATCCCATTGTCTGTGCAGAACTGATCCATTTCTGAGAAATTGAATTCTCTGACATGATCACTCCTTATGGCCTTGATTTTCTCTCCTTTCTCGTTCATCACCAGTCTGAACATCTTGATTAATTCGGAGCTTGTTTCATCCTTTGAAGTTAGGAAGAATACCCATGTGAATCTGGTGTAGTCGTCGACTATGACTAGAGAGTATCTTTTTCCTCCAAGACTAGTTGTTGGTATTGGCCCAAAGAGATCCATGTTGAGTAACTGCAGGGGCTTGTAAATAGAGTTGGCAGTCTTGCTTTTGAATGAGCTTCTGGTTTGCTTTCCAAGCTGACAGGCATTGAATGGCCTTTCCTTCACGAAGTTGAACTTGGGTAGACCAGCTACTAGGTCTTTTGATGCCAGTTTGGACATGCTTTTGAAGTTTAAGTGAGACAACCGTCTATGCCATAGCCAGCTCATTTCTTTAGATGCTTTTTCCAGAAAACATATTGTCTCATTTGAGCTTAGTTGATCAAGATCCACTGTGTAGACATTTCCTTTTCTTGTCCTGGTTAGCTTTACAGCAGATGTCTTCAAATCTCTGACTTGACATTGGTTGTTGAGGAATGTCACTTGATGAGACCCTTGTCGCAGAGTTGGCTGATACTTAGAAGGTTGTGTTGAAGACCTTCCACATAGGCTACTTTGCTGAAAGATATTGCACCATTTCCATCAGAGCCATATCCTCTTGTCTTACCCGAGCCGTTATCTCCAAAGATGACTGAGGGACCCTCTTTTTCTATGTAGTTAGATAGTAGAGCTTTGTTCCCTATCATATGCCTCGAGCATCCACTGTCCAGATACCATGTTGAGGTCGTGGAGCTCTTTTCCTGTCAAAACATTTGAACCTTCATTTTGGTACCCATATTTGCATGGGTCCTTCATTGTTAGTGCCTTTGGGGACCCAAATCTATCTAATCTTGGGTCTCACATGCATGGAGTTATAATAACATTTTGTAGCCCTATGACCATATTTATTGCATATAAAACATCTATTATGATGCATACCTGTGTGTGTATGATGATTCATCTTCCACTTGGACTCATGTGGTTCCTTAGTTAACCTTCTGTTAAACTGATTCTCTTTCTTCCACGTGTCCTTAGGTTTCATAAATAGTGACGAGTGTGCCTTACCTCTACTGTACCTTCCCAGTTGATTCGTAGAGTTGGTCTTGCTTGACTCTACGATTCTTCGAGGTTGGTGAGTAGAGGTTGGGTTACTCTTCTCCTTTATGAAGCCTAGGCCAGCGTGAGATCCTTTACTTCTCTGAGTATAACTAGAAACAGTAGAACAAGGTTGAACTGGCTCTTCCAACTGTGAGGATTTCACAAAGGCAATGCCTCTACCAAAACTTGAGGCATTACTAGTGCTAGTTTCCATTGTCTTTTCCACACATGACTCTGAGATGGATTCCCCAAAGCCTAAGCCTGTTCTGTCGAACGTGCTTCTCTGACTAGAGAGCAGGCAATCCATGGATGATGAGGATTTGTTCCATGCAGAGATAGTCTTCTATAGATCCTCAATTTTAGAGGTTAGCTTAGACTCTCTTTGTGCATTGAGTGTGTTTGTCTGTTTTAAAGTTTCATTCTCAGCCTCAAGCTTGGAAAGAAGATTAGTACTTAGAAGGGTCAATTTTTTCAAGCTCTTCTTGAACTTTCTTCTTCTCCTCTTGAAGAAGTGAATGATCTTTAGACAAGACTCGAACCACTTCATATATTGATGTAGATCGCTGGTTATGCCATGCAGTGCAGTTCTTAAGTCATTCATGTCTACATCAGGTGAGTTGAAATCAAATACCTCGTCGAGACTTACATCATGGATGTTGAGGCTTTGTTTGTCCTTTGCATGTTTGTCCATTAAGCACAGATTGGCCATTTGTGGTTCTTCTTCATCTCCGGAGTCAGCATTTGAGTCATTATCTGAATCACTCCACGATCCTCCAGCTTCCAGACCTTTGTCTCTTTTTTGAGGCCTCTTGTTTCGTTTGTATTCTTTCTTTGCATGCGTTTTCTTCTTTAGTTCTTCTTTGATAGGTTTGTTGCAGTTGGCGATGAAGTGGCCAGGCTTTTTGCAGTTGTAGCATAGGTCATTCATTTGCTCCTGGCTGCTGTAATTTCTGACCTTCTTTGGCTTGCTGATTCTGCCTTATCGCATGAACCTTCTTAGTCTCCTTACCAGCATAGCAAAGTCTTCATCATCGTCTTCATCATAATCAGAGTCAATCTCAGTGATGACTTTTGATGCACCTTTATTTGCCTTGAGAGCAACAACCTTGTCTTTCCTTCTTCCTTCTGATAGGGTTTCAACACGTTGGGTCAGCTCCAGCTTGTATGTCAGGAGATTGCCATATAGTTGTTGAACTGTCATCTCGTTGAGATTCTTTGACTCTCTTATTGCAATGGTCTTGGCATCCCATCTGCTTGGTAGGGCTCTCATGAACTTTATGGTCAGATCTTTGTTAGGATAGACCTTTCCATATGCTCGTAGAGAGTTGAGTAGAACGTTGAATCTTTCATAGGTGGCAGTTACGTTTTCTCCTTGCACATAAGCGAACATTTCGTACTGCTGTGTTAGGAGAGACTGTTTGTTCTCTCTAACTTCTTCAGTTCCTTCGTGCATGATCAGCAGTGCTTCCCAAACTTCCTTAGTTGTTTTGCTGTTTACAACACTTTCAAACAGATCGCCCTCTAAGGATTGGAACATGATGTTCTTAGCCTTCTTATCAAGTTGGACAGCTCTCTTCTCGTTGTCTGTCCACTCTTCTTTAACTTTGATCTGTATTCGATTTGGATCGTCAGTGGTTGATGCAAGCTTGGTTGGAATATAGGGCCCATTTTGAACGGTCTCAAATAGATCTTTATCTATTGAGTCCATGTATACTTTCATCTTGACTTTGCAGTTAGTAAATTTATCCTTGTTGCACATTGGTGGCTTGCTGCCTCCCCCAGTCCTGGATTCGCTTGGTACGAGTGCCATTGGATCTACTAAAGCTTGTAAGCTATAAAATAGAACCTGCTTTGATACCAATTTTTAGTTCCTAGTTGGCACAATAGTTATCTAGAAGGGGGGGTTTAATAGATACTTAAAAATCTTTTCTTTTTAAACTAGTTCTTTGATAATGATTAAAACTTAGCGGAATTAATATTTGTTTTAATATTCTTTACCAAGCAGTGGAGTTATGAGAGTGAGGCAGTTATGACAGATATAACAGATATGGCAGTTATGACATAAACGTAAAAGACACAGTTATTTTAAAGTGGTTCAGAGAACTTAAAGCTCCTAGTCCACTCTTCTACTCAACGAGTAGGATATCCACTAAGGATGTCTGTTACAACTTTTGAATCACACAGATTCCTTCTAGACCAGCAGTCTAGGAACTTCTTAGTTCACTCTTGAACTTTTCAAGTCCAGCAAACTTGGCTTTCTTATAGTTCATTACGAACTCATCAAGTCCAGCAGACTTGGTACTCTTCTTTAGTTGGTTGATAATGTTGAGTTCTTGATGGTTGCTACTCAGTTGCTGTGTAAGCACTTGTTCTAAAGAACTGAGTAGCTGAGCAATTTTTGCAATATCTCAGATCGTAGAGTTGAGCTTGAGAGAGATGTTCACGTTGTTTGTTCAATGCTTGCTTGGTTCTCTCTCATCTGTCTGATCTATATATATGTGATCTTGAAAACTATCCGTTGGATCCATCCGTTGAGGCATTGAATGCGTCTGAACTTTCTGTTCTGTGATAGAGACATTTATGCACATCTTCTGAATTCTGCATTCTGGCCCACTGACACTGCAGACTGCTTTCTCACCTACCACCTGAAAAGGTGTTTTGTCCCTCTTACCCATGGTAGTATCCTTAGCTTCTTCAATACGCTTCTTTGTTGCATACTAAGGATATTTCATATACTCTGGACCGATGATGAGTCTTTAAAGATCTAGAATCCATTCCTCATATGTTGAAATCTACCTTTATACAAATCATGAGGCTCGACGTTTTTTGACATGAGACAGATGATGCTCTACGATTTGGATCGCGGTACTCTACGATTCAGATCGTAGCCTCTTGACTTCTTTGCACACTACGATGCTATCCGTCGAGAGCACTACGATTTCCCTTAGACCTTTGCACACTACGATCTTCACTTGCTCGTGTTGTTGACTCTTCCCGAGAGCACACTACGATCGTTGACTTGTAAACTCCATGTTTCCTTCAGCACACTACGATCGTGGAGTTGGCTCGGTAAACATTGGGACCACTCTACGATTTCCAAAGAGTCCCTTCAAGGCAGGCACATTACGATCTTCAGGCTCTACATTTTTTGCCTTGACTTCTGCAATGTTGATCAGATTAACGCACTATGATTTCTTCAAGACTAATCTATTACATCTCAAGATCAACCTAACAATTTTGATCTTTCTATCTATACACTCTTTAACAGAATGGTACACGTTGGGAGCTTAGATCAACCTAACAATTTTGATCTATCACCAAGTCCTTGTACATATATTCATTGAAGGACTTTACAAATAATCATGAGCATATACATTAAAACATCAAATCATAATATGTATTCTCCCAACAGAAATGTTTATGAACCCCTCAGAGAATGGATGCCAAAAGTCTGACTAGGATAAGTTCTTAAACTCATATGATTGTGGAAAGTTCCTGAACTCATAAGTGTGGTAAGTTTGACGAACTGGGTAGAACTAAGTGTGAATGGAGTACTGAGGATAATAGGAATAAATAGACTGTTTAAGAAAATGATTATTAGTAGAGACATAAGTTTTCCAAAACTCCTAGCTATGCTAGACTTCAAAATTTTGACATCAAGCTAAATACGCACTATGTGCTTTAAAAATAAAAAATAAAAAAAATGTAGACTCGTAATCATTTTTGATACGGTTTAAAGTATAGTCTATGCTACTTATTTCGGCTAGACGCAAATGATTTGAAATATCAAAAAATATTTTTATTTATCCCTCATGTACTATGTAACCTGGTGCAGAGATGAAAAAAGTTGATAGAGTTATAAATACAGGAATACATAGTGTGAATTCAATCTAAAAATCATTGTTCCACTATTGTATGATGTGTTATGACAAAGTCATACAATTACGGCATCCTCAAACTCTTAATTTTGCCAACGGGGTTTGGCTACACCTAAATAATTTGATTGAACTAAATTACTGATATGAGTTTACGCTATTCGATTCAGCTAGACTAATGTTATGAAAACTTGAAGTGTTCATTGAAAGAAATTTCCCGAACCAAATTGTTTTGGTGCGGAATCCAGTAAGACTAAGGTAAGAAATTTTGTGCGCCTAAGGCGGAAAAGAGGAACAAATTGTTCCGACCAGCAGTACTTGGCCAGTACAGGGCATATCGTGCTAATCACCCTTTGTGTCCATAAGTTATGAAGGTTTGCGGATGAAATTCCATAAAACCTTTGCGAAAATGGCAGACAAATAGTCTATATGACTCCTCAGCACAATTCGAAATTTTTACTCTTGTGAGTGGTGTATTTGGTAGAATGTAATGATGTGTGTGAATGGTGTAAGCAGTATGGTGTAAGGAGTAAGGAGTAAGTTGAATTTCGGGGACGAAATTCTTAGAATAAGGGGTGAATGTGACAACCCGAGAATTTAGACAATTTTATCAATTCTTAAAAGATTGAATAGAGGTTAAATAATAAACCTAGACATAAAATAAGTGTATGTATTTAACATTTTTAGGAATAAATTTTGTGAATTTAAAAACTTTTGGTAAAGGTTTATAGTTTTAAGAGTATCTGTGTATATGGTCATATGTGTGTACAGTATGTGGTTAAGGGTCAAGGGTTGACCGGATAAAGTATATCAGTCACAAACCCTAATAATATTTTAGAACCTCAACGTTCAATTAGAAAATCCTAACGATTGATAACAAACCCTATTACCGGCTATGGAAACCCTAATTTCAGTTCCCGGAATATGAAACCCTAATTCGGATTATTAAAACCCTAATTGGGAAGTTTGAAAATAAGTATAAGATTTTTATGTTATTAATTTTATATTAATTAGGGATAGCCCTAATTGATTATTAGAAAATCCTAATTGTTCAACTGGAAATCCTAATGTACAATTAGAGAAAACCTAATTATTAATTTATAGAGTTTAATGTTAATTAGGAAACTTTAACCCTAATTAGCAAGCTTGAAAGTGATTAGTAAACTTTCCTATAATTAGGGAACCCTAATTATAATTTTCTATTTTAAAACCTAATTAGTAAATACTAGAATATTAATTTGTATAACCTTAGGGTCAAAACCTAATGATTGTGAGAAGTTACCAAGTTGCCATGCACTTTATAAGCTAAATGACCAAACTACCCATTTTTAATATTTTAATGAGGTGGAGTGTAGATCTAACCCTACTTGTGGTTGGTGAACAACCCTAGGCTAGCCATTTGGTCTAGAAAGCAACTTTAATCAACCAACAACTGATCACATGATCAATCATTGCATTTTATCATATTATATATAGATTGAGAGAGATAAAAAGCACACTTTACTTTTCAACCTATCCAAGTCTTCTCTCCCTCTCCCATCCAAAATTTTTGAGTGATATTGAGTGAGAAACAAAGCTCAGAACACTTCATAGCTTGCCAAGGATCAAAATCAAAAGTCAGATTCAAGGATCAAAGCTAAAAAGGTATAAAAACCCTAAACTTAGAAATTTATGTGATTCATGTTATTTGTTGTTGTTTAAAGTTATGTTAGAAGGTGTCATTTAGTGATCTGGGTTGTTATAACTCAGATCCATAACATCTAGATGCTCGAAATTGAAGATTTCAAAAATCTGGAAAAAGTTTGTCTGACAGCTATATGTCAGACCCCATAGATCTTTACCTATTTATAGTTGTGGTGGTTTAAATGTTGGTGCTTGTAGTATGTTGTAAGGGCTTGGATCTGGAACTTGAATCAAGTCTAGATCATGTGTAGATTAAAAGTTGTAAGTGGTCAAACCTAGTTGACCGATCACGAAACTGGAATTCTAGGTAGCCCAGAATTTCCAGAAACTCTAACAACCCTTTTGCAGGCCATGAATCTTACTATGTTTAATGTTTTAGATTGTATTATTACTTGGGATTTGTAGTCTGGCATATGGACTACACATCCATACCTTTAGATTACCCGGATCATGTATAGGATCCAAGATATAGTTGGTCAAAGTAGCATTGACCAACCTGTTCTTCGAACAAAAATCGGAAAACCAAAAATCGTGAAGAACGAAGGTTCGACCCATACCTCAATGATCGAAATCTTGAGTTGGTGATGTTGTTAGACTAATATGATATTATGTAGTTGTACTATGACATCACTACTACAAGTTTAAACCTTTATAAAGACATAAACAAAACCTAGATCAGAATCTATAAAATTCGCAAAGTAGTGCGCTTTTAACTGCTTGAGTTTCTGGGAAACCCAGAAACTCAAGAACAACTCTGACATCATTTTCTATCGCTTAGATCTTGCTGATATGAAGTATGTTGGCCATAAAATTTATTTAGGGTTGTAGTACTACATTAGTACTACAACATTTACACAAGTCTGAAGCCCGTAAACTTAATATATCAATGATCTATACTTGGTTAAAGTAGTTACCACATTAATCGCCTATGCAGCCTGGGTTTTGAGTGAAGAACACCTATAGCGGCAGTGCAATCATTATATAGGTCCCTTTAATGAACCAGCTTTATTTATGGAAAATAATTACTTTATTTAATAAATATATAAAAATGGTTTTAATTATTAAAATTACATAATATATTCCTAAAAATTATTTTAAAGCCTAAAAATAATTTTTAATTATTCTAATATATTTCATCAATATTTAATATTTTTGAATAATAATGGTTATTTAATTACAATATTAAGTAAATTACTTAAAATGATTTTAATACATGAAAAATCATGAAAAATTATATTATGGTATAAGAAAATAGTTTAAGTTATTTTTGAGGACTTTTGATATTTTGTGATGAATTTCATTAATAAATTAATATTAATGGTAATTAGTTTATTTAATAAATATATTAAATAAACTATGAAAAAATAGAATTAATGATTTATAAATCATATAAAAATGATTTAAGTGTTATAAAAATATTTTAAGTTAGAAAATATAACTTTTAATATTTTGTCATAAGAATATTAATACGTTAATATTAAAATCAATAATCTGGATAATGGATTTAAGTGTTTAAAAATCATATAAATATGATTTTAAAGTATTAAAAATACTTTGTGATATTATAAAATATATTATAATATTATGACTTGTATTTCATTAATATTCGATAATAAATAAATATTAATGATAATAGAATATTGTGTTATTTATATTATATAAATACGATATTAATGATTGAAAAATCAAGATAAATGATAATAATTATCTAAAAATTTTTGTAAGTCTATGAAAATTATTTTGACTGATTAATAATTTACCTAAGATAATTGTTAAAGTGTTTAGGCAGAGTTTAATTGAACTTAAACTCGATAATTATCCGACTAGGCCGTCGGGATGTAATAAAAGTACTGAACACAACTCAGACTGCAATAGTTTGACTCGATACTAGGTCTTATGTGTTGTATAGACTGATAGGATTATGTGGTAATGTGTTTAGGTTATTTTATAATGTGATGATATTATTCTAATGTTTGGAGATCGGTATTATCTATATTAGGTCTTCGGATAAAGCTAAGTTATATTTCGTAACAGTAATCAATGGTACATGCAAGTTTTTCATAACTCTACTAAGAGTTGTTTCATTCAGATATGCTTATGGTTAATCATTGCTGATTGCCATGTAGAATTGTACTCTGTACATATTGTACTTATAAGTCAGGTATGAAAGGCTGATCACCTTCATTACCATTCGGTTCAGATATATTTGTTCATGTTTAATACTTGTTTAGTCAAAAGTTTATTCGTGCTAATTCACAACTACATTGTTGAATTATAGCCTGCTTATTATTCAGACTCTTTCAATCATGATATATCCTTAAATAAAATTTAAACTTGTTGGGCAACTTTCATGCTCACCCTTGCTATATCATGATAAAACATTGCGATTAAAATAATGCGTTGGATACAAGGAAAGGTTAAAGACAGTTTAGGTTTAAAGTTATTGTATGCGATTAGATTTGTAATAGTAATGTATGATAATATCTTTGTATGTCAGATAGGATAATGAATTGTGTATAAGTTATGGTTACTCGACCTTGGGGATAATGTATAATGTTTAATGTATAAATAATTTATGTTTATATCTTCCGCAATAGTTAGAACTAGTGCACTAGATCTGTGGTAATTTAGGACCCAAATTTGGGGGCACTACATTTTCCATGCCTTTTCGTTGACAAATTTTGCGTTGTCCCAAGCCGTTGGTGCTGTGGACGAAGAACAACCGACGCTAAGTCACTGCCTCTTTGATGCCATTTCAGAATTCACAGTCGGTTTGAACAAAAATAGCCCCTAAGCAATGCCACTCTTTGCAGAAACAACCCTTAAAGCAATGGTCAACTAATCCCCAATGAAACCCACTGATTTTTAGCTAAAACAATCAAATTTCTCTCTAAGGCAATTTATCAAACACCTTGCGTGCGCTTTGAAGACCCAACTAGACAACCCTCGTTTGACAGTGGTCTATCCAGATTTTCGTCAGTGGAAATTGTTAGGTTTGTAATATTCATGAACGCAATCAAATTGCACAAAATAAGTGGAAGCATGGAAAAATAGAGTTTTAAAATTTTATAAACCATATATCCGGATAATTTTTTATGCACAATTATTAATTAAACGAAAAAATAAAGAACAAGAATCATACCCTTGAAGATTCGATCTTCCTCAGGTACAAGTTCACCTCCAAATCCTTTCGCGTTCAACTTGAATCCACCGGGTTTGGTTCCTTATTTTGATCAACGCTTGCCACCCATGTGTTTGGCCTCTAGAGGTGATCCGCAAAGGAAACAGAAAGATTCAAGAAGATGGGTATTTGAAAAAACCCTAGTTTTCTATCTCTATAAAAAAGAGGTTTACTCTCTAACAATTGGAATTACGTATATATTGTTATCTGATATAAGACTCCCCTTATAAAGATATCAGTTAACCCTTCTAATCTAATTAGAAAATAGGATATTATTTAATTAATTAAATTCTTTTAATTAATTAAGCTCCCTAATCTTATTAGGGATAATTAATTAAACTCTTTTAATTAATTTAACCTTCTAATCTTATTAGGAATAAATGAGAGTACATTTATTAATTAATTCTCAAACTCCTTTAGGAATTAAATAATAATAGTAATAACAATAATAAGACTCCTCTTATTAATTTATATTTAATATTTCCAAAATATTAAACAATAAATATTAAGCTATTTAATTTATTCTATCACCATAGATTAAATTAAATATACTTAACTTATTATTACGATTATGTCATTAACTTCTTAAATAATTATTCTTCCTTTTATGGTGTAACCCTTTAGGTTCTCCATATTAAATCGGTTGTGAATAAATCAATTAGAACAATTCTAATCTTATTTAAATAAATAAATTAAACTATTTATTTATATAAATAAATAATATTTATTCTACAATAGGGATAAGCCTCCCTAGCGATTAACGACTTTCCAGATAATATAGATTTCAACATTAATCATAAAAGAACCTTTGAGTAAATAGTTACCGTACAATTCAATCCTTCCACCATACAATGTCCCAATTAAATATAAGACATGAAATTACTGTCAAGTCTTATTTTATTTAATTATATGTATTTCGACACTTAAATGTACAACTCCAAATAATGCAAATTAGAAACTCCTTTCTAATTTCATTCTTCACCGACCAAGGACTCTGGGTTGTCATTTATCGAATCACATAGGACATTTCTCTTCTTTTACTAGAAGTGGTAGATTCTTTATTGATCACACATTATCTCCATGTACAACTTATTATACCCAAGCATACCCTTTGATATACCCTAAGGGTCTTAAGGAATAAGTCAAAGTATAACTCATCATACACAAGATACTATGATGATCTCAAGTCCAAGGATCACTTGTACTACTATCACTACAGGAATTCCTATTGACATGCAAGTAAAACTCCATTAGGTATTCCTTAGCAAGCCACGTTCAGTGAACTTATTTTCTAATAAACACCTATATACTTGCTTTAGTGTCTCCACACAAATGATCATGAGATCAATCATCCTCATCCAATGAGCAAGCAACGTATGTACCAATAAATCTGGATTCACTAATCCCCAATTTAGTAATCCAACGATTATGAACTATTTTAGTTTTAAGCTTTCTAAAAATTTAGATCTCATTAGAATGATCATCATCATTATTCTAAAAGATTTGCTTAAAACTATGGATTTATCACATATTATAAAACAACATCATGTAGATAATTAAAAGCCTTTAATAAATTAATACTTTTTATTAATAAATCAATAAGATTGTTACAAAGTATATGCTCTATCATCAAACATTATTGACTTGTGTGCATACTACTTTCAGAAATCGCCCAAACAAATAACAAGAGATGGGTAATCTTAACAATTCGATCAAAATACGTTTATGATGAATGAAATCCAAAATTACCTTGAGTGGGAAAACCCTAGGTGAGAAACGTGTGGCAGTCAAACCCTCATTCTGTACTTGATTAAAGTCCCTCTCGTTTGTTGGTGATGGATGCTGCAATGAATTATGGGGGCGCTAGTAGGTGGGGGGGGTTTGTGTAGAAGAGGTGATGTTTGGGTTGCCGAAACTGTCGAGAGAGAGGAGGCGTGTGGCCTAAAACTGCTGGCTTAAGTCTATTTTTAAAAACAAAAACACGCCTCTGGCGCTGCGGCACAAGGTTTCTTTTGTTGAATGGCGCTGCGACGCGAGTTAACAGTAGGTTGGGCTATCTTGTGGCACTGCGACGCGAAGGATAGGCTAGTTGATGGCGTTGCAGCGTGAGTATGCAGTGGGTCATGCTAAGTGCCGGCGCTGCGGCGCGAGATCCCCTTTATTACTTGGCGCTGCAGCGTGAGGTGTGGAATGTTAATAAAGATCCGGCGCCGCGACGCGGCCTGCAGTACAAAATATAGCGCTGCAGCGCCGACCTTCAATAAATGTTTTTCCTGCCTGTTGTCTGCACATGCCAAGACAAGGATAAGAGATTACACTACAAAGGTAACTTAGATACTTTAAAACTACACAATAACTATATTAGGTCATATACAATATGACAACGAGATACACATGCTGCCTACTTACACTAGCAACAAAAATATTCATATGAGATAAGACATTCAATAATAATCATATTGACAGCTATTGTGACGCCCCCAAATTCGGGTATCTTCCAACCCGACTGATGGTGCTACACAATGCTACAGTTCACACAAACATTCAATTGAAAAGCATCAAAAGAACGAATATATCTTATATATATTCTAAAATAATATTACCATTTCCCAGGTTCTTTATAATCGTTACATTTGTCCTTGTCATAATATCAAATATTATCATTACAAACCTATACTATTACATAAGTAATCTACGGGTTCGCCTTAGCCTTCCCTTTATCCTTGCCAAATCCGTCGGTCTGTTCAATCTTAGCTGCATTCATATGGTTCAAGCAAGAGTGAGCCTAACTGCTCAGCAAGTACAATAATTCTAGTAAAATAGCATGCTTGAAACATAGGAATTGTATAACTTCAATAACTGAACAATAGTTACGAAGTACTATCGATAATTCAAAATAGCACTTCTTTTCCTTCAAAATGTTTTACAATAACAATATTCAGTAAAACATCAATTTCGGTCTAAGACCATGAGCATTTCATAAATTCTTTAAAAAGGGACATCCGGACTCGAAGTCCGTAAGTCCGACATAGCTTATGAGCACGTCTAGGTTATCAGCCTATAGTACTCTATGTTGATCAACACTACATTCATTAAACGTGTGTACGTTTAAGTTGTGGCAACCTCACGTGCCTGTCGTTTGACGATAAAACAATTTAGCATACTCAGTCTTTATTTGAAAACCACACTAACATAGTTTGGTAAAACATTGTCAATACTTTGATAGATTATAAGAAATCCACATATCGTAAGTCTAGCCGAAAGAATTGGCTTTGACTTCATCAGACGTTAACTCATGCGTAAGAATACATGAATCACAAAGCTTATCCATATTGAACTGAAACAAGGGTTAAAATACTTGCCTTTAGTGTCTGCTACAGTTATTACACGTGCACTTTAAGTCCATTAAGGTCTCTACAGTAGATGATAACATCACATAACACATTAGGTCATGAATAACATACATGGTTCCTAAAGAATCTTACCTTTCTTCTCAATCTAATTACGTATTAGTTTTATTATTATTGGTTCCGGCTTTTTGTTATGCTTTACATGGTCATTACATTCACGTTCTAGTGATTGCCTTTAGCTTTTAGTGATCATACTTTAGGGTTAAAACACTTTTATTAATGTTACATTAAGTTAATTAATGTTGAGTTGTATCATTAATCAACTACATTTCTTATTATCTTCATAAATTTTCATTATTGCCAAAATCCTAAGCCTGGCGTTGCGGCGCCAACTTTCTTTGTTTAAACCGCACTGCGGCGCCATACTCCAGTGGCTAAAGACCAGGACTCGGCGCTGCGGTGCGAGTCCCCTTCGTTACGGTCGCACTGCGGCGCCAAACTCCAGTAGGTCATAGTTTATCCCGGCCAGGCTCGGCGCTGTAGCGCCACCTATTTGGCCTTGGGCTGGCGACGCGGCGCCAACTCTGTGCACCAGAAAACTTAGACAGTTTTTCAACTTTGCGAAACTCCTGGGCTCGTAACTTCTTCGTTAGAAGTCCTAATTAGCTCGTTCAAGAGCCTATGGTTCACAAATTACATACTCTATGTGTTTATGCAAGAATTTTTTTTTTGACTTCATTAACTAAAAATTCACCTATTAGTCCATTTCTAACGAAAACGATAAACGTTCAACGCTCGTGTCTTCGTTCTAAGTCAGAATCCGGTCATTTTTGAGTTCGCAACTCTATAATGCCAAATAAGACTTGTCTCCATCGAAAACCAACATTTCCGAGTTCAAACACAAAATTCGACTTCCATTCCGAGAATTTCACGAATTCGATGATTATCGTCTAATCGTGTGAATTCCGGCAAAACTTCGTTAATCATGATTTGTTCATCATTGCAAATGGATTCAATTTATCAACTAGACATCTCAACCTACATATTATAACAACTTATTTTTAAATTAGGTTATGGCTTATTCCTCATAAGTTCATAACTTAACAAATTATTAATTACAAGATTTCATTCCTTAAGACTTATTATTGATTTAAGTCCTTTAAGCAACATTCTTACATCTTATCAATCATACTAACTTCTTAAGGTAAACATATGACAAGTTCATATATGTTCATCATAAGTTCATAACTTATTTAGGTTTAAATTACTTATTCATGACTTATTCGACTTAAGTCCATTGATTATTAAATCCTTATGTGTTCTTAAAATACATGTTCATTAAGATACACTTCTCTTATCACCCTACAATAGTAGAGATGGAAGATATAAGATCATTTACCTTTGATGACTAGCTTTATCCTTTTTAAAAATCTAACAATGGAAGTTTGACATATTTGTGCTTATTCTCTCTAACACTTAAGTTGTTTTGTAAGGAAAGTTGTTGGATAATTTGAACAAGCAAATAATGAATCCAAGGCTTGGTATTTATAGGCTTTCTAAAGTTAGGGTACTTTGGTCAAAAACACAACCCACCTCCTTTGTAACCTCCTTACTATTCACTTCTTAATAACTAAGTAAACTTGCTAGCCACAATAATTACTTGGCCTCCACGTTAAATCCTTGGTCACCAAGATCACCCATGGGTTGCCCCATGGGTTGCCCCATGGATCACTCTTGTCCAATGGATCATCATTAATTTAGGTTTTTAACTTACATAACTTATCATTGGGCTTGTTTTAAATCACTTTGGGCTTCACATTAATAATTACTTGGGCTAAACATCACTACATCTTGGGCTTGCCCCTTAATGCTTATTGAACTTGCACTTCATACAAGATTCCACAAGTTCATTTCATTAGACTTTAATCCTTAACGTTCTTAAATTTAAGTCCGCATGCGAAATATTGCGTTTTCCATACTTGAATTATTATTACGTAATCCATCTCACCTTGATATTATAACGTTACATATTTCTCGAAAATTTAAAAATAATTCCCGAGCGGAAAGCGATGAATAGTGTTTTTCGAAAAATTTCTCGTAAAGCTTTTATTTTCATCTTGGAAATTCAAATATTTTAATTCCTTCACGAAGTTAAAATACTACAATTTTCTGATGTTTTTAGGTTATAGAACGACATTCATCTTACTAACACATAATAATAACAAATAATATAATTTTATTCATTATTTAATTATTTAAAAGTATTTTACAAAGGATCCGAATTTCTCGGTTGTTACAGCTATGTCAACAACAAAAGAGAAAATACAAAATGTAAACTAGACAAAAGTAAAGAAAAATAGAGAAAATTGATACTGAGATGGGGGTGCCTCCCCACCAAGCGCTTGTTTTAAATTCCGTTGTTGTTCAATCCGGCTCATAAGCGAAAATGACCATTTCATGCCGCCTATTTGTCAATTCCTTTAAATTTTTGGCAGACATGGATGATTGGCCATCCCCCTTGTCTTAACCCATCGACACGAAGAATCTTTCACCCCTGGAATTATCCACTAATTTGCCTTTTTCATCAATCTGGAAGCATTCTTTGTGCTCTAGCGAGACGTCCAGGGTTTCCACAATCGTGAGCATGGTTTTTAACTTTTCATTGGTCTTGACAATACAACCACTCTTGATCCTCTCTTCTCCTTCTTTAGACTCCACCGGTTGGTCAATTTGCACCATGACATCTCCCTCAACAACTGTGTGAGACTCATCGCCTTCTCCTTACATATCCACCATGCATTGCTCTACTTTTTCATCGTTGAGATCAATTATGACCAGTAGATTGCCTTGCGATAGATTTGTGATGGCATTGATGAGCTACTATGACAACCCGAGAAATTAGACAATTTATTAAAATCTTAAATGATTGATTTAAGGTCAAATAATAGACCTAGACAGAAAATAAGTGTATGCATTTGATGTTATTAGGATGGAATTTTGAGGATTTCAAAATTTCGTGAAGGCTTATAGGTGAATTATTCAGGATTAAGGATTTATGTGATTAAGTTCTGTGAATATGGTTATGTATGTGTACGAGAATGTGGTTATGGTCAAGGTTGACGGATAAATTATATCTCAGAAACAAACCCTAAGAATATATTAAGAACAACAACGTTCAGTTAGAAAACCCTAACGTCTGATAAGACACCCTAGAAATCGGTTATGGAAACCCTAGTTTCAGTTCCGGGCATCCGAAACCCTAATTCGGTGCATGAAACCCTAAATCGGGAACTTAATGGCATAAGTGTAAATACTTATAAGATTAATTAGGGTTAATCTTAACTAATTGATTACAAAACCCTAATTCCAAATCTGAAACCCTAATACTTGATCTGAAAACCCTAGTTTCAGATTCTGATAAATTGAAGCCCTAATCTGGGAAATTAATGGAGAATTATAATGCTCTACTGCTATTATTATAATATTAATTAGGGTAACGCTTAATTAATTAGCAAACCCTAATTTCAAATTATCGAACTTAAACTTTTTCGTCAGGAACCCTAATGACGGATTTGAAAACCCTAATTTATAATTAGGAAAAATGAAAGTGTTAATTGAATATTTTAATGCTAATTAGGATATATTAATCCTAATTTTTAAAGTTAAGTAATTAGAAAACCCTAATCTAATTACGAATATTTAATTTCTAATTTAGAAAATTTATTTTCTATTAGAAACCCTAATTAGTGGTTTATAAACCCTAATGACCATTTTGACCCTACTTGCGTAATTAGCAATTTTAATTAGGATAAAATAGTCCTAATTAGCAGATAATGATTCATGACTAGGAAATTATGATGTAATTAGGAAGCCCTAATTATAATTAGAAATCAAAAATTTTCTATTTTAAAATTTAATTAGAAAATTTTGAAATCCTAGTTGCTAAATATTTGTGGGTTAAAACCTAAACCCTAAATTTGTCTAAACCCTAAACCCTAGATTGCTCAAACCCTAAACCCTAAGGGTTCTATCATTTGGCAAATTCTAGAAAATTAAGGAAATGTCATTTATGCCCTTTTTAGATTTTTTTAGACAACTTGCAAATCTTGCTAAGTCAAGGTTGGTGAACAACCCTAGCCTAATCTAGCCATAGCATGTGACTTATATGACCAGCAATCTCAGCAGCCAAATCAGTCATACACATTGCATTGTATCAAATTTTAAGATTAAAGAGAGAGAAAATATTACCTTATTGTTCATTTACTCACCAATACTCATTCTTGACCCTCTCTCTAAAAGCTTGAAATGTAGTGCTAGATCACTCACAATATCAAGTCCCACGTGTATCAAGAACAAGATCAAAGATCAGAATCATGATCAAAGCCCAAAAAGTGGTATAAACCCTAATTTCGAAAATCTATGATTCTGATGTTATTTGTTGTAATTAATTGGTTAAATATGTGTAATAGGGTGTCTATAAGTGATCTGGGTTGATAGATCATGGATCTATAACACTTATAAAGATTTCTCAAATCTGGAAATCTGAAAAAATGTTGACTGACAAGCAAATGTCAGGTCTCCTAGATCTGTCTCTGTTAATATTTTTTTTGTGTTTTATGTTATACATCTATAGTATGGCATGTGGTCTTTGATCTCCAACTTAAATCAAGTCCAGATCTTGTCTAGATCAAAAGTTATGAACGGTCAAACTTAGTTGACCGATCACAAAATATGATTTCTGGGCAGCCCAAAAATTTCTATGTTGTCTGACAAGGTTTTTCAGGCGCTAGATCTTGTATCCTGTTAGTGTTTATGCCATGTTTTAGGTTGGATATTGTAGCCTGACAGGTATTCTACATACTCAAACCATTAGATCACCTGGATCTTGCTTATAAAAAAAGTAATCAGTGGTCAAACATGCTTTGACCAACTGTCCGGTTGAATTTCTGGAAAACCCAGAATTCACCAAGAACAGTTTCTGACCCTTACTTTGACCAGCTTGAATCTTGTGAATTATTTGTTGTTAGACTAGATTGGTGATATATTATAGTACCCTGACATGTTTTCTACCATATTGAATCAATGGTTCACCAAAACAAGTTTTAGGATTCACGTTATAAGGATCGAAAACTAGTACCCTCGATTATTCTTCATTTTCGGAAAACCCGTAAAATGAAGAACGAAGATATCGAATATTTTGGAGGCCCAGATCTTCCACGTGTGATGTTGTATAACATAGTTGATGACTGATATGTGTAGTATTACATATATATTACATGATTGATGCTTAATACTGCCTATAAAACCTTATAATCACTGATCAAAGTATGGTCAAAGTGGCTAACTTGTCAACTGACATGAATTTCTGGAAATGCTGAAGAACACATCAAGAACACATTTAGTGACAGATTTATCACCTAAGCTACCTTTAGCGACAGATAAATTAGAAAATTAATTATTTTAATAAATAAATTGAAATAAATGATTTTAAATTATTAAAAATACATAATAAATTATGAAAAATTATTTTAAAGCTTGAAAAATAGTTTTTAATTATTTTGGATATATTTCAAAAATATTTAATATTTTTGGGAATATAAAAGGTATTTATTTATTTAAGTATAATATTAAATAAATTATTTAAAATAGTTTTAATTCATGAAAAATCATGAAAAATAATATTATGGTAAAAGAAAATATTTTAAGTTATTTTTGATTACTTTTAATATTTTGTGATAAATTTCATTAATAATTTATTATTAATGGTAATTATTTTATTTAATAAATATATTAAATAAATTAAGGAAAAATAGAATTAATGTTTTAAAATCATATAAAAATGATTTAAGTATTATAAAAATATTTTAAGTTATAAAATATAACTTTTGATATTTTGGCATGAAAATATTAATATTTTAATATTAATATTAATTATCGGATAATGGATTTAAGTGTTTAAAAATCATATATTAATGATTTTAAGATATTAAAAATACTTTGATGTATTATAATTATATTATAATATTATGTAATAATTTTCATTAATATTTTATATTAAATGAATATTAATGATTAAGGAATTATCGGTATTTAATTCATTTAAATACGATATTAATGATTGGAAAATCATGATAAATGGTAATAATTATCCTAAAATTATTACGAGCCTAGGAAAAATGTTTTGATGATAAGAAATTATCTGTGATAATTGTTAAGTGTTCGTGAAGAGTTTAATTGAACTTAAACTCGATATTAAATCTATTAGATAATCGGGATGATAGAATTGTGTTTCGTTTCAACTCGGACTTAAATAGTTTGACTTGATACTAAGTCTTATGTGTTGTATAGTGATAGGGTTATGTGTTATGTGTTTAGGTTATTACGTATATAAATATAATAATATTATCTTTGTGATGATATTATTCTAATATTGGAGATCTATATTATTAATATTAGGTCTTGGGTAAAGCGTTATAAATTGCGTTGCGATAATCAACAGTTTCGAGCAAGTTTGTTCTTACTTAACTCTAATAAGAGTGTTTTATTCAAGCTTATGGTTAAATCATTGTTTGATTGCCATGAAAATTGTACTCTGTACATCTTGCATGTATAAGTCGGTATGAAAGGTCGATCACTTTCATTACCAGTTGGTTCGAAAAATGTTTGTTCATGTTTAAAACTTGTTCACCAAAAATTTGTTCGTCTTTAGTTCTCAATTATATTGATGAATTATAGCAAGCCCATTATTCATACTCTTCAATCATGATATATCCTTATATTGTTGTATTTAAACTTATTTGGGCAACTTTCATGCTCACCCTTGCTATATCATGATAAAACATTGCGAGATAAGACGAAAGCGTTAGGATCTGAGGAAGCGATTAAAGCCAAGTTCACTTGGGTTATAAAGTCTTGACTAGTTTGTAATAGCGTATTGTGATAAATATTGTTATGTAATAAATAGTTTATGAAATGTGTATAAGTTAAGGTTACTCGACCTTGGGGAATAGTGTGTAATGTAATGTATAAACAATTTATGTTTATATCTTCCGCAAACAGTAATAGAATGATTAGCAAACCAAATCCGCGGTGATTTGGGGCTAGGATTCGGGGGACGCTACAGCTACCCCAGTTGACTTTTGAGGCTTTGCAATGCGGCGTCTTAGCTCGCCATTTGAACCTCAATTCTCTCTATAAAGTTAGTGAGGAGCTCTTCAAGACTGTTCTCTTCTTCTCGTGTTGAGTACTTAGAAAAACTCTCATTGGGTCGAGAAGTCACCTCATATTACGGCAGAGACTGATATTCAAAGTGATTCGGATAGGAGTAATATGGATCATAATGTTGCTCTTGACTGTAGTCCCAAGAGTTTGGATAACCCTGGCAGTTTGGATGATAGGAAATCGGTTCAATGTTAGCTCGTTCCTGACGGTAGGCAGTCTAAGTGGACTGACACTCAAGATTGTCAGAAAAACTCAAGAGATTTGCAATTTGAACTTGCAATTGCTCGAGTCCTTCTTTTGAGCTTGGTTGTGCCGTCCTCTCGTAAGGCCATTGATAACAATGATCGTCCATAACCTGTAACTTAACAACAAAAAGGAAGATCAAACAAATAAAAGATATATATATATATATATATATATATACACGTTCAAATTAAGACTAAATTGATTGAAATCAATATTGGACAATATTAGAATAATAGTTCCCTGACAACGGTGCCAAAAACTTGTTGGACGGAAAACCGATCACTAAACACGCACACGTATATGTGGTCTAACAAGTAATATAGTGATAAAGAAAGTGTTGTACCCACGAGGTACTATCACTAATATTTACCAAATACCGACTTTGTATCGCTTAAGTCTTATTCGAACAACAGACTAATAGGAGTGTGATTAATCTAGATATAACTAATTATCAAAGCAAGTAAATGGATAACGAATTGTATCTAAGGTACTACATGCTAAGCTCATAACTTCACCCCATACTGGTATTCTATCGAACACCTGATATGCTATGCTTCATTAAACTTCCTACACTTCTCTCTTTGGTCTTAATGGTCACGACAGTTTGTCGACTGAGAGCACACAAGTGCTCATACACCTCTATCGAGGTATGCATAAACATATCCTCTCTAGATCCACCCGATAGGGAATAGAACATAAAAGAGCATCCAAGCTAGGCGATAATCCTACACATGTCTATGCGAATTAACCATAACAAGGATTTAAGCATAAGTTCTCAATTAGGTCACACGTGGTGCACAAATATATGTCTATTCTACACACAACTTATGCAGTCGAAACAAATCGACAACCCATAATCACATGCTAATATATTTATGTAAAAATCTACAATCCTTTTTTCAATATCATATAGATTACCAAAGTCATCACTAATGTCTTAGTGAGAATCATTAAGCATGAATATATTAAACCAAACCATATGGTGCCAACCAAAGAGATAAGACATTCAATTCAAATAAAAAATGGTTCCATTATAACCTTAGAGCCAATACTTAGTTCATAGCTATTGAACAAAATATAAGTAACAATAAAGACAACATTAATGGATTACAAAATCATAGGAAATAAATGGATAAAAATAAACTCTGTCAAGCTCTTCAGTCTCCAAGCATTCTGCTCCTTTCAAGCTTTCCAATCCGTGTAGCTCATTGCACTTGTTGATCCAAGGTAATCCCAGACTTCTCCCTAAACTACCTAATCTATTTTTACAGACATTATCTAAGAGATAGAGAGAAATTACAAAAGCTATTTCCCAGAGGGGGAACTACTTTATTCTAACCTATTCTATCTGAGTATATTTTGCACAGAAGCTACCTTAACATATATATCTCTGTTCCTCTCAAGCTAGGTCAAAATCAAGTCTTCTCTCTTTTGGCGTGGAGGTCGTATTTACATGGCCAAGAATAAAGCTAAGGGTGGTGCTGCAAAGACTTCGTCGACATGGAAAACACTGAAGGTCACTTATTGAGCCATGAGTTCATGAAAGAACTGTATACCGCAACGCGCAAAATAATTAACTTTGGATAGGGGGTGGCATGCATGAGATTAAGGCTTGGCATTGGCGTTGTAGTGCTAGTATATGGAAATTGCCCATTTTGCCCCCGAAAGTTGGAAAAGACCTATTAAGCCCTGCAATACATCGGTTAAGCAAAATAATACTAAAATAATATAAAATCTATATAAACTATGAAGATCAAGAAACTAATTAAGCAATCAAGTATCCGATTCGCGGGTATAAATCCCATTCATCAAAGACCATTTTCCTCATCCTGTGGTAATATTTATATCCTTTTTGACTGTTGACTATGTTTCAAAATGGGTGGAAGCTAAAGCTACCTGGACTGATAACTCTAAAGTTGTTGTATATTTTTTTAAGTAAAATATATTTGTTAGGTTTGGAACTCCAAGGGCCATTATCAATGATAGCTAATTTTTGCAATCGGATGCTAACAACACTGTTCAAGAAATACAATATTTTTTATAGGGTTTCCACATCCTACCATCCACAAAGCAATGACCAAGCTGAAATATCCAACCATGAGATCAAGTTTATTTTAGAGAAATTAGTTAAACCAAATAGGAAGGATTGGAGTCTGAGATTAGAGGATGCACTCTAGGCTTACAGAACAACATACAAAACTCTTATTGGTATGTCACCTTACATGATAGTGTTTGGGAAACCATGTCATCTTCCCCTGGAATTAGAGCATAAGGATTTTTGGGCAATTAAACATTGTAACATTAAGATGGATCAAGATGGAGAACATAGGAAGTTACACTTACAAGAGCTAGAGGAATTGAGGAATGATGCATATGAGAGCTCTAAATTTATAAGGAGAAGACTAAGGTGTTATTTTCCAGAGGCAATTATAGATCTAAGGGGGGGGGGGGAGGGTTGAATAGATATTTTAAAACTTTTGATTATTTATAAGATATTGCCAATTATTTTTTAATCATATTGATTAAGCACACCGAAATATGATTTTTGAAAATCCCCTTAATGATTGAAAAAGAATCTCAGTTCTAAATTTAACTAGGTAATCAACTACAAGTTAGATAATATAATCTGATAGAAAGTAAGAACTGGAAAAGTAAATGACACGATGAAGTTTAAGTGGTTCAGAGTTTAAATTACTCATAGTCCATTTTTTTACTTCTCGAGCAGGAATTCAACTAAGGATCAAGATCACAAAGATCTATTACATTTGAACTACTAAGGTTCTTTCGATTCACAAAGTCTCATAATCACCGTTGAACCACTTAGATTCCTTCGAGTCACTTGTTGGTTGAATTCTAAATTACGCTCTACACGCAAGTGCACTTGGTCAACAAGTAATATAATGATGAGAAAAGTATCGTTCCCACAGAGACTAGTATGAAATTAAACCTATCAATTACCAGTTTTATATTACCTCAATTTTATTAAACTGATCAAATTAAGAATTATAATTAACAAAAACTAAGAAACTAAAAATCCCAACCAATCAACACAACTTAATAACTGTAATTTCAAGTAAATAATGGAGAATTAGGCTTACAACTTCACTTTAAGTTTCACTCTGATTATCACACCTTATTCTAGTTGAATTCACTATCTCAGTTTATTAATCAAGAACACTTAAGTAGAATTAGCCATCTCTCGATGCACTAATACCGTATTAACTTAAATTGACAAATTTGATAGAATTAAGCCAAACACCCTAATTAACTAATTCACTATATCTCTATGTGAATTAAAATTAAAGAAGGTTAAAATTCAAGTTCTTTACCTGATTACATGCGATGCTAGGTATATCTCTATCCTAACATTCATCAAGATTCCATTAAAACACAGAATTCAAGAACACATGCTAAAGTGATTAGATCTAGATTCATACATCATCTCTTGAATCCATATAAATCCACATAGAATTGGTGATCAAGCAATTCATAAATTAAAACACAAATCACAATAGATAAACTAAATTGCTAGATTATTAAACAAAATAAAGGCATCACAATCATTGTTCAACAATAAAGATCCATCGTAAGACTAAAAAGTAATTTGGTTCATCATCAATGAAATAAAAACTGAAAAGATAGAGAAATTCATTATCCCAATTAAAATAATTGAATTGAAAAACAAAGAATAGTTACAAAACCACCCTTATCCTCGCTTTAATTTGCAATCTTTGTGATCTTGACCTTCAAATCCTCTTCTCCAATGATCTTCTGAAATTAGGGCTCAAAACTTGCTAATTGATTGCTTAATCTGTATTGATTCTCTTGTTGGTTTGTTCTCCCCTCATAAGTTATGTAATTAGTTCATAAACGACGCCCAACAGAGTTCACGTCCATGCCAAATTGTTCCTTATACGCAACTACAGAGTTCTGATTCAAACACAACACTTGCTCTTTCCACATACCCCCGCCCCAGCGGGGGGTGTTACTGTAGTTGGCCATGTACCCCCACCCTGGTGGGGTTTCTTTTGTAATTATGCTCGCCCCAGCGGGGGGGAGGGGGGAGGGGGTGTCTTCGGCTCTAATTTTTCCCTTTTGATGCCAAGCCTTGCCACAACGCCACCAATGCTACGCAATGCAACTTAAACATAAAACAAACGCAAAACAAGTAAAACTGAACAGAAATAGACGAGATCAACAATATTTAAGTCCGAATTAGAAGACGATTCGTAGGTATGAAACCTACTCATCAAACTCCCCCAAACTTAAACTCGTGCTAGTCCTCGAGCACAAAACAAAACAAAATGCAATGGAATGGAATGTAATGTATCTAATCTATACGCCTACGAATCCAGCAGTAATGACAGAGACAATTCTATTCAACTGGCCTCACAGAAATCAAGTAAACATAATAATACCTCATATCAAAACACATCAGTAATTTCTCAATCAATCATCAAATCTTAGACTGTTATCACTAATATTAGTTCCCAGAGGCACAATAGTTATCTAGAAGGGGGGTTAAATAGATATTTTAAAAATTCTTTTTCAAAATTCTTTGTCAGATATTGTTAATCAATTTCAGCTAAATATGTGATTTATTTATTCCCCTTTAAGATAAACAGAGTTAATAGTTAACATGCAGTTATATCAAGTATAGTAGTTAAAGCAAGAATATAAAAGACACATTAGAATTTAAGTGGTTCAGAGCATTCAAAGCTCCTAGTCCATTTTTCTACTCCTTGAGTAGGAAATCCACTAAGGATGTTTTTACAATCTTCGAATCACTTAGATTCCTTCAAGACCAGCAATTTTGGAACTTCTTAGTTCACTTAGAACTCTTCAAGTCCAGCAGACTTGGAACTTCTTAGTTCACTTAGAACTCTTCAAGTTCAATAGACTTGGAACTTCTTACTTCTCTTAATGATAGTTGAGTTATTGAATGGTGCTACTAAGTTGTTATTAAACTTGTGTTCAAAAGAACTGAGTAGCTGAGAAAGGTTTCTTTTCAGATCGTATAGTTATGCGCCGTGTGTTCTTCAGCTTTTTGTTGTATTCTTGCTTATCTCTTACTTCTGCATGTGATTTGTATATAGGGTGCATTTGAAATGTATCTGTTTGAAGGCATCCATTGAAGCATTAATTTTATTTGACATTTCTGAGCATTGATGATGACTTTCTACAAATCTTTTGATTAGCCATCTGGCCCACTGACACAGCAGACTGCTATCTCACCTAACACCTGAAAAGGTGTTTTTGGCTGACATGTAGTACGTTCCTTAGCTTCTTCAATACATCTCTTTGTTATATACTAAGGATGAGTGTTGTGTCATTGGGATTCCCTATAGTCTCAACGTTTATAATCTATTCCATATTTGTTGACTTTTATTCTTACACAAGTGGACAAGGCTCGATGCTTCTAATGCAGACAAATGATATACAACGATCATGATCATGGTGTTTTGCAATATTAGTGCTTGAACCGATACTAGTAGATGAGAACACTACGATTTCTCTTAAGTACTGGTAGACTATGATCTTTGCTTACTTGATTTGCAGTCTCTATGCTTCCGAGAGCAAACAACGATTCTTGTGTTGACTCGGCAGGCGTTTTGACCACTCTACGATTCTGGGAGAGGCCTTCCAAAGCAGACAGACTACGATTTCTCGATGCTCTATGATTCTGCCTTGGCTTCTGTAATCTCTTGACTAGCTCGACAGACTATGATTCTGTTGAAGCATATCTATTACATTTCAAGACATAGATCAACCTAACAACTTTGATCTTTTCTTCTATACATTCATTTATAGAATGATAAACATTAAAGCTCAGATCAACCTAACAAGTTTGATCTACCACCAAGTCCTTGTACATGTATTCCTAGAAGGACTTTACATATAATCATGAATATTTACTTTCAATATCAAATTTAAATATGCAATTTCCCAACAATCTCCCCCTATTTAATGTTGACATTGTGACGCCCCCCAAATAGGTATACATCACCCATCTTGAGTCGCCAAATACATGGTACAAAATTCAAATACAACTTAATTATACAACAGTCGTGTAAAATACGACAAAAAATAATCTAAGAGTTTTAATAAAAATATTATCATCTAGATAATATCCACACTCAATGGAGTCCTCATTACATTTATTGTCACACTATTTTATAGAATACTGAGAACTACTAAAACAACCATCTGGACCGTTAATCCGTTCCCCGACTAGTCCCCGCTATATTCTCATTTTCTGAAGAGAACAGTGAAAGAAAGGGTGAGCTCAACTAGCCCAAAAAGAAATATTATGACTAAGATAATGCAGAATAATTTATCTTTAGCCTTCAACAGTGTTAAACTGATAAAATATAACAAACATCAAGTTTAACTGGAGCGGAACAAACAATCCATTAGAAGAGTCAAGTAGAGAATAAAATCTACTATCTTCTATGATTTAAAAGGTTTTCATCACTTTTATCGTTGAGACTAAGCTTAATAAATAAACCATATCATCCCTGCACTACGGCCAATGATATTCATTAGTATCACGACCACAAATTATCCATGCACTACGGGCCAAGGATATTCGTGTATTCATCAATTATCATGATCATGCCAACAACTGTCAATCAATGCATTACGGCCAATAAGGACTTTTACCCCATCATTTGTAATATTACGGTCATGATTATACCGAATAATCCCTAGTCATAATCATACCAAGTTCATCTATGCACTACAGGCCACATATGACTTTTAACATATTATAAACATGAGGATGATGACAATGATATAAGAATTCAATAAAACAAGTTCAAGGATAAATTCTTAAAGATTTATAATTTAATTTATCCCAAAATCAATAACGTCCAAATTGTCAACATGATACTGTTTTGTGGAGTAAAATTCAAGAATGCTCAGAAGAATATTTCCATGAAAAGATACTGGATGAAGCGCAAATATCCAGGATATTCTACTAAATTCATGGAGTATAAAAGCCAAAACTTTAACCAACTGAGTATAATAGAATATATGAAGATGCAAATGGATTTTTACCCGCCATACAGTAATCCATGTAAACAGATTATTTCCATAATTTAATAATGAATGAATACGAAGGATCATTCACCATGCATGCAGTAGTCCACATAGACAGGTTATTCCAACAGAATAATAAAGAATGGAATAACAAAAGAATTCACTATACATGTGAGAGACCGCACAAACAGGTTATTCCAATAGAATAATAAAGAATGGAATAACAAAAGAATTCACCAGGCATACGATAGACCTCACAGACAGGTTATTCCAACAGAATAATAAAGAATGGAATAACAAAAGAATTCACCAGGAATGCGATAGACCGCACAGACAGGTTATTCCAATATAATAATAAAGAATAGAATAATAACCCTTACGAGTATTGAAAGAAAATAACTCTCTTCATGAATACGAAAGAAATAATACCCCTTACCTTAGAAGAAACTGGATACTGGAATAGTGAGGAAACAAACTTCTCTTTTTCTTTCTATCTATAATAATTGCTTTTGTGAGACTTAGTGAATTGGTGAGAATGAAAGAAGAACGAGTTTCTATTTATAGGAAAATATAGTTTTGATAATTGCACGTTTTGAGGCTCGAAATATTACAGTATAATACCTTCCCCTTTTTCTTTATTTTTAATTTAGTCCTACAAGTATTATCAAACTTGCACCACCTCCCTTAATAGTAAATAATGTGAATTAATAGTTCATTCATGTGACTTAATAGTATAATTATGTGAAAAAAGCTAATTACAGTATAGTACCTTCATCTATACCTCCATTTTTAATTTAGTCATGCAAGTATTATCAATCTTGCACCACCTCCCCTAATAATACAGGAATGTGAATCAATAGTACACACATATGAATAAATAGTTATAAGCATGTGAAATAATAGCAATTAATTTTTCATTTATCCGATTAATTACCCGATTGGTCAATATAACCTACAGACATCAATTATTATCGAAATAAATGTCGATTCCCACTAACACTAATAATCCCAACACAATGGAACTATCAATTTCATCTTTAATCAACACGAACTTATTCATCATTAATAATATAACTCACAATATTTAACAACCAGTTCGTTCCCAGGAAAGAGGGGGCTTTCCGATAAGGATTTCTCCTTATTGGTGCGCAATTAGGTGACCAAACCTCTCCTTAACAGAACTTCTGGACATTGTCAATATTGCAAATAATAATATGAATAACTTTGTCGTCTCAATTATTGATTTAATAATAATAAATATTATGCAGATGATACTGTGACAATAATTGAATCAATAATATGAGAGATATGATGCAACAATTACTGTAGCAATAATTGAGTATAAATGAGTGACTTCTCACGTAAGCATCAATAATCAATACCGGTACTACTACTGTCACGACCAGACATATTCTTTACTTTTACTACCGGGTAGTTCAACAGTTTAACGGTAAAACTTTCGCCGTTATTTTTATAAAAAGATAATTTTGTCGTTTTCTAACTACGACAATACTTCCATTGTGGGGTCCACCAATGATTGTGCCGTCGTACGAATATTCCCTGTTAAAATGAATATTCTTCGACCAATCGAATATTATATAAGCACTTGTTTTCTTTGCAAAATTTGTAAATATTACCCACAACTATAACATTATATCATATCCACACCATAATATTCAAAAATATATTTTGAGAAAATTTAATCTTTATTTATAAAAGTTTGGGTCGTACAACCTCCCCTTCTTATGAAATTTTGTCCTCAAAATTAGGGTGCGTACCTGGAATGTCGAAGAGGTGAGGATACCTTGATTTCATTTCAGATTCTAACTCCCAGGTCATTTCTTCAACATCGTGGTTTCTCCAAAAAACTTTGACTTGAGGTATAACTTCAGAGCGTAGAATATGATCCTTCTTATCCAAGATTTTAACATGTACCTCTTCATACGTTAAATCTTCCGCTATCTCGTCTGGTTCTAATTCAATAATGTGGTTCGGGTCTTTCACATATTTACGTAACATAGATATATGAAAAAAGTTATGAACACGAGACATACTTGGCGGTAAGGCGAGTCTATAGGCCACAGTTCCTACTCAACTGAGGATTAAAAATGGGCCAATGAATCAAGGATTGAGCTTTCCTCTCTTTCCAAATCTCATAACTCCTTTCCATGGAGCAACACGAAAGAACACATGATCTCCAATATTGAATTCCACATCCTTTTGATGAAGATCAACATAACTCTTTTGTCGATCTTGTGAGGTTTGTATATGTTGTCGGATCGTTTGAATATTTTCCATAGTCATACGTACCAACTCCGGTCCCAACAACATTGCTTCACCCACCTCATTCTAGCATACTAGAGAACGACACTTTCTTCCATACAACGCCTCAAATGGAGCCATGCCAATAGTTGATTGATAACTGTTGTTGTAGGAAAACTCCACCAATGGTAAGAGCTTGTCCCAACTTCCTTTAAAGTCAAGGACACAGAGTCTTAAAAAATCTTCAAAAGTTTGAATAGTCCTCTCCGACTACCCGTCCGTTTGAGGATGATATGCCGAACTAAATCGTAAATCCGTGACCATAGCTTTTTGCAAACTAACCCAAAATCTTGAAGTGAATCTTGGGTCTCGATCAGAAACTATAGATACTGGCATACCATGCAATCTTACAATCTCTTTTATGTAAATAGTAGCAAGACGTTCAAGTGTATAAGTTTCTCGTATTGGTAAGAAATGAGCAGACTTGGTTAATCTATGAAGAATGACCCAAATCGCATCTATGCCTTGAGAAACCTTAGGAAGACCGGTAACGAAATCCATAATAATGTGCTCCCACTTCCATTTTGGAATTTCAAGTGGTTGCAATTGACCTTTTGGCACTTGATGCTCCGGCTTGACTTGTTGACAAGTTAGACACCTTGAGATAAACCCTGCTATCTCTCTCTTTATATTGCTCCATCAAAATGTATTTCGAATATCACGATACATTTTGGTACTCCCAGGATGGATTGCAAATGGTGTGTTGTGCGCCTCCATCATGATTTTATACTTTAAGTCAGAATCGTTAGGAACACAAAGTCTAGAGTTGACTCGAAGTATTCCTTATTCATCTATTCTTGCTTCCGAAATAGCACCTTCTTGGACTTTCTTCCTCATACGCGTCAGCTCCAGTCTCAGAGCTTGAAGATGGTGCTATCTTTGTCTGACATTCATACATTCATTCAATTGAAAAGTCTCGAAAAACGAACATAACTTCTATATATTTAAAGTAATATTTACATTTCCCAGGTTCTATACCCGTTACAAAGGTTCTTTGTCATAATATCAGTTACATTACAACAATAGACCTATACTATTACAAGACAGTTTAGTAATCTGCCTTAGCTTTTTCTTTATCCGTTTTTGATCCTTCGGGGCGTTCAGTCTTATTTGCATTCATATGGTTCAAGCAAGAGTGAGCATAACTAGCTCAACAAGTATAACAATTTAATAACAACATGCTTGACACATACAAATCGTATATCTTCAATAACTGAACAATAGTTATGAAGTACTATTGATAATTCAAAATAGCACTTCATCTTTTCTTTCAAAATGTTTTACAATAATAACAATATTTAGTAAAACATTCACTCGATCGAAGACCTCGGTATTCATTCTTTATTGGAAAAGGACAACTTGGAAGCAAGCAAGTCAAGTAAGCGCGATATTACTTACGAGCACTTCTGGGTGATCGACTATTGTACTACTATGTTGATCGACACTACATCCATTAAGCGTATGCGTTTAAGCATTTGGCAACCTCACGTGCACATGTTTTCTGAAACAAAACATTTGTTTAACATTTGGTCTTCTTTTGAAAACCATATCAAGTAGTTGACAAAAGATAGCAACATTTGATAATACATGAATAGATTATCAATACATCAAGTCTAGCGAAGGAATTGGCTTTAACTTCAACATACCTCAATTCATGCGAAAGAATACATGAACCTCAAAAACTTGTTGATTGAGCTGAGACAAGAGTTTAGAATACTTGCCTTTAGCGTACGCTTTCTATATATTAACTTTATGTTCAAGTCGTTCAAGTCTCTACAATACATGATCACATAATGCCTTACATTAGGTCACATATAATCAAGTATGTATATGACTATATCATACCCTTCATTTCAATCTAATTGTGTATTAGATTGATTTACTATTAGTTTAGGTTTATCATTATCCTTGCATTTATATTAAACTAGGTTATCTCAACCTTTATACAACATCCTTAAGGTTTAACAAAGTTTAAACAATGTTACATTACATTCCTTAAGTTGTGTTTACTTTTAAATCAATTAGCTTTCTTTTCTTTGTACTTAGAAACCTTCATTACTATCCTTGTTACGAGGCTGGCGGCTGCGCTGGCTTGACTTTATTTACATCTCGTGACTGCGGTGCGAGCTTATATATCATTTGTCCGGGACTTGGCGTTGCGGCGCGAGTCCTTACTACTTAATGGGCATTGCTGATGTGGCTCACTCTCTCGAGAGATTTTGATGCTTTATACATGGCTGGCTGCTTTCCATATATTATACTATGGTTACGTTGCTGCGGCGAACTCTTGCGATGTGCTCTCGAACAACATTACGTATTTGTGCGGCGTGACTCATTTTACTTGGGTTGGCGCTTGCAGCTGGCCTCACTCTGTGCCTGCAAAAAAAACAAATTGAGTTTGTGAATTTTGTGAACTTCCGGACGCATAACTTCTTACGTTATAAGTCCGAATTGGCTCGTTCAAAAGCCTACGGTTCACAAATTACGTAATCTACATGTTCATTCAAAATTTTATCTATTTGACTTCGTTTGCTAAAAATTCACCTATTGGTTCATTTTTAACGAAAAGCGATAAGCGTTAAATGAGCGTTCAGCGTTCGGCTTTCGTTCTCTTAGTTCTAAGTCGAAATCCGGTCATTTTTGAGTCCATGACTCTTAAATGCCAAATATGACTTGTCTCTATTGGAAAACAATGGTTTCGTGATCAAACACAAAATTTGACTTCCATTAGAAAATTTTACAAATTAAGCGTTTATCGTCGATCGTGCAAAATTTCCGGCAATTCTTCATTCTTATGATTTGTTCAACATTACAAATGAACTTCATTCATCATGTGAACATCTTAACATACTTAATACAACAACTTATATTCATTGTTGGATTTTGACTTATTCTTCATGAGCTTATAACTTGTCAAATTATAAACTACTTAAGATTTGATTATTCATGACTTATGACAATTAAGTTTCTTAATCATCATACTTTACATGTTCTTCACATATAACTTTACTTATGTATATATGATACATATAATCATATAAGTTCTTAATTCACTTCTCTTAATAAACTCATTTACAAGTTCATATTTTCATACTTAACATTCATTCAAGGTTAACTTATAATAAGTTTATAACTTTTATAAGTTCAAATGACTTATTACCAACTTATGTGGCTTAAGTTCATGACTTATTCATTCTTCTTGCTTCTTATCATCATTCATGTTCCTTAATCCATCTTTTCTTATCAACCTATCATGGTAGAGATAGAAGATAATAGAGAAAGAAGTCTTACTTTTTGTAGTCTTGGTAAGGTAGCTTTCTTCTTCTTCTTACTTATGGAATGACTTATTGGTAGCTTATTCTCTCTAACACTTAAGCACTTTTGAAATGTTGGATTATTTGAACAAGTGTTAAATGGCTTGTATAAGCCTCCTATATTTATAGAAATTGCAAAGCTAGGGTAGTTTGGTCATTAAATCATCCCACCTCCTTAAGCCACCTCCTTACTATTCATTACTTGGCTAATCACTCTCTTATCCTATACTTGGTTGTTACTTCAAAGTCTTGGTCATTACTCCTAAGTCTTGGTCACCACACTTAACTTGGTCACCACATTAACTTGGTCACCACATAACCATATTAATATGGTTTTTGCCCATGGTCATCTGACTCATGGATTCTAGCTTGGGCTTACATTAAATCATCCTTTGGGCTTTGCATTAATAAACACTAGTTTGTTCATTCAATTAATAATTGGGCCTCTCCCTTTAATTCACTTGGACTTGTATATAATTGTTAACCAATCTTCCAGTCCATTAACATTTCTTAATACATATACATATAGTTTATGTATTATTTTTTTATATTCTAATTCATATAGAATTTATATACGATATTTCATCCTTCATACAAACTTCGTATAATACTTAGTATTATACTCGTTTTCATTACTTTGTATACAATACCAAAGTATCATACATTATTACTTATTCATACTATTTACGCCTTCCTTAAAGTTTATAAATTAAGTCCATGGCGAATTATTACATTTTCCATAACTAGATTTTTATTACATAATCCATCTTACCTTGTTATTCCATCATTCGTATTTCTCGAAAACTCAAAATTATATCCAGAGCAAATCTGGATGAATAGTGTTTTTTGGAAAAATTTCTCGGAAAAACTTTTATTTTTCGTCTTGGAAATTCAAACACTTTAATTCATCCACGTAGCTCAAATACTACGACATTCTAACATCAATAGGTTATCTGATGACAACCATCTTGATAACACATGGAATATGATTTTATTATTATTTAATTTAATAAAATCATTTTACAATAAGATCCGAATTTCTCGGTTAGTTACATTCTTCCCCCCCTTATAAAGATTACATCCCCGAATCTCGTCTTACTTTAATCAAATAGATGAGGAAAATTTTTCTTCATCTTTTCTTCTAGTTCCCCGTTTGCTTCTTGACATCGTGGTTCTTCCATAATACCTTTCTTGATGGTATTACCTTGTTCCTCGAGAACTTGTTCCTTTCTATCAATGATGCTGCATCGGCGACTCTTCATATGTTAAGTCTTTCTCGATATAGATAAAAACATACTCGATTACATGCTTATAGTCAAAAACATATGGACGTAATCTGAATCGTGAAACACGTTATGTATTAGTTCTAGATGCAGGGTAATGCTATCATATAAGCTACCTCTCCCACCCGTTTTAACACCTCAAAAGGTCCTATAAACCTTGGACTTAACTTTCCTTTCTTTCAAAGCGTATCTTTCCTTTCGAGGAGATACCTTTAGAAACTCACATCTGAGCCCACCTCAAACTCTCGACTTAGTCTATGTGAGTCCGCATACTTCTTACATGCATCTCGAGTACGTGAGAGGCGCATCAAATTAACTTTACCACATCCATTTGTCTGCTTTGCACCAATTACGGTCCTAGCATCCGGCGTTCTCCCCTCTCATCCCAACACAAAGGTGTTACGCACTTTCTTCCATCTGAAAGCTTAATACGGCGGCATACCTATGCTTGCATGATAAGCTGTTGTTATATCATGAAACTCTACTAGTGGTAGGTGATCATCCCAACTACCCTTGAAATCCATGACCTGAAGACCTCAACATGTCTTCTAACGTCTGATTGTTCTCTCGCTCTGCCCATCGGTTTGTGGATGATAAGTTGTGCTTAACCTCGGTTTTGTGTTCCCAAGCTGCTCTTGCAAACTCCTCCAAAAAATTCGATGTGAATCGTGGATCACGATCGACACAATCGATCTTTGGTACTCCATGTGCGGAAATGATTTCCTTAACATAAAGTTTAGCTAAGCTGGTCTAAGTTATACTTGACCCTAATTGGCAAAAAGTGAGCCGACTTAATCAATGGGTCCACTATTACCCAAATCGAATCGTACCCTTTATGCGTCGTCGGAAGTCCCACCACGAAGTCCATCGTGATATGCTCCCACTTCCATTACGGAATCTCCAATGGTATAATAAACCCTTGGGTGGAGTGCGTTGATGTTGGCCTTAACTTTTGACAAGTTAAGCACCTACTCACATACTACTGCTATTTCTCTCTCTTCATGTTTGGCCACCAAAAAACTTCTGTCCGAAGGTCTTGATACATCTTAGTGCTACCGGGATGTATCGAGTACCTCGAACTATGAAACTTCTTGTAACACTTGCTCCTTTAATTCCGTCTCATTGAAACCCAAATTCTTCCTCAAATCTTAATAATCCCTCATTATCAAGACTATACTTAGCATCTTCCTTCTCGGATAACCTACTTCTTCATTTGGTTACACTCGTCGTCTTCTTGAGTTGTACCTCCTTGACTCTTTCTCTCGATGGTAGATTGCATCTCAAATGTCATAAAAAGTAATAATTTACCGATCACTCGGCATCTTTACTTCTATTTCCATCCTAGCCATCTCTGTTATTAACTCATTTTGGTAGTTAACATAGACAACTTTTCCCGACCCTTCTACTTAAAGCGTCGGCAACTACATTGGCCTTTCGGGGTGATCTGAGTTTCACAATCATAATCCTTTATCAACTCTAGCCATCTTCTCTCTCTCATATTCAACTCCTTACGGTGAAGATATACTTTAGACTTTTATGGTCAAATATATATCTCACATTTTTCCCCATAAAGATAATGTCTCCATATCTTTAGGGCAAACACTCTGCATGACGAGTTCGGATCATGAGTAGGATAAACTTTCTCATAATCCTTCAAGCTGCTTGAGATGCATCTGTGATGACTTTGCCATCTTTGCATAAGCACACAACCAAGTCCTCTATCTGAAGCATCACTATACACTACAAAATTTCACGTGTCATCTGGCAATGACAAAAGCAGGAGCTTCACTTAATCTTTTCTTGATTCTTGAAAAGCTTGTCTTCACATTTATCCGTCCATACATATTTCACCGTCTTCCTTGTTAAATTAGTCAGCGAGGTAGCTATCTTGAAAAATCTTGGATAAATCTTGATAGTACCTGCTAACCCTAGGAAACTCCGCACCTCGATCGGCGTTTTTTCGGTTGTTCCCAATTCATTCTTTGCTTCCACCTTCATTTGGATCCTTTGAAATCCCCTCTTGGTCGATGACATGACCTAAAAAGCGCACCTTTTCGGCCCAAATTCACATTTTGGTGAATTTACATATAACTTCTCCTTCCTTAGTGTCTCAACACTAATCTTAAGTGTTGACATGATCTTACGGCGTCTTAGAATAGACTAGAATATCATCGATAAACACCACGACGAACTTGTCCAAATATAGTTTGAACACTCTGTTCATCATATCCATAAATCACGGCGGTGCATTAAATCGACCCAAATGACATCACGAAAAACTTCGTAATGACCATAACGAGTCACGAATGCGATCTTTGGTACATCTTCCTTCCCTAACCTTCAGCGATGATGATACCCGTCCATAAATCTATTTTAGAAAAATACTTTGCCCTTTTCAATTGATCAAAGAGATCATCGATCACAGGGCAATGGGTATTTATTCTTTATCGTTAACTTGTTCGACTCCAGATAGTCGATCTGAAGCCTTAACGATCCATCTTTCTTCTTGACAAACAACAACAATTGCTGCCCCCCGGAAAACACTTGGTTGAATGTACTTTTTGTCCAATAGTTCCTGTAGCTGAACCATTAGTTCTTTCATTTCCACAGGCGCCATACGGTACGGTGCCCTTGAGACTGGTGTCGCTCCTGGCACAATGTCTATCACAAATTCGATCTCCTGTCCGTGATAAACCCGGTAACTCACTTGGAAATACATCCATGAATTCGTTTACTATAGGTATTTGTTCCATGGTTGCTCCCACTCTCTGGGTATCAACAACATGGCATAGGTAACCTACACAACCCTTCCTTAAAGTTTTCTAGTTTGTGTCATCGTAAAAAAAAAACACGGACGTCCGGCAATTTACTACGTAAAAATACTACGGGGAGGTTGCTTCAACGTCTGATGCTCACACATTTCTTTTGGCAATCTATAATTGCTCCATGGTTAATCAACCAATCCATTAGAAATTACGTCAATTCTCCTAACTTTATCGGTATTAAATCTCTGATAATAACTTACGACCACGTACATCTACTGCAACAACTCCTATGAATATCTTGACGAGGAATTATCTCTTCGTTTGCTACCTTAATGTTCAAAGGTATAGGCAATTTTTGGGAAATAATTCTAGTCGTCTAGCAAAATCACATCTTATAAGCGAACAAGTAGCACCGAATCAAATATACGTATGCATTTATATTGTTGATCGAAATAATACACTGCAACTACATCCCCGATGCCACCGCATCTTGGGCCGTCGTATTAAAAAAGTGCGGGCCATTGATTTCCCCATTGAAATTTGGACCACTAATAGCTAACTTCCACTTCTATTATTTTCCTTATTTCCTTCTATCCCCTTCTTGAGGCGGTTCTTTGCTATGTGGTGAGTTGATCCACATACAAAACATCCGTGATTTTTTCTTGGTTTGGGCGATTAGGCGAAATGTGCCCTTCACATCCTGATTATAACATCTCCTTTTTCCTTTGAGGCAGACTCTCTAAGTGAGTCTTCCACTTGAGTTTTCTGAGGCCTCCATCCTCCTCTTAGAGTCCCCTTTTTTTACTCGGTATTCCCGAGTTAAAGCCCTTCCTCTTCGGCCAGTTGCCACTTTCCACTTTGGCTCCCTCGGTCTTGGTTCCTCCATCAACCTTGCCCTTGTTTTCTTATCTTTGTGAGTGCTGGTGAGAGCCTCATTCCCACCTTGACAATTATTGCCTTTTCTAGTATGGTTCCAAAGGAAGTACTTTGGAACACAGAGATTCGACTATAGAGCCAGGGTTTCAATCCCTGCTCGAACCTTCTAGCCTTTCTCACTTCAGTGTCCACTTGATGTGGAAGCGAATCGTGCCGATTCATTAAACTTGGCGACATCTTTGAGGAAGCTGTCATATCCCTTGTCTCAATTCAAGAAACCTCATCTCCATCCTCCCTTGCATACTCGTGGGAAAATAGTTCTCGAAGAAAATCTCCTTGAACCTCTCCCGTTAGGTTTCCTATATCGGCCCTAACTTTGGTTTGCCTCCCACGGAAGTTGGCCTCTCCTTTCATCAAATAGGTTGCAAAGGCAACCTTTTGACCCTCCTCGACATTTGCTATTACAAATGCTTTCTCGATTTCTTTTACCCAAATGCAGGCTTCTATAGGGTCAGTAGTTCCTTTGAACTCGGGGGACTACACTTTTTTGAATCCTTAAAAGTAGTAGCTCGTCTTACTCCGGGGAATCACGGGTACATTAGCCCCGTTCTATTAAATCACGGTAGTTAAAAGATTAACGAACTCTGCATTGGATTAAGCTGGACCACCCTCTCGGTTGGTTAACATTAAGCGCCTACGATTTACGTTGTCTCCTTCTTGGCGGCATTTTCTTTGTTAAAAAAAACAACACATCATTATTACTTTATTCTTGTTGGTTTGTTATTATTTGTAATAAAACAACAACTCATACTCATTACTCAACATATTCCATAAAAAGACTTATATTGATTCATAACTTGTAGTATAACACTACATTGTTTACATTACTCGACCTTAATGTGATTACATTACCATCCATGATTACTTTCCAAAATTTGGGATTTACAAAAACTACCCTTTTATTATACAAAAGAGGTTTTACGTCACTACTAGATACATAATATTTACATATCTATTCTACTCTAGCTATTGCTAGACTACATCATCGTCGTAGGGCATTCTCAAAATCTTTCTTTGGCGGGCCGCCGCAATAACATCTCTCTTGATAGTGTGTAGATGCATCACCTTCTATCGATATCCGACTACTGCTGCTGCTGAAATCTACATGAGAACTCCTATGTATATAGGACATCCTCTCCAACTTCCTCTTTTTAGTCTTTAGCTCTGCTTGAGCTCAAAGACTTCACATTTCAACTCTCGGACCTTGTCCTTAGCTAGAACTCTATCATCATGCTCCTCTTCCCACATTCCCTCCATGCTAGCCTTGTCCTCACGGAGACGACTTGGAGTTCCTCTTTCAACTCCTTAACCTCTTGGCGATAATGGACATTCCTATCCAATCTGAAGCATAAACAATGCCTTCATTTGATTCCCCAGTAGACATTTCCTCTGTGGGTGGAACTTTGGTCCTCTGTAGGTGGAACACAGGTCAAAGGACATCACATCCGTCCACCTCCTCTCTCTAGCATGCCATCAAATATAGACATGTAGTCTAAATCGTCAGAGTCTCCAGGCTCGATTGTCACCAACTCTGGTTCTCTTTGCTTTCTGAGTTTGGTAGTATCTCTGCAGATTAAGCGAATCCTCGCTCACTTACATGTATATCTCTATACATATCATTTTCTCTGACATCTACAATAAAACAATATAGTTTGATTAGTACACGTCGGTAAAATAATAAAATACACATAACATAATATAATGCATTTTTATAGGGTTACTTTCCATCTTTTACTTCTTTATTCTTTTCTTAAGGTTATGACTTAAGGTTCTACTTTCCCCCTTAAGTTTTATAACCTAGGCTTTGATACCAACTTGTAGCGCCCCCAAATCCGGGTATCTTCCTTGCCCAACGAGATGGTGCTTTATCTTTGTACAACATTCATACATTCATTCAATTGAAAAGTCTCGAAAACGAACATAACTTCTATATATTTAAAGTAATATTTACATTTCCCGGGTTCTATACCCATTACAAAGGTTCTTTGTCATAATATCGATTACATTACAACAATAGACCTATACTATTACAAGGCGACTTAGTAATACGCCTTAGCTTTTCCTTATCCTTTTTGATCCTTGGGACGTTAGGTCTTAATTTGCATTCATATGGTTCAAGCAAGAGTGAGCATAACTAGCTCGACAAGTATAACAATTTAATAACAACATGCTTGACACATACAAATCATATATCTTCAATAAGCGAACAATAGTTATGAAGTACTATTGATAATTCAAAATAGCACTTCATCTTTTCTTTCAAAATGTTTTACAATAATAACAATATTTAGTAAAACATTCACTCGATCGAAAGACCTCGGTATTCATTCTTTATTGGAAAAGGACAACCCGGAAGCAAGTCCATGGCTTGGATATTACTTACGAGCACTTCTAGGTGATCGACTATTGTACTCTATGTTGATCGACACTACATCCATTAAGCGTATGCACGTTTAAGCATTTGGCAACCTCACGTGCACATCGTTTTTCAAACAAAACATTTGTTTAACATTTCGGTCTTCTTTTGAAAACCATATCAAGTAGTTGACAAAAGATAGCAACATTTGATAATACATGAATAGATTATCAATACATCAAGTCTAGCCAAAGGAATTGGCTTTAACTTCAACATACCTCAATTCATGCGAAAAGAATACATGAACCTCAAAAACTTGTTGATTGAGCTGAGACAAGAGTTAGAATACTTGCCTTTAGCGTACTGCTTTACGGTATATTAACTTTATGTTCAAGTCGTTCAAGTCTCTACAATACATGATCACATAATGCCTTACATTAGGTCACATATAATCAAGTATGTATATGACTATATCATACCCTTCATTTCAATCTAATTGTGTATTAGATTGATTACTATTCATTTCAGGTTTATCATTATCCTTGCATTTATATTCGACTAGGTTATCTCAACCTTTATACAACATCCTTAAGGTTTAACAAAGTTTAAACAATGTTACATTACATTCCTTAAGTTATGTTTACTTTTAAATCAATTAGCTTTCTTTTCTTTGTACTTAGAAACCTTCATTACTATCCTTGTTACGAGGGCTATTTGGCTGCGGCTACTTTTTTATACTACATCTCGCTTTGCTGGCGCGACTTATTATATCCTTTGTCCGGGACTTGGCGGCTGTGGCTGAGTCCTTACTTAATGGGCGTGTTGCGCTTTTCTCTCGAAGGATTTTTACTTGTACATGGCATTGCTGCGGTTCCACATATTATACTATGGTTACGCTTTGCGGCGAACTCTTGCGATGTGCTCGGACAACTTTATTACGTCTTGCTGGATGCGAGTCATTTTTACCTAGGGTTGGCGCTTGCAGCTTGGCTGACTCTGTGCACCGAAAAAAAATTGATTTTGTGAATTTTGTGAACTTCGGGACGCATAACTTCTTCGTTATAAGTCCGATTGGCTCGTTCAAAAGCCTACGGTTCACAAATTATGTAATCTACATGTTCATGCAAAATTTTATCTATTTGACTTCGTTTGCTAAAAATTCACCTATTGGTTCATTTTTAACGAAAAGCGATAAGCGTTAAATGAGCGTTCAGCCTTTCGTTCTTACGTTCTAAGTCGAATCCGGTCATTTTTGAGTCATGAACTCTTAAATGCCAAATATGACTTGTCTCTATTGGAAAACAATGGTTTAAGTGATCAAACACAAAATTTGACTTCCATTCCAAAATTTTACACGAATTAAGCGTTTATCGTCGATCGTCGTGCAAATTCGGCAATTCTTCATTCTTATGATTTGTTCAACATTACAAATGAACTTCATTCATCATGTGAACATCTTAACATACTTAATACAACAACTTACATTCATTGTTGAATTTTGACTTATTCTTCATGAGCTTATAACTTGTCAAATTATAAACTACTTAAGATTTGATTATTCATGACTTAACACAATTAGAGTTTCTTAATCATCATACTTTACATGTTCTTTCACATATAACTTTACTTAGGTATATATGATATACATATAATCATATAAGTTCTTAATTCACTTCTCTTAATAAACTCATCACAAGTTCATATTTTCATACTTAACATTCAAGGTTAGCTTATAATAAGTTTATAACTTTTATAAGTTCAATTGACTTATTGCCAACTTATGTGGCTTAAGTTCATGAAATATACATTCTTCTTGCTTCTTATCATTCATGTTTCTTAATCCATCTTTTCTTATCAACCTATCATGGTAGAGATAGAAGATAATAGAGAAGAAGTCTTACTTTTTATAGTCTTGGTAAGGTAGCTTTCTTCTTCTTCTTCTTCTTACTTATGGAAGTGACTTATTGGTAGCTTATTCTCTCTAACACTTAAGCACTTTTGAAATGTTGGATTAATTGAACAAGTGTTAAATGGCTTGTAAGCCTCCTATATTTATAGAAATTGCAAAGCTAGGGTAATTTGGTCATTAAATCACCCCACCTCTTTAAGCCACCTCCTTACATCCCACCTTCAATTGGGTATTATACTCCAAACAAACACCCGAGGATTATATAGGTAGTGCTTGTAAATATACTCGAAGAAGTGGATGAGCACAACCTTGTCTTATGATGACACGAGGTTGTATGTCATTAGACATCTTGTATGATAGTGGCAAAACACCCTTCCAACGTTGGGTTAGCCTCACCCTAGTTGATTCACCAAATATAACTACTAAATGATGACCACCGCTCTATTCCCCTATTACCCTTGCTCGACCCAAATTACACACTCTTATTACACGAAAAGGAATTGTGAAGCAAAAGGGTGAGCACAACTAACTTCGATAAAAGAATATTATGACTAAAGATAAATAAATTATCAATAGTCTTCATCGATGTCGTCGGATATTTAGAACATATGGTAGATGATAAAACTTTTCAACCATAGTTGCAACGGAACGAGCAATCCATTAGAAGAGTCAAATAGACCATAAAGCCTATTATCTTCTCCATGTTAAAAGTCCACCAACAATGTTTTATCCCTGTAATATCAATCAACAATTCCTGTCCACAATCACATATATAACTCATAATCGCAATTATAGTTCTAAATTCTTTTTCGCATTCAGGACGAAGATAATTTTCATCATCTGTCTTTACCTGAAACAACAAAGATCATGGTTATACCAAATCACAGTTCCTGTTCATAATGAAACTAATAAATTCATCTTTACACTACGGGCCAAAGATATTCATCAACAGTTCATCTTTGCATTACAGGCCAAAGATATTCAACAACAGGTCATCTTTGCACTACGGGCCAAGGATATTCAACAATAGGTCATCTTTGCACTACAGGCCAAAGATATTCAACAACAGGTCATCTTTGCACTACAGGCCAAAGATATTCAACAACAGGTCATCTTTGCACTACAGGCCAAAGATATTCAACATGTCATCTTTACATCTTTGCACTACAGGCCAAAGATATTCAACAACATGTCATCTTTGCACTACAGGCCAAACATATTCGTATCTCAAAGAAATTCATAATCATTTCAGAATTTATATAAACCATAATTATAACCATGTTGATCAATTCACCTTTCCACTTAAGCTAAAGATATTCAATTATAAATTCAATGGTCATGATCATACCAGTCAACAATTCATATTTGCACTACTGGCCAAAGAGAACCCATAGTCACAATCATACCAATAATCTACTCATTTTTACACTCAAGTCAAAGAGAAATATCATCATTAGGGTTATAAAAATGTTATATATGATAATAAAATCAATATAATCAATACATAGTTTTAATCTCCAGAGTAATATTCATAAATCAACTATAATTTGGTTAAAAAAGAAACCAATTTTGTAGTGAATAGTACCCGTGAATAGTAACTCGTGAATAGTAAATCGTGAATAGTAACTCATGAATAGTAACTCATGAATAGTAACCCGTTGTGAATAGTAACTCGTGAATAGAAACTCATGAATAGTAACTCGTGAATAGTAATCCCGACATGAAAAAGTTCCAAATTTGATAAAAAGTTCAAATCAATATTTCAACATAATGATATTGAAGAAATAATATCACTTACGAAGAAAATAACATCCCTTTCAATCCCTTAAAATCCCTTAAAATCCCTTATTATCCCATACCTCAAAAGAGCAACACTTCTGACTGGATATCGAATATGACATGCGTCTAGGTTATGATAGATATCATATGGCCACAGAATTATCCTTGGTTGACCCAATAGACCCCAAAGAAAAACGAGAAGATTACTATCATATTCTTCCCAATGGCGAGTCTTCTCTTGACATATCATTATCTCCACTGTCTCTAATTGGGTATTATGCTCCAAACAAACACCAAGATTATATAGGTAGTGCTTGTAAATATACTCAGCAAGTGGATGAGCACAACCTTGTCTTATGATGACACGAGGTTGTATGTCATTAGACATCTTGTATGATAGTGGCAAAACACCCTTCCAACGTTGGGTTCGCCTCACCCTAGTTGATTCACCAAATATAACTACTAAATGATGACCACCGTTCTATTCCCCTATTACCCTTGCTCGACCCAGCTACACTCTTATTACCTGAAAGGAATTGTGAAGCAAAAGGGTGAGCACAACTAGCTCAGTAAAGAATATTATGACTAAAGATAAATAAATTATCAATAGTCTTCATCAGTAATAAATCAGAGATTTAGAACATATGGTAGATGATAAAACTTTTCAACCATAGTTGCAGTGGAACGAGCAATCCATTAGAAGAGTCAAATAGACCATAAAGTCTATTATCTTCTCCATGTTAAAAGTCTACCAACAATGTTTTATCCCTGTAATATCAATCAACAATTCCTGTCCACAATCACATGTATAACTCATAATCGTAATTGTAGTTCTAAATTCCTTTTCACATTCAGGACGAAGATAATTTTCATCATCTGTCCTTACCTGAAACATCAAAGATCATGGTTATACCAAATCACAGTTCCTATTCATAATCAAACTAATAAATTCATCTTTGCACTACAGGCTAAAGATATTCATCAACAGTTCATCTTTGCATTACAGGCCAAAGATATTCAACAACAGATCATCTTTGCACTACAGGCCAAAGATATTCAACAACATGTCATCTTTGTACTACAGGCCAAAGATATTCAACAACAAGTCATCTTTGCACTACAGGCCAAAGATATTCAACAACATGTCATCTTTGCATAACAGGCCAAAGATATTCATATCTCAAAGAAATACATAATCATTTCAGAATTTATATAAACCATAATTATAACCATGTTGATCAATTCACCTTTCCACTTAAGCTAAAGATATTCAATTATAAATTCAATGGTCATGATCATACCAGTCAACAATTCATCTTTGCACTACTGGCCAAAGAGAACCCATAGTCACGATCATACCAATAATCTACCCATTTTTACACTCAAGTCAAAGAGAAATATCATCATTAGGGTTATAAAAATGTTATATATGATAATTAAATCAATATAATCAATACATAGTTTTAATCTCGAGAGTAATATTCATAAATCAACTATAATTTGGTTAGAAAAAGAAACCAATTTTGTCGTGAATAGTATCCGTGAATAGTAACTCGTGAATAGTAAATCATGAATAGTAACTCATGAATACTAACTAATGAATAGTAACCCGTTGTGAATAGTAACTCGTGAATAGTAACTAATGAATAATAACTCATGAATAGTAACTCATGAATAGTAATCCCGACATGCAAAAGTTCCAAATTTGATAAAAAGTTCAAACCAATATTTCAACATAATGATATTGAAGAAATAATATCACTTACGAAGAAAATAACATCCCTTTTAATACCTTAAAATCCCTTACTATCCCTTACCTCAAAAGAGCAGCACTTCTGACTGGATATCGGATATGACGCTGAAGGAAACTTGCAGTGATGAATAGCAACTCACCAAATATCTAAATACTCACAAAATACACTCGATAATCTAGAGAGAAAAAGAGAGAAAACTTATGAATTCTTGTGTGATTTTCAATTCTAACTTAGCCTTCTATTTATAGGAAAATATTAGCACGCCGAAGCAGACTTAACCTGCTACCTGATGGATTTACCTGCTACTATTCTACCCTCCAAAATCAGCCATCTTCCCCAACAACCAAAAGTGGGGCCCACCCATTTCTAGAATTTTTAACCAAAATCATTTATAAACCTAATTTTCGAATCCGTCACCTCTTCAAATTCATAACAAATCAATCGTTAATTTTTAACGGTTCAAATTTTGTGAACATATACTCAACTTATATATGTATAACATATAAAAAATTCCCAACGATTTAACGGTCAGATTAAAAATTATAACTCACACAATAAAGCTGTAAGAACACTGATTTGATCTTTTAATACCTCCAATCCGACAAAATACTGATAAAATACCTCAACATTAATTCTTTCATTTATAATCACATAAATAAATCCATCATTTATATCCACATCAAATAAATATTTCCTTATCATATTAATCAATAATAATTATTCACAAATAATATTACTGAATCACAATAATGACAACTGATAGCTTCCCGGGAAAGAGGGGCTTTCAGATAAGGATTTCTCTCTTCTTGGCGCCGCAATTAGGTGACCAAACCTCTCCTTGTGAACTTTCTAGACATTGCCAATAATGCTATCTAATAATATTATTCAAATAATATGAATTATTGATCGATAATGGAGATCTTTATGCGGTGACAATTATTGAAACAACAATAATATAAAATATCAACGCAACAATTATTGAATCAATAAAATAAAATATTGAGCGATAATTATTTGTAACAATTATTGAGTAGTGCCTTCTTCACGTAAGATCAATAATTTAAAAATCTTTATAAAATACCGGTAATGCTTCTTTGTGCAACCACGCGCGTATTACGTATTTTAACCACCGGGTATTTCAACAGTGTTAACGGTAACGATTACGTCGTTATTTATAAAAACTCAAACTTGTCGTTTTCTTCATCCGACAGTTATTTTGTTATGGGGCCCACAAATAACTTCGCCGTCGTATGAATATTCCTCGACATCAAGAATATTCCACAACCAAACGAATATTCCCTGACAACAATGAGTATTTTATAACCACTTGCGTATTTTGAAAATTTTCATATATTACCCTTAACTTTAATCTTTTATCAATTTAACCATTTACTGAATAGTAATTATAAGAAAAATTGAATACTTTTATTTCATAAAATTCGGGGTCTTACAATCTCCCCTCCTTATGAAATTTCGTCCCCGAAATTTACGTACCTGGTATTTCAAAGAGTTGAGAATACCTTGCTTTCATCTCGGATTCCATCTTCCCTGTCATCATGATTTTTCCATTGCTCATCTCCTATATTTCAGATATCATTCTAGAATATAGTTTCAAAACAAAGGTTAATTGACATATCACAATTTGTCAACTTAAGTAAAAATTTCAGCTTAGGTAGGACACACACAAGCGAAGGATATTACTCGTCTCTCCCTTCCTAGTTCTAATCTCGTATCTCCGCCAGATATCATATCCCTAAGCTCTGATACCAACTGTGACGATCCCAAAATAGGTCCATTCCATCCAACCCATTCTGAGTCGCCAAATACATGGTACAGAAAACAACTACAACTTTATTACAACAATTGTCGTGCAAAATACAACAACATATATGCTGTGAGCTTGGATACAAATATATACCAACTGTGACTCATGTCCCAATTGTGTACAACACCTCATAATGACACCTTACATAAAGGTATAGTCAAAAACTGTTTTAGAAATTAGAATCTTTCGGAAGTGTTCAAGGAAACCTTCGTACATGGGAGGCCATGGGTCTAGGTTATGATAGATATCATATGGCCACAGAATTATCCTTGGTTGACCCAATAGATCCCAAAGAAAAACGAGAAGATTACTATCATATTCTTCCCAATGGCAAGTCTTCTCTTGACGTATCATTATCTCCACTGTCTCTAATTGGGTATTATAGTCCAAACAAACACCAAGATTATATAGGTAGTACTTGTAAATATACTCAGCAAGTGGATGAGCACAACCTTGTCTTATGATGACACGAGGTTGTATGTCATTAGACATCTTGTATGATAGTGGCAAAACAACCTTCTAACGTTGGGTTCGCCTCACCCTAGTTGATTCATCAAATATAACTACTAAATGATGACCACCGTTCTATTCCCATATTACCCACGCTCGACCCAGCTACACTCTTATTACCTGAAAGGAATTGTGAAGCAAAAGGGTGAGCACAACTAGCTCAGTAAAGAATATTATGACTAAAGATAAATAAATTATCAATAGTCTTCATCAATAATAAATCAGAGATTTAGAACATATGGTAGATGATAAAACTTTTCAACCATAATTGCAGCGGAACGAGCAATCCATTAGAAGAGTCAAATAGACCATAAAGTCTATTATCTTCTCCATGTTAAAAGTCCACCAACAATGTTTTATCCCTGTAATATCAATTAACAATTCCTGTCCACAATCACATGTATAACTCATAATCGTAATTGTAGTTCTAAATTCCTTTTCGCATTCAGGACGAAGATAATTTTCATCATTTTTCTTTACCTGAAACATTAAAGATCATGGTTATACCAAATCACAGTTCCTGTTCATAATCAAACTAATAAATTCGTCTTTGCACTACGGGCCAAAGATATTCATCAACAGTTCATCTGTGCATTATAGGCCAAAAATATTCAACAACAGGTCATCTTTTCACTACGGGCCAAAGATATTCAACAACATGTCATCTTTGCACTACAGGCCAAAGATATTCAACAACAGGTCATCTTTGCACTACAGGCCAAAGATATTCAACAACATGTCATCTTTGCACTACAGGACAAAGATATTCATATCTCAAAGAAATACATAATCATTTCAGAATTTATATAAACCATAATTATAACCATGTTGATCAATTCACCTTTCCACTTAAGCTAAAGATATTCAATTATAAATTCAATGGTCATGATTATACCAGTCAACAATTCATCTTTGCACTACTGGCCAAAGAGAACCCATAGTCACGATCATACCAAAAATCTACCCATTTTTACACTCAAGTCAAAGAGAAATATCATCATTAGGGTTATGAAAAAGTTATATATGATAATAAAATCAATATAATCAATACATAGTTTTAATCTCGAGAGTAATATTCATAAATAAACTATAATTTGGTTAGAAAAAGAAACCAATTTTGTAGTGAATAGTACCCATGAATAGTAACTCATGAATAGTAAATCGTGAATACTAACCCGTTGTGAATAGTAACTCGTGAATAGTAATTCGTGAATAGTAACTCATGAATAGTAACTCATGAATAGTAATCTCGACATGAAAAAGTTCCAAATTTGATAAAAAGTTCAAACCAATATTTCAACATAATGATATTGAAGAAATAATATCACTTACGAAGAAAATAACATCCCTTTCAATCCCTTACTATCCCTTATTATCATTTTGCCGGTTGCTTTCTCTTGGTTGGGTTGACTCGTTATCGCGCTCCAATAACTGAGCCCTATTTACAACATTTGAATACAAACACAGTTTATGAGAAATTAGATATTGACATATCTCGGGTTTTAAACCTCTTAGAATCGTCCGCGTCATTCTCTCCTCATTATCAACCAAGTGAGACGCAAACCGGGACAACTCGGAAAACTTAGCTTTGTACTGTGACACGGTCATATTGTTCTGCTCCAACTTGATGAACTCTACCTCTTTCATGTGATGAATACTTTCGGGAAAGTACTTGTCGTTGAATAGTTCTTGGAACTTCTCCCAAGACATCTTCATCTGGCGGAGTTGAGTACGCTTCTCTGGAATTCCCACCAATGTCTGCCTCTCCTCGCAACATAAAGGTGGCAAAGGGAACCTTTTGCTCCTTGGAGCATCCCAAGACATCAAATATCTTGGTGATCTGCTTTATCTACGCTTCCGCCTTAAGTGGTTTTGGCTCTCTAATAAACTCTGGTGGTCCCAGCTCCTTGAACTGTTTAGCGGTGACCGTTCGAGAGTTTCCAGTGTTTCCACCTACATTTTGGACAGGAGCCGCTCTCGCCTGATGTTGCATGAATTTCATAAAGCCTCTAAACATTCCATCGTTCATCATTTGGTCAGTGTTGTTGTTTGCATGAGGATTGTCGCCTTCCTGATGCACATTATCCTGATTATTGATCTGTGGAGACTCAACGGTCTCTTGTGCTCCATTGCTATTCTCAACATTCTCGGATGTCATTTTGAAATACTGCCACAAAACAAGGGTTAATTGACATGCAACATATTATCCCTATACTCTGACCGACCAATTAAATACCAAATAAACTTAGGTAGGTCATACTAGCGAAGGAATTCCCCGTCTCTCCCCTCCTAGTTCTAGTTTCACATCTTAGCCATATATCATATCCCCAAGCTTTGATACCAACTGTGATGCCCCCAAAATAGGTATACATCACTCATCTTGAGTCGCCAAATACATGGTACAAAATTTAAATACAACTTAATTATACAACAGTCGTGTAAAATACAACAAAACATAATCTAAGAGTTTTAATAAGAATATTGTCATCTAGATAATATCCACACTCAATGGAGTCCTCATTACATTTATTGTCACACTATTTTATAGAATAGTGAGGACTACTAAAACAACCATCTGGACCGTCAATCCGTTCCCCAACTCGTCCCATCTATATTCTCATTTGCTGAAGAGAACAGTGAAAGAAAGGGTGAGCTCAACTAGCCCAGTAAGAAATATTATGACTAAGATAATGCAGAATAATTTATCGTTAGCCTTCAATAGTGTTAAACTGATAAAATATAACAAACATCAAGTTTAACTGCAGCGGAACAAGCAATCCATTAGAAGAGTCAAGTAGAGAATAAAATCTATTATTTTCTATGATTTAAAAGGTTTTTCATCACTTTTATCACTGAGACTCAACTTAATAAATAAACCACATCATCCCTACACTACGGTCAAGGATATTCATTAGTATCACGACCACAAATTATCCATGCACTACGGGCCAAGGATATTCGTGTATTCATCAATGGTCATGATTATGCCAACAACTATCCATCAATGCACTACGGCCAATGAGGATTTTTACCCCATCATTTGTAACATTACGATCATGATTATACCGAATAATCCCTAGTTATAATCATACCAAGTCCATCTATGAACTACAGGCCACATATGACTTTCAACATATTATAAACATGAGGATGATGACAATGATATAAGAATTCAATAAAACAAGTTCAAGGATAAATTTTTAAAGATTTATAATTTAATTTATCCAGAAATCAATATGTTAGTTCCCAGAGGGCACAATAGATCTAGAAGGGGATGGTTCAATAGATCCTTTTTATTTTAAATACTTTTTTGGTTTATATTATTTTGTTCATAATTAACATATGACAAACATAAGAATCTTTTCAAGCACAGCGGAATAAGTAAAAGATCCCCTTCATTGATATATCCATAATCATAGATACATTGTTCGTAGAGTAAGTTTAGTTGTAAGCAGTTAAAACATACATAGCAATTATAGCAGTTATAGTACATAATGTAAATGACATAATATAAAAGACACAAAGGGTTTTAAGTGGTTCAGAGACTCAAGCTCCTAATCCACTCTTCTGCTTTCAACTAGCAGGATTTCAACTAAGGAAGGGCAGCACCCTGAATCACTAAGATTCCTTCAAGGCCAACAACGTTGGAACTTCAGTTCACTAAGAACTCTTTAAGGTCAGCAGCCTTCAGACTCCTCTAGTTCCCTAGGAACTCTTCAAGCCCAGCAGGCTTGGAACTTCATTTAGTCCCTCCGGACAAGGACCCCTCAAGCCCTGCTTCATTTAGTCCGTTTGGACAAGGACCCTTCTGGCCCTGGCTTTGTTGAGTTGTTTGTTTGTTTGTTGATGTTGGAGTCGGTGTTGAGCTGCTAAGATGTCTTCATGCTCTGAACATCTTCTATGCTTAGCAGCTTGGCTTGATCATCCTTGAAGAGCAGTTGAGTGTTGCATGATGCTCATCTTCTTAGGTTGCTCAACTACTTCGGATGACCCCTTGATGAACTGCCTTGAAGATCATTCTCCTTGGTACTTGATGGCTGCACATGAGAGGCTTCTAAGATGACTGTAAGCACTTCTGTTAGGTACTTAGAAGCTATCTCATGCTTGACACCAAGATGGCTTTTGTGATCTCCCTTCTTGCTACTCGATGCCTTCTCATGATGGACTTGCTAAGATGACCATAGGCTCTTCTCTATTATACTTAGAGTCTTCCCATGATGGACATCCAGATGGCATGATGCTCTCCTTTCTCTCGCCAGTTCAGAACACTCTTCATGTAGTAGAACTCTCACTTCTACATAGTAGAACTCACACTTCTACTTCTTTCTTTATCTAACTTCTGAGTGTTCTTGGTGGATCGTAGAGTGAACCTTCGGACTCACTGTTTCACATGGTTTAGATCAGTCCACCTTTTCTCCAAACTTGGCAACTCAGCAACCTTTTATCTTTGAAGAACTTTCTCATTTATACTTCTTCCCAATCCTTCTGTTGGAAAGTAACCGTTGAAGGCTATTCAAATATCTTCACAGATCTCAAGTTGCTTGATGTAGATCTCAAGTTCTAAGATACTGATGGCCTAATTCCTTACTCTGGCCCCCTTCTGAATATCAAGACACTTCAAATTTGTGGCACGTCCAGCTTGCTTTCTCCTTGTGATCTCCCGTTCACTTATCATCAATGAACTGACTCTGCACTTAATCACTTTAGCCTTGCTCTTCAGAGGCTGACCAGTATCTCGGTTCACCTTCCATCAGTTCCTTCTTTGTTTGGCAAACACTAAGATCTTGGTTGCTTCCAAGATCGTTGTCTTCTGTTCACTTGATAGCTACTGCATAAGCTGACTTTCCTTAGTCAGCTTCTGAAGTCTTCTTTGGATCTCCTTGTGGAAGACTTCATCGCGAATGGCCTTACACCCCAATCTTAATGATGATTGGGTTGGTGCTGAGATCTTCTGTTAGCCTGCATGTCATTCGTGGAGTGCTCTCTAGTTTCCTGGAATGTAGCTTGCAACTTGAACCAGAGGCTTCGTTCCTTTGGATATTCTGGGAGTGCTCATATGTTTAGAACCGTATATGCTCTACGATTCTTCCTTAGCACTATGAGAACTTCTCTTGAGGTCGTAGTTCTGCATTCTACGATTCAGCTTTGGCTAGTGTAGACACTACGATCCCGAGATCATATCTTGACACTCTACGATTTCTACCTTGTGCTTGTTGTCTTCATCTGATCTTGCTTGACTACGATCTCTGCATGTAATCAATAGACTCTACGAACTTAGAGTGTGATCTATGATCCTTGACTTGGCTTTGGCATCGATGAGACTTCTACGACTCACGAGTGTAGTCTACGTTTACATCTTCGCTTCCACAGATGGCCTATTTACCTCGTGGCGGTGTCTCTCTCTACGATTCTGAACATGATTTCCTCAGCACACTACGATCCTGAGGAAGCTCTACTCGATACACTACGATCCTTCTTCATTTCCCCTGGTAGTCTACGAACTCCGAGATCTACTATCTTACATACTCCTATTCTACCTCGATAGCTTTCGAGTTAACCTTGACTCACCTGGCAGACTGCGACTTCTGGTGCAGTGCTCGACGATCAAACTAGCCTATTTATTACATCATAAGATCAACCTAACAAGCTTGATCTTTCTATATTTATAGTCCTTGTACATTATTTCTTTTTAAGGACTTTACAAAGCTGTTTTGCTTATGTAGGATCAACCTAACATATTTGATTAATTCATTATAAGTCCTTGTACATATATTTCTATTATCTATCAAAGGACTTTACAGCTTTTCTTAATGCAAGCATACTTGCATATTATTCATTTATATATATATATATATATATATATATATATATATATATATCATAATCAAATCATATATAAATAGGAATAGCATTCACATGCTTATTCCTGACAATCTCCCCCTATTTGATTATGACAAAAACAATAAGTGTATATGCATGTTATGAATGAATCTTATATACAGTGAGCAGTTGTATTTCTAAAACAGTTAATTATGAATGTCATTTATATTGATATGGCAATTTATACATTAAGACATTCTACATCTTGGATCCAGAACATTCCTAACAGGTTAGAGATGTACCTCCTTGGCTCCATGTGTGTTTCCAGGATGCTTGTTGATCAACTACTCATCTGATTGGACTTCTTTCTCTTGCTCCCTTTCAGCATCTTTCTGATCTGGCTCCCCCTCAAACTTTGCAATCTTGTTGTCATCATCTTCTGGCTCCCCCTCAGATGATGACTCTTTATCTGCAGCTGCTTTCTTGTTCTTTGACTTCTTCTCCCTTAACCCTTTGTTCTTCCTTGAATGCCTCTTGCTCCTCTTCTTTCTATGCCTCTTTTTCTCCCCCTTTTTGTCATCAATCATTTGAGAGAGCTGCTCCATGTTGGACATAAGCTGCTCCATCAGGTAGGAGGAGTTGGTAACTTCAAACTTTAGTTCTTCTTGTAGAGCTCAAGTTGTCTTGAGAAGGTCCGCCTCATATCATCAATCTTGTCGAGAGAGGCTTGATCGCTCTGCATTGCCTTCCTCAATTTGTAGAGCTTCTGCCTTCTGATATTGTATGGCCTTCGATAGATGTTATCTCTCTCTTGGAGTTTGAGAGATACATCCGCCAAGATAACTTGAAGCTTGTCTCTGGAAAGAATCATCTCCATTGCATACTTACATGATTCTTGATGTGCATTGATATCTTCTTGCTTAGATCATCAGAGCTCTTCAGTAGTTCCTGCTCCAAAGTAGTTTGATCCTTTTGGTTGGCAGCTTCAAGTTGAACAATAGATTGGACTCTACAATTGTCATCTTTGGACAGATTTTCAAATGTTTGGGTAATCTGAACAATCGTGGAATACCAATTGCTTGTGGAGGATGATGGAGTGTCTGATAGCAATGCTTGATCATAAGGAGGCTTCTGGTTTTGGACTTGAACATCAGCAGTAGAATGATCAGACTCTACGATCAGCTCCTTGGTCATGGCTCTTCTTCCTTCAGAATCCACTCTACGATCGTAGGGGATATAGAGATTTTCAGCCTGTCGATAGACTTTGAAGTGAGGCTGGTTTGTTATCATCTTGGTAGCATAAGTTTTCACCCTTGGAAAGTTTTGGGCTACCAGTTCCATGCTTTGGAATGTCTTGTAACACCAGCTGAGGTAGCTTTCATCTCCTTCAGTAAAGGCCTTTAGCCATGGCATCCACTGGAAGAACCATCTCTCTGGTGTAGCATCTGTTAGATCATTTGACACTTCCTCTATGATATTTCTGCTAAATCTTGCAGGAGAGGGAACTAGATAATCTTCTTGTTCGTCTGCTTCCTTAGGTGCAGAACCAGAATCTTCTTCAATCTCTTCTCTCTCGGAGCCTGAACTTTCTTGATTATTTTCAGCAGGGAATTCCTCTAGCTGCATTTCATTCTCAGAACCTTCTTCAGCCAGATCTTGTTCAGATTCATATTATTCATTGCTGGTTTCTGCTTCAGCATTTTCTTCCTGGGATAAAGACTCATCATCACTCAATTCAATGATGGCATTTGATTGGCCACTGTTCCTTTTGGAGGCAAACTGGGCTTGCAGCCTGTAGCTTTTCCTTCTTCGTGGAGGTTCAACTATTGGAGACACAGACTCTTCTTCTTCTTCAGGCTCTGACTCGTCTTGCTCAACAGACATACTTCTTTGGAGTTCAGCACTAGCAGGGGCAGATTCTTCTTTCTTGGACTCATCACTTTCTGAGCCATCATGAGGGCTTTCTGGATTAGAGGGGAAATTCTCTTCTTCTTCTTGAACAAAATTTTCTGACCCATTCTTTGAGCTTGTTGGGGCAGTTGCATCTGGGGATGCATTTTGGTCATCTTGATTTTCTCTTTCATCATCAGAGTTATTGCTCTGAGGATTGGCCATGGGGCTTGAGAATTCTTCTTTGTCAGCAATTGTTGCACTTTCTTCCATCCCATCAGCTTCAATTTCATTCTTTGGATCTTGTTGTGGGGACTGGACCTTGGCATCTGTTTCCTTTTCTTCTGCTGACTCTACGTCCCTTTCTTGGCCAGATGTCTTGATTTGGGAAGCTAAGGTTGGTTTGTCTTCCACCTTAGCTTTCTTCTTGGCCGCCCTTGAAGCAACTTCTTTGCTTCTTCTCTTTGTTGTTTGGCCAGATAGGACCTTTTCTTCTTTGTCCTTGTTCGGGAGGAGACTCTCCTTGGTGTGGCTCAGGCTTTCTTCACATCACCGACTTTCTTCACGACTTTTAATTCCTTCCTTCTTTGGTGTGATTTACTGCTTTGCTTGAATCATCGGACTCGAGCTCTCTCTGCCTCTACTATCTTCCTCTTCTTTGCAGAGGCTCTCTCTTTGTTCCCACCATTGACCTTTTTGTTCTCCTTAGGGTTCTTTCTTCCAGTTCTCAAATAACTGTGGAGACATCACTTTGTGCACATTCAAGGTTGCCCCCTCATCATCCTTGATTTTCCCTCCTAGCTTCTTCTTCAGTATGATACTCAGCAGCCTTCCATGAAACACCTTGGTGAAAGGCTTTTCAGTGGATTTCTTCTTCTCAGCCTTCTCTACCCACTTGGAGATTTGATCTAACAAGATAGCTCCAAAGTCAATTTTTTTCTTCAGAACTATTGCTGACATTATCTTCAACTATTGGTCAATCACTGTATCATGTGCAGTGTTTTTGGATAGTATACACTTTCCAACAATTTCAGCTAAGAACTCATATTCTTCAAGAAACTCCTTCTTTTTCATGTCTTTGAAACTAGGGTTCCTTTGGTACCCCCATCAACTCCTTTGCTTGTTCAGTGTTGAAATCTTCAAGGTTCTTCAGCCCTTGGTTAGGAAAACCTAGACATTGATTTAGGTCAGAAGATTTCAGCTTCAGAGTCTGACCTTTAACCTTGGTAGACAGAGTTCCAGAGTTTAAGGAGACGTTTGAGTAGAACTCTTTAACTAGGTCAATGTAAACACGAGTACTTGCCTCAAGGCATTCTGAAAACCCAGCTTTCTTCATGAGTTCAAGTATGTCCCTGAATTTCTTCTCAGATTTCTCAAACGATTTGGTTCCGAGCTGAATGCCGGTGATAACTTGCCAGTTCTCCATTTGAATAGTTCAAAGACTGTGGGTGTTTAATTTAGAGAAGTTTATGAGAGATGGCTGTCTGTGATTTGGTAAGGCTCTGGAGGGTTAACTGATTTTGCTCTTGAGAAGCTTTTTAGGATTTTTAAAATGGGAGGGAGAAAGGTTCGATATCTTTTGGTAACGGTCTGCATATTTGAAATTGTCTTTATGGCAGTTCCTTCTAACTCTGCACACTCAGTGAGGTGTCAACTGTCCATTGATTGCACATTGCCCAGTAATGAGCTGTAACTCCCCACAACATTTCAGTTATCAGAAGAGTGGACATTTAATTGACGTGGCTTTGACCGTTGACCTTTTGATTCATAGAGTAGCATGATGAGGCAACTATAGATTCTACGATTTCCTTTGTTGACTCAACGATCAACTTCTGAGAGATGCTACAATGGATAGCTTTCTCTTTTATCCTTACTTTGATGCAGCATAGCTCAATCACTGATGTATTCGAACTTATCTCCTCAACTTGGATAGTTTAGTAAATATCTCATTTTCCAAGCTTCTTGAACTGGAGTACCCTTTGGTAGGACTACAATCGTCGATTTGTATTCTACGATCGCTGAGGTTGTGCTACAATCGTTTAGTTCTTTTCAAACTCGACTCTACGATCATTGACTGACTTGGTCCTTGAGATGAACTAGATCAAACATTCCTTCTGGGTCAAGGTAGCTCAGGAAGGGCCAACCTCTTAAAGTGAGTTAAGGGTCAGGTTTGTCCTTGAGGCGCTTTCCAGATGGAATGCTATAGCAGTGATTTGTAATGACATCTCATTCGACCTCTTCTGATTTGGAGATCTTCTACAAACTTTAGACATCTGCATTGCTTAAATCGTGGTGTCCTCCTGCTTCTTACACTACGATCATATGTTTGATCGTAGGAACTTCACGATTATAGGTTGGGTGGCTGAAGGGTTATCAGTAGTACGTTTTGAGACATTCCTACTGACTATGGATCTTCAGTTGGTTCATCAGCCACAAAGTTTTGAGACTCTATAGCTGGTATAACTTTTCATAGTATTTCTCAGTGTTGTTGTTCCTTAACAGATCACTGCTCCTCCGTTGTTGACGCTGTCTTTCCAGATAGATGTGATTCCCTCTTCTTCAGGTTCATTTGAAGGCAGCCTTACATATCTCCTTCTGACTGAAATCTCCATCATCTCTCGGATTTCCTTGTATCGTAGAGATGAGTATTTTCAAGACTGATCACTCTACGATTATATGATAGCACTACGAACGTAGTCTTCTTTGACAGTTGTGTTTGTGAAGTTCTGCTCTCGCAATAAGTTCCTCTTGAATGATGCTCGATAATCTTCTGTTGTGTACTTCCTTGATGATTCTTCCCATATAATACTCTTGACTGTCTTTTGAGCACATAAGACCTTGTCCTTCTTTGGCTGAATGGCTTGCTTCCATATACAGATTAGCAGCCATGTGAGCTCCATTCTGGTTAGCTCAGAGGGTCTTCAAGGACAGGCTTGGACAGATAGGAACTCTATCAGAATCATCTCTGAATTGTCCTTAGCCTTCTGCTGGTTGAGTCTTCTTGACTAAAGTCTTCTACTTCATCATTCCTTAGTGTGGTCAGACTGACCAAGTACCTGCAGGTTTAAATATATTTCTATTTGGTACCGATAGTTAAATGGGTCCTGCTAGGGTAGTTTTCTAAACTCCTGTTCATCTTATTTGGATAATCATCATATTTATCACCAACAGACATATTCATGCATGCACCTATCTTATGATCATACATTTTGAGATGCATGATGGTGAGTGTCTGTAGGATTTGGCATCTAATAACACACTCTCTATCTATGATGGTTTCATCATTCACTGGGTTATGTTCATAATGTTTAAGTGTTCATAGAGTGAGAATCAACTCTACGATCTAGGAGTATCTAGTTGATTCATTGAGGTGATTAGTTTCTACGAATCAGCAAGATCCTTTTGCAGAACTGATCATGCTCTGTGTGTTATCAAACACTTAGAACATAGGCTTGTACATACATACTAACCCATCAGCAAGGATTACTTCACATAAAGTTTATTAGGCCAATGATGTTCTTATGACCTATTTCAGATTTCCTTCAAGATGTCATCTTCAACCTAAAACTTGGATGGAGAAAAAGTTTATAGTCATTTGAGTTTCCATCCTCGGGTTACTTTCTCTCTTCACCTTTTTAGGTAGATTATGACTTCTTGACAGAATCCTGTTATAGTTCATAAGGAGATGCAATTATGATGAATGCATTTATAATAGTGAGGAACCGTACCTTTTTACTGTCAGTTATGAAACAATCATTTATTGAAGATATACTGAGTTTATGTATTGATGTGCATGGCTTTACTTTTGCTCCGGACAGCTTATTGCTCTTGTCGTCCTTTAATCAATCAGTAGTGGTCTTGAAGATATAGGCCAAGAGAATCTCAGCATTAAGATCTTTGACATCCTTTAGCTGATAGAGTTTGCACCCAGCTGTTGGTTGGCCAGACATAAGTTTGAGAAGATCTTTTTTCTTCTCTTCGATAAGCATTTCTTAGCATGTATGGCTTCTTCATCTTTCAGACTGGTGGGTGCTTGTCTCTTTGTTATTGATGTCTCTTGAGTGATCTCATCTGGTCTTGGGACTACAAGATTGACTGCAGGCTAGGATTGGTCTTGTTGATGTATCAATAGAGACCGTGGACCAATCTGAGCAGCTTCAGGTGTATATACACATTTAATAAACACTACGATCTTGGTTGCTTCCAAGATCGTTGTCTTCTGTTCACTTGATAGTTACTACATAAGGTGACTTTCCTTAGTTAGCTTATGAAGTCTTCTTTGGATCTCCTTGTGGAAGACATCATCGCGAATGGCCTTACACCCCAATCTTAATGCTGATTGGGTTGGTGCTGAGATCTTCTGTTAGCTTTGCATGCCATTCGTTGAGTGCTCTCTGGGTTTCACGGAATGTAGCTTGCAACTTGAACCCGGAGGCTTGCCTTTGGATATTCTGGGAGTGCTCATATGTTTAGAACCGTATATGCTCTACGATTCTTCCTTGGCACTATGAGCACTTCTCTTGAGGTCGTAGTTCTTCATTCTATGATTTAGCTTTGGCTGGTGCAGACACTACTATCCTGAGATCAGATCTTGACACTCTACGATTTCTACCTTGTGCTTGTTGTCTTCATCTGATCTTGCTTGACTACGATCTCTGCATGTAATCAATAGACTCTATGAACTTAAGAGTGTGATCTACGATCCTTGACTTGACTTTGGCATTAGTAGACTCTACGACTATGAGTGTAGTCTACGTTTCTGTCTTGGCTTCGGCAGATGATCGGTCGGCTCGTAGGCAGGCTGTCTCTATGATTCTGAACATGACTTCCTCAGCACAGTACGATCCCGAGGAAGCTCTACTCAATACACTACGATCCTTCTTCGTTTCCCCTGGTAGTCTATGAACTCCGAGATCTACTATCTTGCATACTCCTATTCTGCCTCGATAGCTCTCGAGTTAACCTTGACTCACTGGCAGATCATGACTTCAGTGCAAAGGCTCGAGCGATCGAACTAGCCTATCTATTACATCATAAGATCAACCTAACAAGCTTGATCCTTCTATATTTATAGTCCTTGTACATTATTTCTTTTTAAGGACTTTACAAAGCTGTTTTGCTTATGTAGGATCAACCTAACATATTTGATCAATTCATTCTAAGTCCTTGTACATATATTTCTATTATCTATCAAAGGACTTTCTGACTTTTCTTAATGCAAGCATACTTGCATATTATTCATTCATATACATATATATCATAATCAAATCATATATAAATAGGAATAACATTCACATGCTTATTCCTGACATAATAACGTCCAAATTGTCAACATGATACTGTTTTGTAGAGTAAAATTCAAGAATGCTCAGAAGAATATTTCCATGAAAAGATACTGGATGAAGCGCAAATATCCAGGATATTCTACTAATTTCATGGAGTATAGAAGCCAAAACTTTAACCAACTGAGTATAATAGAATATATGAAACTGCAAATAGATTTTTACCCGCCATGCGGTAATCCACGTAAACAGATCATTTCCACAATTTAATAAGGAATGAATACGAAGTATCATTCACCATGCATGTGGTAGTCCACATAGACATGTTATTCCAACAGAATAATAAAGAATGGAATAACAGAAGAATTCACCATGCATGCGATAGACCGCACAGACAGGTTATTCCAACAGAATAATAAAGAATGGAATAACAAAAAAAATTCACCAGGTATGCGATAGACCGCACAGACTGGTTATTCCAACAGAATAATAAAGAATGGAATAATAACCCTTACGAGTATTGAAAGAAAATAACTCTCTTCATAAATACGAAAGAAATAATACCCCTTACCTTTGAAGAAACTGGATACTGGAATAGTGAGGTAACATACTTCTCTTCTTCTTTCTCACTATAATTTCTCTCTATAATAATTGCTCTTGTGAGACTTAGTGAATTGGTGAAAATGAAAGAAGAATGATCTTCTATTTATAGGAAAATATAGTTTCGATAATTGCACGTTTTGGGGTTCAAAATATTACAGTATAATACCTTCCTCTTTTTCTTCATTTTTAATTTAGACCTGCAAGTATTATCAAACTTGCACCACCTCCCCTAATAGTAAATAATGTGAATTAATAGTTCATTCATGTGACTTAATAGTAAAAACTAATTACAGTATGGTACCTTCATCTATACCTCCATTTTTAATTTAGTCATGTAAGTATTATCAATCTTGCACCACCTCCCCTAATAGTACATAAATGTGAATCAATAGTACACACATGTGAACAAATATTTATAAACATGTGAAATAATAGCAATTAATTGCTCATTTATCCGATTAATTACCCGTTTGGTCAATATAACCTTCAGACATCAATTATTATCGAAATAAATGTCGATTTCCACTAACACTAATAATCCCAACACAATTGAACTATCAATTTCATCTTTAATCAACACAAACTTATTCATCATTAATATTATAACTCACAATATTTAACAACTGGGTCGTTCCTGTGAAATAGGGGCTTTAGATAAGGATTTCTCCTTATTATGCGCGCAATTAGGTGACCAAACCTCTCCTTGATGAACTTCTAGACATTGTCAATATTCCAAATAATAATATGAATAACTTTGTCATCTCAATTATTGATTTAATAATAATAAATATTATGCGATGATGATCTTGTGACAATAATTGAATCAATAATAGGAGAGATATGATGCAAAGAATTATTCTTTGTAGCAATAATTGAGTATAACCGAGTGACTTCTCACGTAAACATCAATAATCAATACCGTGTGTGCTACTACGCAACCACGCGTATTACTGTACTTTTACTACTGGGTAGTTCAACAGTTTAACGGTAAAACTTTCGTCGCTATTTTTATAAAAAGATAATTTTGTCATTTTTTAACTACGACAATACTTCCGTTGTGGGGTCCACCAATGATTGTGCCGTCGTATGAATATTCCCTATTAAAACGAATATTCCCCGACCAATCGAATATTATATAACCACTTGCTTTCTTTGTAAAATTTGTAAATATTACCCATAACTATAACATTATATCATATCCACACCATAATATTCAAAAATATATTTCGAGAAAATTTAATCTTTATTTATAAAAGTTGGGGTCTTACAGATATAACCAAGGAGATTTGTATCATGATCATCAATTTCTAGATGCAGTTGCTCGAAAGTAAATATGACTTAGTGTTTCAGTGAGCAACTAAAATCTCTAGAGAATAAGCAAGAATTTATTGATGTTTGTAAAGACAGATATTACAATAAAGCTTAGTTACATCAATAAGAAATAAGTTCCAACTTATCTCTATTTCTTCTGCCTTTTACTCCTTGGAGGATTGACATGCTCTGCATCTCTCCTTCTCCTGCTGACTTCGTCTCTCCATGTAATATCTTCCAACTCGCTTTGACTCAACCTTTTTCCATGATCATGTCTATTCATAAAGGCAGGGTCTCCAATTGGCATATGTAGGCCAGTGGTGGTTACCCCTTGTGAGCTGGGAGATGACCCTTGACTCCTTAGCGGCTGCACCATGATAATTTATTGTTATTCAGGTCATGGAGTCTGATGACGAGGTTGTCTTGAGGGAGGGCTCCTTGAAGATTGAGCAATGAATTTTCCTCTGCCTCTGCCTTTTTCTTTTTCTCATTCCCCTTTATTATCCCCCTTTATGTCAGCATCAAGGGTTCGAATGTCTTCAGATAGTCAATTCATGCATTTGACGAGCTCGTGGAGCTGATTCCTGGATTGAGCAATATCTTCACGGTTTTCTTGGACAAAAGAATCAGTTCGAGATTTGTTCTTTTGTAGAATGGCCATGACAGTTTCTGTTTGTTTCATTTGACCCATGGAAAATGCTTAGAATTCTTACATTGAGGTTCGTAGACTTGAGATACTTTCCATCATAAGTTTATTTTGAGATTCATGAGTCTTCCACAGAAGGAGAACCGATTCCTTGTGCTTCCTGGAAGCCTAAAATTGAATTTGATCTCTTTCATTAATACTTTGGATCATTTCCTTGATGATCTCCCTAAGCTTAGTTGTAAGCTCAGTACTCAGATTGCTGGGGAGGGTGTTGGCAGCATCGATCAAATGAGTCAGCCTCATATGAACAAGCTCAGAGTGAATTTTAAGATCTTCTTTAATATCCTTGGTCACCTTCTGGGATGCATTAGACAACTTTGTTTTGGTAGGAAGACCTGAGAGAAGTTCAAGGAGTTGCTGAGTATTTGGAGGAGAGGTTCTCGTATTTTGATTTTGCAGATTGTAGAGAACAAGATCAAGATCAAAATAATTATTGTTTGATGAGGAAGGAATATCTAAAGGAGGAGTAGATGTGTGAGGTTGAGTGTCAGGAGGAGGTGACTCTATGATTTGAGTGGTGACTCTACAATTGGAGTAAGATCAATATTCATAGAGTGAGAGATGGTAGGAGATTGGATCAATATAAAATTAGACATTTTTGGTTCATCATTTACAGAATGTTGGGATTCTGTAGCTAGAAATTTATTTAGTGGATGAAGTATCACTTCCAACCATCTTGGAAATTCATAGAATTAGTTGAAGGTGGATGGAGGACAGTTGTGACGCCCCCAAATCCGGGTATCTTCCAACCCGATAGGTGGTGCTACACGATGCTATAGTTTATACAAACATTCAATTGAAATTCCTCAAAAGAACGAATATGTCTTATATATATATATATATATATATATATATATATATATGAAACAATATTACCATTCCCCAGGTTCTTTATAACCGTTAAATATGTTCTTGTCATAATATCAAATATTATCATTACAAACCTATACTATTACATAGGTAATCTACGGGTTCGCTTTAGCCTTCCCTTTATCCTTGCCGGATCCTTCGGTCCGTTCGGTCTTAGCTCCATTCATATGGTTCAAGCAAGAGTAAGCAGAACTAGCTCATCAAGTATATCAATTCTAATTAAACAACATGCTTAAAACATATGAATAGTATATCTTTAATAACTGAACAATAGTTATGAAGTACTATTGATAATTCAAAATAACACTTCCTTTCCTTCAAAACGTTTTACAATGATAATATTCAGTAAAACATCAATTTCGGTCCAAGACCATGAGCATTTCATACTTTCTTTGAAAAGGATAACTCGACACAAAGTTCGTAAGTCCGATATATCTTACGAGCACGTCTAGGTGATCAGCCTATAGTACTCTATGTTGATCAACACAACATTCTTTAAACATATGTACGTTTAAGTTATGGTAACCTCACGTGCCTGTTGTTTGACGATAAAACATTTTAGCATACTCAGTCTTCATTTGAAAACCATACCAACATAGTTTGGTAAAATATTGACACTACCTTGATTGATTATAAGAAATTCAACATATCGAAAGTCTAGCCGAAAGAATTGGCTTTGACTTCATCATATATCAATTCATATGTAAGAATACATGAATCCCAAAGCTTGTCCAGATTAAACTAAAACAAGGGTTAGAACACTTGCTCTTAGCGTCTGCTACTGTTATTATACGTGCACTTTAAGTCTTTAAGGTTTCTACAGTAGATGGTCACATAACACAACAAATTAGGTCATGAATAACATACATGGTTCCTAACGAATCTTACCCTTCCTCTTAATCTAATTATGACTTAGATTTGTTATTATTGGTTCCGGCGTTCCGTTACGTCATTCTTACGTTCACATGCAATTGACTTACTTCAACCCTAAGTGATCATACTTAAGGTTTAACCATATCCTAACAATGTTACTTTATGTTCATTAAGTTTGTATTAACTCTGTGTCTTTCTTTTTATCTTCATAACTAATCATTTCCATTCGAACCCTAAGGTCGGCACTACTACGCCAGCCTCTCCTTACTTATAAGCATGGCCCCAAACTCTGGTGAGGACCGAACTCGACACCTTTATGTAGCGAGTCCCAACGCTCAGCTTCTGTTGCAGGCCATGCACAAGAAAACTCCGATTGGTCACAGGTTCTCTCGGCCATGCTCGGCTATCCCGGACAAGTCAAAGTTGGTGGTTCCTGGAAGGGCATTTGTTGTGACTGCCCAAAATGCAAGGAATCCGAATGAGGTGATCACGGGTAAGCTAATCATAAACTCTTGCGAAGTTTATACCTTATTAGATACCGGTTCTACCCATTCTTTTATCTCTCCTGCTTGTGCTCAACATTTGAACTTTCTCCGGAGAAATTAGACTTTGACTTATCTGTTGAGACTCCATTAGGAGAAACTTTCATGACATCTACTATTTATAAATCTTGCTTGATTCAAGTTGGAACCATCACATTACTTGCCAATCTTATTTCGTTGAAAATACTTGCATTTGATGTGATTTTAGGGATTGATTGGTTAACCACTCATCATGCTAAAATTGATTATTTTCATAAGGTTGCTAGTTTTCATATTCCTAACCAACCTGTTATGCGAATTCAAGCAACCAAACCTCTAAAGTCAATCACTATCATATCAAGCCATAAAGCCATTCATTTATTGAAAAACAGATGTCAAACTTTCTTAGCCCATGTCATGGACTTGATCAAAAACACGTTAGATTTGAATAATATTTCTTTTGTTAGTGAATTTCCTGACGTATTTCCTGAAGAACTTCCGGGTCTACCCCCAGAACGTGAAGTTGAATTCTTTATTGACCTTAAACCTGGTACAAAGCCCATTTCTAAAACCTCATATCGAATGGCTCCTGTTGAAGTTCAGGAGTTAAAGGTCCAACTATAGGAGTTGTTGGACATCAGTTTCATTCGTCCTAGTACATCTCCTTGGGGTGCTCCTATTTTTTTCATAAAGAAGAAAGATGGGAGTATGCGACTTTGTATTGACTATCGGGAGTTGAACCATGTCACCATCAAGAATACGTATCCGCTACCTCGCATTGATGACCTGTTCGACCAGTTGCAAAGAGCACAATTCTTTTCAAAGATCGATCTTCGTTCTGGATATCATCAGCTGAAGATTAAAAATGAGGGTATTCCGAAGACTACTTTCAAAACTCGGTACGTGCATTATGAATTCTTAGTCATGTCATTTGGATTAACTAATGCTCCTGCTGCTTTCATGGATATGATGAACCGTGTGTTCAAGAAATATTTAGATCTGTTCGTTGTTGTTTTTATTGATGACATCCTCATCTATTCTAAAAAGCCGTGAAGATCATGAGCACCATTTGAAGCTGGTACTTCAAAGGCTTTGTGACAACAAGCTATATGCTAAGCTGAAGAAATGCGAGTTCTGGATTGAGGAAGTAGCATTCCTTGGGCACATGGTGTCAAAACATGGAGTATCTGTTGACCCGAGGAAGATTGAAGCAGTACAAAGTTTGGAGCAACCGAAGTCAGTGACTGAAGTACGTAGCTTTCTGGGTTTAGCTGGTTATCAATAATTTTAATGAGGACTCCTTTTGAGTTTGAATACTGTCTATTAGACAATATTTGTATTTAAACTCACAGTATACGTGTTGTCGTATTTTGCACGACAATTATAATAATGAAGTTGTAGTTGTTTCTGTACCATGTATTTGACGACTCAGAATGGGTGATGTATACCTGTTTTGGGTGCGTCACACGCATAATACTTCGTATCATACTCATATTCATTTACTCGCATAATACATCCGTATCATACGATCATTACATTAGCTTCTTAACGCTTGATTTTCCTTAACGTTCTCAAATTAAGTCTGCATGCGAAAAATTATGTTTTCCATACTTGAATTATTATTACATAATCCATCTCACCTTGATATTCTAACATTACGTATTTGTTGGAAGTTCAAAAATAATTCCCGAGCGGAAATCGATGAATAATGTTTTTCGAAAAATTTCTCGGAAAGCTTTTATTTTCGTCTTGGAAATTCAAATACTTTAATTCCTTCACGTAGTTAAAATACTACGACCTTCCGACGTCTCTAGGTTATAGAACGACATTCATCTTACTAACACATAATAAAAATAAATAACATAATTTTATTCATTATTTAATTAAATAAATTATTTTACAATTGATCCGAATTTCTCGGTCGTTACATTCTCCCCCCCTTATAAAGATTCTATCCCCAGAATCTTGACTCACATTACGCAAACAAATGAGGGTAATCCTTCCTTATCTTTTCTTCCAATTCCCACGTTGCTTCTTCGGCATCGTGGTTCTTCCATAACACCTTCATGGAAGGTATAACTTTGTTCCGCAGAACTTGCTCTTTTCTATCGAGAATTTTAATTGGCATCTCTTCGTAAGTTAAGTCCTTCTCAATATGAATAGGCTCATACTCTATTGCATGCTTATAATCCGGCTTATAAGGATGTAACACCGATACGTGAAACACGTTATGTATTCATTCTATGTATGGAGGTAACGCTACCATATAAGCTACATCGCCTACCCGTTTTAACACTTCAAAATGTGCTATAAACCTAGGACTTAACTTCCCCTTCTTTCCAAAGCATATCTTTCCTTTCCAGGGAGATACCTTTAGAAATACATACGAGCCTACCTTAAACTCCCTATTTTCTTGATGCAAATCCACATACTTCTTCTGTCTATCTTGTGCTGCTACGAGACGCATCCGTATCAACTTCACTACATTCACTGTTTGCTGCACCAATTCTGGTCCAAGCATTCGACGTTCTCCCACTTCATCCCAACACAACGGTGTTCTGCATTTCCTGCCGCACAAGGCTTCGTAAGGCGGCATGCCTATGCTGGCATGATAACTATTGTTATATATAACTCTACTAATGGTAGATGATCATCCCAACTACCCTTGAAATCCATGACACAAGATATCAACATATCTTCTAACGTTTGAATTTTCATCTCGCTCTGCCCATCGGTTTGTGGATGATATAACGTACTCAACTTTAGTTGCGTCCCCAACTGTTCTTGCAGACTCCTCCAAAAGTTCGACGTGCATCGTGGGTCACGATCTGACATAATCGAAACTGGTACTCCATGTCTGGAAATAACTTCCTTAACATAAAGTTAGCTAACTGGTATAAGTTATACTTGACCCTAATTAGCAAGAAGTGAGCCAACTTTGTCAACCGGTCCACTATTACCCAAATCGCATCATACCCCTTCTGAGTAGTCGGAAGTCCCACCACAAAGTCCATCATGATATGTTCCCACTTCCATTCTGGAATCTCCAATGACTGTAACAAGCCACTTGGTCATTGATGTTCGGCCTTAACTTTCTGACAAGTCAAGCACATACTCATATACTCGGCTATTTCTCTTTTCCTTTTCGGCCACCAAAAACTCTGTCGAAGGTCTTGATACATCTTAGTGCTACCAGGATAAATTGAGTACCTTGAACTATGAGCTTCTTGTAAAACTTGCTCCTTTTAATTCCGTCTCATTTGGAACCCAAATTCTTCCTTCAAATCTTAATAATTCCTCATTATCAAGACTATACTTTAAATCTTTTTCATCGGTTAACAACTTTTTCATCCAGTCACACTCATCAGTTTTGAGCTGTACCTCCTTGACTCTCTCTACAATAGTAGATTGGATCTCCGTCGCAAACAGTCTCTGTCCCGATTCATTCGGCAATTTCACCTCTATCTCCATCCTAGCCATCTCTGTTATTTACTCAGTTTGAGCCATTAACATAGACAAATTTTCTCGACCCTTCCTACTTAAGGCATCGACAACTACATTGGCTTTTCCATGGTGATACAGGATTTCATAGTCGTAATCCTTTATCAACTCCAGGCATCTCCTCTGTCTCATATTTAACTCCTTCTATATGAAGCTATATTTTAGACTCTTATGGTCTGTGTATATCTCACATTTCTATCCATTAAGATAATGCCTCTATATCTTTAAGGCAAAAATTAACGCGGCCAGTTCCAGATCACGAGTAGAATAAACTTTCTCATAATCCTTCAACTGCCTTGATGCATACGCAATAACATTGCCATGCTGCATGAACACACAACCAAGTCCTCTATGCGAAGCATCGCTATAAACTACAAAATTTCCTGTGTCATCGGGTAATGAAAAAACATGCGCTTTCCTTAACTTCTTCTTCAATTCTTGAAAACTGTCCTCGCATTTCTCAGTCCACGCGTATTTCACCGTCTTCCTTGTCAAGTTAGTCAACAGAGTAGCTATCTTCGAAAAATCTTGGATTAATCTCCGATAGTACCCCGCTAACCCTAGGAAACTCCGCACCTCAATTGGCGTTTTTGGTTGTTCCCAATTCATCACGTCTTCCACCTTTGTTGGATCTACTGAAATCCCTTTATGGTCAATGACATGACCTAAAAATTGTACCCTTTCTAGCCAAAATTCACACTTAGTGAACTTCGCATATAATTTCTCCTTCCTTAGTGTCTCTAACACTATTCTTAGGTGTTCAGTATGATCTTCTGGCGTCATAGAATAGACTAGAATATCATCGATAAACACCATGATGAACTTGTCCAAATATTGTTTGAACACTCTGTTCATTATATCCATAAATGCAGCTGGTGCATTGGTTAACCCAAATGACATCACCAGAAACTCGTAATGACCATAACGAGTCCTGAATATCGTCTTTGGTACATCATCATTCCTAACCTTCAACTGATGATACCCCGTCCAAAAATCTATTTTAGAAAAATACTTTGCCCCTTTCAACTGATCAAAAAGATCATCGATACTGGGCAATGGGTATTTATTCTTTATCGCTAACTTCAACTCTCGGTAGTCGATACAAAGTCTTAACGATTCGTCCTTGTGACAACTCGAAAATTTATAAAATCTTGAATGATTAGAATAAAGGTTAAAAGAATAAAACCTAGAAGAATTTGAGGATTTATTTAAAATTTTTAAGAAGAACCTATATAGTTTGCTATTCATATGAGAATAGAGAAAATATGGGTTACAAAAATTCCAAAACCCTAGAAATGAATTGATATGTATTTGAATGAATATCAAGAATAAGGTATTACGATACCTGTAAATTCGATGTGAACTGAATAGTCTAAGAATTGTTATATAAGTACATATAAAAATTTTATTAAGGAGATAAGATTTCACATGAAGAGATACTATGAGGTTAAACAAATATGAGTATATGTATAGAAATATATATACCTAGTAAGGTGCTATATATATTTTAGCAAGAGGAATAATGAATTAAGTTAATGATATAAGGATCAAGATAAAACTATGTTAGTAATTAACATAGCTTGAACGTTGGCCTTGACTAGCAAATAAGAATTTGAATAAGTAAAAAGTCGTTATGTAATACGATTAACAATATGAAGAGAGTAAGATAAAACTCAAAAATTGTAGTTGGAGATAGAATTTTGAAGTATGGACTGCTCGGTTGCAACCGGAACGTCAAGTTTAGTCAGAATGGATAGTAAACACAAAATGTGTAAATGTTAACTTTTGGTCAAAGTCAACAGTTGACATTTTATGGAGAAAAGTCAAAATTAGTGTGAGAAGTGAAATATGTTATGATTATGTGAATTATGTGTATGATTAAATAAATATACATTATATAATGTGAATACATTTATTTTATATATAAAAGTGAATTAAGAATTAAGTTATGTAACCTAATATATATATATATATATATATATATATATATATATATATATATATATATATATATTAGGTGTGATAATTAAATAACCTAAGAGGTTATAATATGGGAAAATATTAGTATATAAATATATATATACTAACATTAAGATATTTATTTTATATATCTCAACTAATTAATTTAATAACCAAGTCTAATTGAGTTATGAAATTAAAATGGCATAAGTAAGGAATTTAATTTCTAGTGTGAGAAATAAAAACACTAATTAAATGATTAGGGTAAAATAGAATTAAAAGTATTGGACTTTAATGATATCATAGCCCAATAATTTAAATAGAGTCTAAGAGAATTAAATTTAATGGACTAAGGAAGTTATATTATTTAAACAAGCTCAATTAATTAATTAAGCATGAGACTTGTAGATAAAGTGACTAATGGCGATTAAATTATTTAATCTAGCCCAATATATTATGTATGTGACAAATATTATTTTGACACAATTTAATTAGGGTTGAAAGCCCAAGTTAGTTTTTGTTAGTAAGTAAAACAAGTAAATTTGTTAGCTCAATGAGATTAATTAAGTGCCCAAACTAAGTCCACTTGTGGGAGAATAATAATATTAAAAATTATATTAAGTTAAGAGATATATTTTTATTATCTCAGGTTATTAATTTTATAACTTAATTAAAACAAGTTTAGTTGGGTTATAGAATTTAATGTACTAAATTGATGATTTAAATTCTAAATATTTGGAATGGATACCCTAATTAAATATTTGGGGGTTGGATAAGATGGAAAGGATTTGATTATGTTAATATTACATAACCCAAAGGATTAATTAAAAGCCCAAAGCTTAGCTCATTTTGTGATGGACATTTTAAAACCAATTAATGAAGGGCATATCGGACAATTGTTATATTAAATAATAATAATTATATGTGGCAGTAAGAAGGCCAAAGGGCCGAATTAAAGAAGAAAAAAAGAAGAGAAGATCGGCAATTAGAAGATAAGAGGAAAGAGGAAAGAGGAAAGAGAGAGAAAGAGAAAAGAAAAAGAAGAAAACGTAAAATAGAGAGAGAAAGAGGAGGAGATCGGCAGCCCTTGAGGCTTGAGGAATAAAGGAAGATTGAAATAGACCATCCATGGAAGAAGGAAGAAGGAAGAAGGAAGAAGAAGAAAGGTATAAAATTTCTTTTCCTAAGCTTTACTTTCTTTATTTATTTTTGGTATTTGATGAAAGGGAGTTTTTGATTTGGATGTATAAAACCCTATGATCTATGTGTTTTTTATGGATTCAAGTATGGATCTACCCATAATGGGTGTTGATTTGGTTTGAATCAAAAAGAAAATAAAAATTAATTTTTCTAGTTTATGAAACCTAACTTTTGTGTGTTTTGAAAATCCACTGTTTTTAATCTATGCATTCTTTTCTCGATCCGTCGAAGAGAGGTGCTAGATATATGTGTTTACTAGTAAAACCAAGTGGTAGAACTCAAAAATCACATTTCTAAAAGTCGTGGTGTTAATTTTTGTAAAAACAATCCCGTTTTCTAGGTACTGTTTTGGACCAGTCTGAAACAGGGGTATTTTCGTCCACTTATTGTGCTTTAAAATTCGGAAAAATTTGGAGTGGTAATATCAGACGTTTTGCAAGTTCTGTAAAAATTTGAGAACTTTTGGCCATACGGTTTGAGAGTTATGGATTTTACGGTGAAGGGCTAGTTTTATGAATCCACCCGAATAACCCTCTGTGTATAAATCCAACAAGTACAAAATTTTTACTGGAAGTACATGTGTATAACTGGAACATACTGTATAAATTGCAGAATTTTTGGAGTTAATCTCTTTTTTTGAAAAATCTGAGAAGATTTGGCTATTATGGACTATTTAAATATAGTAAATAGATTTTAAAAATTCCGGAAAAAATATATGTTCAATATGGAACTATATTCTGTGAAATCCCAGAAAAGAAATAGTTTTGGGAACTGATTTGGCATTTTTCATCTAAATGATGATAAATGGATTTAATTAAATATATGATGTCCAAAAATATGAAAAATACGATTTATGAATTGAGACCCTTGAGCATGGCTTATGCAGGTTTTTGATGAAGTTTTGGGTCGGGTGTGAAGTGTTGTGATGTTTATGGCATTTTAGAATGTTTAATGAGTTAATTAAGGAAAGGAAAACAATTGAACTAAATTGTTTATTAATGTGATTAATGACTTAAATTATTGTTATATGGCTAATAATATTTGATTTAGATATTATTAGTAGTTTTTGACTGGAATGTTATTAAAAGGTTAATAACCTTAGCGTAAAATATTATTACATAATTAATAATATTCGACGGGAGATTAAAATAAGAGATTAAGTTATTTTTTTATATAGTTGTTGAATTTGGTATTCAAGGAACTATAGTATGCTTGTAATAGACTAAAATGAAAATTTAGGGTGCTGAATTGGATTTTTGATTACTGAAATGGTTTCAATTTGCTGAAATAATTGGTGGTTTGCTGAAATAGTAATTTCTAGATGCTGAAATGTAATTCGGTTTACTGAAATGATATTTTAGTTTACTGAAAGGTTGTCTAGCTTACTAAGATAACATATAAAGGGAAAACTTATAAGTATAAGTTATAAGAAAAGATTATCAAAGTATAATGATTCAGGATGCTGAAATGTAATTTGGTTTACTGAAATGATATTTCAGTTTACTGAAAGGTTGTCTAGCTTACTAAGATAACATATAAAGGGAAAACTTATAAGTATAAGTTATAAGTGATGAAAAGATTATCAAAGTATAATGATAATACTAAGACTAAGGTGTAATGTCTAATACTTAACTAGGTTAGACAATTTAATATAAGATGATGAATTAACGTGTATGTTATGCTAATTGAAAGATCAATGTAATAATTTTTAGGTCTTTCATGAGAGATTACATTAAATTGCGTAGCGGTAATCGACTATGCAGGCAAGTTTCCTTAACTCAAACTCGAGTTATATTTCAAAGTATGTTAGTGAATGATTATTGATGATTATTCATGTCTAAACTGATTATTGATTCGCACTTAGTGCATGTTTCATATGTTCATCAGGTATAAAAGGCTGATCACCTTCATTACCATAAGGTTCAGTTAAATTGTTCAAGGTCATTATCGACCTTCAAACATTATTGATTCAGTCATTCAATTATTGACATCTTGATTCATGTTCCTTCACAATTATTAAATTGTTGAAAACTTGAAAGCTTATTATTCTTTCAATCATGATATATCTTTATTGAATTTAAACTTGTTGGGCAAAGTAGTTGCTCACCCTTGCTATATCATGATAATATTTCAGATAAAGGCGAAGGCTTGAAGAAAGACAGAGACAAAAGCAAAATACATTAATAGATTGTTATAAGAATAACTATTTAGTTATCTTTTTGTAAACCTTTGTAATTTTGAAGGTATGTATTCAGTTAAGGTTAATAAACCTGGGAAATTGTTATAGAATTATGCAAAATAAACAATATATGTTTATTTGTTTCGCATTAGATGATAGAATATGTATGATGATGAAGTATCGTAACGTACCAAGTCCGAGGTTCTTGGGACCCAGATTTGGGGACGTCACAGTCCTTCTTTTTGACAAACAGTACTGGTGCTCCCCACGGCGAAACACTCGGTTGAATGTACTTACTGTCCAACAGTTCTTGTAACTGCACCATTAATTCCTTCATCTCTATAGGCGCCATTCGGTACGGTGTCCTGGAAATTGGTGCCGCTTGTTGCACAATGTCTATTACAAACTCGGTCTCCCTAACCGGTGGAAGACCCGACAATTCACTTGGAAAAACATCTACAAATTCATTAACTACAGGTATTTGTTCCATGGTCGCTTCCACTCTCTCGATATCAACAACATGGCATAGATAACCTACACACCCCTTCCTCAATAATTTCCTAGTTTATGTCATGGTAAGACAACACGAATGTCCTGACGATCTATTACTGTAAAATACTACATGAGGTTGTCTTAATGTTCTAATACTCACACATTTCTTCTGACAATCTATAATTGCCCCATGGTTAACCAACCAATCCATTCCGAGAATTACATCGAATTATCCGAACTTTATCGGTATCAAATCTACCAATAATTTAAAACCCGTATGTCTACACAACAACTCCTATGAATATCTTCAATATGAATTATCTCTTCGTTCGCTACCTTAATATTTAAAGGTATTGGCAACTTTTCGGGAAGTAATTCTAATCGTCTAGCAAAATCAAATGCTATAAACGAACAAGTAGCACTAGAATTAAACAGCACGTAAGTATTTAGGTCGTTGATCGGAATAATACTTGTGACTACGTCCCCCGATGCAATCGCATCTTGGACTGTCATGTTAAAGGTACGGCCCATCGGCCTACCCGTCTGCGCTGGACCACCAATAGTTAACTTACCGCTATTAGCGCCTTTATTAACGTTCGTCCCCTTCTTCGGGAAGTTCTTTGCTATGTGGTCAGTTGACCCACATACAATGCATCCGTGATTCTTCTTCGGACTTGGAAAGTTAGGCAAAATGTGCCCCTCCTGTCCACAGTTATAAAATATGGCCTTCCCCTTGAGATAGACTCCTAAGTGAGTCTTCCCACAGGTCTTGCAGGGCTCCATCTTCCTTTTTGGTTCTCCTTGCTTCACTCCGGTATTCCCAGAGTTAAACCCTTTCCATTTCTGTCCCTCGCCACTCCCGCTGGCTCCTTCTATCTTCACTCCCCTATCAACTTTCCCCTTATTCTTCTTATCTTTGTGGGACTGGCTCAATGCCTCGCTACCACCTTCGACGATTATCGCCTTCTCTAAAATGGTCCCAAATGAAGTACTTTGGAACACATATATCCGGTTATAGAGCCAGGGTTTCAAGCCCTGCTCGAACCGTCGAGCTTTCCTAACCTCAGTGTCCACTTGGTGTGGAGCAAACCTTACAATTTCATTAAACTTGGCAGCGTATTGGGGAACCGTCATATCCCCTTGTTTCAAGAAACCTCATTTCCATTATCCCCTGCATACTCGTGGGAAAATAGTTCTCGAAGAAAATCTCCTTGAACCTTACCCACGTGAGATTCTCAATCCCGGCCCTAGCCTGGTTGGCCTCCCACCAAAAGTTGTCCTCTCTCTTCATTATGTAGGTTGCAAAGGCTGTAACGCCCTAGAAAAATTAGATTTTTATGAGAATTAAATTTTTATTTGATTATGTGGATTAAATGAATTTAATTGATTATTTATGGAGTAAGCTAATTGAAGTTCGTTCTATGACCTAGATATGTCATAACATCGTAGTATTTTGGCTACGTTATAGAATTAAAGTGTTTGAATTTCCAAGAAGAAAATAAAAGCTTTCTGAGAAATTTTAAAAAACTTATTCACGCATTTACGCTTCAAAGAATTATTTTTGAACTTCTGAGAAATACATAACGATAGAATATCGAGGTAAGATGGATTATCCAATAATATTTCTGTTATGACAAACACAGTTTTTCGCCTGCGGACTTAAAACCTAACGGTTAGGGAAAGTGATTTTCGAGAAGGAAATGAAATGCTATTAATGAATTAAACGATGATCGTATAATACGTAGGTATTATACGAAGTAATGAATACGAGTACGATACAAGGTATTATACGAGTATGTATGGATGATGGTATGTCGTATATGTTGAATAAGTATACGAGTTAGAATACAAGATTAATACGTATATAATATGTTCTAAGGCTTTAAGCTATATGTAATTATAATTGTAGGATTATGTAAGAAGTGTATAGTTTAATTTGGATTGAGTTAAGCCCAATGAAAACTAATGTTAAAGCCCAAATATTGGTTATTGTAAAGTTCAAAGTAAATTAATGGAAGCCCAAAAGCATAAGTAAGCTAATTAAACCTTAAAGCCCAAACCATTAATTCAATGGGTTAGGGTGACCCATGGGGCAACCCATGATCACATGGTTGAATGTGATGACCAAGTAATTAAAGTAAGGACCAAGTATACTTAATGGTTAAATAAAGGATAAGTTATGTGATAAGTAAGTAAAATGCATAAGTGTGATAAGTAAGCTTAATGGCTAAGTAAATGTGATGAATAAGCAAACTTAATGGCTAAGTAAGTGCGGTAATCAAGTAATTTAATGGCTAAGTGTTGTGATGGCCAAGTATATATGGTGAACAAGTTAACTTAATAACTAAGTAAAGGAATAGTAAGGAGGTGATTAAGGAGGTGGGTTGGATTAATGACCCTTATGCCCTAACTTTAGCAATCCTATAAATAGCAAGCTTGGATTTCATTTTTTGGTTGTTTTTTTTTTTCATCCAACCCTTTACAACTTATAAGGTGCTTATTGGTTTGAGAGAAAAAGCTAGAAAAGCTAGAAAAATTAGACTTTGTAATCCAAGAATGAAGAAGAAAGATTAGCAAGAGAACATCAAGGATAAGTAATCTTGAACCATTAGTCTCTTTCTCTTCCATTGTTAGAGAAGTGAGTAATGGTAGAACATGTATGCTAAGGAATGATAAGAATGAGTAATCTAAGGACTTAAGTCTTAATAAGCCGTGAATAAGCACGTTGTTCATATATAAGTTATGAACCAAGGAAGAACTTGGAGGAACTTGTCTTATGTTTACAATAATGAAGTTGTATGATAATAAGAAGGATGGTGGTTAAAAGATTAAAACCTTGATAAGTCATGTAAAAAGAAATCATAAGTAGTTTATATTTTTGTAAGTTATAAACTTACAAAGAACAAGTAAGAACTTATTATGAATATAAGTTAATGATATATGTATGTTAAGATGTTAGTATGATGGAATGAATCCATTTGAAATGGTTTAAAAATCTCAAGTAACAAATTTTTGGCGGAATTCACGAGTTTGGACGATAATCGTCGAATTCGTGAAATTCTCAGAATGGAAGTCGAATTTTGATATTGAGTTCGGAAATGTTGGTTTTCGATGGAGTATAGTCTCATTTGGGATTATAGAGTTACGGACTCGAAAATGACTGAATTCCAACTTAGAACGAAGAAACAAGCGTTGAACGTTCACGAACGTTTATCGTTTTCGTTAAAATGAACTAAAAGGTAAATTTTGAGTTAACAGATTTGAAATTGTAAAATTCTTGCATGAATACGTAGAACATGTAATTTGTGAACTAACGACATTTGAATGAGTCAATTTGGACTTATACCGAAGAAGGTATGAGTCCGTGAATCTCACATAAAAATGTTGTCTGTCAAAGTTTTTAGGGTGAGGTCCAGCCGCAGCAGCGGACTAGACAAAGCCCTATAAGTCACATACATGGCCTTGAAAATGGTATGTGAGCTCATCAAGTCTCGCCTTAACTGCTGACGCAATTTGAATGAACTAAGCATGGTGCCACAGCGTCAAGTAGGGTTTCGATTATTATTGACTTCATGACCACAGCATAGAGATAGAGAAGGGAAGTCTGTACAGTAAGCGCCAACACTAGGGTTTTGTACAGTAATGAAGGCTTATGAAAATAGAAAGAAGATGATTGTTTATTAATGAACTAACAGCTAAAATGACATTGTTTAAAATGTTTAAACCTTAAGTAATACACTAATGGTTGAAAGAAAGATTAATTGAACATAAGTTATTAATACTGAAGCGATGAATGATAATAAGCCGTAAAGGTAGATAAGTACTTGAAATAAGTTTTGTTAAGGAATTAAGTATGATTAAGAATATGAGAGGAAAGATAGTTAATTGATAATGAATTAATTAACTTAAAATAGCATTTTTTGATGATGACATTAACGTTGTGAGTTACAACTAAAAGTTGTTGAATATTACGTGAACGCGAACGGTATGCAATAAGTGTACTTAACCAATGACAATCGAGTTTCGATTAATAATGTAAGGATGTTAGTAAGCCGCGAGGAAGGATGATTAACTCCAAACGAGTTGTATTAATGAAATAATTTCAGTTAAGTTATAAAAGAGAAAGAAGTTTGTAAGAACGATGTAAAAGAACAACGGCAAGATGGAACCAATAATAATAAATCTAATACGTGATTAGATTGAGAAGAAAGGTAAGATTCATTAGGAACCATGTATGTTCATTCATGTCCTAATGTGGTATGTTATGTGGTTATGTGTTGTAGAGACTGTAAAGAGTCAAAGGAAAAGTAATTTTACTGTAGCAGACGCTGAAGGCAAGTTTTTCTTATCGCTTGTCTAACCTTCGTGCTAGCCAGGTTTTCAGTGATTCATGTTATGAGATGCATGGATTGTTTTACGAAAAGGGTCGATGCCAATTTTAACTCGGCTAGACTATTCTTGAAAGATTGATTTATTTCTTTATAAGTCTTTCCATATAGAATTGATAATGCTATCCTACGCCAATTGTTTGGTATGAATTCAAGGTAAGCCTGAGTATGACTAAACAAATGTATTTTTCATCGATTATTCGATGGGCACGCGAGGTTGCCAAAACTTAAACGTACATACGTTTAAAGAATGTAGTGTTGATCAACATAGAGTACTATAGGCTGATCACCTAGATGTGCTCGTAAGCTATACTAGACTTACAAATTTAGTGCCGAGATGTCCTTGTCAAAGAAATTATAAATACTCATGGTCTTGGACAAGAATTTATGTTTTACTGAATATTTTCATTGTAAAACGTTTTGAAGGAAAAGAAGTGCTATTTTGAATTATCAATAGTACTGTATAACTATTGTTCAGTTATTGAAGATATATTATTCTTATGTTTCAAGCATGTCGTTTAATTGAAATTGTTGTACTTGCTGAGTTTGTTATGCTCACTCTTGCTTGAACCATATGAATGCAGCTAAGACCGAACAGACCAAATGAACCGGCAAGGATAAAAGAGAAGGCTAAGGCGAACCCGTAGATTACCTATGTAATAGTATAGGCTTGTAATGATAATATTTGATAATATGACAAGAACAAATGTAACGGTTATAAAGAACCTGGGGAATGGTAATATTGTTTTGGAATATATATATATATATATATATATATATATATATATATATATATTTGTGTGTGTGTGTGTGCGTTAATGTGTTTAGGTTATTTAAATATTGTGATGATATTATTCTAACTTAGAAATAAATATTATTAATATTAGGTCTTCAGACAAAGCTTATAAAATTGCATAAGCAGTAATCAACGGTTCAGGCAAGTTTTTCTTAACTCAACTTTAATTTGTATTATTCAATTATACTCGTGGTTAATCATTTCTGATTACCATGTCTAAGAATTATTAAATCGCATTATATGCATACTGCATGTATTCATCGTGTATGAAAATTTGGTCACCTTCATTACCATTCAGGTCCATATATATATATATATATATATATATATATATATATATATATATATATATATATATATATATATATGTTCATGTTCAATGCTCGTTCATTATGTAAATTTTTTTCATTCTAGTTTGCAATTATATTGTAGAACTGTAGCCAGCTTTTGTTCAATTCTTTCCATCATGATATATCCTTAAATAAACTTATACTTGTTGGGAAAACTTATTGATCACCCTTGCTATATCATGATTAACATTGCAAATTAAGACGAATATGTCAGATACAGGAAAGGACAAAGCCAAGTTCAGCTTAGGATTATGTGTGCAGTTAAATTGTAATAGTATAGTATGATAATAACGTTATATGTTAGATAGTTTTTTAATTGTGTATAAGTTAAGGTTACTCGACCTTGGGGAATAGTGTGTAAAGTTTATTGTATAAGCAATTTATGTTTATATCTTCCGAAATAGTTGTAGAATAATTTTACCAGATCCGCGGTGATTTGGGACCCAGATTTGGGGCTCTCACAGTTGGTATCAAAGATGTAGGTTATGAACCTTAGGTAGGAATACCTAAGACTAATAACCGCAGTGATTAGGATAAGTACTAACTCAAATAGAGTTAGTGTGTCGTTAAGATTCAAAGATGAATCTCGGTGGGTTATAAAATATACAGATTTCCCTAACTCTGATAATAAAGGTGAACAGTAATAATAAATAGATAGAGTCTAAAAGACTAAAAGTACAGGAACAAGAGATCGTAAAACATACGATCATAGTATAGAAATGAATCGTAATATATACGATGAGATCACCCCATGATCTGATAAGGTTATAGTATGGAGAAGGATCAAGTGAATGATTGAAATGTTGTTAGCAAGAATGATGTGTGCCAGTTGTACTATAAATTGGTACAGATTCAGGAAAGGATTATGAATATAAGTTGAATGAAATTCGTATTGAGAAGGGAGTTAAGATTAGGTATGTGTCGTGCTATTTGCTATATGCATGTTAAGAGTGTGATTCCTTTCTCATGTGTATATCAGATAGATAGGGTATAGGACATTCTCCCTATCTTCTACTTCTTGGTCTTTAGCTCCCCCCCCCCCCTGAGCTCAAAGACCTCCTGTTTTAGCTCATGGACCTTGTCCTTGGCTAAAACTCTCTCGTTATGTTCCTGTTCCCATATTGACTCCACATCTATCTTATCCTCCAAGACAGCCTAGAGCTCGTATTTTATCTCCTTCACCTCCTGACAGTAATTGATATTTCTATCCAACACTGTCATAAACAATGACATTATTGACTCCCCCAAAGCCATCTCTGCTGCTATTGCTACTGGGTTAAAGGACACTACCTCCACCTCTTCTTCCAATATGTCGTCGAACACAGACATAAGGTCTAGGCTCTCCGAGTCTCCAGACTCAACAACTACAACTTCAGGCTCTGCTACTATGGGGTTCGGTATAATCTCTATCTGATTAACCTATCCTTCACTGACTACCTGTATGTCTCTATACATTCCATTTTCTCCTGACATCTACAACAACACAAATAAGTTTGATTAGTACACGTCAGTAGAATAATAAAAACACATAACATATATAATGCATTTTTATAGGGTTAATTTCCATCTTTTATTTCTTTGACTTTTCTTAAGGTTATGACTTAAGGTTCAAATCCCCCATAAGTTTTATAACCTAAGGCTTTGATACCAACCTATGATGCCCCCAAATTCGGGTATCTTCCAACATTACAGATAGTGCTACACAGTGCTACAGTTCACACAAACATTCAATTGAAATGCCTCAAAATAACGAATATGTCTTATATATATATGAAACAATATTACCATTCCCCAGGTTCTTTATAACCGTTACATATGTTCTTGTCATAATATCAAATATTATCATTACAAACCTATACTATTACATAGGTAATCTACGGGTTCACCTTAGCCTTCCTTTTATCCTTGCCGGATCCTTCGGTCCGTTCGGTCTTAGCTGCATTCATATGGTTCAAGCAAGAGTGAGTATAACTAGCTCAACAAGTATATCAATTCTAATTAAACAACATGCTTGAAACATAGGAATAATATATCTTCAATAACTGAACAATAGTTATGAATTATTATTGATAATTCAAAATAGCACTTCCTTTCCTTCAAAACGTTTTATAATGACAATATTCAGTAAAACATCAATTTCGGTCCAAGACCATGAGCATTTCATACTTTCTTTGAAAAGGAAAACCCGACACTAAGTCCGTAAGTCCGACATATCTTACGAGCACGTCTAGGTGATCAGCCTATAGTACTCTATGTTGATCAACACTACATTGTTTAAACGTATGTACGTTTAAGTTGTGGCAACCTCACGTGCCTGTCGTTTGACGACAAAACATTTTAGCATACTCAGTCATCATTTGAAAACCATACAAACATAGTTTGGTAAACCATTGACACTACTTTGATAGATTATAAGAAATTCAACATATCGAAAGTCTAGCCAAAAGAATTGGCTTTGACTTCATCATATATCAATTCATGTGTAAGAATACATGAATCCCAAATCTTGTCCACATTGAGCTGAAACAAGGGTTAGAACACTTTCCTTTAGCGTCTGCTACTGTTATTACATGTGCACTTTAAGTCTTTAAGGTTTCTACAGTAGATGATCACATAACACAACACATTAGGTCATGAATAACATACATGGTTCCTAACGAATCTTACCCTTCTTCTCAATCTAATTATGACTTAGATTTGTTATTATTGGTTTCGGCGTTCCATTATGTCGTTCTTACGTTCACATGCAATTGACTTACTTCAACCCTAAGTGATCATACTTAAGGTTTAACCATGTCCTAACAATGTTACTTCATGTTCATTAAGTTTGTATTAACTTTGTGTCTTTCTTTTTATCTTCATAACTATTCATTTCCATTCAAACCCTAAGGCTGGCACTACGACGCCAACTCCCCTTACTTAAGCCGCGCGGTGGCTCCAAACTCCAAGGGCTGAGGACCGGACTCGGCGCTGCGGCGAGAGTCCAAACGCTACAGGCCGCTCTGCGGCGTGAAACTCCAATAGGTCACAGGTTCTCTCGACCATGCTTGGCGCTGTAACGCCACCCATTTGGCCTTGGGCTGGCGCCGCAGCGCCAACTTTGTGCACAAGACAATTTTCATAGATTTTTAACTTTGTGAGATTCCCAAGCTCATAACTTCTTCGTTATAAGTCCGAATTGGCTCGTTCAAAAGCCAATAGTTCAAAAATCACATACTCTACATGTTCATGCAAGAATTTTACAATTTTGACTTTGTTAACTCAAAATTCACCTATTAGTCCATTTTTAACGAAAATGATAAACGTTCGTGAACATTCAGCGCTCGTTTCTTCGTTCTAAGTCAGAATTCGGTCATTTTCGAGTCCGCAACTCTATAATGCCACATAAGATTTGTTCCCATCGAAAACCAACGTTTCCGAGCTAAATAACAAAATTCGCCTTTCATTTCGAAAATTTCACGAATTTCAACGATTATCGTCCAATCGTGAGAATTCTGACACAGCTTCGTTACTTATGATTTATTCATCGTTCTAAATGGATTTAATCCATCAAATATACATCTCAACCTTCATATTACAACAACTTATTTCCATGTTAAGTTTTGGCTTATTCTTCATGAGTTTATAACTTATCAAAGTATAAATTACTTATAAATTTCATTTCTCATGACTTATGATAGTTTAATTCCTTTAACCAACATTCTTACATCTTATTAACATACTAACTTCATTCATTTAAACATATGACAAGTTCATATAAGTTCTTCATAAGTTCATAACTTATTTATGTTTGAATTACTTATTCTTGACTTTATACGACTTAAGTCCATTGATTAAATCAATTTCTTTACTTCTTAATATACATGCACCATCATTCAACCCTTCTCTATCAAGCTATTATGGTAGAGATGGAAGATTATGACATATGAGGCTTACTGTGACAACCCGAGAATTTGAATATTTATAAAATCTTAAAATATTGAATTAAGGTTAAATAATAAACCTAGACAGAAAATAAGTGAATGGATTTGAGATTTCCGAGAAGGAATTTTGTGAATTTAAAATTTCTCCGGTGAATTATTAAGGATTTAGTATATACGTGAATATGTTATGTGTATATGGTTAATCCTAATTTTTAAGTTATAAGTAATTAGGAAACCCTAATCTAATTAGGAAACCTAATTTCTAAATTAGAAAGATTATTTTTCTATTTATAAACCCTAATCTACAATGATAACCCTAATTGTTAAATTAGCAAATTTTAATTAGGAAATATTAATTCTAATTTTTTAAGTTCTAGTGTGATTAGGAAATTATAATATAATTAGGAAACCCTAATTATAATTTAGAAATCATAAGTTTCTATTTAAAAATCCAATTAGAAAATCTTAGAAATTTAATTTGCAAAAAATTAAGGGTTAAACCCTAAACCCTTAGGGTTTGGGCAATGGACAAATATACCATTAAAATAAAAATCAAAATGACCAAAATACCCTTATTGCATTATTTATGAGATATCTTGCAAATCTTGGCAAATTGAGAGTTGTTCACCAACTCTAACCACCCCATGTGACTTAAATTCACAGCATTTAGCCACCTTAGTAGCTGAATAAATTGCACCAATATATACATATTGAATTAGAGAGAGAAAAGTTCAAAAAATTAGCTATTTGGTCACCAAACACTCAACCAACATTTTCTCTCTCTAGACCCACGAAATTAGTAGGTAATTCAGTCTCTAACATGATCTCTAGCAAGCCAAGAACAAACTTCAAGGATCAGATTCAAGATCAAGCATCAAAGTTGTATAAACCCTAAAATTTTGAAATCATGTGATCTTATGTTATATGATGTAATTTGTTGGTTAAAGTTGTGTATTAGGGTGTCATTGAGCGATCTGGCTTGTATTAACTTAGATCCATATCATCTTGATGCACGAAAATCAAAATTTTGAAACTGATCTATGAACCCTAAAACATGGCTTTGACGATTAAGATATAGTGGCTCATAGATCATTACACATTAATTGTTTATGTGTTTTAAGAGTTTATACTTGTAGTATGTTGTAAGGACTTTGATCTGGAACTTGAATCAAGTCCAGATCAAGTGTAGATTAAAAGTTATAAGTGGTTAAAACCCGTTGACCGTTCACGAAATCTGGTTTCTAGGTAACCTAGAAATCTCTGACAGCGATTTTGCAGGTGCTAGATCTGACGACTGCTAAGTGTCTGGGCCTTGTTATTGTTATAATTGTGTATACTGACATTAGAACTATCAATCCATGCTTCTATAACTCATAAATCATACACTGGATCAAAGTTATGCAAGGTCAAACCAGCGTTGACTACCAGCCTCATGATGAAATCTGGAAAACCCAGATTTCTCAAGAAAAGTTTCTAACAAGCATTTGACCGGACTTAATCTCTTACCTGTTATGTTGTTAGACTGTTATAGTGCATGATAATTGTAGCTTAACATATGGACTATATGAGTGAACCTTTACATCACATAAACAAGACATGGAAATCAAAGATTCTAGACTGAAAAGTAGGATCCCTATCACTGCTTGAGTTTCTGGGCAACCCAGAAACTCAAGAACAGCCACTGACAAGATTTGGGAGGCTTAGATCTTGTTGATTTGATATATTTTAGCCATGATATTAATTGATTATTGTGGTATTACACTTATACTATATGATTAACACTTGTGCAAGTCTAGAGTCCTTATGATCACGAATCTAGCAATGGTCAAAGTAGGTACCCTAGCTATTGACATGAATGTTCTAGGCAGGCTCAAGAACACCTATAGCATCAATTTCGTCGCTATAGGGCCTTTTAGCGATAGTTTAATTAGAAAAATAATTATTTTATTTAATAAATAGAGAAAAATGATTTTTAATTATTAAAAGTACAAAATAAATTTCTAAAAATTATTTTAAAGCCTAAAAATTAGTTTTTAATTATTCTGAATATATTTCATAAATATTTAATATTTTGGAATAATAATGGTATTTAATTATAATATTAAATAAATTATTTAAAAATGATTTTAATACATGAAAATCATGAACAATTATATTATGGTATAAGAAAATATTTTAAGTTATTTTTAGTGACTTTTAATATTTTGTGAGGAATTTCATTAATTAATTAATATTAATGGTAATTAATTTATTTAATAAATGAATTAAATAAATTATGGAAAAATAGAATTAATGATTTAAGTTATAATATATAACTTTTGATATTTTATCATGAAAATAATAATATTTTAATATTAAAAGCAATTATCGAATAATGAATTTAATTATTTAAAAATCTTATAAATGTGATTTAAGGTATTAAAAATATTTTGATATATTATAAATATATTATAATATTATGTTATGATTTTCATTGATATTTAATATTAAATATATATTTATAATAAAGGAATTATGTGGTATTTAAATCATATAAATGCGATATTAATGATTGAAAATTCATGATAAATGATAATAATTATCTGAAAATTATCACGAGCTTATGAAAAATATTTTGACTGATAATATAATTATCTAAGATAATTCTTAAGTATTTTGGCATAGTTTAATTGAACTTAAACTCGATTTTTGTCCGACTAAGCAGTCGGGATGTCAGATTGTACCGAACTCGACTCATACTATAAAAGTTTGACTTGAGGATATGTTTGATGTGCTATATAGATTGATAGGTTTATGTGTTAATATGTTTAGTTTATTTAAATATTGTGATGATATTATTCTAACTTAGAAATAAATATTATTAATATTAGGTCTTCAGACAAAACTTATTAAATTGCATAAGCGGTAATCAACGGTTCAGGCAAGTTTTTCTTAACTCAACTTTAAGTTGTATTATTCAATTATACTCGCGGTTAATCATTTCTGATTACCATGTCTATGATTTATTAAATCACACTCTATGCATCTTTGCATGTATGCATCGAGATATATGAAAATTTGATCACCATCATTACCATTCGGTCCATATATATATATATATATATATATATATATATATATATATATATATATATATGTTCATGTTCAATACTCGTTCAACTATGTAAAATTTGTTCATGCTAGTTCGCAATTATATTGTAGAACTGTAGCCAGCTTTTGTTCAATTATTTCCATCATGATATATCCTTAAATAAACTTATACTTGCTGGGCAAACTTATTGCTCACCCTTGCTATATCATGATTATCATTGCAGATTAAGACGAATACATCAGATACAGGAAGGGACAAATCCAAGTTCATCTTGGGATTATGTGTTTAGTTAAATTGTAATAGTATAGTATGATAATAATGTTATATGTTAGATAGTTTATGAATTGTGTATAAGTTAAGGTTACTCGACCTTGGGGAATAGTGTGTAAAGTTTATTGTATAGGAAATTTATGTTTATATCTTCCGCAATAGTTGTAGAATGATTTTACCAGATCTGTGGTGATTTGGGACCCGGATTTGGGGCTCTCACAGTTGGTATCAAAGCTATAGGTTATGAACCATAGGTAGGAATACCTAAGACTAATAACCGCAGTGATTATGATAAGTACTAACTCAAATAAAGTTAGTGTGTGGATAAGATTAAAAAATGAATCTCGACGGGTTATAAAAGATATAGAGTTCCCTAACATTGATAATAAAGGTGAACAATAGTAATGAATAGATAGAGTCTAAAAGATTAAAAGTACATGAACAAGAGATCATAAAACAAAACGATCATAGTATAGAAATGAATAGTAATATATACGATAAGATCACCCCGTGATCTGATAAGGTTATAGTATAGAGAAGGATCAAATGAATGATTGAAAAGTTTATAGCAAGAATGCTGTGTGTCAGTTGTACTATGAATTGGTACAGATTCAGGAAAGGATTATGAATACAAGTTGAATGAAATTCGTATTGAGAAGGGAGTAAAGATTAGGTATGTGTCGCGCTATTTGCTATATGCATGTTAAGAGGGTGATTCCTTTCTCATGTGTATATCAGATAGATAAGGTATAGGACATTCTCCCTATCTTCTGCTTCTTGGTCTTTAGCTCCCCCCTGAGTTCAAAGACCTCCTGTTTTAGCTTATGGATCTTGTCCTTGGCTAAAATTCTCTCATCATGTTCCTGTTCCTACATTGACTCCACATCTATCTTATCCTCCAAGAAAGCCTGGAGCTCGGCTTTTATCTCTTTCACCTCCCAAAGTAATGGAGATTTCTATCCAACATTTGTGTAAACAATGACATCATTGACTCCAAAAGCCATCTCTTTTGCTTATTATTTCTTTGGGTTAAAGGACACCTTTGCTCCACCCCCTTCTTCCAACATACCGTCGAACACAGACATAAGGTCTAAGCTCTCTGAGTCTCCAGACACAACAACTAAAATTATAATATAATTAGGAAACCCTATATATAATTTAGAAATCATAATTTTCTATTTTAAAATCCAATTAGAAAATCTTAGAAATTAAATTTGGAAAAAATTAAGGGTTACACCCTAAACCCTAAGGGTTCGAGCAATTGACAAATATGTCATTAAAATAAAAATCAAAATGACCAAAATACCCTTATTGCATTATTTATGAGATAACTTGCAAATCTTGGCAAATTGAGAGTTGTTCACCAACTCTAACCACCCCATTCGACTTAAATTCATAGCATTCAGCCACCTTAGCAGCTGAATAAATTGCACCAGTATATACATATAGAACTAGAGAGAGAGAAGTTCACAAAATTAGCTATTTGGTCACCAAACACTCAACCAACATTTTCTCTCTCTAGGCCCACGAAATTAGTAGGTAATTCAGTCTCTAACATGATCTCTAGCAAGCCAAGAACAAACTTCAAGGATCTGATTCAAGATCAAGCATAAAAGTGGTATAAACCCTAAAATTTTGAAATCATATGTTCTTATGTTATATGTTGTAATTTGTTGGTTAAAGTTGTGTATTAGGGTATCATTGAGTGATCTGAGTTGTAATAACTCAGATCCATATCATATTGATGCACGAAAATCAAAATTTTGAAACTGATCTATGAACCCTAAAACATGACCTGACAGCCGAATGTCAGGCTCATAGATCATTGCCTGTTAATTGTTTTTGTGTTTTAAGAGTTTGTACTTGTAGTATATTGTAAAGACTTTGATATGGAACTTGAATCAAGTGTAGATTAAAAGTTATAAGTGGTCAAAACCCGTTGACCGTTCACGAAATTTGGTTTCTGGGTAACCTAGAAACCCAAAAATCTCTGACAACGATTTTAAAGGTGCTAGATCTGACGACTGCTAAGTGTTTGGGCCTTGTTATTGTTATGATTGTGTAGAATGACATTAGAACTATCAATCCCTGCTTCTATAACTCACAGATCATACACTGGATCAAAGTTATGCAAGCTCAAACCAGCGTTGACCACCAGCCTCATGACGAAATCTGGAAAACCCAGATTTCTCAAGAAAAGTTTCTGACAAGTGTTTGACCGGACTTAATCTTTTACCTGTTATGTTGTTAAATTGTTATAGTGCATGATAATTGTAGCTTAACATATGGACTATATGAGTGAACCTTTACATCACATAAACAAGACATGAAAATCAAAAATTCTAGACTGAAAAGTAGGACCCCTATCACTGCTTGAGTTTCTAGGCAACCCAAAAACTCAAGAACAGCCACTGATAAGATTTGGGAGGCTTAGATCTTGCTGATTTGATATATTTTAGCCATGATATAATTGAGGGAGAAGGTTCAAAATTGCCCCTGACGTTTACCGCGATGTCTACCGAGCACCCTATTCTTTTTTTTTTTTGGTCGAAAAATACCCTTAACGTTACACTTTTTGGGTCACCCGTGCCCCTGCCGTTAACAGAAGACAAACGGGGTTAAAATTTCGCTGACGTGGCAGAAACATGAAGGCTTAAAGGGATAAGGTTCAAAAATGCCCCTGACACATGTAAATATGTCATTTAATCAAAACAAATAATACTAAAATTCAAAATAAAAAAAGCATAACATATTTACATCATTTTATCAAAATACTAAAATTCAAATTATTTTGTTAACTAATTAAATAAAATAAGTTGTATAACATATTTTCACCATTTAATCAAAATACTAAAATTCAAAACATAACATATTTACATCAAATACTAATTAAAAAAAACTAAAATACTAATTAAAAAATACGAAAAAAAATTAAATTAAAAATAATAAACGTTAATTATTATTTTTTAAAATATTATTAGTTGAATTTTAAAAATATTAAAAATTCAACTAATTCAAAATAATTAACGTTATTTAGTAAAAAAAATATTAACGTTAATTATTTTTTGAAGATTTTAGTTGAATTAACGTTAATTATTTTGAAATTTTGAATTAGTTGAAATTTTGAATATTAAAAATATCAACGTTAATCATCAAAATAGTAAAAATATTAGTTGAATTTTCAAAATACTAAAAATATTAACGATAGTTTTGTAATATTCAACGTTAATTTCGATAACATTATTTAGTAATATTAAAAATATTAGCATTATTTAGTATTTTGAATATTAACGTTAAAAATATTATATCAATTAGTTGTATAACGTTACTTAGTATTTTGAATTTTAAAAATATTATTTAGTATTATGATTTTAGTAATTTAAAATTTTATATTAATTAGTATTTAGTATTATGATTTTAGTATTTTTAATGATGTAATTTGAATTTTTGTTGTTTTGATTATTTAACAAAATAATTTAAATTTTAGTATTTATTATTTTTTAATTTGATTTTTTAAGTATTTTAGTATTTTTTTAATTAGTATTTTAGTTTTTTTTAATTAGTATTTGATGTAAATATGTTATGTTTTGAATTTTAGTATTTTGATTAAATGATGTAAATATGTTATACAACTTGTTTTTATTTAATTAGTTATTTTGATTAGTTAACAAAATAGTTTGAATTTTAGTATTTTGATTAAATGGTGTAAATATGTTATACAACTTGTTTTTATTTAATTAGTTGTTTTGATTAGTTAACAAAATAGTTTGAATTTTAGTATTTTGATTAAATGATGTAAATATGTTATGCTTTTTTTTATTTTGAATTTTAATATTTTTTGTTTTGATTAAATGACATATTTGCATGTGTCAGGGGCATTTTTAAACCTTCTCCCTTTAAGCCTCCATGTTTCTGCCACGTCAGCGAAATTTTAACCCCATTTGTCTTCTGTCAATTGCATGGGCTCGGGTGACCCAAAAAGTGTAACGTTAAGGGTTCTTTTGGACAAAGAAAAATATAAGGTGCTCGGTAGACATCGCGGTAAACGTTGGGGGTATTTTTGAACATTCCTCCTATTAATTGATTATTGTGGTATTACACTTATACTATATGATAAACACTTGTGCAAGTCTAGAGTCCTTATGATCACGAATCTAGCAATTGTCAAAGTAGGTACCCTGGCTACTGACATGAATGTTCTGGGCAGGCTCAAGAACACCTATAGCGACAGTTTCATCTCTATAGGGCCCTTTAGCGACAGTTTAATTAGAAAAATAATTATTTTATTTAATAAATAGAGAAAAATGATTTTTAATTATTAAAAGTACAAAATAAATTTCTAAAAATTATTTTAAAGCACGAAAATTAGTTTTAATTATTACGAATATATTTCATTAATATTTAATATTTTGAAATAATAAAGGTATTTAATTTATTTAATTATAATATTAAATAAATTATTTAAAATTGATTTTAATACATGAAAAATCATAAAAAATTATATTATGGTATAAGAAAATATTTTAAGTTATTTGTAGTGACTTTTAATATTTTGTGAGGAATTTCATTAAATAATTACTATTAATGGTAATTAATTTATTTAATAAATGAATTAAATAAATTATGGAAAAATAGAATTAATGTTTTAAGAATCATATAAAAATGATTTAATTGTTAAAAAATATTTTAAGTTATAATATATAACTTTTGATATTTTGTCATTTAAATATTAATATTTTAATATTAAAACAATTATCGAGATAATGAATTTAATTGTTTAAAAATCTTATAAATGTGAATTTAAGGTATTAAAAATATTTTGATATATTATAAATATATTATAATATTATGTTATGATTTTCATTAATATTTAGTATTAAATAAATATTAATGATAAAGGAATTATGTGGTATTTAAATCATATAAATACGATATTAATGATTGAAAATTCATGATAAATGATAATAATTATCTGAAAATTATCACGAGCTTATGAAAAATATTTTGACTGATGATATAATTATCTAAGATAATTCTTAAGTGTTTAGGCATAGTTTAATTGAACTTACACTCGATTTTTGTCCGACTAAGCAGTCAGGATGTCAGATTGTACCGAACTCGACTCATACTAGAAAAGTTTGACTTGAGGTTATGTTTTATGTGCTGTATAGACTGATAGGGTTATGTGTTAATGTGTTTAGGTTACTTAAATATTGTGATGATATTATTCTAACTTAGAAAAAAATATTATTAATATAAGGTCTTCAGACAAAGCTTATGAAATTGCATAAGCGGTAATCAACGGTTCAGGCAAGTTTTTCTTAACTCAACTTTAAGTTGTATTATTCAATTATACTCGTGGTTAATCATTTCTGATTACCATGTCTATGATTTATTAAATCACACTCTATGCATACTGTATGTATGCATCAGATATGAAAGGCTGATCACCTTCATTACCATTCGGTCCATATATGTATATGTTCATTTCAATGCTCGTTCAGCTATGTAAAATTTGTTCATGCTAGTTCGCAATTATATTGTAGAACTGTAGCTAGCTTTTGTTCAATTCTTTCCATCATGATATATCCTTAAATAAACTTATACTTGCTGGGCAAACTTATTGCTCACCCTTGCTATATCATGATTAACATTGAAGATTAAGACGAATACATCAGATACAGGAAGGGACAAATCCAAGTTCATCTTGGGATTATGTGTGTAGTTAAATTGTAATAGTATAGTATGATAATAACGTTATATGTTAGATAGTTTATGAATTGTGTATAAGTTAAGGTTACTCGACCTTGGGGAATAGTGTGTAAAGTTTATTGTATAGGCAATTTATGTTCATATCTTCCGCAGTAGTTGTAGAATGATTTTACCAGATCTGCGGTGATTTGGGACCCGGATTTGGGGCTCTCACAATTGGTATCAAAGCTATAGGTTATGAACCTGAGGTAGAAATACATAGGACTAATAACCGCAGTGATTATGATAAGTACTAACTCAAATAAAGTTAGTGTGTGGATAAGATTCAAAAATGAATCTCGACGGGTTATAAAAGATATAGAGTTCCCTAACTTTGATAATAAAGGTGAAC